>CM066033.1:1185091399-1185691399 GCA_033557465.1 Ichthyophis bannanicus
TTGTATGATACAGTCCTTTTTTAACTCCTGTGATTCAGATCTTCATCAAAAACTTATGAATCATGGAGGAATTGCCGCAAGGTGTAAGTTGTTCCAAGATGGGTAGCTTTTGCAGCATTAGTGGGGTACGTCAAACATTTCAAAATGTTGGGTAAATCCCTTTGGTATAGCCCCAAGAGCTCCAGTCGCTATTGGTATAACAAGCAACGTTTTCTTTCATAGTCTTTCAAACTCAATTTAAAAATCCCGATTTGGTTATTTTTTCAAATTGTTTTTCATTAATTTGACTCTTTCTCCTAGTATTGCCACATCTATAAATCATACTGGTATGACTTTTAATTTTAATAAATCATACCATTTTCTTTTCTATAACTATTATGTTTGATATGTTGTGCTTTAAATGCTTATCAGGTTGTATCATGAAATCCCACAAAATTTTGACCTCATTTTCATAACTTTTTCAGTATACTTGTCTCAGTAATGTTTGCTAGCATCATTATTATTGAGAATATCATCTTTTTTTTTTAGATTTGTCATGTGTTAGAAATTATTGTTAGACAGGAAGAAAATTGAAGCCTTTGAATAATGGTGCTGGTGGCGAATACTGCGTATACCATGGACTGCCCGAAGAACAAACCAGTCAGTACTAGAGGAGATCAAACTTAAGATTTCTTTAGAAGCTCAAATGACAAGACTTCGACTTTCATACTTTGGACACATCATGCGAAGAGAAAGCTCATTAGAAAAAGTCTTCATGCTTGGCAAGATAGAAGGTCAACACAAAAGAGAAGGCTAGCAATGAGATGGATCGATACCATAACAGCAGCTATGGGTACCAGTCTGTCAACAATGACCCGCCTGACTGAAGACCGAACACAATTCAGAACAACTATCCAGAGGGTTGCCATGAGCTGACACCGACTCGACATCACTTAACAACAACAACAACAAAGTATTCCAAAACGTGCAAAACAGTTGTTTAGCGCTACAAGGCATACATAGCTCTGTACATAAAGATGTAAGACACAGTCCCTGCTTACAATCTAATCAAGATGAAAAAAGCATCACAAAACTGGGAACTAGAGTATGGTAAGATACACATAAGTAATGAACAAGAAAGTGAGGACATAAACATCCAAAAGCAGCCTCAAAGAGGTATGTTTTTAGCCTGGATTTGAATACAACCATGTTTAAATCATGGTAGTCCCACTTTACATAAATAACTCTATGGAGGTCATTTTCTAATGGCTAGTATGTGTTGCTATGCAACCAAGACAAAAAAACGTAGGCAGTATACAAACTTTATTTGGTCCTTATATGTTTAAAAAGGGGGGCCAAACCCAACACAGGCTGTGTTTCGTAGGTACTTCGTCAGGGGTGAGGCACACCACAAACTTGGACCAGGTACTAACACAGCAGGGGACAATCAATTTGCTGTGAAATGATGAATGAACAGTGTGCGTAATAAACCAGTTGGCAGCATTCATTGATAGCTACACAGAGTATTATAAGCACACCAGCGAGAAGGATAAACAATCCATTACACAATATTGCTTTCAACGAGAGTCAAACTGACCAACACATCCAAAAGCACTGCGGCAGTGCTCTTGGATGTGTTGATCAGTTTGACTCTCATTGAAAGCGATATTGTGTTGGCCTCATCTGGAAGATTTACTGATGCGGTTGGATTGTTTATCCTTCTCGCTGGTGTGCTTATAATACTCTGTGTAGCTATTGAGGATTGAGGATGGGTGCCGGCGGTGAGGGCGGGCCCCATCAGCGTGTGGGAGCACGATGGAGCCTGGGAGGAGGCGGCGGCCTGACGTGGGAGGAACCAGGAGTAGGCAGCGGTTGCCGGCATTCCTGCGCCTCCTTGGAGTACGGTGGCTGTTTCTGCTTGGGGGTGCAGTGAGTTTTTTTTCAAATTCCGCTCGGGTCCAGGGAGGCTGGCGGAGGGGGGGGGGTTGTTGGAAGTCACGCGGGTGGTTAGGATTGGGGGTGGGGGATAGGGTGGTGAGCCGGCGGTTCGTTTAGTGGGCCTGCCCAGCCCTGCCGATTCGCACTGCGGGGATCTCCAGGGTGGGTTTGGGGCCAGTAACTGCTGAGTCCCTCTCGGGTGGCAGTGCCGCGGTGGAGGAGTGGCACTCGCTGCTGGGCGCGGGATGGGGAACAGGCTGGGGGAGGAGGGGGTGGCTGCCGGGAGTCGAGGCCCTTGCGGCTTTGGAAGGGGTGGTGAGTTTGTTGGGTGGCGAGCAGTCGCGTGGAAATTGGCGCGCTAGTGGCTGCGGCAGGCAGGAAGTGGTGAGGCCTACGCCTGCACGGGACAGCAGCAAGCAGGAGGTAGGGTGCTCTGCTGCATATTAGGGGAGCTGTGGAGGAGCCTAATGGTTAGTGCACTGGCTTGGGAAACCAGAGACCAAGCGTCATTTCCCACTAGAACTCCTTGATGCCCTCTGGCAAGTCATTTAACCCTCCTTTGCTTAAAAAAAACAACAAAAAACCCCAGTTTTAATGGCCATCGTTAATTGGGTTGGTGGGATGCGGAAGGCAGGGTGAGAGACCTTTACAAGGGGGTTCTAAAGTTCATTTTGAATTTAAAACACACAAAAAAAAACCCCAACGGAAGCAGGGCCTAGGCTCTAGGGCAGGAGTGGTGGACACCCGCAGGTGGGAGGGGGTCGCGTGCTGGTTGTGGCGGGTCAGGGGTCGGGGGGGTGGTAACAGAGGGTGTAAGTAGGGGGGCAGAGGACGGTAAGTCGAGGGGTCCCCAGCTGGTGCGGACAAGTTACGAGTGTCCCGTGGGCTGAGGGGCAGTTCAGGGAGGCTTCTGCTGGCCAACAGGGACTCAGCGGCTAGAGAAAGGTACCCCAATACCGGAGGGGGTGGTGTGAGGATAGGTGGGAGTTTTAAAAAAAAAACCAACAACATCAATTTCGATTAGCTTCGGTAGGGGGATCGGTCCAGGGTGCATGGGCATGGGTGGGCCAGGGTCCCTTTGGGGCAGAGTGTTGGGGGGGAGTGTGGCTGCTTTTGGGGGTCTTGCATGGTTCCCCCTCCTGGTTTTCTTCTTTTGTCTTCGCAGGTGGAGATCAAAATCAGCACACTGCCAAGTATAGCGGAGGAGGTCAAGTGTGATGCGAGAGCAAGGACGCCGGCGTTACAGCAAGGCGGGAGTGGTCAGAAAATGCTACCAGCACACGTATGGATGGGCAGCAGTAGTGAATTAAGGATTGTGGCCATTCGATAACTCGTGTAGGTGTAGCGGGGGGCAAAGTTGGGGGCAGTGGGGGGGGGGGCGCAGGCCGATCGGGTGAAAGTAGGGTGGCCGAGTGGATAGCGGGAGGGCGCATGGGGTACAGCGCATGGGAAACGGAGGCATTTGGGTAGGCAGTGCCATGGTCCAGTCATCCCCCTCCTTCTTTCGGAGACTCTTTCCGCCTTCCAAAGGGCAGACGGTGGTACGGGAGAGTATGTAGCAGAGGTCGGAAGTCAAAAAGGAGGGTGGCAGTGAAACAAACAAACAAAAATAAATAAATAAGTAAATAAATAACACAAAACAGGGAGGGGGGGAGGAGAGCTAGTTATTGGCGTAGGGGGCCCAGGATTCACCTGTGGCCGACGGAAGGTCAGACAAGGCATGTATTACGTGTTGGGGAGGGGGGGCTAAAGGAGGAACAGTGGACACGGCGGGGGGGGGGGAGGGGGCCGCCTCTGTCGGGCGGAGCGGCAGGGGACACAACAGCTCAGAGGAAGCGGGGCGGCGGTTAGCAGGCTTCGTGCCGGTCCCTCAGCTGCAAATATGGACATGAGTACTTCGTCTGTAGGGGTGCACGTGGTGCAAAATGTGGGTAGAAGGGGCCCTTTGGGCTTCAATGCCGGACCACAATCAATGGGAAGAGGGGGGCCTGCCCCGTACACTAAGGCAGTTAGAGGCCTTAAGGACTGGGCTGTGGCAAGGCCGAAGCGGAGAGATAGGTAGGTTCCAGGGGGTTCCAGGGTTTTTGTTAGTTGGGTATGCGGAGAGGTAGTAGTGGCCAAGGCGTGGAATTAATGCGGAGAGGTAGTAGTGGCCAAGAGGTGGAATTAGTGCTGGGGGGTGCCTTCCACAGAGGGTTAGCCGTGGGCAGGTTTGGTGCAGTACTCTTGTCGAGCGAGCAGCGAAGCGGTACAATGATTGGGTCACGGCATTGCACCACGGTCGTGCTGGACTCAGGGGGTTGGGTCAGGAAACGTGACGTCAGGTCGGTTGTATGGTCTAAGATGGATGGAAGTTCTTGTAGAACGGCATGCCTACGGGTCGTGCAGTTCTAGTGCATAATGTCCAATACGTATTACTTTACGGCTAGTAGCGCTGAGGCGGAAGGTAGACAGGGGATTGTGGTTCGGGAGTGGATGCTTTGTCGTGGAACGGCGCACTCCGGGAGGGGTTGGGAGCCTTTAAGAGGAGTCGTGGAATAGGTGCACAAACTGGGGGTGCGGTCTGCAGTGGTGGGACAGGAGGCCCGGGGATATGTGTGCCTTTGTTGGGGAGGATTCGATTTCAGGGGTAGGGGGAATGCTCCCTCTTGATAACGGGTGAGATGGCTGGGGCTTGGGATTGTTGGGGCAGCTTCGTCGTGTGTAACATTGATGGCTAGGAATGCTCCCCGAAGTCGGGTTTGCTGCGGCTGTCAGCGGCATCAACTTGGGTACTTCAAATGCCATACCGCATTAGTGAATTGAAGGCTTTGTGATCGAAATTATGGATCGGGGGAGGTTGGTAGAAAGACGTGAACGGAACTTTGGTGATGGGGTAGGCAGAGACAGCCAGTCTAAGGGTAGGAGAACTATGTCCGGGGAGCAGGTGAAGGGACAGCTAGGGGTAAGCTTGGCTGAGACTCCAGCCTAACTGGCTATTAGTTGTCCAGGAATTGTTGCTTCATGTAGGGGCTTGAGAGTTGGGAAGGGCTAAGTTCGCAACAGATGGGTAGTATGGTGGGGCGACAAGGCAGCAGCGGTCAGTGTCAGCATTAGGTAGACGCCACGTGGTATGAGGGGGCAGCCTTAATGAGGGAGGTTGTGGTGGCATGCTGGCGTGTGAAGGCGTAGGATACGCACGGCATATCCCAGACGGTACTAACGGGATTGCAGACGCTCGGTCACGTTCCAATTGGGGAACGGGAGCAGAAGTGGCTGCAGAGGGGGACAGGGACGGATTCGTGGCCCGGGAAAGAAAAAAAAATAAGGAGCATCGTTGGAGAGAGATGTGGAAATGACTAATAGCTACAACTAATAGCTACATAGGGGGGAGCGTTCGTGGCTGCCGTCCCATGATTCCAGGTTGTGCCTGGGAGACTTGGGGCGCTGTACCGCCAGACTATTGGGGGGCATTGCAGCGGTAGGAGGCCTCCCTATTATGGGTGGTTATGCTTGGTATTTGGTGGCTCTTTTCACAGGGGTGGGTTCGTAGCGAACTCCCGCAGGTCTGAGGTTGGAGGTGGCTACTGTGACAGCAGGTACAGGCAGAGGAGGGGCCGTTACAGGTCCTCCTATTGACATCAACAATGTACCAGCATGGTAAGGGATGGGGGTGGTAATGCAGGAGATTGTTGGGTTTGTGTCATGCCCGGAGGGTACTTTGAAGGTACGGTGCGGTTATGCCCAGTACGGAGGGGGAGAGTCTTCAAATAGGAGGCTGTGGGGCTAGTGACGTGTGCGGCAGCTCATGGTGGGAGGCCCAAGTCAGTTCGCAGCACACTCTTAATGCGCTGAGGCAGCGACCAGGGTGGGCAAGAGGGGGCGGCTGGAGCCGGAGGTACGGGCGTACGCCGAGCTGGGGGATAGGTCGGCGGGAGAGTGAGAGGGCCAAACAATTGATTGGAAATGACGGGTTGAGTTTCAGATGGGGGTCAAAGCCCTAGGGGCGGTGGTTGAGGAGTCATTCCTTCATTATGGGGATGGTTAGAGGAAGTGGTGGGGCTGGTGGACTCGCGGGGTCGGAATTAGGCGTCAGCATAGGTTATGGTTCGGTGAGGGCGGTCTTCGCAGGAGCTCCTGCCTTTGTTTGGACACCAGGGCTGGTCAAGGGGGCGTGATGGCATGGCTATAGGGCAGAGCGGAAACAAAAACAGGAAGCGGCAGATTCGACACCCAACACCTTTATTAATACCAATTAAGTGGCCTGAACCCAACACAGGACCGTGTTTCGTATGTCACTTCATCAGGGGCTATCAGGGCAAACTGAAGGTGTGATGTACATAGACTTCACCAGGCTCAACTGAGTCAATGGAAGTCGCTATTATCTAAAAAACTTCTTTACAAAGCCCGAAGGACGCCTTGTATCACGCTATCCACTCCGAGCTTCTGGCCCAATGTTATACTTCCGTGAAACCAACTACAAAAAGCTGATTGAGCAGCAGCAGCACAGAAATCTCAACACACAAAAACCACCAGGTACCCTTAGATGCCCTGGTACACCACACAGCTCCATGAATACAAAAGCATTGCTGGAGGGAAACAAATCACACATCAGCCCGTGACAAGTATATGAAATGCATGACTGAATACCAAGTGGATAAAGACCTCACTTAACTGCCCAAGGGAACTCTTCAGTATAGTCAGGGACCTCACCGCTTCCCCCCTCCCCAATGAATCCCACAGAACCTCTATCTCCCCTCACCAACTTGCAGTCTTCTAATCTTCACACCACCAACAATCCACTCACAATCCCCCATTTCAGCATCAACAAACACACATGTAGCACCCTGGTCAACCTTTGAAACTATAAGCAACACTAAAGAAACTTGCTGTGGAAGCAAAAACGTGTAATAAAGACTTTTTCAAGTACATTTGTAGCAAAAAATCTCTGAGAGAGTCAGTTGGACCATTAGATGATAGAGGGGTAAAAGGGGCAGTAAGAGGGGACAAGGCTATAGCAGAGAGACTGAATGAATTCTTTGCTTCGGTCTTTACTGAGGAAGATGTAGGGATGTTACCCATGACTGAAGTGGCATTTAAAGGTGATACTACAGAAGAATTGAAAGAAATATTGATACACCGGGAAGAGGTATTACAACATTTTGATAAATTCAAAAGTAGAAAATCACCTGAACCAGTTGGTATACATCCAAGGGTGTTGAAAGAACTGAGATATGAGATTGCAGACCTGCTATTAGTAATCTGTGAACTATCATTAAAATCATCTGCAATACCTGAAGAGTGGAGGATCGCCAATGTAACGCCAATTTTTAAAACGGGTTCCAAGAGTGATCCCGGAAGCTACAGACCAGTGAACCTGATGTTAGTACAGGGGAAAAAGGTAGAAACCATCATAAAGAACAAAATTACTCAACATGTACATAATCATGGCTTAATGGGAGACAGCCAACATGGCTTTGGACAAGGAAGATGTCTTGCTAATCTATTATGTTTTTTTGAAGGTATGAATAAACAGGTAGACAAAGGTGAGTCGGTTGATATAGTGTATCTGGACTTTCAGAAAGCCTTTGACAAGGTCCCTCATCAGAGACTTTTGGCAAAACTAAACAGTCGTGGGATAGGAGGCAGTGTACTATTGTGGATTAGGAACTGGTTAAAAAATAGAAAGCAGAGGGTAGGGCTAAATGGCCAATTTTCCCAAAGGAAAAAGGTGAATAGTGGAGTACCCCAGGGATCTATACTGGGTCCACTGCTTTTTGACATATTCATAAATGACTTGGAAAAGGGAATAATGAGTGAGATTATCAAATTTGCAGATTACTGAGAACTATTTAAACTTGTTACAACCCAAGAGGATTGTGGAAAATTGCAAGAGGATCTTGATAATTTGGAAGACTGGGCATCCAATTGGCAAATGAAATTTAATGTGGACAACTGCAAAGTTATGCACCTAGGAAAGAACAACCCAAACTATGGTTACACAATGCATGGTTCCACATTGGGACCCACCACCCAGGAAAAAGATTTAGGCGTCATCGTGGATAACATGTTAAAACCCTCTGCCCAGTGTGCAGTGGCAGCCAAGAGAACAAATAGAATGCTAGGTATCCTAAGGAAAGGAATGGAAAATAAAACAAAGGATATTATAATGCCTCTGTATCAATCCATTGTGCGACTGCACCTTGAATATTCTGTGCAATTCTTGTTGCCGTATCTTAAAAAGGATATAGCGTCATTAGAAAAGGTTCAGAGAAGAGCCACCAAAATGGTAAAGGAGATGGAAGGATACTCCTATGAAGAGAGGCTAAAAAGGTTAGAGCTCTTCAACATGGAAAAGAGACAGCTGAGGGAAGATATGATATAGGTCTATAAATTAATGAATGTAATAGAACAGGTAAACATAGATTGATTGTTTACGTCATCAGAATATAAAAAGACTAGGGGACATGCAATGAAGCTACAGGGTAACCTATTTAAGACTAATAAGAGAAAATATTTTTTCACTCAACGTGTAATCAAACTCTGGAATTTGTTACCAGAGGATATAGTAAAAGCTGTTAGTGTAGCTGGGTTTAAAAAAGGTTTGGACAAGTTCCAGGAGGAAAGGTCCATAAACCATTATTAAAAGGGACCCAGGATATCACTGCTTGACCTGATACAAGCATTGAGGAACTGGTGTCTTTTGGGGAAACTGCTAGGTACTTATGACCTAGATTGGCCACTGTTGGAAACAGGATACTGGACTTGATGGACCTTGGTCTGACCCAGTATGACATATCTTACGTTCTTATGTTCTTACTACAACTGAATCTATCATAAAAATCTTCAACCAACCATTTCCCCCCTAGACCCCTGCCCCATCACCTGGATAAAACTGAGAATCATTGAAATCTCACCACTCCTCACAAAATGTATATAGACATCCCTTGACCAAGCAAGGCTAAATGCCAGATTGCCTCAAACTATCATCCTTATGCCTCATTCTCAAAAAGCCACACCTGGATCCCCTCGACCCATCAGCCTACAGTCTACAGTCTTCTCCATCACCAGCTTCCCTCCTCCTCATCAAGGTGATGGAGAAGATCATACAGCAACAACTACAAGACCATCTAGACAATTTCAACATAATGGATGACCAACAGCATGGTTTCTGCCCCAACCATGGATTAGAAATGCTACTAACATCCCTGACAAACAAACTCATCAAAGACATTCAAAAAACAAACTCCAGATTCATCCTTCTATTTCTAGACATCTCAGCAGCTTTCAATACCGTTGATCAACAAATACTCATACAACAACTACAGACAAAGAAATAGAGGGAACCGTACTAAAATGGTTCCAATCCTACCTCAAAAACCAAAGACAAGAAGTTAGGATTGGGGACAGCACCTCTGAAAAATACATCCAAGCACAGGGAGTTCCACAAGGATCCACACTCTCTGCACTACTTTTTAACATCTACATGCAACCACACTGCAAAACACTCCAATCTCACAACATCTTCTTCCACATATACAGCGATGACATCATGACATACACACCTTTCAACACCAACCACCCTGCACATCACCTCCTCCATAGGAGCTTCTTAGATGTATCCAGATGGCTTGAACAAAACCACCTCTTGTGATAAGGAAGCTTATCAAAGCTCAGGGAGTAATGACAAAAGAGAAGAATTTACTCTGATTAAGGGACCTGTGCTGGCAGGTTATAGAAATAAGACAGCTTGTTTCCCTAAAAGACTACATGTTCCAGAATGCACCAGTATGCAGAAAGTCCCTAGGGGAGCTAGAGTGGAAAAGCATGAGTCTAATCAGAGAAAGCATTATGTCATCCCTAATCAAACAGCCTCTAGGAGGGAGCTTAATCCCCAACACCTGAAGAATGCAAGGGAGGAGTTGCAATCTAAGCCCTTTAAAACTAGAGGGGAATCTTGAGGAAGGCAGAAGGGGGCGGAGAACCAGACGGAGACCTGGAACTAGACCAGGAGGAACAACTTGAACCTGAAGGAACAAGGACAAGAAAGCAGACGGTCCAAGAGAGGAGCTCAGAGAAGTAAGTATGCCTGGAGAGATTCCAGGGGGAAACAACCTTCAGAGGACTGGAGAAAGCCAGAGATCTGGAGATTCACAGCCAGGGACCCTCAAGCCGCACCTAGGACGAGGTCTGTTGCAGCTAAGGAGAAAAGGAGCCCAAATACCTCTTGGAGGACATCTGGAGAAAAGATCCTGAGGTCCAGAGATACCAACTAGAGGACAGGACACAGAAGCTCTATTGCATACTGGCCAGAATACCAGAAGAAGCAGCCTGATGCTTGCCTGGATTCAGGTATGAACTGTGAACGTTTCTCTAGTTTTGAGCAATGCAAACAGCAGGGAAACAGTTTCTCTCCGTATAGAGGTCAGTTCATAAAACCCTCTGAGCCAGACAGTGAAAGTGAATCTATGCAGTTTCAGGAGCAAGGTTTAATATCTGATGAAGAGAATGTTTATATGGACTGTTCTTTGAGTAGGTTGTTATATTACACAGGTACACAACCAAAAAACTGCCTCCAGTTTTGCAACTGATTCCTATAGATTTTGGGGTGCTGAATCCAGGAAAAATAGCCAAAATGTTCCATCACGTCACGTTTTCTTGCAAAATTAGATTTCTTACCCATATAAGGAATGTTCACATAATTTATTTTTAGCCGACTGCAGTTTATTTTCTTGGCCCAAAATAGAGGTTGTAATGGTTAACTAACTAGAAACACTCCCTCATGATATTTTAGAGTGTTTTGTATTCATTTTATACATTAACAGGACAATTGGGAGGCGGGGGGCTAAATCCAGTACTCGCGCTGGCGCATGTTCTTTCCTGTTCGCCTCGCCTCGTTCGCTCGCTCAAACACGGTGGTTGCGACATGAACGTTCCTGTCAAATTTCAGTTTCTTGCAAGTTCATTATTACCTTTTGTTTGCTCAGTCGTAATCCAGCTTTATTCCGAAGTGGTTCACTACAGTTGTAGTTTGCAGTGCTGTGTATTTGTGATGGCTCACAGAGCCAGAGGTTGCGTCAACTCTCTGGACAGTTTTTGTTTTATTTGTGGGGAATATACCGTGAAAAAGCGGCAGAGGAACATTTCTGCATTTATTAAAAAAGTATATTTCGCCTATTTCGGTTTGAAGTTAGGCGATCAAGACATACCGTGGGCTCCTCACAAAGTGTGCAAGACATGTGAGGAAGATCTACGCTTATGGATGAAAGGTAAAAAACAAGCATTTTGTTTCGGAATACCTATGATGTGGCGTGAACAAAGAGACCACAGCAGTGACTGCTATTTTTGCTCTTGCATTGTGAAGGGATACAACTTAAAAAATAAGAACGTAATAAGTTTCCCCAACCTTCCCTCAGCAATTAGGCCTATGCCTCATAGCAACGAAGTACCTGTGCCTGAACCACCAAAATCTTTGGATCATATTTGTGTGGACGGTTCTGATCATGATGAGACTCATCAGATGGCTTTTCCCGATGAGTCCAGTACTTCCGAGTTTGAAACTGAACCAGATCCGAAACCTGAACTTTTCTCTCAAGCTGAATTGAATGATTTAGTCCGGGATTTAGGACTCCCAAAAGATGCTGCCCAACTGCTAGGTTCTCGGCTTAAACAGAAAAATCTATTGTCACCAGGAACAACTTTTTATTGGTACCGCAACCGCGAGACACAATTTTTGAAGTATTTCAGCAAAGAGGAAGATTTGGTATTTTGCAACGATATATACGGAGTGATGGAAAAGTTTAAACTCAAGTATGATCCTGCTGAATGGCGGCTGTTCATTGATTCGTCAAAAGACAGCATAAAAGGTGTTCTTCTTCATAATGGCAACACATTCGCTTCAGTTCCTATTGCTCACTCTGTTATTCTCCAAGAAAAATACGAGAATTTGGCCCTGATTCTTCAGAAGATTCGTTATGATGAGCATAAGTGGATGATTTGTGGAGACTTTAAAATTCTATCCATGCTATTAGGGCAGCAATCCGGTTTCACCAAATATCCCTGCTTCCTTTGCTTGTGGGATAGCCGGGCCCGCGACCTACACTGGGGGAAAAAAGACTGGCCAATTCGGGAGTATTTGAGACCCGGTGAGAAAAATGTTCTTCATGAGAGCTTGGTACCTCGTGATAAAATTCTATTACCACCTCTCCACATTAAGTTGGGTCTCATTAAGCAATTCATCAAGTCCCTTCCAAAAGATGGTGAGTGCTTTCGGTACCTTTGCTCAAAGTTCCCCCGACTTTCTGAAGCAAAGCTAAAGGAAGGAGTGTTTGTTGGCCCTGATATAAGGAAACTCATTTCAGATGGAGCATTCGCTGAAACGATGTCTGAGAAGGAAAAAGAAGCCTGGGATTCCTTCAAGGATGTTGTTCTCAAATTCTTGGGGAACAGGCGGGATGAGAACTATAAGGATATTGTTGCCAGGATGCTCAATGCCTTCAAAGAACAAGGCTGTAACATGAGCCTGAAAGTCCATTTCTTGCACTCCCATGTGAACTACTTTCCCGAACACTTGGGGGCGTACAGTGAAAAACAAGGTGAAAGGTTTCACCAGGACATCAAGGACGCAGAGAGAAGGTACCAAGGAAGATGGAACACCACTATGATGGCTGATTTCTGCTGGTTGCTGCTGCGGGAAACCCCAGATGAAAAATACACCAAGCAGCGCACCAAGAGAAGCATTCGGGGGAAGAAGAAACGGGCCCACCAGGAGATTGATTGACCCAAGAATGACTTTAAAATCTAAACTGTGTTGACAAATATCGTGTTTTTACTAAACTTTGAAATAAAAATTTGCTAGTTATTACCACAGTGTCGGATCTCATTTATTAGAATTTTATTTTCACACCATCGGGTGTTTGTCTTCATGTATTGCAATGGTGCGGTTTGCGTTTTCTATTCTTACATACATACCTGTACAACATTTTTTGCACATTTCTTTGCTTTGCTTTGTGTCTAACCTCGCTCTTATATGCTCAATGTTTGTGCACATGTATGTGGCTGTTTTAAGTGCAGACAATTTTGCTACCATCACAGTGTGTTTTGTTGACATTACTCTATTCTTATGTGCTGCCTTGTTACAATTTTCTTTATTCTTATTTGAATAACTACTAAACAATTAGTATAAAGAATTCATCCAAGAAACTTTTATCTCGATCGCACTCAATCTGAAACGTTCACCTCAAACTGCTAACCCAATGTAGCAAAAAATCTGTACGTGATGGAGCAAATTGGTTACCAGATTTGGATTCAGCGCACCAAAAAACGTAAAAATCAATGGAAACATTAGAGGCAGTTTAAAAAAAAAATTTTTTAGTGTACCTGTGTTATTATTATATATTAGGCAAATCCTAAAAATAAGAGTAAACGTCAAAAGGAAACATTCTAAATACTGGCTTCCCATAAAGTTTTGTTGGAAAGAAAAAGCTTTTGGGAAAGTTTGCACGTGTGCTGAAAACAAGCTACTGATTGCAGCTAATTGTCACCTGTTGGATGAGCAGAGCTCAGCACAAGCCGTGCACACGTGGGATTTAAAAGTTCTTTTCTGAGGAGAAAGAGAGCTATGTTTTTGTAAAAAGAAGTTTTCCTTTTTGATTTGTTTTCACCTCAGCACTGCTAAGGAGTTGATTAGCAGTGGCTGTAAGAAAGCCTTTCTGTTCCATAAAGGACTTTGATACTTATTTACATAAGCATTTTTCAGTTGCCTTGTTTATATTGCATAACCCCTGGAGAGGTTATCCTGGATGTGTTACCAAGTATATCTGTGTGTGGAATATTCATCCCATAAATAAACTCTAATTTTGCCTTACATTTGACCAACTACAAGTTTCTTCATTCATTTAAAAGGCAAGCTTTGTGTGAATGGACTTCAATAACCACAATCCTTTGCAAGACAGTTAATTTACATACTTGCCAAGATGGTGGTACCTTCATAACAAGCACCCCCTTTTACACTCTCCATCATCCTATATAATCCCCTAGGCTTGTAAATAATCTCTAAGCAATTACGGTCCTACTGTATACCATGACTTGACTGCTCAACCTATATATAGTTACCCTAGTTATGTCCAAGTTGCATTTCCTGTTCTTTGTAAATACAGTGTAGGCTCTGTTACACTGTATAAGTTATTGTTTCATGTAAACTGCACTGATTCTAAAGGGCGCGGTATAGAAAAGACATTAAATAAATTAAATTAAATAAATAAACCTGAAGAAAAACAGAAGCTTTATTCATCACCAAGGACATCTCATTCACCACACTCCCCACCATCACTCTCAATACCTTCAAAATACAAGTCAAAACTAAAGTCAAATACCTCGGAGTCACCCTCGACCAGCTGCTAATCTTCAAACAACAAATCACAAAGACAACAAAAATAGTATATTTCAAAATCCAGAAACTTCAACACCTTCGCCTACTGTTAGAACCAACTGACTTTAGATCAGCCCTACAAACCCTCACTATCCCACACACAGACTACTGCAATGCCATATATCAAGGACTCCCCCAATCTACACTCTACCCTCTACAAACAGACCTGCACACCACTGCCCGCACTATCCAGGGCACTGCCAGAACAGACCATATATCACCCATCCTGAAACACCTCCACTAGCTCCCATTATAAGCCAGAATCCAATAAAGACCATACTCCTCACATTTAAAACCATCAATAAACTATCATTCATACACTTTCAAAAGTTACTCCACTCCACACTACAACCCAACCCATGAGAAAATCCACTGCAAACAACCTCACAATACCATCCGAAAAACTGAAAAGCAATCAGCAAGCCTGCCAGACATCCTTCGAGCTATATGCACCCTCCCTCTGGAACCCCCTCCCTTATGACCTCAAAACTACACGGACCTTACCACTTTCAGAAAGAAGCTAAAAACTCATCCATTCACCATGTACCATCCATTCACTGCATCTACAATGGAAAGGCAAAAAAAAATTTCAAATTCATATAACATAACCAACCTGTGACTCTACCACCCACATTGTGAATCTCACCTATCCCTCCAAGTACCTCTCTGATATAACAAAGCCAACCACATTGTTAACCCCACCTCCCCTCCCCCCATCAGTAACCTTTTGACTGTAATCAAGCTGTACATAGCAAAGTGCTTAAAATCCATTGTACATAGTTATTGTAAACCGCTTTGAGCCGGTGAAAGGCAGTATAAAAATCTTCTAAATAAATAAATAAAATAAATCTATGTAGATACCCCCACAGATGTCAAATTTGTGAAATCGTGCTTGAACTTGAACGTGTCTGTTTTTTTCCAGATTCTGGCTTTGACGTCCCACATTCTACTTGGACGTCATTTGTAAAATGTGCCTTCACATATCCCCCTTAGAATTTGTAACACATTGCTCCTTTCATCTCAGTGGAGATCTTAAATATAGATTCATCTTTTCTGGAGATTCATGACAACATTTCAGAATTTTATCACAACCCTGTTTTCATGGATGAGTGATGTTTCACTGTAAAATGCAACAAGTGCCTTCAAGTCAATGCTGATTTCTAGCAACCCAGCAGCTCCTGAGTTTTCTTGGCAGCATGACCAGAAATAGATTGCCAGACCTTTCTTCTGAGGTAATGGAGAGTTAAGTGATTTGGCTGAGATCATAAGGAGTGCCAGTGGGAATCAAACCTTGGTCTCTTAGTGACCAAACCAGTGCTTTAAGCACTAGCTGTTCCTCCACTCTGTGTTTCACTGTATATGGACTATATTAAAAAGACACTGGGTTGTCACATCTCAATTATTTAATCAAGAAGACAAACTAAACGATTGATGTCCACTAATTAGCACTCTCAGATGAGTTACTCTGAGTATGTGTGGTGTGGAGTGGCTTAATTACAGTATCCATATCTGCTATTTTTATACTTCATTAAAAAAAGAACAGTTTTATTTTTTTGTTTTACAGAGGCAAAGAAAAAAATAAAGATGGCAAAGGCATGAACAGAAAAGATGGCAAAAAAAAAAAAGTAAAGTGAGGCAGGCAAGACCTTTCAGGTATATCAGGAGAGGAGAAAGGCTAGAGTTGGAATTGTAAGACTGAAAGATGCTGAGGACCACTATGTTGAGAGTGAGAAGGAAAAAGCAGACATGCTAAATACTTTTATTCCATGTTCCAAGGAAAATGCTGGAGAGGGACCAGAATTGCATGGCTAAAGTACATATGGGAATGGAGTAGATGCCATATTGTTTAGAGAGTTAACTATAAATGAATAATTTGAAAAACTGAAGATGGACAAATCCATGGAGGCAGATGGGATACATCTCAGGATACTGAGGGAGCTCAGAGCTTTTAGAGAGTCCTCTTAAGGATGTGTTTAATAGATCTTTGGGACAGGAGCAGTTCCATTGGACTGGAGAAGGTCTGATGTGGTCCCTCTTCTCAAAAATGGTAATAAAGAAGTGGAGGGAAACTACAAGCTGGTACCCCAGTGGTTGGAAAAGTAATAGAGATGGTTTTATCAAAAACGGATCATATCAGATGAATATGATTGATTTCTTTGACTAGGTGACCAGAAAACTGGATCAGGCATATGCACTAGATGTGACCTACTTGGATTTTAGCAAACCGCTTTGATACTGTTCCCAAAAGGAGGCACATGAACAAACCTGAGCAGCTTGAACCTAAGAACAAAGTGATGAACTGAACTGGAAATTGGTTGAGGGATGGACAACAGAGGGTGGTGGTTAATAGAATTCACTTAGAAGAAAGGTGAGTAGGGGAGTGTTTCAAGGATTTATTCTGAGGCCCTTTCTATTCAATATCCTTCTAAGCAACATTGTCAAAGGGTTAGAAGGAAAAGTT
Source organism: Ichthyophis bannanicus (assembly GCA_033557465.1). NCBI lineage: Eukaryota > Metazoa > Chordata > Amphibia > Gymnophiona > Ichthyophiidae > Ichthyophis > Ichthyophis bannanicus. The sequence goes on from CM066033.1 coordinate 1,185,108,187, forward strand.
TGCTTTATTGTAGATGATACAGAGATTTGTAACAGGGAGTTGACAACATAAGAAATTATCTACTAAAATTAGAAGAATGGGCTAATATTTGGCAGTTAAGACTTAATGAAAAGAAGTGCAAAGTGATGCACTTGAGGTGCAGAAATCCAAAGAAGCGGTATACGATAGGGAGCAAGAGGCTGGCGTGCCTGGACCAGGATGGAGACCTCATGTTGATAGTGTCTGAGGATCTCAAAACAATATAAAAAGGCAGTGGCCAAAGCCAGAAAGATACTGTATTAGAATGCATAGAGAAGGACATAACCAGCCAAAAGATGAGGTGATTAATTCCCCTGTACATGACATTGGTGAGTCCTCACTTGGAGTACTATCTGCAGTTTTGGAAGCCATATCTCACTAGGGATATAAAAAGATGAAGGCATATAGAGGAAAGTGACTGAAATGGTAGGGTGTCTGCACCAGAAGTCATATGAGAAGAAACTTGAAGACCTGAAAATGTATACCCTAGAGGAAAGGAAGAGACAGGGAGGATATGATAAAGACCTTTAAATACTTAAAGTATTAATGAGCAAACAAATCTTTTTCAAAGATATAAGCTGCAAAACTAGTGGACATTTATTTATTTTTATTTATTTATTTAACGTTTCTTATATACCGCGCTATTTCTCATCAGTGCGGTTTACATTGAACATTGAACATTTGGACATACATTTGTCCTATGTTTACATAAAACAGGGATATATAACATGGAATTAACTGGGGAAACTATGTACATATGATATTTAGTATACACAAAATGGATTATAACATGGAGTGAACTGAGAAACTATATACATATGAGAATTTGGCTTAAAGAATATCAGTTTGAATCAAAACAGGTTTTACAATCAGGGTCAATAGCAGCATTTTGTACTCTGCTGGTGAAGACAGTTAAAGTGCAGTAATATTATCCTGGATTATGGACTAATTGTAGCACTGGTATGCCTTTGTTCACAGGTGACTTAGCTGGATGGGTGTCAGGGGGGGGATCATCTGTCTGTGTAAAGTGTAAGAGGAACAGGTGATATTTAAGGGCCTTTCTAAATTGCGTGAGGTCTCTGATTGCCCTTAAGTTAGAAGGGAGTTCGTTCCAATACCTGGGGGCATGGTATGCGAATGCTCTGTTGATGGTTGATTGGTTACGTTTTATGGATTCGCTTGGTATTACTAGAGTGTTTTCTGTGAGAGCTCTTCTGGATCTGTTGTTGGGGGTGTGAATGAGCAGCTCGACAATTGAGGAGGGTGATATTTTATTGAATGCCTTGAAGGTAATGAGGAGGGTCTTATAAAGGATTCTAGATCTTATTGGGAGCCAGTGAAGCTCTTTTAATATAGGTGAAATGTGATCCCTCCTGGATGCTCTGCCCAGGACACGCGCCGCTGCATTCATGGCCATCTGTAGTGGATTGAGTGTGTTTTTTGGGAGGCCTTGTAGTATTATATTCACGTAATCAAAGTGAGGTGTCACTAGGGCTTGGAAAACAGTTCGGAAATCGTTAGTTTCCATCATGGGTCTGAGGTGGCGGAGGGTTTTGATTTTAAAGTAAATGGATTTTACTGTGCGCTTAATGTGATCTTTGAAGTGTTGGTCTAATATCACCCCTAGATAGCGTATGTTGGATTTGACTGGAAGTTCTGCATCTCTGACTTTTAGTGTTGCTGGTGGGGAGATATCTTTGTTTCGTGTAATAATTAGTACTTCTGTTTTTTTTAAGTTTATACGTAGATTCTGGTTGAGAAGCCAATCCGTTATTGCGTCAAAGCATTTGATTAGTATTGTGAAATCTGGGCATGTGACTGATATAGGTGTAAATAACAGCACATCATCAGCACACATGAGGCATGATATGCCGAAGGAGCGTGTTATGTCAGAGATTGGCTGCATATAGATGTTGAACAGTAGCGCCGATAATGAAGATCCTTGTGGTACTCCCTGTTTTTGCTGGAAGGGTTCTGATGTCTTGTTGCCAATCCGAACTTGCTGCCATCTTCCTTGGAGGTAAGACTTACACCAATCCCAAGCGCGGTCATGGATTCCCTTTGCGTGTAGTCTCATCAAGAGTTGTTTGTGATCTACTGAGTCGAACGCCGCGGCGATATCAATAAAGATCAACGCAAATCCTTTTTTGATATTGTCTATCCCATTGGTGATTGTGTTTGTTAATGAGGTTAGTAGGGTTTCTACTCAGTGTGCCTCTCTGAATCCGTGTTGACATGGGTCTAACGGGGAGGTTGTGTCTATATGCTGTTGAATCTCTTTGGGTTGTCTTCTCAAGTATTTTCGCTAAGAAAGGGATACTGGAGATTGGTCGGTAGGAGTCCTCTTTCTTCGGGTCGAGATCGTGGTTTTTTTAGTAATGGACGGATGGATGTTTTTTTGAGTGCATCTGGGAAGACTCCAGTTGTAAATGATTGTTTTGCGATGTCAGCAATGATTGGACTTAGCTCTGAGCGCATTGTTCTGATCCAGTGCGCTGGGCATGGGTCGTTTGGAGCAGTCGTGGTGTTGATGGTGGCAATTATTTCCTCTATGGTTTTGGCTGAAGGGGGTAAGAGCTTAGTGAGTGGAGACTGAATGTGGAGGTTCTGAGAGGATCCTCGAGGTGTAGTGGTACATATTTTTATTACCTTGGATTGGATGTAATCAGCATAATCCTGAGGTTGTATACTCTCCTGTTGTGGCTGAGGTGGTTGATTGGTCAGTGATTTTACTAATTCGAATAGGTCGCGAGGCTTATTTAGTGAGCGATTGAGGAGCTCGGCATGAATTTTTTTCCTTTCTGCCCATGTTCATTCCCTATGATTTTTCAGGTGTTCTAAGTACATATTTTGGTTTGCTATACTGCGGGACCGTCGCCACTTTCTCTCCAGTTTTCTCAGGTGTAGTAAGGAGGACCGTAGATTGGGTGAGAACCATGGGGCGTTTCGCTTCTTGGGGGAACGATTATTATTTGCTTGCTTTTTATCAATGCTTGGATGTTGGGCATAATGAGTGAGGGTGTTATTCCAATTAGTGAGCATTTCGTTGAGGTTGGATGATGGTTTAGACAGAATTGGTAGTACATGATGAGTGATCAATTCTCTGTCCAGTTGTTTGAAGCGGGATAGATTCTCTGGTTCAGATGTATTTAGACTGCAGTCCATCGTTTGTAGCGTTGGTATCTGGAATGTTATTAAATTATGATCAGACCAGGGAACAGGGGTGACGGATAGTTCAGTTTGGCTTGGTTTGCCTATATCTTTTGGTGGTACAAAGATTAAATCGAGGAGGTTGCCTTGTTGATGGGTGGGATCCTTTATGATTTGTTCATAGCCTAGGCTGGACATTGCCTCTAGGAAGGTGTTAGATAATTCCCGCTGAGTGGAGGCAAGATTAAAGTCTCCCATCAGCCAGTTTGCTTTGGAGGGATCTTGCGGGTTACAGGCTATGTCGATTACATCAGAGAGCTCATCTGATGCAGTGCCAGGTGCTCTGTATATGAGGTTTAAAGTGTTCAGTTTGTTGGTGACTGTTAGCATATTTATGTGTTGCGTGCTCTTGGTGAAGATCGTGCGGTATTGTAAAGCAGTTTTTGCTATGATGAGGACACCACCTCCTCTTCTGTTTTCTCTGTTGCATGTGAAGATTGAGAAATTGGGTGGGGTAATTTGATTTAGTATGGTGTTATCAGTTTCAGATAACCATGTTTCAGTAACCATTAGGATATCTAGGTTGAGGTTTGCTAGTAGGTCTGTGATGGCTGGCCATTTGTTGCGGGCAGAACGCGCATTTATGAGGGCGCATTTGAGGGTTTGTTGGTTCTGTTTTTCCTTGAGTTCTGTTGTTGCTGGGGGTCCAAGCGAGATATAGAGTAAGTGAGATTGTCTTCTATGGTAGGGATTTGGGTGTGGATGGTATTGGTTGTAGTAATATTTCCTGCTTGTGTTGAGAAGCAGTGGGATAGGGTTATAATCCTGTGAGAAAGCAGTTGATTCGTAAAATGTGCAGGTCAGTGTGTAAATTAGGGTGAAGGTAAGCAGAGATATAGTCATGTTTACGATTGTGGCGATTAGCCCTATGCTACTTAGTATGGATTTCTGGTAAGAGAGCCTGCGTCTGAGGGCGTGTGCTGAGGATAACCAGATGAGGTATCAACCTCTAGTCAGGGGGTTCTGTCTATGGTTGCTATTAGGTATCTGTGTTTGGTTGATACACTATAAATTTTGAAGAATTTAGTAGCTAGCTTAAGATGAAATAAGATTAATAGGTTGAGGATATTGCTAATAGGGTCTCAGGGTTCAGTTAGCTACTATGTTACAGGCGACCTCATTGGGAGTAATATACTTTGTTACATATGATTCAGCTACAGTGATACATATGTTTACCTTGTGATTTTTCGCTGATTATCTGCTAAGGTGTTTTAGCCTTCTGAGAGGATTGAATTACAGCTGGAGGGCGTCTTTGATGATGAGGGTAGTAGGTTGACAGGAGAGCGTCCTTATGGTTTACCTTCAATTTTTATCATCAGCTTCTTCAGCAGTTTCTTAGATGAGTCGGCGTGGGAGGAGTATAGAGAGAGTCTGATTGTTCTGGAAGAGAAGCTAAGGCAATGTGTGAAGTTGGTTTCGGTTCAGTCGTCAGTTGGAGGATTGCATCGTTTCCTGAGACTGACGTTCTTTGGTTCCAGTTAAACATGATTGAGATCAGACTCCGTCTACAGGTCCCCGCCTAAGGGCCACGCCAAAGGGCCCTCTGGCGAGGCCCTCAGGCACGGGCGCGCCCGATGGCGCTTGTTTAAAGTGCTCCCGGGCAGCCCCGATTGGGCTGCACACGCTTCTGGGGGTGGTCCTCTGCTCCGGCGGCTCGATCCCTCTGTGGGAGAGCTGATGTTGGGCCGGAGGGCTGCAGGCAAGTAAAAGGAGCGTGCGCCCGATGGCGCTTGTTTAAATTGCTCCCAGGCAGCCCCGATTGGGCTGCACACGCTTCTGGGGGTGGTCCTCTGCTCTGGCGGCTCGATCCCTCCATGGGAGAGCTGATGTTGGGCCGGAGGGCTGCAGGCAAGTAAAAGGAGCGTGCGCCCGATGGCGCTTGTTTAAATTGCTCCCGGGCAGCCCCGATTGGGCTGCACACGCTTCTGGGGGTGGTCCTCTGCTCCGGCGGCTCGATCCCTCCGTGGGAGAGCTGATGTTGGGCCGGAGGGCTGCAGGCAAGTAAAAATGAAGTAAAAATAAAGACATGAAATTAAGCTACAAGGAAGTAGACTTAAAAGCAGTGTCACGAAGTATCTTTTCACAAAAAGAATGGTGGATGCCTGGCTCTTCAATGGAGGTGGTGGAGACAAAAACAATGATTATGTTAACAAAAAATACATGGGCTAAACACAGAGGATCCATATAAAGCAAGAGTAGCATTCCTGCTCTATGCAGAACTTAAATGACCTTTTTACATTTCAAGAAAGACATAGAGAATAGGTAACCTGCATGGAGTCGCAATTATAACTCAAAATAAAGGCACAGAGCAGGAGGTAACCTGTACAGAGCAGCGGTAACAGTCCAAAGTAAAAACACCTTGCTGGGCAGACTGGATAAGCCGTGCTGGTGTTTATCTGCCATCATTTACTATCTAATATGATGAAAGGGGTCAGCAAAGCTACTCAAACATAAAATGAAAGAATGCAGACAACCTCTCACATGTATCTAAAGGATAGTCCATGCTTATTGTAGTCACCACTTAATTTGGAAGGCATTTCCAATTAAGTTTCAAAAGCATCATGTTATGCTTATCATACAGTTCACTGCATCTACAATGGAAAGGCAAAAGAAAAAAAATTCAAATTCATATAAGGGAAAGTCAAATGTGGAGTTCACGTATAGCAATAGCATGCCAGAAATCAATCCTTCATACTACAGTGGGAATTTTCTTGCAACTGTAAATAGAACATACCATAGGGACATCTGAAAATCCAATAAAGTGTTGTAGTTACCATGTGGTAATGATTCATATTACTGCATAGAAACTGCAAAGTCTGTGTTAACCTGTTGAGGGTGTGTCCAGCATCTGCCCTGCATTTAATACAGAAACAAAATACTTGCCATATATTAAGCTCATGACAGATAGTACCGATTATTAAATATCATCTACTAAGGTGATATTAAGGTATCTGCATTTTCTGTTGTGTTACGAGTTGACCCAGGGTAAGTTATCAAATATTAACTGCAAGGTGCAGTCCACACCCACTCCCCAATCCACGATATACCAGTGGAGGGTAATTTTATAACAGGGCACTTAGGTTAAGGCAATTGAAATGTACCTATTTGAAGCCTACTTCTCTTTATAAAATAGTAGCGTTAAGTGGCAGACAATGCACCTTAAGTTAAGGCATGGACATTTATACTTTCTCTGTAGCAGGTGTAAAGAATACTATAGAACAGTGATGGCTAACCTTTTTGAGCCCGAGTGCCCAAACTGCCGCACAAAACCAAAGAATTTCCTCAAAGTGCCAGCACATCATTTGCATAAGTGGTCTTATTTGCATAAATATTTGCATAATGTTACCATACACTAACTTTTAGTAAACATGTCTCTTAATGAGTGTATGGATAAAGAAAGACTAAAAGATTTCTACATTACTATAATCCAGTGCCAACCGCCAGGCACATTAGGAACTACTACAAACGCTGCCCATTTAGAACCCATAGCAAACCCGCCGTATCCTGACAGCATTACCAGGACTCACAAAGCACCATACCCTACCTATCAAAAGGCAACACTGCAAATATTAAACCAATACATTTCAGAGAATACTGGGGAAAGAGAACAAGTGGCAACGTCAAATAGGAATTTCCTCTTGTACCAAACAAAGCACAGATGTTAATGATGCACATTTCCCAGAGCTGACATATTCCAGTTAATAAATTCAAAATAAAGAGATATCTTTCTACCTTTTGTGCATTTTTTTTCAGTTGCAATTGGTCCAGCCATTTTCTTCTGGTTTCTTCATGTTTTCTGCTAACTCTCCATCGTCTGCTGTCCATTTGTCCTTTCTTCTCTCTTCTAGTTTTATTTCCATTCTCTCTCTCTCTACATCTGCTTTAACATACTAATCTTTCTCCTTTTGCTCTTTCCTCATTCCTATTTCATCCACACAAATTTTACCCCTCCATCCTCAATCCCCAATTACTCTCTCAATACCTGGCCAATTGTAGATTTTTCATCCCTCCTACACAAAATATTTTTCCCCTCTCCATTTTACTCTCCCAGCCCCATCCCATTCTAATCCTCCCCCAACATCAGCTCCCTTCTAGTTCCAGTCTCACCCAGCATCCATTCCCTTCTTCAAGCCCCCCACTTCCCCTCAGCCCATTTCCATTCCAAGCCCCGTCCCCATCAGCTATTTGCAGTTCAAGCCCCCCACTTCCCCTCAGCCCATTTCCATTCCAAGCCCCATCCCCAACAGCTATTTGCAGTTCAAGCCCCCTTCCACTCAGCCCATTTCCAGTCCTAGCAACCCCCCCAACCCATTACCAGTCCTAGCCCCCCATAGCCCACTCCCAGTCCTAATCCCACCAGCCCATTTCCAGTCCTAACCTCCCCATCAGCCCACTCCCAGTCCTAATCCCCCATCACTCAATTTTTAGTTTAAGCCCCCCCAGCGCCTATCACCACTCCTATCCCCCCCAGCGCCCATCACCTCTCCTAACCCCCCCAGCCCAGCGCCCATCACCACCCCTAACCCCCCCAGCCAGCCCAGTGCCCATCACCACTCCTAAACCCCCCCCCACCCCAGCCCATCACTACTCCTAAACCCCCCCCACCCCAGCCCATCACTACTCCTAACACCCCCCCAGCCAAGCCCAGCCCAGCCCATCACCACTCCTAACCCCCCCCAGCCCAGCCCAGCCTAGCCCATCACCACTCCTAACCCCCCCAGCCCAGCCCAGCCCATCACCACTCCTAACCCCCCCCAGCCCAGCCCAGCCCAGCCCATCACCACTCCTAACCCCCCCCAGCCCAGCCCAGCCCAGCCCATCACCACTCCTAACCCCCACCCCCCCAGCCCAGCCAAGCCCAGGGACAATTAAAAAAAAAAAGAAAACCTGTCTGCTGCCGTTGTCGGGGCCGCCGCGGCAGAATCGAGCGTGCCGCAGGGCCCCCCTGTACCCACCCGGCAGAGCCTGCCCTCCCCGTAGCAGCTCTCTCTTTGGAGCTACAGTCAGACGCGCCGGCTTGCAGAGCGCGAAGGGAAGAGTTCCCTCGCTGCTCTGTTAAGCCCGCGGGGGCTGATGGGAAGTTCCCATCAGCCCCCGCGGGCTTAACAGAGTCGCGAAAGGGAAACTCTTCCCTTCGCGCTCTGCAAGCCGGCGCGTCTGACTGTAGCTCCAAAGAGAGAGCTGCTACGGGGAGGGCAGGCTCTGCCGGGTGGGTACAGGGGGGCCCCGCGGCATGCTCGATTCTGCCGCGGCAGCCCCGACAACGGCAGCAGACAGGTTTTCTTTTTTTTTTTCAATTGCGGACCTTCCCGCGTGCCAGCTGCAAGGCCTTCGCGTGCCACAGCTGGCACGCGTGCCATAGGTTCGCCATCACTGCTATAGAAGGTTAAAATCATTATTGAAAAGAGCTTGGGATTGTAGACTGGCCTCTAAAAGATTTTGAAAAACTTGATGTGCAAACAAGAACATTCCTCAATGCCCATGAGGTAATTTACAAGAATCAGTGTATGCTAAACATATTCCTAGAGATAAAGGAGGGCTAGGCCTCATAGAGTGATTACACATACAGAGTTACTATCATAGGCCTCCAGGCCTACCATAACGGCATCATCGAATCCAAATGCGCAAAAACTGCTGAAATATGAAAGTAAACATCCAGAATCTGTCTCCATAATCAAACCTGGACAAGTTTTCCATGACTAGAGAGGATAAGTGAGAATCCACAAGCATACACAGGAAAAGAAGCAACAGAATCTGCAATAAGTAAGAGAAAAAATTCTTCAAAGAATTAGATCAGCAAACGAGGAAAAACAAGTGGCAAATGCACAAATACTGTATAGTGGGAATCACAAAGGGTTACTCCAGGAACCCTTTGTCGATCAAGAATAGACACATGAATGGTTAAGGAGAGGTTAACTGAAATCGAAGGATGAGGTCAATAGTTGCAGCCCATGACAGCAGATTACAGATGAGATGGTTTACAGCGAGCACTGAAAAAACTGGCAAAATAGACTGGAACAGTGACTCACCTCATAGCTGGCTGTGAAGTTTTGATGGTGGAAAATTTCTTTACAGAAAGGCACAACAAATTAGCATGCCTCATACATTAGAAACTCTGTAAACACTACTACATCACTCTGCCTGACAAGCACTAGGATCATGACTCTAAGAGAATTACAGAGAATGAAGAGGTTATGATCACCTGGGACATTCTCTTTCTGACAGATAAGAAACTGGATGTGAGCAAACCTGACATAGTGGTAAAGGAGAAAACCACCATAACAGCATTGATAAGAAGTATCGGTCCCATGTGATTATTCTGTGAATTGCGTGGAGAGGCAGAAGATTCTAAAGTACCAAGAAATGCAGTCAGAAACCAAGTAAATGTTGCAGAAAGATAGAACTACTTCCCATCATATTGGGAGCCACAGACTTGATGATGAAGAATTTCCATGTACATCTTGACAAATTACCCATTTGGCATGATGCAAATACTACACCGAGCATTAGCAGTAAATTTGAGAGGTTGATATCATACTTCACATATCCTGGCTTAGAATTGAGGTTAATAGTATGCACAAAACTAACCCATTCAGAGAAACTTTGGAAATAATTTTTGAGGCCTTTTAAGCATATATATTGGCATACACATGTGAAAAATTGGCTATAAAATTATCACCTAAGTGTAAAGCCACCGCCTTAAGTGTTAGTGTGCTAAAAGTGCATGCTAATTTCCATGTTTGTTTGTTTGTTTATTTATTTAACAATTTTTATATACCGCCTTATCATAGAATCAAAGCAGTTTACATTATAACTCACAGTTACAGAGAACTTATTATGGAACTCGGGGAGGGGTGCCATGCAGGGGATCCTCTGAAGCATAACTTATTTACAATGGGTCATATGTACATACAGTATGTGGTGGAAGTCCAGCTGTTATGGTGTCAAGTGGCTTCATTGAATTTATCAATGAAGAGGAAGGTTTTAGTTGTTTTCTGAAGTCCTTCATGTCAGTGGTGGTCCTTAATTTTCCAGGGAGAGAGTTCCAGATGGCGGGTGCAGCAAGAGAGAATGCTCTCCTCGTGGTAGATTCATTTACTTTTCTGTAGGAGCAGGGTATTGGAATAGTATCAATAGTGCTCTGTCTCCTTGGTCTGTTGGGACTGGTGCAAAATATCTCCTCTAGAACTCCAGTTGACATGATATTTCTGATTTTGAAAATAGTCAGGGCAGATTTGTATCTAGCACAGGCGGTGATTGGAAGCCAACGGAGTTGGTGTAAGAGGGGCGTTATATGATCGTGCTTATTTGATCCAGTGATGATTCTATCAGCAGTAGTTTGGACCAGTGGTAAAGATCGTGTAGCCTGCTTTGGTAGTCCTTGATAAAGAGCATTGCAGTAGTCTAGAATAAGGGTTATAATGGCTTGACATACTGATCGGAAATGGTCCTGGTTGAGGAGGGGCTTGAGTCTTCGAATGGTGACAAGCTTGTAAAATGCATTTCTAGTGGTTCTGTTGATGTGTGGTTGTAAGCTTTGATGGCGATCAAGTGTTACTCCAAAGTATCGAGCTTCATCCTTTATCTGCTTAAGGCACTATAGCAAAAAAGGCTAATAGGACAGGATCTATCTGCCCTCTAGACAGAATGCAGAGAATGTCATTATTTATTTCAAAATAAGTTCATGTCTTTTCTAATCCCAACACCAGAAATGAAAGGCAGACAAGAAAGGATAAACAGGAAAGAGGACAAAATAGAAATAAAAGTGCCCCCAGATAAGGAGCCCAGGATGAGAGGGGATTAGATTCCATTCTATCATCAGAGCTCCCAACACTATTCTGAAGAGAAACCTTACCAGTCAGAATGGTACAGTACCTTAATGAAAATGAATGAGATTTATCTGTATATTTATTTATCTGTATACACTAAGGAGGTCATTCCAGAATATGATTAAGGCTTTGCACATGCACTGAGAACGTTTATCTCCCGAAAACATCTATGAGCATATTCCAGTACATAGCGCCTTTAGACGTTTATTTCACTAACTCAGGGATCTCAGAACATGTTCAGGAGAGTCAGAATGGGAGCATGATTTGCCATGGAGATGTATAAATCATTTTTAGGAATGGCCCATGAATGTTTTGGAAGGTTCACACAGACGTGCCTGTTATACCTGCCAGAGACATGGAATAAGGCCAGTACTTAGAAAATATTCTGCTGTGTTTCTATAAAGGTAGTGTAGTCTGTTCTGAAATGATGGACTGCAGTGTGAAAAAACACCACAAGATGCATTAATAAAGAACAGAAATCAGAGGTGTGGGAATCTGGTAAGCTAAAGAGGCAATATAACTACCCTGAAAGAAATATTAAGAAGAGCAATAGTGATTATTATGGCCATGCTGACATTTGCTGATTGTGCTAAAGGAAATGATCTAGGGGATCCTAACAATTCCTGTGTCCTGAAAAATGGGACTGTTGATGTAGGAATAGTATGTGAGTGGGTATGGAAAGGATTCTTGTTTGGGTGAGAAACGGAGATCATATTTTTAGTCCTGGGACTCCATGCTATTCTGTTATACTAGCTGTAATTTATGGGTTTGGGGCATCTTTTTGGCAGATTTGTTTTTTTGTGACTGAATGTGAGAGTGTGTGTGAATGTGGTTTGAGGATTGCACGGGAGGATCTGGTGTGCTCATCTGCAATTCAGGGGGGACATGAATGCCTGGCCAGTATCTGGACCATATGGATGGCTGCAGCATAACCAGCTGCCAGTGTGTTAGGGCAGCAAAAAATCACAAAAGGTTCTCCATAGCTAAATGTCAAAACTTATCCCTTTCAATAATAAGAAACCCTCAGAATAAGAACATTGAATAGTGCAAAGAGCACTGCAACTCGTCCAAAACACCGCAGCAAGAATCATTACAGGCACTGCAAGATAGTGAAGATACAATCATATAACTCCAACTCTTAAACAACTGTACTGGCTTCCTGTTGCTACAGGGGCTAAATACAAATGCATAGTAATCATTTTCAAAATATTAAATAATCTATCCCTGCCAACGCTTCAACCACTGATCCAAGAATCAACTACAACAAGAACAAGAAGTACAGACACCAACATCATTGAAATCCCAAAAAACTACAAAACACCAAAGCAATTTACTTGCATCAGAGCCTTCTCTCTGTAAGCACCCCAACTATGGAATCAGCTACCTTCCCTATTACAAGCAAAGACCTACTTGATTTTAGAAAAGCCAACAAGACCCATCTATTCTGTGAATACTATGGCCCTACTTAATAAAACTAATGCCACAGTCAGACCTTACAGATATTGCAATGGACAACTGATTATTGTAACTATATTACATCAACTTCAACAATGTTTCTGTACATAGTTAGCCATTATTTGTATTGTTAAATGTATCTAATATCCGAATTTCTACTCCCTGTTCTATGTAAAAGCTTATTGCTATGTTTGCTCCATTTGTTCTATGTAAACCGCCTTGAATTTGACGGTAAGGCGGTATATCAAACCTGTTAAATAAATAAGGGTCCATACTTAGCATTGTAAAGACTGTTTTTAGAAATGACCAATGAAAGAATAACTAAGTATTTCTTCTACTGTCATGTATGTTTTTATGCAAGGTATGTCATGACAAACATCACTTTCTGCTTGCTGTTATTGTATCTTTGAGTGCACTAATATTACCTTACACTGTTCTGGGCAGGCAACAAACTAGTATATCTAGTCTAGTTTGCATCAACATTTATGTATCCTCAGTATTTATGTGTAGTTTACTTCAGCACAACACTGTCAGTGAGAGGAGCAGCTTCGGAGATACACGTTTTGACAGAGGAGGCATGGCTGTGCGAGACGTCCATGGGTCAGGACTAGTGCTAGGGTTTCTAGCGTACCCTGCAGCCTATAAATCAGCGTCCCTCCCTCATTATTAAGGTTGGCTGCACCCTACCCTCCTTTTTCTCAAAACCGCTTTGTAAACTCTTTTCAAGCGATATTAATATTTCTCCTTCAAATCCAGTGCTGTAAGAAAATTGCAGCAAAAGAGAAAATGCATAACCAAAATAAAAATATTTATCAGTAAATACTTAGCATCATACAAACAGGCTGTGATAGTCCAAAAAAAATAAAAAATAAAATCTGATTCTGGTCATCTCACTAATAACATTCTCCAGTGCTAGGCTTATTGTGAACTAATATAAAACACTGCAAAAGTCACTGAAAATCTACAAAGTCAAATCTACCATACCATATCAGCATATAATTCCAAAACTCATACAATAAGTGGCCTACCCAGAAAAAAACAGCACTACAAATCTGCAATGGGCCCCAAAACATCCATACACCTATTTGAAAAGCTGTACAAGTCAAATTACTATAGTACAGATTCCTCCATGTACAGATGTACATGTACTATAGTATAGATTCCTCCATGTACAGATGTACATGTACTATAGTACAGATTCCTCCATGTTAACAGAACACCTAGCCTCGATCACACACACACACAACACAGACCCTCACCAAGTACAGAATAAGTGACCACAACCTAAAGCAAAACTAAAAATATGTAGATAAAAATTAAAATGAAACCCCAAGAAGCCAGACTCTTCATGCGGTGCCACACCAGATAAGAGATGCAGTTCCCCATACTGTGTGAAATATAAAGATAGCGCAAAGTCCAATCACTACATTGAAAATAAAATTATTTGTTCTACCTTTGTTGTCTGATTTTTGATCATCCTGGTCCTGGATCTGAGGCTTCTGTTTTCCTCTGTCTTCTCTTAGCTCTTTTTCTATGGTCTATAGTCCATCTGCCATTTCTTGTCTCTCCTTTTGCTTTTTTCATTTTCTTCCATCAGCCTTTTCCAGTCCCAGTAATCCTCCCCAGTATCAGCCTCCTTTATAGCTTCCCCTCCCAATACCTTCCAGTGTCAATCCCCTTGCATTCCCAGCACTGCCACTGGTGTCTATTCCCTTTTAGTCCCCCTCCTTCTCCATCGTCCAGCCCCTTCTACTCCAAATACCATCCCAGGTATCAGTGAACTTCCAGTTCCAGTGCCCTCTCCCGTGATAGTTCTCTTCCAGTCACCCTCTTCTCTGCCCATCTGCCTTCCAGTGCCATCCCTGGGTGTCAGCTCCCTTCAAGCCCCTACCTTCCAGCCTCCTCCTTCCCCTCTTTTCCACTCCCTTCCAACCCCCATGTGAGCTCTCTTCTAGCCCCCACCTTCCCCCAGTTAGTTCTCTTCCAACCACCCTCCTGTTACCCAGGCACCTTTCAGCCCCATCCCCAAGTGTCTGCTCCCTTCCAGCTCTCCTTCCCATATCTGCTCCCTTTCAGCCCCCCCCCCCGTGTCTGCTCCCTTTCAGCCCCTCCCCATGTCTTCTCCCTTCAAGCTCCCCAGTATATGCTCCTTTTCAACTCCCCCCCCGTGCCTGCTCCCTTCCAGCTCCCCAGTATCTGCTCCCTTTCAGCTCCCCCCTGTGTTTTCTCCCTTTAAGCCCCCCTCTCCCCCGTGTCTGCTCCGATTCATCCTTCAAAAAAGAAAGCAGCCACTGGAACATTTTGTCTGTTCCCGTGGCACTGCTAACTTTTAAACTGTTGGGTCATGGAGTTTCTAAAGGTAAGAATAAGCATTTCCTGTTTCTTACGAAACCAAAATTATCGACATTGGGATTTGCAGCTGCTCCCTGGCAGGTATAGGTTTTCAAAAAGTGTTTGTCTAGTCAGTCCTTTACAGGAAGGATTATGGGGATTATCCTCAATCCTCCATTGTTTATTGCCACCCCCAAATTGAAATGAATTAAACATATTATTGGACGCATTTATACATATACATTTGTAAAATATCAACTTATATATGTAAGTTAACCTTGCAAGTTACAAAATACCATATGCATAATTTATATATTTAAAGTGACATTTTAGAAGGGGCATATAGGAAAGAATCTTGATCATCTAGAGCAGAATGCCCAAAAAATTGGGGTAGTGGCAACAGTGAAGGGAGGCACGTGTACAAGCCTTCTAAAATCGTTTTTTCTCCACCCCAAAATATGAATGTCCAGGTAAATGGATCTGGAGACACAACCCAAACCCCCTGCGAGCAAAGCTGGATACATGGATGAGTGTAGGCAATTTTACAAATGTGGATGTCCCTGAATTGGATATCTGCAGAATTGGGTTCTTGGAAATCCCAGACTAGGTATTTAAGAGGAGGTGGGAAACTATGCCTTGAGAATTGCATATCCTGGTCTGCTATTTCAGATATTCAGACATGTGACTATAGACCTGTGATATGCTTTAGAGTATGTATTTATTGACAGTTTGGTTTTTTTGAGCAGGAAACAGTAACTGCCATGATGAAAGCAGATTTTGTGCTTCCGTTTCAAAATATTGCATCTATGAAATGAGCAACTTTATCACCTTATTCATGGTCATGAGTACAGACAGTTGTGGTCAACATTATTGGCACTCTTCCAGTTCAACCCCTTCATATCCAATATCTCCTAAAAAAAGTGGCCAGTGAAATGGCTTTGGACTATATATGCACACACATTTGACACATATTAATCAAATAAAACAAGATCAGTTCAAAAAGGAAATAGTATAAAAACTCCCTCACTTGGTTTGCAGTAAGTTATGCTGTGAGGGCTTGTGTGCATCAGTGAAGCTGAGGGCTAAGCTATCGGTAGTTTAACTACTGGCAGGATCTCCCAAGATGGACAGGTCTCAGCTGAGGTGCCAGACCAAGATAAACCACCCATCTGGGCAGCAGCAGAATGGGATAGTGTTGACGACGGAAGATCACATTTCTGTTGCAAGGGCAAAAACAGTAAACTTAAACTGTGCAGAGGAAAGGCCTGGCAATCTACTTCTGTAATTTGCCATGAAAACCCAATGGATAGTCACAACAAAACAAATTGCACTATAGTGCTGGAAGATGAGACTCCCAGGTCGGAAGGCACTCAACTAGCTACTGTTGAAGAGCTGAAGACTTTTCAGAGTAAAGCCAGCATTTATAATGTGGTTGGATCAAAGCCCTTGGGACGTCTGACTGCTGATGTAGCTGCGCATGAAATGAAACTGTAAAGATGTCTTACATATTGGGGCATGGAATGTATGAAGCATGAACCAAGGGAAGTTGGAGGTGGTTAAGAATGAAATGGAACATGTACAACTTGATCTGTTGTGTGTCAGCAAATTGAAATGGACTGGCATTGGGCACTTTGCATCAAATGATCACATGGTCTACTATACTGAAAGTGAAAGACAAAGAAGAAATGGTGTTGCATTTATAATAAAGAAGAAACTTGCAAGAACAGTAGTGAAATACAATGCAGTCAGTGAACACTTAATTTCTATTTGTCTATGAGGACTGCCTATCAACACAACTATAATTCAAGTATATGCCCCAACAACAGCTGCAGAAGAGGATGAAATTGATGAGCTCTATGAACAAGTTCAAGTTGAAATTGACAGAACATGCAAACAGGATATCCTGATAGTCATGGGTGACTGAAATACAAAAGTGGTCAACAAAGAAGAAGGCAAAGTGGT
Source organism: Ichthyophis bannanicus (assembly GCA_033557465.1). Classification (NCBI taxonomy): domain Eukaryota; kingdom Metazoa; phylum Chordata; class Amphibia; order Gymnophiona; family Ichthyophiidae; genus Ichthyophis; species Ichthyophis bannanicus. The sequence continues at coordinate 1,185,124,992 of CM066033.1, forward strand.
TGGAAAATATGGACTTGGCAACAGAAATTAAGCAGGAGAAAGACTGATAGAATTCTGCAAGACCAACTAACTAATCATCTCAAACACTTTCCTGCAACACAAGTGGCGACTGTACACATGGACTTCACCCAATGGATTGTACAAAAATCAAATTGACGACATCTGTGGAAGTCAACGATGGAAAAGCTCTATAACATCAACAAAGATAAAACCTGGAGCTAACTGTGGTACAGATCATCAACTACTAGTATGCAAACTCAAGCTAAAGTTGAAAAAGAGCAAACCACTCATGAATGCAGCAAAATATGACCTTGAAAATATACCACTGGAATTTAAACACTGCCAGCAAAATTGATTTGCTGCTTTAGATACAAATAGCAGAGCTCCAGAAGAGTTATGGAATGACATCAAGAAGATTGTGTTGGAAGAATGCGAGAAGTCTCTACAAAAGCTGAAAAAGCAAAAACAGCCAAAATGGATGATGGAAGATACTCTGAAAATTGCCCAGAAATGCAGAGAAGCTAAAGCAGGAGGAGAAAGAAAGATAATCACAGAACTCAACAGAGATTTCCAACATGCAGCAAGACAGGACAAGGAAAAGTACTCCAATGACACATGCAACGAAATAGAAGCAGAAACTATTAGAGGAAGAACAAGATCAGCTTTCCTAAAGCTACGAGAGTTCAAGAAAAAAATTCTAGCCTCGAATTGGAATGTTACAAGATGCTCAAGGTTCTATGTTGAATGATGCTGAGAAGATGAAGAAAAGGTGTTTTTATATGATAAAGATGAAGTGGACCAACAGTCATTTCAACCTGTACCTTATGATACGGAACCATTGGTGATGAAAGAAGAGGTTGAAGCAGCATTGAAAGCATTATCAAAGAACAAAGCATCAGGCATTCATGGCATTCCCTTAGAAGTATTACAGCAATCGGATGCAGCTGTTACCATACTTCCAAAGCTCTGCCAAGAAATTTGGAAGACAACATCATGGCCAACTGATTGTAAAAGATCTGTGTTTATACCAATACTAAAGAAAAGTGATCAAACTGACTGTGGAAATCATCGCACAATCGCTCTGATTCCACATGCCAGCAAGATTCTACTGAAGATTATTCAACAAACTACAACCATACCTGGAACAAGAACTACCTGAAGTACAAGCAGGGTTCAGGAAAGGGCGAGAAATGAGAGACATCATCGCGGATGTGAGATGGATCCTTGAAAAGACCAAAGAACAAAAAAAGGATATCTATTTGAGCTTTATTGACTATAGCAAGGCTTTTGACTGTGTAAATCATGAGAAACTCTGGGCCACATTAAGAAGCATGGGTATAACAGAACATCTTTTTGTTCTCTTCCACAATCTGTACATTGATCAAGAATCAACAGTTCGAAACGGAATAAGGAGAAACTGAATGGTTTAAAATAAGCAAAGGTGTAAGACAAGGCTGCATACTTTCCCCCTACCTGTTTAATTTATATGCAGAACAAATCATCAGAGAAGCAGGATTGTATGAAGATAACAGAGGTGTGAAGATTGGTGGAAGACTCATTAACAACCTTCACTTTGCTGATGATACCACATTACTGGCTGAAAGTGAAGATGATCTGAAACATTTGCTTCTCACGTTCAAAGAACATAGTCTCAAAATGGGCCTGTACCTTAATGTAAAGAAGACAAAGATCATGACAACTGGCAAAATCAACAAGTTCATCGTTGAAGGAGAATAAATTGAAATCATTGACAACTTTAACCTATTTGGATCAACTATCAATAAAGAAGCAACAAGCAGTCGAGAAATCCAACAACACATTGCTCTTGGCAGAATGGCTATGAAAGATCTAGACAAGATTTTCAAGAGCAGAGATGTCTCTCTCCATACAAAGATTCAACTCGTTCAAGCCATGGTATTTTCAATAACATCATATGGATGTGAAAGCTGGACTGTGAAAAAGATAGACAGGAAGAAAATCGATGCCTTTGAATTATGGTGCTGGCGGTGAATACTGCATATACCATGGACTGCCCGAAGAACAAACCAATCGGTACTAGAGGAGATAAAACTTAAGCTTTCTTTAGAAGCTCAGATGACAAGATTTTGACTTTCATACTTTGGACACATCATGTGAAGATAGAGATCATTAGAGAAAGACATCATGCTTGGCAAGATAGAAGGTCAACGCAAAAGAGGAAGGCCAGCAATGAGATGGATCGATGCAATAACAGCAGCTACGGGTACCAGTCTCTCAACAATGAGCTGCCTGACTGAAGAGCGAACACAATTTAGGACAACTATCCAGAGGGTCGCCATGAGTCGACATCGACTCGATGGCACTTAACAACAACAACAACAGTATAAAAACTGAGACATCGCTAGTACATGATTATTGGCACCCTTATAAACAATTCAGATCAGAACTGAAGAACCACATTCACACTGCAGTAAAATTAGACACACCTGGGATCAATTGTTAGTACTCACATGACTTGAATCAACCAATGAATTATGGCTCTAATGTTTAAAATGGCCTCATTCACTCCCTGTTCCATTTTCACAATGGTAAAGACAAGAGAGCTGCCTGAGAACATCAGAAAAGCCATTATAACCAAATATCAAACTTCTAAGGGGTACAAGGCCATCTCCAAAGACCTTGCAATTTCTGTATCTACAGTTATCAATTTTATTAAGCAGTTTTCTGCTCATGGAACTTTCAAGAACCTCCGAGGATGTGGTGGGAAGAAGAAAATCCAAGAAGTCTTCAAAGATTAGTGTGAACTATTGGAAAAACACCATGTTTTCAAAGAGCTCAAGGCTGACCTAGAGCGATCTGGAGTGCTGGTTTCAACCCACACCATACGCTGCACATAAAACAAAGAAGGACTTCATGGGCGAAGACCAAGGAGGACCCCACTACTGAAAGACAGACATAAACACCTGATCTTTACCCAAACCTACTTTAAGAAACCACTATCCTTTTGGGAAAATGTTCTATGGACAGGTGAAACCAAACTTGAGTTTTTGGCAATGCAGACCAGCGATACATTTACAGGCTAAGAAATGAAGTTTTTAAGGAAAAGAAAACACCCGCTTTACAGTAAAATATAGTGGAAGTTCCATAATTTTGTGGGCTGTTTTGCTCCCTCGGGAACTGGAGGCCTGGAATGCATTAAAGGAATCATGAAGTCAGATGACTACCAAGGTATTTTGGAGTGAAATGAGCTACCTAGTGACAGAAAGCTAGGTCTGGGTCAAAAGTCATGCGGTATCCAGCAGAACAATGACCAAAAACATACATCCGAAATTATAAAAGAATGGTTAAAAAGGAACAAATAGACTATTTTAAACTGGCCAGCAATGAGTACTGATCTCAGTGAAATCGAGAACCTTTGGAAAGAGCTAAAATCTGCTATTGCTAAAAGGAAACATGGAAACATTCAAAGTTAGAACAAATCACAGTTGAAGAACATAAGATATGCCATACTGGGTCAGACCAAGTTCCATTAAGCTCAGCATCCTCTTTCCAACAGGGGCCAATCTAAGTCACATGTACCTATCAGTTTCCCCAAAAGACACAGGTTACACAATGCTTGCATTGGGGCAAGCAGTGGATTTCCCGGGTCCCCATTAATAATGGTTGATGAACTGTTCCTCCAGGAACTTGTCCAAACCTTTTTTAAACCCAGCTACACTAACAGCTTTTACTACATCCTCCTATAATTTATTTATTTTATTTTATTTACATTCTCTTATATACCGCACTATTCGGCATCAGCGCGGTTCACATAGAACAAAAAGTCTCAGTACAATAACATGCATGAGTTTACAGATAACAAGGGAAGGAACTTGGATAACAGGGGAAACTATTTACAGTCTATTTACAGATATAATACTACAGCATGGCTACAAGTTATTAGGAACAGGTGCTAATAATATGTTCAATAAACAAAGCGATTCGTCCTATTTCTGTTATTGAGATACCATGGAACTGACTAGCTGGGAGGAATCACTGAAGTCGATGGGTGTAAATGGCTCAATAAGATGTTTGTTAAAGAGGTGGAATTTGAGGGCTTTCCTGAATTGTGTTAAGCTGTCAATGGCCCGTATGCCAGGAGGTAGTGTATTCCAGCACCTAGGGGCACAGAGGGTAAAGGCTCTATTGGCTGTGGAAGAAGAGCAGCTTGTAAGGGCCTTTGGGAGTTTTAAGGAGTTGATGGCTGATGATCTTCTTGCTCTGTTTGGTGAAGTGGTATGGATAAGGTCAGATAAGGAAGGAGCAGAGAGCTTATTGAGTGCTTTGAACGTGAGAAGTAGCGTTTTGAAGATAATTCTGGCCTGAACGGGTAGCCAATGTAATTGAATCAGCAAAGGAGTGACATGGTCAGTCCTGGCAGCCCCCTGGAGTATCCTTGCTGCGGCATTCATAGCCAGCTGTAATGGGTTTAAAGTGGATTGAGGAAGACCTTGGAGAATGACATTGGCGTAATCGAAGTGTGGTATTATCAGTGCCTGGTATATAGTCCTGAAATCTTTTGGTTCTAGCATGGAGCGTAGGTGTCTCAGGGAACGGATCTTGTAATATATTGTTCTGACTGTGTTTCCTATGTGGGACTTCATATCCAGGCGTTGATCCAGAGTGACACCTAGATAGCGTATTGAGGGTTTGGATTGCAGTTCCGCTTCCTTAGTTCTGATAGATTGTGGTGGGGTGAAGTTGGGGTTCCTTGTGATAAAGAGAACTTCAGTTTTCTTATGTTGAATACGAAGGTTTTGAGAGAGCAACCACTCAGAAACTGCGTTGAAGCAGTTTATTAGGGGGGAGAGATCCAAGCGATCAGTGGAGATGGGAGTGTAAAGTAGAACATCATCGGCATACAGCATACAGTCGACATTAAATGACCGTATGATCTTACAGATTGGTTGCATGTAGACGTTAAATAGAAGGGCAGAGAGTGAAGAACCTTGAGGGACTCCGTGATCTAGGCGGAAGGGTTCTGAGGTTCTGCCTCCTGAGCGGACATGCTGCCATCTTCCGGATAAGTAGGACCTGCACCATTCAAGCGCTGTTCCAGTGATGCCCTTCTCAGTTAACCTCATTAAGAGGAGATCATGATTCACTGAATCAAACGCTGCTGCGATGTCCAGAAAGATGAGGGCAAATCCTTGGCGGATGTTGTCTATGCCAGTGATTATCTTGCTGAGGAGTATGGTGAGGAGAGTTTCGACTCCGTGATATTCCCTGAAGCCATGTTGGCAGGGGTCAAGGGGAGCAGTGGTGTCAATATGGTCCTGTAACTGTCGTTGGACCTCCTTTTCGATGATCTTAGCAAGTAGAGGTATGCTAGAGATAGGCCTATAGGACTCGACCTTTAGGGGGTCGAGTTTGCAGTTTTTCAACAGGGGTCTAATTGAAGTGTGTTTAAGGGCTGAAGGGAAAGATCCTGTTGAAAAGGAGAGGTTCATTATGGAGGCAATAACTGGGCTGAAGTGGCTGCGGAGCTCCTTGATCCAGAAGGCAGGGCATGGATCAGACTGAGATGTAGTGATGTTGAGTGCAGTAATGGTGTCTTCGATTCCTTTCTTAGAAGGAATAGAGAATGTAGAAAGAGCTCCAGGGGTGACCTGCCCAAGGGTGGTAGTTGTTGTAGTGGTTCTGTTAATAAGGCACATCTTAGATTGTAAGTGTGCTGCAAAATCTTGAGGGTGTATTTCAACTTGCGGCCCGGAGGATGGTTCCTTAGATAGGGACTTAACTAGGTCAAAAAGGTCGTGTGGCTTATTGAGTGATCTCATCAAGGTGTCCGAGTGGTGTCGTTTCATTGCCTCAGAAATTGCCTTACGGTGAGCAGCTAAGTGGTTATTGAATGCTGTCAGGTCCACCATAGCATGGGAGCGGCGCCAGCGTTTTTCAAGTTTACGTAATAGGATGAGGGAATCTCTAAGGTCCGCAGTGTACCAGGGGGCATTCACTCTTTTCCTTGAATACTTTTTTGCTGGGGGACGCACGGCAATAGCACTGAGACTATTGTTCCAGAGAGAGATTAGGTCCTCAAGATCTGTAATAGTGGTATTTATGAGTTGCTGAGTTTCCTCGATGATGAGCTCTTTGTTAAATGGCTTAAAAGATCTAGTGGATGGTCTTGCTGCGTTAGCTGGCGTATTGAAGATTTTGGAGAAGGTTTTGCTAGAAGGAATCTGAAGGATGATCAATTTGTGATCGGACCAGGGAACAGGGGTAATGGATGTAATAGGATCAAGAGATGTATTAAGGGATGACTGTGGGGCGAATATCAGATCTAGGGTGTTGCCCTTAGTGTGCGTGGGGGCTTTCACTAGTTGCGTGAAGCCGAGGTTTTCAAGGGCTTCTAGGAATGGGACCGCTTGATTATCTTGTAAAGTTGCTAGGTTGAAGTCACCTAGGATCCACATTGGGGAATGTGGGCTATGGGAGTTGGAGGCGAGCTCGATGATAGAGGCGAGCTCATCCGGTGACGTGGAGGGAGCTCTGTAGAGCAAGCTGATGGAGCAGCGTCTATTGGAGATGGTAATGGTTTCCATGTGACTTGTGCTGGTGGAGTGCTTTGTCTGGAACTGGAGGTCTGATCTAGAGAGGATGAGGACACCACCACCTCTTTTATCTTGCCTGTGACTGGTATGTACTGTAAATCTTGGTGGGAGGAGCTGGTTTATTATGACGTTGTCTTCCTCGGATAACCAAGTCTCTGTGACCAAGAGTAGGTCAAGGTCATGAGTGGAAATTAAGTCAGTGACAGCTGGCCATTTCTTCCGGATGGAGCGTGCATTGATGAGAGCACATTTGAGGCTGTCAGGGTAAGTTTTGTCAGGTTGTTTGCTTCTGTTGAGATGTTGAGGGGTAATATGGAGGAGATGAGGGTGGCGAGGGCGTGTGTCCCAGTGTAGGTTGCTGTGGGATGTACCAGACCATCTCCTTCCGTGGCTCTGCAGTATTGGGATTTGTTTGATGGATGAGGTTAAGGCTAGAGAGCAGGAGAACCAGTTAGTAAGGATGATGTAGCATCCAAGGATGGTGGTAATGAGGGGACCCATCTTTGTAAGAATGGGATAAATGTGTTAGGGAAATAAGGGTGGACAGCAGGTGAGTATTGTCAATTGGTGCACAAGAAGACTACCTAGAGCAGCTATTGGGTAGTACTATGAGGGAGGTTGCTATATTTCTACCGCCCAGACCAGGCTCTAACTTGGTAGGGAGACATGCTGGATATAATAAGGGCCTGTAAACTGGCTGATCAAGTAATTTCAATGTATTGTTGGCTTAGAAGTATTCAGGTTAATCCACACTAAGTGATACACTGGATTCTCATATGCAGGTTACAGTAGGTCGCGGTACCAATGTGGTTCACAGTGTGATATAGTGGTTCACAGTATACATTAGGTCAATTAGAGCATAATGGAGTTTGGTTGGATATTTTCAACACAAGTTTACAGCAGATTTTGCAACATTTTGATGTTCAATGTATTAGTGTAATTTACAGTATACTAAGACAGTTACAGTGCGTTTCAGGTCAAAGTAGAAAGCAAAGAATCTTAGAGTAGCTGTTTGTAACAATGTATATATTTGTTGCAAAGACTTGGTTAAATTGTAACAGAAGAGCAATTAATTGTGAGTGTAGCTATGTAAGGACTATCTTGCAACATTTAACACTGAGGGACTATCCTTAGTGTTCAGTTCACTTACAGTCTTTGCGGGGTTTGCTGTGTTCTTGCATTAGCTTTGTTTAGGGCAGCTCGTGCCTTCTGTTGGTCTCTGCTATTACGTTGTCAGATTTCTGCTGGGTAGAAGGGGTTCACAGAGTAGATTTATTGCAGGTTATTCGAGGAGGAGTCGCGTATGTTCAGAGCTTTAGTTGAGTTAGGACAGCTTGTTGATGGTGGGGTAATGTAACAGTGCCCCGCCTAAGGGCCACGCCAAAGGGCCCTCTGGCGAGGCCCTCAGGCGCGGGCCCGACCAGGCGCGGGCCCGCCTGGCGGCGGCTTCTATTTATGCCGGCCTGCTGCTGCTCCTCCCCCTCCCACAGCCCCGACTGAGCTGGAGGGGCTTCCCAGGAGGGCCGGATGGCCTGGCAGCGTTGTTCTCCCCGATCAGGGGACGAAGATGGTAAAGGGAGTTTTCCCGCCGGCGGCGGCTTCTATTTATGCCGGCCTGCTGCTGCTCCTCCCCCTCCCACAGCCCCGACTGAGCTGGAGGGGCTTCCCAGGAGGGCCGGATGGCCTGGCAGCGTTGTTCTCCCCGATCAGGGGACGAAGATGGTAAAGGGAGTTTTCCCGCCGGCGGCGGCTTCTATTTATGCCGGCCTGCTGCTGCTCCTCCCCCTCCCACAGCCCCGACTGAGCTGGAGGGGCTTCCCAGGAGGGCCGGATGGCCTGGCAGCGTTGTTCTCCCCGATCAGGGGACGAAGATGGTAAAGGGAGTTTTCCCGCCGGCGGCGGCTTCTATTTATGCCGGCCTGCTGCTGCTCCTCCCCCTCCCACAGCCCCGACTGAGCTGGAGGGGCTTCCCAGGAGGGCCGGATGGCCTGGCAGCGTTGTTCTCCCCGATCAGGGGACGAAGATGGTAAAGGGAGTTTTCCCGCCGGCGGCGGCTTCTATTTATGCCGGCCTGCTGCTGCTCCTCCCCCTCCCACAGCCCCGACTGAGCTGGAGGGGCTTCCCAGGAGGGCCGGATGGCCTGGCAGCGTTGTTCTCCCCGATCAGGGGAGGAAGATGGTAAAGGGAGTTTTCCCGCCGGCGGCGGCTTCTATTTATGCCGGCCTGCTGCTGCTCCTCCCCCTCCCACAGCCCCGACTGAGCTGGAGGGGCTTCCCAGGAGGGCCGGATGGCCTGGCAGCGTTGTTCTCCCCGATCAGGGGAGGAAGATGGTAAAGGGAGTTTTCCCGCCGGCGGCGGCTTCTATTTATGCCGGCCTGCTGCTGCTCCTCCCCCTCCCACAGCCCCGACTGAGCTGGAGGGGCTTCCCAGGAGGGCCGGATGGCCTGGCAGCGTTGTTCTCCCCGATCAGGGGACGAAGATGGTAAAGGGAGTTTTCCCGCTGGCGGCGGCTTCTATTTATGCCGGCCTGCTGCTGCTCCTCCCCCTCCCACAGCCCCGACTGAGCTGGAGGGGCTTCCCAGGAGGGCCGGATGGCCTGGCAGCGTTGTTCTCCCCGATCAGGGGACGAAGATGGTAAAGGGAGTTTTCCCGCCGGCGGCGGCTTCTATTTATGCCGGCCTGCTGCTGCTCCTCCCCCTCCCACAGCCCCGACTGAGCTGGAGGGGCTTCCCAGGAGGGCCGGATGGCCTGGCAGCGTTGTTCTCCCCGATCAGGGGACGAAGATGGTAAAGGGAGTTTTCCCGCCGGCGGCCGGCTTCTATTTATGCCGGCCTGCTGCTGCTCCTCCCCCTCCCACAGCCCCGACTGAGCTGGAGGGGCTTCCCAGGAGGGCCGGATGGCCTGGCAGCGTTGTTCTCCCCGATCAGGGGACGAAGATGGTAAAGGGAGTTTTCCCGCCGGCGGCGGCTTCTATTTATGCCGGCCTGCTGCTGCTCCTCCCCCTCCCACAGCCCCGACTGAGCTGGAGGGGCTTCCCAGGAGGGCCGGATGGCCTGGCAGCGTTGTTCTCCCCGATCAGGGGACGAAGATGGTAAAGGGAGTTTTCCCGCCGGCGGCGGCTTCTATTTATGCCGGCCTGCTGCTGCTCCTCCCCCTCCCACAGCCCCGACTGAGCTGGAGGGGCTTCCCAGGAGGGCCGGATGGCCTGGCAGCGTTGTTCTCCCCGATCAGGGGAGGAAGATGGTAAAGGGAGTTTTCCCGCCGGCGGCGGCTTCTATTTATGCCGGCCTGCTGCTGCTCCTCCCCCTCCCACAGCCCCGACTGAGCTGGAGGGGCTTCCCAGGAGGGCCGGATGGCCTGGCAGCGTTGTTCTCCCGATCAGGGGACGAAGATGGTAAAGGGAGTTTTCCCGCCGGCGGCGGCTTCTATTTATGCCGGCCTGCTGCTGCTCCTCCCCTCCCACAGCCCCGACTGAGCTGGAGGGGCTTCCCAGGAGGGCCGGATGGCCTGGCAGCGTTGTTCTCCCCGATCAGGGGACGAAGATGGTAAAGGGAGTTTTCCCGCCGGCGGCGGCTTCTATTTATGCCGGCCTGCTGCTGCTCCTCCCCCTCCCACAGCCCCGACTGAGCTGGAGGGGCTTCCCAGGAGGGCCGGATGGCCTGGCAGCGTTGTTCTCCCCGATCAGGGGACGAAGATGGTAAAGGGAGTTTTCCCGCCGGCGGCGGCTTCTATTTATGCCGGCCTGCTGCTGCTCCTCCCCCTCCCACAGCCCCGACTGAGCTGGAGGGGCTTCCCAGGAGGGCCGGATGGCCTGGCAGCGTTGTTCTCCCCGATCAGGGGACGAAGATGGTAAAGGGAGTTTTCCCGCCGGCGGCGGCTTCTATTTATGCCGGCCTGCTGCTGCTCCTCCCCCTCCCACAGCCCCGACTGAGCTGGAGGGGCTTCCCAGGAGGGCCGGATGGCCTGGCAGCGTTGTTCTCCCCGATCAGGGGACGAAGATGGTAAAGGGAGTTTTCCCGCCGGCGGCGGCTTCTATTTATGCCGGCCTGCTGCTGCTCCTCCCCCTCCCACAGCCCCGACTGAGCTGGAGGGGCTTCCCAGGAGGGCCGGATGGCCTGGCAGCGTTGTTCTCCCCGATCAGGGGACGAAGATGGTAATGAATTCCAGAGTTTGATTATGCGTTGAGTGAAAAAATATTTTCTGTTATTAGTCTTAAATAGGTTACACTGTGGCTTCATTGCATGTCTCCTAGTCTTTTTATATTTTGATGGCATAAACAATCGATCTACGTTTACCCGTTCCACTCCATTCATTAATTTATAGACCTCTATCACATCTCCCCTCAGCCATCCTTTCTCCAGACTGAAAAGCCCTAACCTTTTTAGCCTCTCCTCATAGGGGTATCCTTCCATCCCCTTTATCATTTTGGTGGCTCTTCTCTGTACCTTTACTAATAACGCTTTATCCTTTTTAAGATATGGTGACCAGAATTGCACACAATATTCAAGGTGCGGTCGCACCATGGTATGATACAAATGCAGTATAATATCCTTTTTTTTTATTCTGCATTCCTTTCCTTATGATTCCTAGCATTCTATTTGCTTTCTTGGCTGCCATGGCACATTGTGTGGAGGGTTTCAACATGTTATCCACAGACGCCTAAATCTTTTTTCCTAGGTTGCGGTTCCTAATATGGAACCTTTCATAGTGTAACCATAGTTTGGGTGGTTCTTTCCTTGATGCAAAACTTTGCCATTTGAAGGTCCAATCTTCCAATTTATCAAGGTTCTCTTGCAATTTTCACAATCCTCTTGGGTTTAAACAACTTTGAATAATTTTGTGTCATCTGTAAATTTTATTGTCTCACTCGTTATTCCCATTTCCAGATCATTTACAAATATGTTAAAAAGATGCAGACCCAGCCCAGGTCCCTGGGGTACTCCACTATTCACTTTTCTCCATTAAAAAATTGCTGATTTATCTCTACCCTCAGCTTTCTATCTTTTAAACAGTTCCTGATCCACAATAGTACACTGCCTCCTATCCCATGACATTTTAATTTTGCCAAGAGTCTCTCATGAGGGATCTTGTCAAAGGCTTTCTGAAAATCCAGATACACTCTATCAATTAACCCAATTCACACCTTCAAAAAAACATAACAGATTAGTAAGGCAAGACCTTCCTTGGCTAAAGCCATTTTAGCTGTCTCACATTATACCATGACTATCTACACATTCAGTAATTTTATTCTTTATAATAGTTTCTACCATTTTTCCTGGTACTGATGTCAGGCTCACTGGTCTGTAGTTTCCTAGATCACCCCTGGGACCATTTTTAAATCTGGCATTACATTGGCCATCCTCCAATCTTCAGGTATTACAGATGATTTTAATGATAGTTCACATATTACTAATACTAAGCCTGAATTATTATATTTCAGTTTTTTCAACACCATTGGATGTATACCTTCTGGTCCAGGTGATTTCCTACTCTTCAGTTTATCAAATAGTTGTAATACATCTTCCCGGTGTATCGATATTTCTTTCAATTCTTCTGCAGCATCACCTTTAAATACCATTTCAGTCATGGGTAACATCCCTACATCTTCCTCAGTAAAGACTAAAGTAAGAATTAATTCAGTCTCTCCGCTATGGTCTTGTCCCATCTTAGTGCACCTTTTATATCTCTATCATCTAATGGTCCAACAGACTCTCTCAGGTTTTTTTGCTACAAATGTACTTGAAAAAGTCTTCATTATGCATTTTTGCTTCCACCGCAAGCTTCTTCTCCAATTCTCTCTTTGCCTTGCTTATCAATGCCTTGTATCTAACTTGCCATTGCTTAAGTTGTTTCCAGTTTTTGTCTTTTAGCTCCTTTTTCCATTTCCTGAAATATCCTTTCTTTGGCAACAACAGCTTCTCTGATCTCACTTTTAAACCATGCTGGTAGTTTTTTGGACTTCCACTGTTATTAAAGGGTGGAATACAACTGGTCTGGGCTTCCAAGATAGTATTTTTTAAAAACACCCATGCTTGATGTAAAACTTTGACCTTTGCGACTGCTCCTTTGAGTTTTTTCTTAACTATTTTCCTAATTATCATTGTCTCCCTTTTGAAAGTTAAAAGGTAGTACTGTGGATTTCCTTGCCGTCCTTCCTCCATTTATTAAATCAAACATGATCATGCTATGATCACTATTGCCAAGTGGCCACAACACCCTTATCTCTTGCACCAGATATTGTGTTCCACTAAGGACTAGGTCCAAAATGGCTTCCCCTCTTGTTGGTTCATGAACCAGCTGCTCCAAAAAGCAGTCATTTACTTCATCTAGAAACTTTATCTCCCTGGCATGCCCTGCTGTGACACTGACCCAGTCGATACCAAGGTAATTGAAATCACCTATTATTATTACTGTGCTATAACCTTTGTTAGCTTCTCTGATTTCTTTTGAGCATTTCATCATACATTTGTTCATTCTGGCTATGCAGTCGATAGTACACCCCCACTGCCATTGCTTTCCCCTTCCCCTTTTACCATGGAATTTCAATCCATAGATATTTTACAGTGTATTTTGTTTCCAGCAAAACTTTAATCCTTTGTAACTCAATGTCCTTTGTAACACAGCGTGCAACCCTTCAACTAATTTGATCTGCTCTATCATTACAATATAGTTGATACCCAGGTATCACAGAATCCCACTGGTTGTCCTCCTTCCACCATGTCTCTGAGATACCAATATATCTAACCTCTCATTTAGTGCTACATATTCTAATTCTCCCATCATATTTTTTAAACTTCTAGTATTTGCATACAAACATTTTAGAGGATGTATTTTATTCATATTAATCTGGTTATCGGTAGGCAGGGGTAGTTTGGAATCTTTAAGCTCTGTCTGCTCTGTACGTAAGGGCATTTGGGTTACTTTTGTCTTTATTGGAAGGGTAAGAGTGTGTGAAACTACTGTCAGACAGATGTAGAAAACTTATAGATGGCTACAATAAACGTTTGGAGGCTGTCATCCCTGTCATGCCCCTGTAGACGTCCATATCGGGCAGATCCACATCTGCAAAATCATGCCTGCACCTGGACGTGTCTGCTTTTTTTTCAGACATTCTAGCTTGGTGATCCCAGAATGCAATTGAATGTCCTTTCTAAAATTCCTCTCTATGCTTTCAAAGGTATGCATTCAGACCATAGGGGTGTGCATTCATTAGTGTGTATGCAGTTCGTTAGTGCATCTTAAAAACTTTAGTGTGCGCTACATTTACCTAAGACATGCTAATCAATTTGGCATGCCTTGATTTGTTGGTTACTGTGTTTTAAAAAAAAGTTTCTATGAATTGAAAATTCCATATTACAAAGAATATGTGAAAATAACTAAAAAAAATCATTCAAACACCGAGAAAAATTTATAAAAAAATAAAAACTAATCAAACTGTTATTTCCTGTTCACGCCCTTCGTAGACAGTATGCTGGTAATATGCTTAATTTTATAACCATTTAACTAAAATTTACTTTACATAAATATATTTATATCAATAGCAATACAATTCTCGAACTCAATGTAACCATGTGATTGACCAATATTTTATTCTGTGCTGATGTTCAGAAACACAGAATCTTGCAGTTGCTGCAAGTTTATACCATTGCCTATAGGGAACATAGGAATTATAAAATTAAAAAGATGGATTATTCTTTGTACTTTGAGTTTAAGCATTGGGTATTTTCAAAAGGCTTTTCAAAATTGTTTTCTTTCCCTTTCTCTGGTTCCTTTTCACTAAGATAACCTAGCAACAATAGCAAACCACTTCAAGGTATGAGGTAGATAAAGAGACTAGTTTATGCACACAATACCTAATTAGGGCTTGATTCACTTTTCTCCCATTCAGCTACTCTTTATCTGATTGCTTTCTTTGTATGCAACAACATTCGATATCTTTGGTTTCTTTAAATACAGACTTCTTTTTCTTAATTTTGATATGCTATTGTCCTTCTTGGGTATTGGTAGGAATTATTAAACTCTAAAATGTAACTGTAAAACTTTAAATCTTTACGCCTATAGAAAGAACTTTTAATAAAACACTAACTTCATCCTCCCAAATCCCACATGATATCCCTTTTGCTTTTCCTAGTACTCTGACAAAACTTATTTACCAATGTCAAATCTGTTTAGAGGTAAAGAAAGATGCTGCTAGCATACCTGTTAATGTTTCTGATGTGTTTTGTTGTTCTCTGTGCATTGATGGTGTCCTTCAGCTATTCTTATAGAATCCAATTCTAATCGGGGCACATCGGCCATTTGGACGGCCGAGAAATGAATGGCCTAAACTTGTACCTGATTGTGCAACTGCAGGAGCTAGATGTCCCCGTGGTTGCAGAATTGGGCACTTAGATGGGCCGGACATGCCCCGATTCTGCCACAGAAGATGTCCTTACTCCTGCCTGGCCAGCTCACAACATACTCCTGCTGGAGTGCCAGTGCCGCGGCATCATGTCGCAGGAGCATAGTCAGCCTAACACCGGTCCCTCTCCTCTTTCCCCGCACCTTGACCTGCGGCAGGGGCAGCCAGGACTGTGATCGGGTGGCAGGGCTTTCACTGCGGCTCCTGTGACACTTCGGGGGGTCTGCATGCCCTGATTGCCGCAACCCCTGGGACTTATTTGTCCGCCATCCATCTTGGCCTTGCCAGATGTACAGGGCCGTGACCTGAATAGACCCTGTATGCCCGGGTTCATAGTCCCACCACCACTCTGCCCACTCTCTGTCTCCAGCATTCCCCTTACCGCCCCCATCCAGTTCTCCCTGCACAAGCCTTCTGTGTGTTCAGGGAGCTAAGTGAGTGGAATACGCTGCCGGGACAGAACAGGGGTTGGAAGTCCAACCCGGATATCCAACCCCACTATTTGGGGGTCAGAATAACCCCCATAGGGTTTAATTATGAAAAATTCAGGACATAGAAATTTCATTCTGACAAATTAATAACACCCCATGTAAAAACATAGCTCTTTATTCTGGAAATCTAGCTAATCCCCCTTATGCAGATTTCTATATCATAGAGTGTTTTAAATTTCTTAGGAGGATTTTTCTGAAGTGTGGTAAACAGCGCAGTATTTGTCAGCATAAGCCTGTACTAATGGCTGCCATGCACTAAAAACAGCACACTGTAAAAATCGTCCACTCACTGCTTAGAGCAGGTTGGACCCCCACCCCTATAGGCCTCTTCTCCTGATCCATTAACCTCCACCTCCCCCCTCACCCCTGAACACATCTCTCTTCCCTATTAAAACAAATTTGTGAAAGAAACTGAAAAGGAATACTTGAAAAGCATGAAAAATACATGAAAAAAACTAGCCAAATTGTTCTTGCCTATGCAGTTTTTTTTTATTAATAAAAATATAAAATATGCCATACTGGGTCAGACCAAGGGTCCATCAAGCCCACTATCCTGTTTCCAGCAGTGGCCAATCCAGGTCACAAGTACCTGTCAGGTTCCCAAAAAGGTACACAGATTCCATATTGCTTATCCAGGGGTAAGCAATGGATTTCCCTGGCCCTCTTTAATAATTGTTTATGGATTTTTTCTCCAGGAAGTTGTCCAAACCTTTTTTAAACCCAACTACACTATTATTACATCCTCCAGTAGGGTTAGGATGGCCATTATAGTTGGTGATTTGATCAGTAGGTATGTAGATAACTTGATGGCTGGTGGATGTGAGGATTGCCTGGTAAGAAGCCTGCCTGGTGCGAAGATGTATTTATTTATTTAACAGGTATTTTTATACCACCTTTGTACCAAAACAGTTTACATAGAACAACAAAAACAAACTCAAGGAGTTGAAATTACATAGAACTTAAGACGATATCTTAAGCCCACAGAGCTTAAAATATCGTCTATATGACCCATCCAAAAGGACACTCAACAGAAATGAACTTAGCTATTACAGACCAATAGAAAACATCTCCTTTGTTGCTAAAATCAATGAAAAAAACATCCAAATCCAACTCCAAGATTACATTGACAGCAATGCCCCCTGGATTATCAACAATTTGGATTTCGACCATTTCATGGAGTCAAACCCCTGTTGATAGCCTTACTCGACCATCTTATCTGAGGCATAGATGACCCTAAATTTGCATTCTTACTAGTCTTTATAGACATTGCCCCAGCATTTGATAACATTAGCCATGATACCCTCATTGCAAGACTAGCACAAATTGGGCTAGGCAGAACAGTCTTACAATGGTTTAAATTTTATATCTCGAACCGCAGACTATGTATTCAAATAGGCAATGAACTCCCGTTTATCTTCCCACAAGATCAAGGAATACCTCAAGGGTCTGCCCTCTCAGCCCTTTTATTTAGCCTATATCTGCAACCAATCACCAATATATTCAAAAAATTCAATATCAGGTACTATTATTGTTGTCTTTCCCCATAGACATAAACAACCCCACCTTTAACAACTTATACGACTGCAGCAGTGAAACTGAATTATGGTTAAACACCAATAGCCTCAACATCAGCTTCAAAAAAAGCGGAAGCCATGTACATCACAAAGAATCAAAACCACATCCTCCCTCAAAATATCACCCTGAACACCATCATCTTCCCAGTCAAGCAAGAAGTTAAATACCTCAGTATAACTCTTGATCAAACCCTCAGCATGCTCTGCCATTTAAAACAAACAGCTAAAACCTTATTCTACAAACTAAAGACCATTCAGCAAATAAGACTATTCCTAGGAGCACACAATTACAGATCAGTAGTTCAAGCCATTGTTACACCTCATTTTGACTACTGTAACAACCTGTTACAGGGTCTACCTGCCAAAAACCACTACATTCTCCAAAGAGCACAAAACATCACAGCAAGAATCATTTGTAAGGCCCCACTGACCGACCATATCACACCCATCTTATATAACCTCCATTGGCTCCCAATACTGAGTCGAATAAAGTTCAAAATACTCATGAGAACCTTTAAACTAATCAACAATATAGCACCATCCCTCCTCTCGACACTCATTCATACCCCCCCAGATATACAAACTAGAAGAGAAAATTCACTACCCTCCCATTAGATCCCCAATGCAATTCGAAAAACAAAACAGACCACAAGCTCCAAAGCTTTCACATTCACTGCCCCCAATCTCTTTAACTAGCTACCACTATCAATTTGCTCAATTAAGGACCTCCAGATGTTCAGAAAAATGTTAAAAACGTACCTCTTCACTGCACACTACGGAGCACAAAATACCACCCCAAACTCACAGGCAAATTAACCACATACATAATGGTGACCCATATACACCCAACCTCACACAGAGATAAACCCACACATTCCACCCCAAGCAACACCTGTCCATAACCTGCTTGTACATAGTTACTATTAAGTTAAGTTTTCCTACTGTTTAAAAATTACTATGTAAAAAGTTCACCAACTGTTTTATGTAACATGTTGGTTATTTGTAAACCGCCCCTGACCTCTGGAAGGGGCGGTATAGAAAATAAAAATAAATAAGCTCATGGGGATACAAACTTGGATTTCAGCAGTGTGAGAATGAGCATGGTATATGTAGCTATGTGATATTATTTGGTCCGAAGTGTTCAATGAAAAGATGTATCTTTAAGAGTTTCTTCATGTTTTTTATAGACTGTGCAGATCTGATGGGTTCTGGTAGTGCGTTCCAGATTATTGGGGCAAAATGAGTGAAGGCTTTGTTATTTGCTTGCTGAGAGCTTTTGGTCTTGAGAAGAGGTATGCAGGTTTTTATGATAATGGACCTCATGCACCACCTTGACAAGATTTTAGATAGTGCTAGGGAGGAGTCTGCTGTCTGGGTACATGTTGGCACCATTACCATAGGAAATTGCGGGAGGGAGGTTCTGGAGGCCAAATTTAGGCTTTTAGGTAGAAAGTTGGAATCCAGAACTTCCAGGGTAGAATTCTCTGAAATTCTTCCCATTCCACGTGCAGGAACCAAAAGGCAGGCATAGCTCAGGAGTCTCAATATGTGGATGGGACGATAGTGCAAAGAAGATGGTTTTGGATTTGTTAGGAACTGTGCAACATTCTAGGGAAGGGAGGGCTTTTCCGAAAGGATGGGCTCTGCCTTAACAAGGATGGAACCAGGCTGCTGGCCTGGTTCAATCCTGGTTAAGGCAGAGCCCATCCTTTATTAATTAATTAATTTATTTGTTTAACATTTCTTATATACCGCCTTTCATGATATCAAGGCGGTTTACTTTGAACAAACTGAAATTACATTGAGCAGGGCATTATAACTTGGATGTAACTATTTTTACAGGGAACATGGGCAATGGAGGGTTAAGTGGCTTGCCCAAGACCACAAGGAGGGACTAGAAACACCAGTCCTTCCGGTACAAGGATGCTGTCCTCTAGTGGGATTAACCTTTAAAAAAGAGATCGAGCAACTTTTAAACTAAATATCGGGGAAGGCCGAGAGTCGTGCAGGAGCACATGGTTCAGAAGGATGTATCCTCGAAGGATACTAGCAAAAGAGGA
Source organism: Ichthyophis bannanicus (assembly GCA_033557465.1). NCBI lineage: Eukaryota > Metazoa > Chordata > Amphibia > Gymnophiona > Ichthyophiidae > Ichthyophis > Ichthyophis bannanicus. The sequence continues at coordinate 1,185,144,090 of CM066033.1, forward strand.
AAGTTAGGGCATCCCAACAGAGGTTCCAATAAAGATAAAAGTAACCCAGATGCCCTTAAGTACAGATCTGAAAGATTCTAAATTACCCCTATCAACTGATAACCAGATTAATATGAATAAAACATAACCTCTAAAATGCCTGTATGCAAATTCAAGAAGTCTAAAAAATAAGATCGGAAAGCTAGAATATATAGCACTAAATGAAAGGTTAGATATTATTGGCATCCAATGATAGGGTAGATCAAATTGGTGGAGGGGTTGCGCTCTATGTTAGAGAGGGCATTGAGTCACATAGGATTAAAACTTTTGCAGGAAACAAAATACACTTTAGAATCTCAATGCATAGAAATTCCATGTTAAAAGGGGAAGGTAATAGCAGTGGGCTATACTACCAACTGTCTGGCCAGAATGAACAGATGGATGATGAAATACTGAAAGAAATCAGGGAAGCTAACAAAAGTTACAACACAGTAATAATGTGTGATTTCAATTACCCTGGCATCAACTGAGTCAATGTCAAGGCAGGGCATGCAAGAGAGAAAGTTTCTAGATGAAATAAATGACTGCTTCTTGGAGCAACTGTTTCATGAACTGACACGAGGGGAAACTACTTTGGACCTAGTCCTTAATGGAACATAGGATCTGGTACAAAAGATAAGGGTTTTGGGGCCACTTGGCAATAGTGATCACATTTGATTTAATAAATGGAAGAAGGACGGCAAGGAAATCCACAGTACTACATTTTAACTTTCAAAAGGAAGACTATGATAAACTGAGGAAAATAGTTAAGAACAATCTAAAAGGAGCAGCTGCAAATGTCAAAGATTTACATCACACATGGTTGTTACTTAAAAGTACTATCTTGGAAGCCCAGACAAGATATATTCCAAGCTTCAAGAAAAGTGGAAGGAAGGCCAAAAAATTGACAGCATGGTTTAAAGGTGAGATTGTTGGTGCCAAAAAAGCATTTTTGAGGAGTGCCTGAAATGATATATAAAGGTGATGTATCGGAAGAATTGAAAGAAATTTTGATAAACTGGGAAGGTGTATTACTACTATTTGATAAACTGAGGAGTAGCAAATCACCTGGACCAGATGGTGTACATCCAAGGGTGTTGAAAGAACTGAAATATGACATTGCAGACCTACTATTAGTAATCTGTGAACTAATCAATAAAATCATCTATAGAACTGGAAGACTGGCGAATGTTCAATATGATGCCAATTTTTAAAAACGGATAAGGGGTTATCTGGGAAACTACAGACCGGTGATCCTGACGTCAGTACCAGGCAAAATGGTAGAAACCATTATAAAGAATAAGATTACTGAACATGTAGATAATCATGGTTTAATGGGAGAAGGCCAACGTGGATTTAGCCAAATCTTGTATTTCTAATCTGTTATATTTTTTGAGGGTGTGAATAAACAAGTAAACAAAGGTAAGCCAGTTGAAATAGGAGGGTCATTCCAGAATGTGAATAAGCCAGGTAGACATTGGGGATAGATGTGTGCCACGCTGCCCTGCATGTATATGGCATTAGCACCGGAATCCTTGAACATGGGTGGGAGGGTGCGGAGCCGGGGCATGACCATCTGTGGAGATGTACAAAGCAGTTCCTAGAAAGGGGGAGAAGCAGTGGACCCAGAGGAAATATTACTGGACAGAGTGAATAGGGCATTAGGAGCACAGAGTGAACAGACCTAGAGATATTATCATCTGTTTGACAGGATATAAAATGAGAGCAGATCACAAATAGGATGCGGGGCCTGGGGACTCTAAACTGGCAAGGTTATACGGTGACTATTTATGAATGACCTGTCAATAGAAACATTACAGAAATGAACAGCTATGCAGCCAGTGACACAGGCCTTGTGAGGCTCTGACATCAAATACATATGGCCAGGGCCGGATTTACCTTGAGTGAGGCCCTACGCCAACAAAAATTGCAGGGGCGGCCCAAGGGGGGTGCGGGGCCTCATTTGCATAAGGGGCCTCATTTGCATAAATATTTGCATAATGTTACCATATACTAACTTTTAGTAAACGTGCCTCTTAATGAGTGTATGGATAAATAAAGACTAAAAGATTTCTACATTACTATAATCCAGTGCCAACTGCCAGACACATTAGGAACTACTACAAACACTGCCCATTTAGAACCCATAGCAAACCCGCCGTATCCTAACAGCACTACCAGGACTCACAAAGCACCATACTCTACCAATCAAAAGGCAACACTGCAAATATTAAACCAATACATTTCAGAGAACAACAATACATGACCTACTGGGGAAAGAGAACAAGTGGCAATGTCAAATAGGAATTATATAAACAGAACACCTCAGCTCAGTTACACATGCAGAACATAGACCATCAAACAAGTAATCACAATTTCGAAACAGGAAGACAATAATTAAACTGGGAATCCCAAAAGCCAAACTTGGAATGTACAACACTGTAGAAATAAAACTATACATTAATTTGCTCTTGTACTAAACAAAGCGCAGAGTTAATGATGCACATTTACCAGAGCTGACATATTCTAATTAATAAATTCAAAATAAAGATATTTTTCTACCTTTTGTGCATTTTTTTCAGCTGCAATTGCTCCAGCCACTTTCTTCTGTTTTCTTCGTGTCTTCTGCTAACTCTCTATCGTCTGCTGTCCATTTGTCCTTTCTTCTCTCTTCTAGTTTTTTTCATTCTCTCTCTACATCTGCTTTAACATACTAATCTTTCTCCTTTTGCTCTTTCCTCATTCCTATTTCATCCACTCAAATTTTACCCCTCCATCCTCAATCCCCACTTACGCTCCCAATACCTGTCCAATAGTAGATTTTTCATCCCTCCCACACAAAATATTTTTCCCTTCCCCATTTCACTCTCCCAGCCCCATCCCATTCTTGGAGAGGAACAGCAGCAGTGGGGGCAGAGTGGGAGAAGGAGGGGGTGGTGGCAGGAATGAGGTTTGCCTAGGGCGCATCATATTTTTGCATTGGTCCTGCTTGGGCTCTTTGTTGAACACCTTGATACCTTGATTACTTTCTATTGTTAATCTATCCACTATATGAGAATGTTTTGGGGGGAGCCTTTGTTTCTCCAGATACTATAAGTGGTCAATAATTTTGATGGTGTGGCTATGTTATGTTACTTACGCGGATAGTGTATGTTTTCTTTGACTCTTCTCTCCTGGATATTTTGCTATGGGTGGAGGACTTGATGGGGGAGTGGGATACCCTCTGGAGGTAGTTAATATTTACCTCTATAATCCTGAGATGTTATTTAGAAATTTCCCATCAGCCCCTGCGGGCTTAACAGAGACGCGAGGGAGACACTCTCCCTTCGCGCCTCTCAAAGCCTGCACGGAGGGAGGGAGGGAGGGACGGACAGACCGACCGATTGATTCACCTTGCAGAGGGGGCCCCGCGGGTCAGTCCATGTTGCCGCGGCAGCAGAGGGGGCCCCGCGGCGGCAGCAGAGGGGGCCCCGCGGCGGCAGCAGAGGGGGCCCCGCGGCGGCAGCCAGCAGGTTTTTTTTTTTTATTTTATTTTTAAAAAAAGCTAATTAGTTCGATTTTTGTGGGCCCTTGCCAGCTGTGGGCCCTACGCCACGGCGTAATGGGCGTTGTGATGCAGCAAGGGGTACACAGCTCATGGAAGGGCAGGTAAAAGAAAGACTTACCTCAGATTCAGCATTGGAAAAGAGCACTAGGCACTCTGAATCAGTTGAGCAAAGGAAATTGTTACTGCGTAACAAACAGAAAACTCATCAGGAACACCTGATTGAAAATCCCCAGGTCACGTGTAGGGCTAGGGATTACTTAAGACAGGGTTCCAGTCAGAGAGTAGCAAGAGTTGTGGCAGGAAGAGTTGCAGAGGGAGCAGCAGATGCAGTTGCACCGGCAGATGCAGATGAAGGCAGAGAGAGAGAAAGGCACGTTACAACTCTCGAGCAAGGCAAAAGCCGGAGAGAGAGTGGCAGGAGGTGTGGCTCTCATCAGCTGAGCAGAAACCCCAGGGGAGTGCTGGGAGGAAACTTTTCTCACGGAGAACCAGGAAGTGAATCTGGCTCCAGCACTCAGGAAGAGAGGTTCAAGGCAAGCTGTACTAGGAGAAAACCTGCTACCAGAATTAGCCTTGAAGGGAAGCCAGGAGGGTCCCACTACACAAGAGACCGGTATGTGCCAGCTCTAAGCACAGCTCAGTGTAAGAAGAAAGTGTCGGGGGATGGGAACTCCAAGCACATCTGCAGCATAAGAAGTAGTTGTAAAGCTAGGACCAATTATACTTCTGCACAACCAGCCTGGGAGGCTAGAACCAAAAGATATAGGGAGCCAAGTACTAAGGCAATCCCTGCAGAGAGAAAGAAACCTTCTTATGCTTACAGGGAGAGGTTTAAAACTTATAACTGCCAAGGACGTGGTCCTGAATATAACCGCATAAAGCAAGGTGGTTCAGAGCTGTTGTTCTGGGAGGAAAGCCCAGGCAGAAGCTACTACAGAGGGAGGTATAGACCCAAAGGGAGAAGAGCCTCCATTGATTACCATAGCGAGTTGTCACAAGACGCTGTGTCTGAACATTGTTCACAAGAAGAGTCCGACACAGGGAGTTTGGGAAGTGCTGGAGAAAGCATGGTATGGGAAGATGGTAGCAGTCTTCCAGAGCCCATTCCCATGGATTGCAGCATGTGTTATAAATGCAGCCTTGATATTTGAGTAAATGCAAAAGAGAACTTTGTGCATGTAACAAAGAATATATGTTTGCCACTATTTTTGTTACTTCGCTTACGTTTTGAAGTTTCTGTTCTTCTTGACAGTCCGAGCGGGACGGGGAATAAAATCCCACTTTATTTTCATTCAATTTGCTCTGAAAGACTCTTTTATTTATAAAGCCGGAGCAGTTTACTTGTCTTATAGACCCTAGGCAACCGCCTATACAGGGCTAAAAGGGCTCTAACCACGGGCCCCATAACAAGTTGGCGTAGTTTTATCGGATCCAGTCAAGGAGACAAGGAACTACGGTGCGGAGCGACAACGCGGGAAGAGCGAAGTTGGCGCACCCGGAGGAGGATCCAGGTTCCAGGAGTGCGACGGCAAGCACCTTCTCAAAATAAGAACCTCCACCTTGCTCAGGTAACGGGTATTTGGGCACAGGTCGGGGAGGATCTCTGGTGAGAAGGAAAAGGCTTGGGAGGAAGAAATTTTTCTTTCCTTGTTATTATAGTGCCACACTTGGTGTTCGTGTTTCTGATTTGTTTCAGGAAAAGAGATGACGACGATGGATGCACAGGAGGTCCTAAGATGGATGAGCATGCAGTTTGAGAAACAGGGAGAGCTAGCTCGAAAGAACCAGGAGCAGGCCATCGCTGCCCTGATGGATCAACAGAAGCCCCTGACTGACTTGGTGCATACTCTCCTGAAGGAGCCAAAGAAAGAAGAGTCACCAGCAGCAGTACCTATCTGTGGGGTAGGCCCACAGAGTTGTGGGATATGGACACTGGGACAAATGCATGCTAATGACAATTTTGATGATTTTGTGCAAACTTTTGAAAGGATAGCTCTTAATGCTAAGTGGCCAGAAGAGCAATGGGCCGTTAGGCTGGCCTCAGCGCTAACCGGCGAGGCTCAGGCAGCCTACAGGGCCATGCCTGCAGCTCTAGCAGCTGATTATCAGGAGGTTAAGAGAGCTGTGCGTGATAGGTTTGGCTTAACCCCTACCATGTATAGACGCATGCTCCGGTCTACCCGGATTCAATCCGATGAAACCCCAAAGGCACTATATCACAGAGTGCATGGGCTGGTTTTAAAGTGGCTTGAACCCGAGGGTAAACCGATTGAAGAGGTAATTGACCTAATTGTATTAGAGCAATTCTTTGAGGCAGTGCCAGAAGAGATTAGAACATTTCTGACCCTACAGAATTGTAGAACCTCTGCTGAAGCAGCGCGCCTAACCGAAAGGTTCTTTGAGGCTGAAGTAATGAAAGAAGCCAGCGCTGGCAGCAGGTTAGGGTTAGCCAACTCTGTAAAAAGTACCAATGTTTCTCTAAGGAACATAGTGGGTTCAAAGGAATCCATGTATAGGCAAGTGGAAGGTAACAAAATGTTAAAGTGCTTTAAGTGTGGAAGAGAGAATGTATGTCTCGTACAGCACTTGTCACTAGCCATGATCACCACACAGCTGCAGGTTTCCGTGTAGATGTGGAGGTACAGGGAGTCCCAGCTAAGGCCTTGCTTGACTCGGGGGCCGACCAAAGTATGGTCTCTCGCCGTTTTTGGGAAACCATACAGGCCCAGAGGGGTTTTCCCCCGAGTCATGCCGAAGGAGTAGCCAATATAAGGTGCATCCATGGATCTTCCGCCGGTTATCCGCTGTACCGGATGAGGATACAAGGATTGGGGGTTCGGAGAAAGACCTTGGTAGTGGTAGTTCCCAAGCTACCCTTCGATTTGGTGTTAGGCCGGGATTGGCCCCCGTTTGGTGAAGGCCTAAAGAAAGGTCTGGTTAAGGAAAAGGAACCCCAGGGGCACCCTAAGGAAGTAAAGGAAGAAGGCCAGACCATGGGAAAGAGTAATGATGAAGGGGAGGCCCTGGTAAATGTGATTCCCCAGCCTTTATTTGCAAAAACCCCAAAGAAAGCACTTGTCCAAAAGGCCCCGATGGAGGTAGTGACACCTGGTAAAAAGGGCTTTATGTTAAAGGTCTGTAAAATGTCCCCAGACGCACAGATTCCCCAGAAAGCAACCGCCGAGGCGGCTGGCTTTGATCTTTTTAGTGCAGTGGAGGGGGTGGTACCAAAGAAAGGGAAGGCTATAATTAATACAGGCCTGAAAATCCAGTTGCCAGCAGGGTGCTACGGGCGGATCGCTCCCCGATCTGGTTTGGCATCGAAGCACTTTATCGATGTCGGAGCGGGGGTTGTGGACCCCGATTACAGGGGAGAGGTCAAAGTACTGCTTTTCAACTTTGGGGAGCAGGACTTTGAGGTTAAAGTAGGAGACCGCGTTGCCCAGATCATATGTGAACGGTTTGGGGCGCCAGAGGTGGAGGAGGTGACCCACCTGGTCCCTACCACCCGGGGAGGCCAAGGGTTTGGCTCCACCGGACAGAGGGAAGTACAAGGTCTTACTGCCACTGCAAAGACCAAATTAGAGGAGGATTTAGGTCCCCAAATTGCAGACTGTAAAACAATCTCTGCACCAAAGATTGGCATAGAATTGTCCTTGCAGCAACGAGGCCAGTTAGACCAGTTGCTGACACGGTTTAGGGACGTCCTTACGCCCGTCCCGGGAGAAACCAACCTGGTCGTACATGAAATTCTCACACCCCCTGGGAAAATTGTGCGGCTGCGACCTTATCGTTTACCGGAGGCTCGCAAGAGCGAGATTGTTTCACAAGTTCAGGAGATGCTACAGTTAGGCGTCATTGAAGAGTCTAAAAGTCCCTGGTGTAGTCCGGTAGTTCTAGTACCGAAACCGGATGGCAGTCTTCGTTTCTGCATTGACTTTAGGCAGGTCAATGCCATATCACTCTTCGATGCCTACCCTATGCCAAGGATCGAAGAGTTGTTGGATAGACTGGGGCAGGCACGGTATCTGACCACACTCGACCTTACCAAGGGTTATTGGCAGATACCGTTGACCCGTGCTTCCAGGCCCAAGACAGTGTTCAGCACACCGCTGGATTTATTCCAGTTTAAACGTATGCCATTCGGTCTACACGGCGCCGCGGCAACATGCCAAAGGTTGGTAGACCAGGTCCTACGGCCTCACCACAGCTACGCGGTGGCATATATGGATGATATAGTCATCCACAGCTCCACCTGGGCACAACACCTTCCCCGTGTAGAGGCCGTATTAAAGGCTTTGCGGAGTGCTGGACTAACTCTAAATCCCGGAAAATGCCTATTTGGCGGAACCGAAGTTAAGTATCTAGGACACTTGGTAGGAAATGGTACGGTCCGACCCCTACATGATAAAGTAGAAAGTGTGCAGAATTTTCGGCGTCCGCTAACTAAGAAACAACTTAGAAGTTTCCTAGGGTTAATCGGGTATTATAGGCGTTTCATACCCAGGTTTGGGGAAGAAAGTACAGTATTAACGAATATGTTAAGAAAGAACGCACCTAATAATTTACAGTGGACACAAGCAGCGGAGGACGCTTTCATACTTCTAAAGGGGAAGTTATGCAAGGCGCCAGTTTTATATGGGGTGGATTTTAATCGTACATTTATCCTTCAAACGGATGCCTCGGAATCGGGGCTGGGAGCCGTCCTGTCCCAGGAGTTTGAAGGTACTGAGCACCCCGTTCTCTACTTGAGTAGGAAGTTGTCCAGGGCTGAGGGCAACTACTCAACCATCGAAAAGGAATGTTTGGCCATTAAGTGGGCCATTGAGGCACTTCAATTTTACCTTACAGGCAGACATTTCGTCCTGATTACTGACCATGCACCATTGAAGTGGCTGGGTACCAAACTAACAGACCACGTGACCCCAATACTACTAGATCTTCATTGGCTCCCCATAAGCAGCCGAATAAAATATAAAATCCTCCTGACTACCTTTAAACTCATCAATAACATCTCTTCCTCCCAACTATCTACCCTATTACAACCCCCATCAGAAACTAGAACACGAAGACAAAACGCAACCCACTCCCTCAACATAACAACTAATTTCAGAAGGACCAAAGCAACGACAAGTGATAGAGCCTTCTCCTTTGCTGCCCCGACCCTCTGGAACGAAACCCCATTAACCCTCCGCACAATAAAGGACCTTCACCAATTCAAAAAAGAACTAAAAACATACCTTTTTACAAAACATTTTGAGATCCCCTACCAACAATAAACCTCTCCAATACAATCACAGAAACACATACACAGTTCTCAAGACAGAACAAATGATTAAACATAAGAAAGACACTTACTATACTCTACCTTACCCTACAGACAAAGACCTGTACATAGTTTGAAAAGTGTTATTCTAGTTAATGTTCATAACGTGTTCAATGTAACAAAACGTGTATATAGTTAACACAAGTTCCATGTAAAATATACAGATGTATATTGATTTTTGTTCAATGTGAACCGCCCCTGATCTCTGGAAGGGGCGGTATATAAAAAAACTGTTAAATAAATAAATAAATAAATAAATGAGGAACCACAACCCTTGCCTCACCCGTTGGCACCTGGCATTGCAGGCTTTCAATTTTACTATACATCATAGGGCAGGAAAGCTACATTCTAATGCAGACGCCCTGTCTCGTATTCCGGGCTGGGAGCACGAAAGTTCACCATCCCGGAATATCTTAAGAGGGGGGATATGTGATGCAGCAAGGGGTACACAGCTCATGGAAGGGCAGGTAAAAGAAAGACTTACCTCAGATTCAGAATTGGAAAAGAGCACTAGGCACTCTGAATCAGTTGAGCAAAGGAAATTGTTACTGCGTAACAAACAGAAAACTCATCAGGAACACCTGATTGAAAATCCCCAGGTCACGTGTAGGGCTAGGGATTACTTAAGACAGGGTTCCAGTCAGAGAGTAGCAAGAGTTGTGGCAGGAAGAGTTGCAGAGGGAGCAGCAGATGCAGTTGCACCGGCAGATGCAGATGAAGGCAGAGAGAGAGAAAGGCACGTTACAACTCTCGAGCAAGGCAAAAGCCGGGGAGAGAGTGGCAGGAGGTGTGGCTCTCATCAGCTGAGCAGAAACCCCAGGGGAGTGCTGGGAGGAAACTTTTCTCACAGAGAACCAGGAAGTGAATCTGGCTCCAGCACTCAGGAAGAGAGGTTCAAGGCAAGCTGTACTAGGAGAAAACCTGCTACCAGAATTAGCCTTGAAGGGAAGTCAGGAGGGTCCCACTACACAAGAGACCAGTATGTGCCAGCTCTAAGCACAGGTCAGTGTAAGAAGAAAGTGTCGGGGGATGGGAACTCCAAGCACATCTGCAGCATAAGAAGTAGTTGTAAAGCTAGGACCAATTATACTTCTGCACAACCAGCCTGGGAGGCTAGAACCAAAAGATATAGGGAGCCAAGTACTAAGGCAATCCCTGCAGAGAGAAAGAAACCTCCTTATGCTTACAGGGAGAGGTTTAAAACTTATAACTGCCAAGGACGTGGTCCTGAATATAACCGCATAAAGCAAGGTGGTTCAGAGCTGTTGTTCTGGGAGGAAAGCCCAGGCAGAAGCTACTACAGAGGGAGGCATAGACCCGAAGGGAGAAGAGCCTCCATTGATTACCATAGCGAGTTGTCACAAGACGCTGTGTCTGAACATTGTTCACAAGAAGAGTCCGACACAGGGAGTTTGGGAAGTGCTGGAGAAAGCATGGTATGGGAAGATGGTAGCAGTCTTCCAGAGCCCATTCCCATGGATTGCAGCATGTGTTATAAATGCAGCCTTGATATTTGAGTAAATGCAAAAGAGAACTTTGTGCATGTAACAAAGAATATATGTTTGCCACTATTTTTGTTACTTCACTTACGTTTTGAAGTTTCTGTTCTTCTTGACAGTCCGAGCGGGACGGGCAATAAAATCCCACTTTATTTTCATTCAATTTGCTCTGAAAGACTCTTTTATTTATAAAGCCGGAGCAGTTTACTTGTCTTATAGACCCTAGGCAACTGCCTATACAGGGCTAAAAGGGCTCTAACCACGGGCCCCATCACAGCGTATAGGTAAATCCGGCCCTGCAGATGGCTACATCCATTTGGACTATCCTTTACTCAGAAAGGGAAGATTTGGAAAGTGCAATCTCTAGAGGAAGGGATGGCGACACTCCAAGAGGCACTCTAAAATGAGCAGCTGTCAGACTACAGGGGACTGTGAGTAGACCCGAGACAGCCACAACAGGACATGGATTGGCTCAGAATAAAAACAGTAATGTACAGCAAGAATTAAAGAAGGGCCAGAGCAAAGATTGCAAAGAAGGACCTAAACGCTGAAACACTGAGGGACTATGAGCTGGTAAACGGAAGATAAGTATGATCACCAAGCAGAGGGGGGGGGGGGGAAGCCCAAGGAGGACGAAGAGAAAGAAGTGCAAAAGAAAAAAACAAGTTGAACTGTCTGAAATGTTTGTAATGTTTGCAGTGTTTGAAATGTTCAAAATGTTTGTGGGATTTAAGGATGCTAGAAGGGATAAAGAGTAAAGGGTTTATGTGGAGGGTGGGGGCATAGGAAACAGGGAAAGGTGGGAGAGAGAAAAGGCATGGGGGATGGAGAGGTTTTCAGGGAGGGAGACAGAGGGCAGGTGGATGAAAAGGAACAGGTGTGGAAGGGGCAGGGAAGGCAGGGGACACATTAGTCTAGCAGACACCTCTGGACAAGAGGGGAAGGGGAAGGGAAAGGATGGGAGGGAGGGAGGCAGGGGGAGGGGGAGGTGGGGGGGAGGGGAGTTAAGAGATGGGGGAGGGAGAAAGGAGGAGGGTCGAGAGATGAATTAAAAGAAAAAAGGAGGGAGGGGAGGATAAGGAAAGAGGGAGTAAAGAAAGTCATTTCAGAATAGGAAATTAAAAAAGTTAACAGTAACCACAATTAATGCAAAATGATTGCGTACTTGGCAGAAAAGTAAACTCTTAGAAAGAGAGGGTAGGCGATTGAATGCGGATATTATATGTGTACAGGAGACGCACCTTCGAGTGGGGCAGGAGTATATGTTATCCTCGAAGAATTACCCGAAAGTGGTGTTGGCAGGGCACAAGGTGAACCCCTGTAAAGGGGGGGGGATTTTGGAAGGGGAGACATATAGACACTTAATAACATGGGAGGGTAGAGGGAAAGAAGGGAGATGGGTGAGGGTACGGATTTGAATTGGAGGAGAAGAGGTGTGAGTGATAAGTATATACGGGCCCAATGAAGGTCAAGGACACATATGAGAGAATCTCAAAGGAGTTGGAGGAAATGGGAGACATCCCCATAGTTCTGGGAGGGGATTTTAACTTAACTAGTAATCCGAGATTGGGCAATTGTGGAGATCAGGCTAGTGGAGGGAGAAGGGATAGACAAAGTATGAAGAGGTTACAAGAAAGACTAGGAATGATAGACATCTGGAGGAGTAGACACCCAGGAGAGCGCAAATATACATTATACTCACATGGGCATGGTACATATAGTAGATCAGACATGATCTGGGGGAGTGGAAAGTGGCTCTGAAGGGTAAAGAAAGCTGAGCAGGGGGAAATCATGTGGACAGACCACGCTCCAGTCAGTGTAGTATTTGAAACAGGAGAGGAAGAGCAAATAAAATTCTGGAAGTTGAATAATTCCTTACATGAGGAGGAGAAACAGGTAGAAGCATTGCGAGAAGATATAAGGGAATATTTGTATTTTAACAAGACGGGGGAGGTAAAGCTGAATACAGTGTGGGCTGGGTTAAAGGCGGTGATTAGAGGAAAGTTAAGTCTAGCAGTGAGGCTGAAGCGAGGAAGGGGAGAGTAGAAATGGAATTATTACAGAAGATACAGGCTTTGGAAGTGGAGCATCAGAGAGATCACGACCCTGTAACTGTCGCTAGGTTACTGAAGGTAAGGGCAGAGCTAAGTCAGTTGCGTGCACAGGAAATAGCTCATAAATTGAATGTGTTGAAGCAAAGGTTTTTCAAGGGGGGCAATAAGGCTGGAAAAATCTTAGCAAGTCGGTTGAAGACCCAACAACAAGCGACATACATTGATGGTATAAGGGACAATAAGGGGAAAATGGTACATCACACAATGGAGATTAGTAAGGTATTCCAGGAGTATTATAGAAATCTTTATAAAAGTGAACGTCACAAGGGGCAGGAAGAGATAAGGGAGTTTTAACAAGAGTGCAATCTGAAGCAAGTTGAGCCAGAAGACAGGGATAAAATAGGGGGAAAAATTATGCAGGAGAAAGTGAGGGAGGTTATAAAATCCCTTAAAGTAGGGAAAGCCCCAGGATTAGATGGGTTCACAGCAAAGTTCTATAAGGTGATGGTAGAGCAGGTTATACCAATCTTAACCCAAGTATTCAATAGAGTGATTCATGGGGATGGGATTCCCAAGTCAATAGAGGAGGCGGGTATTATGATACTGCCAAAACCTGGCAAAGATAAGTGGGGTGTGTGGTTCCTATAGGCCTATATGGTTGATTAATCTGGATGCAAAAATTCTAGCACAGGTATTGACCAACCATATTCAAGAGATCATACCAAAGGTTATTCAAAAGGACCAAACAGGTTTTGTGAAAGGGAGACAAGGGAGGTGATAACATTAGAAAGATACTGAATATTCCATGGTATCTTCAGAAATCTAGGGAGACGGTAGTATTAGTTACAGTGGACGCAGAAAAAGCATTTGATAGGGTGGAATGGCAGTATTTGTTTCAAGTGCTGGATCAAATGGGTTTTGGGGAGAACTTGATAGCTTGGATAAGGGCACTCTATGAGCATCCAAGTGCAAGGATAAGGATAAATGGGGGGTAATCGGAAGGATTTACATTAGAGAGGGGCATGAGGCAGGGATGCCCATTCTTACCGCTGTTATTTTTTCTAATGATTGAGCCCTTGGCGGAGCGTATCAGGCAGGATGAAGATATAAAAAGAGTGGGAGTTGGGAGCAGGAGGAAAAATTTGTGCTATTTGCTGATGATGTTATCCTTTCCTTACAGCAACCCATAACTACTTTACCAATATTGATAGAAACATAGAAACATGATGACAGAAAAAGACCACATGGCCTATCTAGTCTGTCCTTCCATAACAACAACTACAACAGTCCACTTTTTACCTTTAGAGATCCTCTGTGTTGGTCTCATGCCTTTTTGAATTCAGTTACTGTCCTCATCTCTACCACCTCCACTGGGAGACTATTCCATGGATCCACTACTCTTTCTGTAAAGAAATATTTCCGCATATCACTCCTGAATCTATCTCCCTTCACCCTCATCCCATGTCCCCTTGTAGCAGAACTTGCTTTCACTTGAAAGAGGCTCTCTCCCTGAACATTTATGCCACGGAGGTATTTAAACATCTCAATCATATCACCTCTATCCCGCCTTTCCTCTAAGGTGTACATATTAAGATCCTTAAGTCTGTCCTCATATGCTTTATAATGAAGCCCATTAATCATTTTAGTAGCAACCCTCTGCACCGACTCCATCCTGTTCACATCCTTTTGAAGGTGCGGTCTCCAGAATTGCACACCATACTCCAAATGAGGTCGCACCAAAGACTTATACAGAGGCATTATCACCTCCTTTTTTCTGCTAGCCATTCCTCTCCGTATGCACCCAAGCATCCTTCTAGCTTTTGCCGTCACCTTTTCTACCTGTTTAGCTACTTTAAGATCATCAGACACAACCACGCCTAGGTCCCGCTCTTCTTTAGTGGACAAAAGTACTTCACCTCCTATACTGTATTGCTCCCTTGGATTGCTGCTGCCCAAATGCATGACCTTACATTTTTTAACATTAAATCCCAGCTGCCAAATTCTAGACCATTCTTCAAGCTTAGCTAGATCCCTCCTCATGTTATCTACACCTTCCTGGGTGTCTACTCTATTGCAGATTTTGGTATCATCTGCAAAGAGGCAAACCTTACCCGACAGCCCTTCCGCTATATCACTAACAAAGATGTTAAAAAGAATTGGACCAAGGACAGATCCCTGGGGCACACCATTGGTAACATCCTTCTCCTCAGAGTGAGCTCCATTTACTTGAACTCTTTGTCGCCTCCCACCCAACCAATTTCTAACCCAAGCAGTAACTTTAGGGTCCATCCCTAGGGTGCTCAGTTTGTTTATAAGTCGCCTGTGAGGAACAGTGTCAAAGGCTTTACTGAAATCTAAATACACCACATCTAGAGCTCTCCCTCGGTCCAACTCCCTGGTCACCCAGTCAAAGAAATCAATCATATTTATCTGACAAGACCTGCCTCTGGTGAATCCATGCTGCCTCGGATCCTGTAATCCGCTGGACTCCAGAAACCTCACTATTTTCTCTTTCAGCAGCGTTTCCAATAACTTACTCACCACCGAAGTTAAACTAACCGGCCTGTAGTTTTCAACCACATCCTTACTTCCGCTTTTGTGTAAAGGCACCACATGAGCCTCTCTCCAGTCCTTTGGCACCACTCCTGACTCCAACGAGGCATTGAAAAGGTCAGTCAGTGGAGTTGCTAGAACGTTCCCAAGTTCCCTCAGTATTCTAGAGTGTATCCCATCCGGTCCCATCGCTTTGTCTACTTTAAGTTGAGCTAGTTTCTCACGAACACAGTCTTCTGAAAATTGTTCAAGATGTCCCTCGCTTCTGTTCTTATTTGTGGGTGTTTTCTGAGGTCCTGCTCCTGGTTCTTCATCTGTGAACACAGAACAAAAATATTTGTTAAGCAATTTCGCTTTATCCTTATCAGCTTCTACATATTCCCCCCCCCCCTGCACCCTTGAGTCTGACAATACCACTTTTGCCCTTCCTCTTCTCCCTAATATATCTGAAAAATGTCTTATCCCCCATTTTATTGCATTGGCTATTTCCTCCTCCTTTTGAATCTTTGCCTTCTTGACTACTTTGCTAGCTTCTCTAAGTTTTTCCAAATACAGATGCCTGTCTTCCTCTCTCTGTGATCTCTTGTATTTCATGAAGGCCTCCCTCTTTTTCTTCACTTTTTCAGCTACTTCCTTTGAAAACCATAGCGGTCTCCTGTTCCTTTTGCCTTTATTTACCATTTTAACAAAAAGGTTGGTTGCCTTTAAAATACCCCCTTTCAGTTTTGCCCACTGTTTTTCTACATCCCCCAGCTGTTCCCATCCCACTAACGACTCCCTGAGGTATTGGCCCATCTTCGCAAAGTTAGTCTTCCTAAAGTCTAAGATCCTCACCTTGGAATGGATTCTAACAGCCCTAGTCCTAATACTGAACCACACCATCTGGTGATCACTGGATGCAAAATGATCTCCCACTACAACATCAGAAACACTTTCACCATTGGTAAGCACCAAGTCCAGTATGGCCCCTTCACGTGTGGGGTCTGTTACCAATTGCCTGAATAGTTCTCCCTGTAGAGAATCCAGGATCTCCTTACTTCTAGATGATACTGCAGCAGGAATGTGCCAATCAACATCTGGCATATTGAAATCTCCTATCAGTAGCACTTCCCCTTTCCTAACAATGCTGCGTATGTCTTCAATTAACTCTCTGTCCACCTCTTCCTCTTGTGAGGGAGGTCTGTATATCACACCAATGCAAATAGATTTCTCTTTCCCTCTTTCTAGTTTAACCCACAATGCCTCCTCTCTCCCTTTTAATCTCTGTAATTCCAAAGCTTTAATAGTAGTTTTTACATATAGTGCCACTCCTCCTCCCCTTCTTCCTACCTTGTCCTTTCTGAATAAAGTATAGCCAGGTATAGTTACATCCCAGTCATGGTTTTCTGTGAACCATGTTTCTGTAACTGCCACTAAATCCAAGTCAGCCACTCCCACCAAAGCTTCAACTTCAGGGATCTTATTTCCCATGCTACGGGCATTAATACACACTGCTTTCCATATGTTACCCCTGTTACCCATTTCCATAAAGAGAGTCATAAAAAAGTCATGGGAGTCATAGAAAAGTTTAGTAGTATCACGGGATATAAAATAAATCAGAGTAAGACAGAGGTGCTCAGATTTAATTTGGAGGGTGATCTGGAGGAAAGGTTAAGAATACATTTTTAGATTTAAATGGGTGAAGCAACATTTTAGGTATTTGAGGATACAGTTAGGGCAACCTATAGAAAATATCAAACTCTGGAATTTTCAGGGAGTGGTGGAAAACATAAGACAAGATCTCTCCAAATGGATGGGGTTAGGTCTGTCGTGGCTGGGACGCATTGCAGTAGTAAAAATGAATGTGCTACCATGCATACTGTTTCTGTATGCATCTTTGCCCTATAGGGTGGCCAAAAAGGAAATGGGAAAATTACAGATTATAATCCTGCAGTTTATATGGGCGGGCAAATTTCCAAAGGTGGCACGAAACACTATGTATCAGCTGCGGGCAGAAGGGAGCTTGGGGGTGCCCTGTTTGGCTAAATATTTTGATGCGGCACAATTAAGGGCACTCGTGCATGGACGGAAGAATTCGATAATCTGAATTGTGTACAAATAGAAATGGAGGGTGAGGAACACATAGAGAAGCAAGGATATGGGATCCGAGGGGAGGGACAAAGAAGGAGGGGGACAGTAATCCCTTCACAGAACTTACATTCCAGGTGTGGGGGAAACGGAGAGGGCATCTACCAGGAGGAAAAAAATATTCACAATATACATTTATTAGAGAGGCAGGTGAACACGAGCCAGGGATGGACTTGAAGGTATATGCGAGATGGGCCAGTAAAGGATTTTTAAGGATCGGGAAAATGGTTGGGAAAGGGGGGGGGGGGGCAATCCGAACATTTGAAGAATTACAGCAAGACTATCACATAGATTGAACTGATCATTATGCCTGTGTACAATTGTGGTATTTTCTGCAGAGAAAGGAGGTGAAATTTAACTTGTCAATGAAGCCCACCCAATTTGAGGAGCTGATGAGAAAACAGAGTACACAAAAAGAGGTGATATCCAAACTTTATAAATTGCTCCTTCAGAAGGGGGAGGAAAAGACAATAGGCCAGCGGAGATGGGAGGAAGAAATACCAGGACCATGGGATACGAGCAGATGGGAAGACATATATGAGAGAGCATATAAGTTAGCGCCGGGGACCCCAATGCTGGAGAATAGTTTAAAGGTGCGGTTAAGGATGTATTGGACTCCGGTTAAATTAAAAGCTATTTATCAGGGCATTTCAAATCAATTTTGGAAAGAATGTGGGGCATGGGGAGATCTAATAAATATGTTATGGCATTGTCCAAAGGTGTAAGTGTATTGGGGACAAGTGGGAAGCTTGTTGGGGGACATAGCACAGTTACTTACCTGTAACAGGTGATCTCTGGGAACAGCAGGAATAAGTCTTCACATATGGGTACGTCGGTACTGACGGAGCCTGCGCGGGAGCGCTCCCCAGCGTCTAATCAGAACGCTTTTGGGAGCATCCCACAGCGCCTGCGTGCTGCCTTCCCGCCTTTCCAACTGTCTCTCCTCAGTTGAGTTTTATAGCTGAGACAAAGAGGGAGAGAGAGGGAAAGGAAGGGAGAGAGAGAGACAACTCCTAGGGGAGGTGGGTGGGCTGTGAAGACTTATTCCTGCTGTTCCCAGAGATCACCTGGTTACAGGTAAGTAACTGTGCTATCTCCAGGAACAAGCAGGAATGAGTCTTCACATATGGGGACTCCCTAGCTTTTTTTTTTTAATTATTTTATATTTAACAAATTTTTCAATACACAATTGAAATAAAACAAAAGGAAAGGATAGTTGCAAGTCACAAAAACACTCAAACCACCAATAATCCCATAATACATTTCCATAATACATTCCATCTCAATAGATAGACCACAAAAAGAAAAAAAAAACAATGCGGTTCCAAATAAGAAATTCCCATAAGAAAAAAGAGAGCAAACCCCTCTATCATAAGAGCAGAGTATAAAATTAATGGCAGCCAGTACAGGAGCTACCCTCCCCCCCCCCCCCCGCCTTCCTCACCTGAAGAAAATCAATCAGTTGTTTGGGCTCGAAAAACAGGAAATGTTTAGCCTGAAATAATACATCACATTTACAAGGATACCTCAATTTATATTTAAATCGCCTTGGGTGCCCAATTTAAATTGAGGTATCCTCCCTAGCTTCTGATGCCAGGGAGAGAGCCTATAAGTTGTGTGTCCCTGGAACAGGGCTGCACTTCCCCACCTGGATCTCTGGCATCCCATGAGGGACGGTGGGTAGGAGTTGATTAAGTATGGAACAGGTGTTTGAGAACAGCCTCACCAAACAAGGCATCCCGGAGGGAGTCCTTGTCCAAGCAGTAATGGGCTGTGAAGGTATGAACCGAGGCCCAAGTGGCTGCTCGACAGATGTCGTCGATAGACACAGAGTTCAGATGAGCCATTGAGGCTGCCATGGCTCTCACATTGTGAGCTGTGACATGGCCCTCCAGAGAAATGTTCTTGCTCTGATAGGCGAAAGAAATACATTGGGCAATCCAGTTGGAAAGTGTTCTCTTGGAGACTGGTTGTCCCAAATGAGAAGGATCAAAAGCAACAAAGAGTTAAGAAGACTTTCTATGTTGCTGTGTCCTCTGTAAGTAAAAAGCTAGAGCTCTTTTACAGTCCAGGGTATGAAGATTCCTCTCTGCAGATGATGCATGAGGTCCTGGAAAAAAGATAGGTAGGTAGACCTCTTGGTTGAGGTGAAAAGGCGAGACCACCTTAGGCATAAAATGTGGATTAGTCCTAAGGACCACCTTGTCATGATGGAACCATGTATAAGGTGGATTAGCTACTAGTGCTTGCAATTCACTGATACAGTGTGCTGATGTGATTGCAATGAGAAAGATAACCTTCCAAGAAAGGTATTTTAAGGAGGTAGTAGCTAAAGGTTCAAAAGGCGGCTTCATAAGCTGACCAAGAACCAAATTTAAGTCCCATGCCACCGGTGGTGGTCTAATGGGAGGCTTTGTTAAAAGGAGGCCCCTCACGAACCTTGCTACAAGGGGATGAGAGGAAACAGGTTGTCCATTTATAGGCTTGAGTGAAGCTGCAATAGCACTCGATGGACTCTTACTGAATTTGTCTTAAGGCCTGCATTATACAGATGCAGGAGATACTCCAGCAACGATTCCAGAGGTATGGTACGGGGGTTAAGACCCTTTTCAGAACACCAGATGGTAAACCTTTTCCACTTGAAGGCATAAGAACGTCCAGTGGAAGGTTTTCCTGAAGCATGAAGAACATCTTTCACTTGTTGAGAAAGAGGAAGATCCTGGAGATCTAGGCCTTCAGCAACCAAGCCCTGAGATGCAGAGACTGGGGATTGGGATGCCCCAACTTTCCGTCCTCCTGAGAGAGGAGGTCTGGAGCAGACCCTAACTCTAGGGAGGGAGCTTGAGAGAAATGTAGAAGCAGAGGGTACCACACTTGCCGTGGCCAATGTGGAGCTATGAGAATCATGTGGCCTCTGTCTCTCTGAAGCTTGAACAGGGTTTTGGGAATTAGGGGAATGGGTGGAAAGGCATACAGGAAGTCTTGACCCCAGTGAAGGAGGAAAGCATCCCTTGCCTGAGCCCCCTGAGCCAGAGTTCTGGAACAGAACCGGGGAAGTTTGGTATTCCACGGACTTGCAAAGAGGTCTATGTCCGGGGTTCCCAAAATTTGAAAAATCTTGGATACCTGGTCCATATGTAGGGACCACTCGTGTGGAAGCAGAACTTGACTGAGTCTATCCGCCCAAGAGTTTTGAACCCCTGGAAGATAGACTGCCAGAAGATGAATGTGATGCTCTCTGGCGAGGGCCCACAGTCACAGAGATTTGTTGCAAAGCGACAGAGAGCCAGTTCCTCCCTGCTTGTTTATGTAGAACATGGCTACCTGATTGTCCGTGTGGACAAGGACTGTCTTGTGGCTGAGCAGGGTGTGGAAAACTTGTAGAGCAAGGAAGATTACTCTGAGTTCCAAGAGATTGATGTGTAGACAAGTCTCCTTTGGGGACCAGATGCCCTGGGTGGAGAGGTCCTGAAGATGAGCTCCCCAGCCCATTGGGGAAGCATTGGTTGTGAGAGTTGCCTGGGGTAGAGGCTGTTGAAAGGGAGACCCCAGCAACAGGTTTTGAGGTGACTTCCACCATTGGAGGGACAAAATGAGGCAACTTGTGTTTGATATTTTGTCTGACAGGCAACCTAATGCCTGGGTCCATTGGGTGGATAAAGTCCACTGAGCTGCTCTCATGTGAAGGCGAGCGTATGGTACCACATGAACGGTGGATGCCATGTGGCCTAGCAACTGTAACATTTCTCGAGCAGTTAGAAAGGGTTTTGACTCTGCTTGAGAAGTTAACTGCATCAAGCGAAGGCAGCGGGCCTGAGGAAGATAGGCCCTTGCCTTTGTGGTATCCAGCAGCGCCCCTATAAACTCCAGGGACTGAGTAGGGATCAAAATGGATTTTGTGATGTTTATTACCAGCCCTAAATACTGGAGGATACGCATGGTGCAGGTTAGAGCAGTCTTGGCCTCTGAGTGGGAGCTCGAATGAGCCAGTCGTCCAGATAGGGGAAGACAAATATTCCCAGGGTGCGCAGAAAAGCAGCAACCACTGCCATGCATTTCATGAACACCCTTGGTGCAGAGGCCAGGCCAAAGGGGAGCACCTTGTATTGATAGTGCTTCTCTTGGAAAAGGAACCGAAGGAACCTTCTGTGAGTTGGATGGATGAGAACATGAGTGTACGCATCCTTGAGATCTAGAGAACAAAGCCAATCCTGTCTGTGAAGGTATGGCAGCAGAGTTCCTAGAGAAACCATCTTGAATTTTTCTTTGACTAGGAATCTGTTCAATTCTCTGAGATCTAAAATGGGCCTGAAGCCCCCTGTTTTCTTTGGGATAAGAAAATAGGGGGAGTAGAACCATGTGCCCTGTTGTTGAGAAGGCACCTCCTCTATTGCCCCCTGGGCTAGAAGAGTGGCAACCTCCTGCTCTAACAGGGTGAGGAAGGAGGTTGGAGAATTGAACTGGTGCACTCTTGTGAAAGGGGGCAAACTGGAGAAATGAAGTTTGTACCCCTCTCTTAAGATGGAGAGTGTCCAATGCTCTGCTGTGATTTGCTCCCATCTGGGAGCAAAGTGACATAACCTTCCTGGGATGGTGGAGGGCTCTGATCCTTCTAGAGCCAGGAAGGCTAAGTTCTCTAGCAGAGAGTTAAAGGCCCTGAGGGAGCTGAGATTGCTGGGCTGGAGCAGGCCGAGCAGCCTTTGCCTTGGTCTGTTTGGAGGATTGCTGATGTTTGGAAGGAAAGTGAGCTGCAGAAGATGTTCTCTGACTATAAGCAGGATAGGATCTTCCCTTTTTAGAAAAAGGTGTTTTCTTGAACAACCTTTTTTTAGCAGGAGCAGCTGTAGATTTGGATAGTCTATCCAAAGCAGAATTTTCAGCATCCATTTGATTGGCCTTTGCTTGCCAATCCTTACCAAACAGATTCTCACCTGTACAAGGGATATTTCCCAATTCATCTTGGACCCAGGTCTCCAAATCAGATGCTTGAAGCCAAGCAATCCTACGTGCACCTATAGCTATAGCTGAGGCTCTGCTTATGCATTCAAAGGAGTCGAAAGCTGCACGATTGGAGAATTTGGAGATATCCTGGGCATTCTTAAGCCCAGAGAGAAATTCTGGCCTTTTACCGTCCGACATAAAAGGACTTAAAGTCAGCAAATGGTCAGTGACTTCTTTTAAGAAAATTCCCATGTAGAGACTATAGGAATTTATTCTTGCAGCCAGCATGGAAGCTTGGAAGACTCTTCTTCCAAAACCATCCAGAGTTCTACATTCACGTCCTGGAGGATTAGAGGCATGTCTTTTGACACTTCTAATCTTTCTCATTGCAGACTCAACCACAATAGAGTGGTGAGGAAGCTGAGTTTTATGAAAACCAGGACAAGGAGGGACACGATACATGGTGTCTAACCTGCCAGAATGAGGAGAGGTGGATAGAGGTGCTTCCCACATCCTTAACATGAGATCATACAGAATCTCATGAATAGGTAAGGTAGCTGCCTCTTTAGGAGTTTTAGGATATTGTAAAATATCTAACTCCTTGGCTCTGGGCTCTGATTCAGGTGCCACTGTAATAGAGAGACCCTGAGCCACCTCTCTGATAAATTCTTGAAAAGACAAGTCCTCTGGAGGAGACATCCTTCGTTTAGGAGAGGACTCCTCCTGTGGAAGAAGCATCGCTGCATCGACAGACTCTTCAGAATCCTCAGAGTCATCGGAGGAATCGAAGTATCGTCTGTCGGGATGCTCTTGCAAAGCCCGATACCCGTACCGACCAGGATCGGTATCGGGAATCATCGGTACCGGGGTATCGGTACCGGAGGGCTGCAGAGGGCAGGGTACCGGCATGGCTGACACCGATGCTGATGTCGATGCCACTGGTACCGGAATCGGTACCGATGGAGATACCGGAGCCGGTACCTGCGGAGTAGTCTGTTGCGGTACCACGGGCGTCGATGCCACAAGGAAGGCCGCCAGACTGCGTTCGATGGACAGGATCCTCTGATCCATCGACGCTGCCAATGCCTGGAAGTCGGTACCGGTGGAGGCCACCGGTACCCCAGAGCATGGCACCAGGAGATCTGTTGAGGCCACGCCATCTAGATCATCCTGGAACCCCGATGATGATGCTTTAGAAGCCGAAGCCTCTCGCCGGGGTAATTTTGCCGGTGCAGAATCCTCGAGGGCAAGGCCAGGGGCATCTCGATGCTTGGAAGGAGATTTGCCCTTCGAGGACCGGCTGGATTTATGTTTAGTTACCTGAGATCCATGTGAGGAAGAAGAAGCCCTGGAAGACGACGATGCCACCGAAGCCGCATCAGAGGGAAACAGGGTACTGAGCTTGGCAGCTCAGTTCTGTCAACCTCTCTTAGACATCATGGAACAGGACACACAATCTTTAATGGAATGGTCAGAGCCTAAACATTTGAGACACCAGTCATGGGTGTCGGTGACGGATATAGTACCGCCACATTTTGTGCACTTCTTAAAACCTGAGGCAGGTTTTTCCATATTTAAGGAAAAGGTTTTGGGCCTAAGGCCCAAAACTGAAGTACACCTGAAGAAAAATAAATGGAAAAAAGGTATTTTTTTTTTTTTTAAAGAAAAGAATAAGAACCGGCGGTACCGGTATAGCGTCGAAGAAGGCAGACGCGACAGAAAAGAAACAAAGAAAAAATAAGGAAACTCTTCTGCGGTGACAGGAACACGACCTGCTGGCTCCGCAGAAAAAGAACCGAGGAGAGACAGTTGGAAAGGCAGGAAGGCAGCACGCAGGCGCTGTGGGATGCTCCCAAAAGCTTTCTGATTGGACGCTGGGGAGCGTTCCCGCGCAGGCTCCGTCGGTACCGACGTACCCATATGTGAAGACTCATTCCTGCTTGTTCCTGGAGATCACGGGAGTGCAGATCCGACTAATCTCAGCTATGGTAGTGTTAAACGAAGGAATGGGAGGTGGGTGGGAGGGACTGGTAACATTTTTGTGATATGGGATAATAGCTGCCCAAATGTGCCTCCTAGGGTGGTGGAAGAACTCAGAGGTCCCACCGATAAAAGAGGTAGTGAGAAAATTGGAGCAAGTGTGGAGTTTCTCTGCGACTGAAGCATATAGAATGCACAAGGTTAAAAGACACGGGAAGGTGTGGCAATGGTACGAAACATGGAGAGAGGAGGGAGTTGAGAAAGTGTGGGGGGGAAGGCAGAATGGACGAGTATACTGGACACTGATTAGTGGAAGTGTGGAATTGTTGAAGCACGAAAAAGGGATATTGGAAGTGGGTGGGGAGGGGTGGGACGGAGATTGGGAAGGTTTGGGTGGGGAGCTGTTACAGTAATAGAGGTATAAAGTATATCTGGATGTAAATAGGTTATGATGCAATGAGTTTGATAATGGTATGGTATGGAATGGAAAGAAGTGAATATATTGTACAAGAGGTTGGAAAATAAATAAATAAAAAAAAAAACAACAACTAAGGAGCCACATTAAGTTTTGCACCATTTATTTTTGTGATTTGCATGTGTACATGGGCATTTACATGCTTATTTTAGGCAGCTGCATTCTATAAGTACATGTGCAATCCTAATGGCATGCACTTTCACTGTGGAGCATGCATATGAGTTGAGCTTAGGTGGAGTGTTGCCTGAGTGCACAAGTATGCATGTAAATTATAAAATACTATGGGTGGCATATTCAAAACACTTTAACTGGTTAAAACAGCCTGTTCTAATGGCTGCCGTGCAAAACAACCGCAGACCCGCTAACCAGTTAAACCACAGTCAGTGGGATATTCAGCGGCACTAAACCAGTTAATACCACCGAATATACCTTGCTACCCAGCTTGTACACTCTAACACTAATGAGCTAGCATCAGGGCATTCTTGGGGTGGAGCAGAGTTAGGGTTAGCTGGGCATCGGCTATATTGAGCCACTGGCCAGTTAATCCTAACCAGCTAAAGTTAGGACAGATGAATGGCTGTCCTAATGTCAGCTGGATTAGCTTTCCAGCCAGTGACTGAATATCGCCGCTGACCAGTTAACTAATCAGCTGACCTGGATATTCAATGCCGATGGCCAGACATGTCCACAGCACTGAATATCCACGTCAAACTTAAAACAGCGATGGCTGGCTGCCATGACTGAAAATTTACGCATGTTCTTGTCAATAGTAGGTATCGGCATTTACATCAGCTCTAGGACTAGTGTGATTGTGTCTTAAATTAATGCACAATTTTGAAGACTTAAGCTAGTATTTTATAAAGAAAAGTTGGCATGAATACTTCTCTATTCAATTCTTATGATTTTAAATTTCTTAGAGACTGACGCACTGTTGCGTGAACCAGTGTTTAAATAGGATGCTGCACAGATGTGTACAGCGATGAGTGGTCTATAAATGCTGCAATAATAATAATGCCAAATAGAATATATTATCATAATTATAATTTAACCTATTTATCAAATACTACCCTGTATGAAGTGAAACCTATTAGTCCCACCACAAATTTAACTACAGTTTTCTCCTTGAGCCTAGCACTCTTGCTAATTTATCTATTCTATGTAATTAGTTGCTCATGTTATCTAGTTGACAGATTTGTCCATTCTATGTAAATAGTTCTCCCATGTTTTTCCAAGTTGATTCTCCTGCTATATGTAACGCCGAACAGCCTGTTGTTCTGGTCTTTTTGTTCTTTATAAACCGCGCTGATGCCGAATAGTGCGGTATATAAGAAATTGTAATAAATAAATAAATAAATATGTCTGAAAAATAACATGTGCTATTGGTCTATTTTGTGCATACTATGAGCTAGAATTACTAAAATGCCCTAGTACATTAGGATGCGCAAATGACATCAATGCATGGTAGCAAATAGGTCCTATTGTATAAAATGGGACCTGCAGTAAATAATGTAATGCATGTTAGCATACAGTAACAGTATTGCCTTTTTGTAAATCGAACCATATTTTTTTTCTAAATTACGTTGCTTAGTGTGCACCAAGTGCACCGTGGTAACCATTGCTATGTGCCAAATATGTGGCCATGCTAAGAAACCTGCCCTAACTGCTTAGCATGGGTTGGGGAAGAGACTGTGGTTAGCACAGACATCTTTCATACATACTGTACTAAATATCAATGTTGCTACTTCACTGGGAGAGAGTAGTTACTCACCTGTAACAGGTGTTCTCCAGGAGCAGCAGGAATCAGTCCTCACATATGGGTGTCATCAGCGCTGATGAAGCCACAGCGGAGCATTTCCCCAGCTTTCTATGAAAGCCTTTGGGAATGCAGGCACGCATGCGCGGTTCCCTTCCCGCCTAAAGGTGCCATCTTACCTCAGTCAAATGACATAGCTAAGAACAGCACACAAAAATGAAAAATAAACTATGTACAACTGCAACTCCAAGGGGAGGAGGGAGGGTTGTAAGGACTGATTCCTGCTGCTCCTGGAGAACACCTGTTACAGGTGAGTAACTACTCTTTCTCCAGGACCAAGCAGGAAGTCAGTCCTCACATATGGGTGACTCCCTAGCTCTGGGCTACCGAGGAACCCAGGCTGAACAAGAGAACTCCCTCTAATCTCAGCAGCAAAGAAAGGCTTTTCAAGGACACAACCTCCACCGGTAGCCCAACAGAGGGCAGGAGGGCAGGAGTTGCCTAAACCTCAAAGAGATTCCGCAGTACTGCTTGGCCAAAAGCACTGTCCCTACGGGACTCCCTCTCCAGACAGTAATGGGCCGCAAAAGTCTGGCTTGAAGACCAAGTTGCAGCCCTGCAGATGTCTACCAAGGGCACAGAGTGGAGATGAGCCACTGAGGCAGCCATTGCCCTGACACGGTGGGCCGTGACCCGACCCTGCAAAGGAAGGTCAGCCGCCTTGTAAGCCCAGGTGATACAGTCAGCCATCCAGATGGACAAGGTACGCTTGGACACAGCGAACCCTAACTTATTAGGGTCAAAAGAAACGAAGAGCTGAGTAGCCCTTCTATGCCCCTGCGTACGGTCAAGGTAGAAGGATAAGGCCCTCCTACAGTCCAGGGTATGCAGGACTGCTTCAGCCTGGCTTGCATGAGGCCTAGGGAAGAATGTTGGAAGAACCACCTCCTGATTGAGGTGGAAAGAGAGACAACCTTTGGGAGGAACTTTGGATGAGTCCTGAGGACTACCCTGTTCCTATAAATCCTGGTGTAAGGCCTATCACAGACTAGGGCCTGAAGCTCACTCACTCGCCTAGCCGAGGTAAGGGCTATCAGGAAGAGAGTCTTCCAGGATAGGAAGCGCAGTGGACAAGTAGCCATCGGCTCAAAAGGTGGGCGAGTCAGTTGCTGCAAGACCACATTCAACTCCCACTCAGGGGCAGGAGGACGGATTGGAGGCTTGAGCAAAAGCAAGCCCCTGAGAAAGCGGGACACCAAGGGGTGAACCGACAGAGAATGTCCTTCCACCAGTGAGTGGTGAGCTGCTAGAGCTGAGAGGTGGACCCAAACAGAATTGGACTTGAGTCCCTGATTGGACAAGTGGAGTAAATAATGAAGCACTACTGGTACAGTACAGGAGAAAGGATCCTCTGTACGTAGCTGACACCACATAGAGAACCTTCTCCATTTGAGAGCATAGGTTTTTCTAGTGGACTGTTTCCTAGAGGCTAGGACAACCTCCTCAACTTCCTGAGGTAGGCCCCAGGGAGCCAAAACTACCCTTGCAGCCTCCAGGCCATCAAATTGAGAGCTTTGAGATTGGGGTGCAGAAGGGAACCCTGATCCTGAGAAAGAAGGTCGGGTTGCAACCCGAGAGGCAGGGGGGGATCCACTGCCAGCTGAAGCAGAAGTGGAAACCAAGGCTGTCTCGGCCATCTGGGAGCCACCATCAGGACCGAGGCCTTGTCCTGAAGGATCTTGAAGAGAGTTCGGGCCACCAAGGGCGTGGGAGGAAACGCATACAGGAGGCCCTGAGACCATGGAATCAGAAAAGCATCTGCTGCTGTCCGCAGAGGATGCGGTTGCCTGGAGCAGAACTTTGGCAGCTGTTTGTTCAGTGGACTGGCAAACAGATCTATCCAAGGGAGACCCCATTTGAGGAAGATCTTCTGAACTACTAAGGGATGCAGCTGCCACTCGTGGGGCTGGAGAATCCTGCTCAACCTGTCGGCCAGGTAGTTCTCCTGGCCTGGAAGGTACACAGCCCTGAGGATTATGTTGTGCTTTAGGGCAAAGGAACAAAGGTCTTGAGCTTCCCGACAAAGGAGCCTGGACCCAGTCCCGCCCTGTTTGTTCACATAAAACATGGCCATCTGGTTGTCTGTCTAAACCAGGACAGATTGATGAGCCAGGGCAGGAGAGAAAGCTTTGAGAGCTAGGCGAATAGCCCTGAGTTCCAGGAGATTGATCTGCTGTGCCGCCTCCCAAGGAGACCACAGGCCCTGGGTGCACTTGTCTAGACAATGAGCTCCCCAGCCCTGCAGGGAGGCGTCGGTGGTCAGTACCACCGTGTACCCAGGGATTTGAAAGGGCACTCCTTTTAGTAGATTGGGTGGTTGCAGCCACCAGCTGAGGGAGTTCAGAAATTGTCTGGACACCCTTATCCTGTCCCTGAGGCTGCCTTTGGCCTGTGACCACTGAGTCCGAAGGCACCACTGTGCAGGCCTCATATGGATCCTGGCAT
Organism: Ichthyophis bannanicus; assembly: GCA_033557465.1. Lineage (NCBI taxonomy): Eukaryota > Metazoa > Chordata > Amphibia > Gymnophiona > Ichthyophiidae > Ichthyophis > Ichthyophis bannanicus. The sequence goes on from CM066033.1 coordinate 1,185,172,868, forward strand.
TGGGGGTCACATGTACTGTCGAAGCCATGTGGCCTAGAAGCCTCAGGCAGAGTCTGGCGGAGACTAGTAACCTGTTGAGAAACTGGTTTGCCACGGCTATTAATCTTTGTGCTCTGTCTTCTGGCAAGAAAGCCTTTGCCAGGAGAGAGTCCAGCCGTGCTCCTATGAACTCCAAATTCTGGGAGGGGAGCAAAGTGGACTTTGCGAAGTTTATTACAAACCCTAGGCTTTGAAGAAGAGCAATAGTTCTGAGGGTGGCTTGTCTGGCCTCCTGGCACGTCTGATCCCTGATGAGCCAGTCGTCCAGATAGGGGAAGACAAAGATTCCCTGATTTCTCAGGTAGGCCGCCACCACTGCCAGGCATTTGGTAAAGACCCTGGGAGCGGAGGTGAGGCCAAAAGGCAGTACTCTGTACTGATAATGGTTTCCTCCCACAAGGAACCTGAGGTACTTTCTGTGGTCTGGATGAATAAGGATATGAGTGTACGCATCCTTTAGATCTAAGGAGCATAGCCAATCTCCCTGCTGGAGGTAGGGCAGAAGTGTTCCAAGAGTAAGTATCTTGAACTTTTATTTCTCCAGGAACTTGTTGAGATTCCTGAGATCCAGAATGGGTCGAAGGCCACTGGTTCTTTTGGGCACCAGGAAATACCTGGAGTAGAATCCGTGACCTTGCAAGTGGGGAGGCACAGGCTCCACCACCCTGTCCACCAACAGACCTTGAGGTTCCTGAAGGAGAAGGTCCGTGTGCAGGGGAGGCCTTGGAGACTCCCCTGGAAAGTATGGTAGAGGCAGTTGGTGAAAATGTAGTGCATAGCCCCTGTGGACTATGTCCAACACCCAACTGTCCCCGGTGATGAGGGGCCACTGGTGGGCAAAGAGGGCGAGGCGACCTCCTGTGCAGGGTTGGGATAGCAGGGACGGAGAGGCTACACTCAAGGAGTCAAAACCCCCCACCCTGCTGAGTGGGAGCAGGGGCCGGAGGCTTGGGGGTCCTCTGCCTACAGGGCCCATTACCCTGCCCCTTGGCTTGCTGACCCTGGGGTGAAGCTTGGGCAGCCTGATACTGAGGGTACTGTTTGTAGGCAGTGCCCTTCCTCGGGTAAAAGGGCTTTTTACCCGAGCCCCCCTTCTTATGAGAAGAGGCAGAGGTCTTTCTAGACAGCCTTGTCCTTGTAAGGTGCTCGGTTTCGAGCTGAGTGGCCTTCTAGGACATGGGCTTGCTAAAAAGGTTCTCACCTCAGCAAGGGACATTGACCAACTTGTCCTGAACCCATGGCTTGAGGTCCGATGACTGCAGCCGTGCCTGGCGTCGAGCTGCGATGCCGGCTGCGGCAACTCGGGCCGAAGCCTTGAAGCCATCGTAGGCAGCGCGGGACATGAACTTCGAGCAGTCCCGAATCCCCAAGGACAAGGACTTGAATCTCTGAAAGGGTTCCCCGGAGAGACCACATCCGGAAGAGGAGCCGTTCCAGCATCGGAGGAACCGGGACAGTAAAGGCCTCCTTCGGAAGAGAGTCATACTGCAGCGCCTCGAGCCCTTCAGCTCGAGGCTCTTCCTCGGGGTCCACCGGAATAGCCAAGGCAGTGTCCATATCCCGGACAAACTCCGAGAACCGGGTATCCTCCGGAGGGGATCTACTCCGGGGCTCAGACTGCGGTGAGTCCGACGGGACGCAGCGAGTCTTGAACATATCGGGGGGACTCCTCATCCTCCGTCTCCCAGGCGGACTCGTCCGACGAGGAGTCAGGGTCCGACCCCGGGGGGCCCTGGAGCACCCGCCCCGACGTCGGAGGCACCGGAGTCGACGCCCTCGGTCCCGAACAGGAGGTCGAGGGAGACCGCGACCGAGGTTGACTTCGAGCCATGATGGACTCGAGTATCCAGGGTCGACTTCGATGTCGATGTCCCGGTGGTCGGGGCAGATGCGCCAGAGAGGCTGGCAATCAGTGCCCGCTGCTGTTCCATGAAGGCAGACAATCTGCTCTCCAAGGCTGTCATCCTGAGACTCAGCTCGGGAGACACAGCAGCCACCGACTCAGGCCCCGGCGGCGCCGGGCCCAACGTCGGCTCTCTGGGAGGAGAGTCCTCGAGGACCACGGGGCTTACGTGTCCAGCAGACTCTGGCCCCACGCGAGGAACTTTGGCAGGCTTCTCTTGTTCCACTGGCCCGGGGCGACGTTCGGGGGTCTTAGACCTGGCCCTCGAGGAGCCAGGGACCTCCTCCGACGCCGCCCTCATGAGCTGCTTCTTCCTCTTGCGTTCCCGGTCGGGGGACCCCCTGTCCGAGGAGCTTTGGTGCTCGGGATCCGAATCCCGAGATGTCGAGGCCTCAGATGAGGTCCGGGCCCGGCCGGAGGCTGAGTCCGAGAAAAGCCTTTCTTTCTGCTGCTGACGACTTCGGAGTGCCTTGGAAGACATCTTCCCACATGGTAAACACGTCTTAGGGTAGTGATCAGGACTGAGGCACCGAAGGCAGCAGTCGTGTGTGTCGGTGAGAGACATTAACTTCTTACACCGATCACACTTCTTGAAACCGCTGGAAGCCATCGTGGAAAAAAGAGTCCACACGAGGTCAAAGGACCGGCCTTCCAGGGAAAAATCAAAAAAGGGCGCAAACGCCAGCCACGAAGGGCAAAAACCGAAAAAGAAGAATCGGGCTCAATACCAGTGAGTGGAGGAGTAGCCTAGTGGTTAGAACACTGGCTTGGTAACCAAGCAACCAGGGTTCAATTCCCACTAGCACTCCTTGTGGCCTTGGGCAAGTCACTTAACCCTCCATTGCCTCGGAAGAAAGGCCTGGCAATCTACTTCCAGTGACACTGCCAAGAAAATCCAGGAGCTTCTGGGTCACCAGGAGTCAGGACTGACTCGAAGGCACACATTGCATTACCAGTGTACCGAACCAGGAAGAAAAAATAGCAAGAATCACCAAAAAAATCAAACTTTTATCCGGGATGACAGGACACACGTCCGGTGGGCTTCTCGGAAAAAGAGAGACTGGGGTAAGATGGCACCTTTAGGCGGGAAAGGAACCGCACATGCGTGCCTGCATTTCCAAAGGCTTTCATAGAAAGCTGGGGAAATGCTCCGCTGGGGCTTCATCGGCGCCGATGACACCCATATGTGAGGACTGACTTCATGCTTGGTCCTGGAGAAGCATTAAGTACACCCACAGTAATGGCAGCAAATGATTTGGTGCAGGAGTGGTGTGGAACCCATACTAACTATGTGGGGACATTGCTTTTGGATCTTGACTCACCTGATCTCCTTTTTTTCTTTTCCTTTCCCCCTTGTTTTATCCCTGCCTACACCTTCTGTGTTGTCTGTCTTGACTAGATTGTAAGCTCTGATGAGCAGGGGCTGTCTCTTACATGTCTGTGCAGTGCTGCCTATGACTTGTAGCGCTATACAATTGCTCAGTAGTAATAGTAGTAGGACATTCCATGCACACTTCCATTTGTGAGCGTGGGTCTGGTGTCACCCCCATGCTAAATTTTGGGGCTGAACATGTGGTAAGCTATTGCATTTTAGTAAAAATGCCCTTATATTTGCAAATCCTTTTGTAAAACCTATGCAAGATCACTAATTTGCTGAGAAATCATACAATTACACTCATGAATAATTCCACATAAGTTCAATTTTGCATGAAAAACCTGCAGATATGCAGTTTCCTGAAAATCTTAGCTGAACTTCATGGGAGTATAGTTGTTTGTTTTTGGAAAAAAATAGCATTTTCTTGCTAATACTTTCAAATGGAAATTGTCAGAAGAACTATTTTTAGAGTCTGGATCATCATTGAAATAAATGGTAAAATTTTGAATACAATGCCCAATACAAGTATAAATTGTTATAAAATAGAGCTCAGTATGTCTATCATATATTAAAAAGTTATTCTTTCATGCTATTAAGCCAAGAAAAAGATAAAATAAAAATGTGAAAGGCCATCAAGGATACAACTGATATGAAAACCATCACAACAAATTATAATTAATACTAAAGATAATATGAATAAAGTATGTAGTTGCTGTGTGAATCCACTTGAAGGCACAGATATAAAGGTTAATAAAAACAGCCCTCCAAAAAGCATAGTTACTCACCTGTAACAGGTGATCTCCGGGAACAGCAGGAATCAGTCTTCAGATATGGTGACGTCAGCATGACAGAGCCCACACAGGAATGCTTCCCAGCATCCAATAGGAAAGCCCAACTCCTCTGCTCAGTTGAGTTTGTAGCTGAGAGGAACAGAAAAAAAAATAAACCAACCCTACAACTCCTAGGTTGTGAAGACTGATTCCTGCTGTTCCCGGAGATCAACTGTTACAGGTGAGTAAGTATAGTTACTCACCTGTAACCAGTGTTCTCTGGGGACGGCAGGAATCAGTTATCACATATAGGTGACATCGGCACCGTCAGAGCCCGCATGGAAGCATCTCCCCAACTTTCAAGGAAAGCCTTTGAGAGATGAACCACGCATGTGTGGTCTACTTTCTGCCCACGGGTGCCTTCTTGCCTCAGTCTAATGACATAGCTAAGATGGTGGGCAAGGAAAAATAAAATACGGTAAAGATGCAACTCCAAGGGGAGGAGGGAGGGTTGTGAGGACTGATTCTTGCTATCTCCGGAAAACACCTGTTACAGGTGCATAACTACGCTTTCTCGGGGAACAAGCAGGAAGACAGTCCTCACATATGGGACTCCATAGCTACAGGCTACCAAGAATGTTTAAGAAAATATACCACGGTGACTTGTAAGGGTGAGCTGTGATCAGCACCAGTTGAGTCCCTACTGATAGGCTCTCGCAAGACCCAAATGTCCAACAGAAAACCAGCACGCCGGTAGCCTGAACACAGAAAGATCAGAGGGCAGGAGTTGCCTACACCCCAAAGAGATTATGGAGTATGGCCTGGCCGAAAGCAGTCCTGTTGAGACTCCCTCTCCAAACATTAATGAGCTGCGAAGGTATGGACCAAAGACCTGGTGGTGGCCCGGCAGATTTCTATCATGGGGACAGAATGCAGATTTGCCACAGAAGTAGCCATGGCCCTGACGTGGTGTGCTGTGACCCTCTGGTCCAGTGAGATCCCTGCTTGCTCGTAAGCAAGGGTAAATGCAGTCCACCACCCAAATGGACAGAGTTTGCTTAGTCACTGGGAGCCCAAAGACAGCTGGGGTCATAGGATGCATAAACTGTGGTACTTTGCGGTGGCCCGGAGTCCACTGCAAGTAAAAGGACAGGGCTCTCTTATAATCCAGATAGTTGAGAACAGTTTCTGCCCTACTGGCATGAGGCCTTAGAAAGATGGTGGGGTGTACCACCTCCTGGTTGAGGTGGAATGGGGACACCACCTTCAGCAGAAACTTGAGATGTATGCAGAGCGCCACCTGGTTCTTGTAGAACTTTGTGTGGGGGGGCTCTGCCATCGGGGCCTGGAACTCATTGACTCTGCGAGCTGATATGAGTGCTAACAGGAAGGCAACCTTCCAGGATAGGTACTGGAGGTGGCAGATAGCCAGAGGCTCAAACAGACGCTTAGTGAGCTGCAAGAGCACCACATTGAGATTCCAGTCAGCCGCTGGGGGGTGGATGGGGGGCTTTGGATAACATGAGGCCCTGCAGGAATTGGGACACAAGGGGCTGAGCTGAGAAGGGTTTTCCCTCAATGGAATGGTGATACGTTGCGATTGTGCTCAGGTGTACTCTGACCAAATTCAACTTCAGTCCCACCTGCGACAAGTGAAGCAGGTACTGGAGTACCACTTGTACTGAGCAGGAAAACGGGTTCACCTGCCTTTCTGCACACCAAACTGAGAATTGGTACCACTTAAAGGCATATGTCCCTCTATTGGAGGCCTAATGAGATGCTAGAAGAATCTCTTCCACGTCCCATGGGAGGTTGAAGGAGCTAATGCTACCCTTTCAGCAGCCAAGCCATGAGTGAGAGGGACTCCAGACTGGGGTGTAGGAGAGAGCCTTATTCCCATAACAGTAGCCCTGGAGCTAGGCCCAAGGGAATTGGCGATGCCACCAATAGGGAGAGGAGCAGTGGGAAGCAGGGCTGCCTGGGCCATCGAGGGGCTATCAGCATTAGCAATGTTCTGTTCTGTTGGACCTTGAATAGTGTCTTGGCTACCAGTGGTGTCAGTATGCTGGGACAGAAGCCTGAAGCAGGTGAGGAGAAGTTATGTGTTCTATAGAGTGACAGAAAGATCTATGAGTGGGGTTTCCCATGTTTGGAAGAACCAAGCAGCCATCTTCCGATATAAGGTTCACTCATGTGGATGAAGGATTCGGCTTAGCCTGTCCACAAGTACATTGAGCTTGCCCAGGAGGTACACTGCTCTGAGATGCATACAGTGTGCGATAGCAAAGAACCATAGGTGAAGTGCTTCTTTGCATAGGGGATAGGATCCTTCCCCCGCCCCCCTGTTTATTCACATAGAACATGGCAACCTGGCTGTCTATCCTGACTAATACCTGTTGCCCGAGAGTTGGGTTGAAAAACCTGAAGGGTATTTTAGTGCCTGTAGTTCTAGGAGGTTGATCTGCAAAGCAGATTCCTGTTGTGTCTACAGTTCCTGTGTGGTTAGGTCATTCAGATGTGCTTAGTAACCCAGCTTGGAGGCATCTGTTACCAGGGTGCATCGAGATGGAGGCATCTGAAAAGATTGACCTGCCGAGTAAGTTCTGTGGAGAACACCACCACTAAAGAGACTTGGTCAGTTGAGGGTTGATGTGGATCTTGTCTCTGAGATGCCCCTTTGCATATGTCCATTGAGAAGACAGAGTCCATTGGGCTTGATGCATGTGTAGTCGAGCATAGGGGACAACATGGATCGTAGAGGCCATGGGGGTCATTTTGTGCCACAAATAGTGAGGATGTATGTCCTGCCTGGATGCACATCCCCGCTATTTGTCTCCCTGCCGTGCCCAGTGAGGATGGTCTGGAGTTGGAGCAAGGGCGGGGCATGGATGGGCCGTGACCCCGGAAATACAGGGCTGATTCTGTGATCAACCCTGTATGTCCAGGGTTGGCCACATAGATGGGGGACTTATTCTACCTCAGCGATGGAATAAGCCCCTCTCGACACCAGGGGACCATAGTGCTGGGCCAGGACAAAATGGTAAGTGGTGCAGGGGGTACCCCACAGCCTGATCCAGGCCAAGGGAAGCCAGATCAGGGGTTGGGCTTCGGGGAAAGAGCAATTTGGGTAAGTAGCTAGTGACCACAGCTGTGCCATGTCAATGAGATGCCATGACAATGCAGCTCCATTACAGATCCTGGCTGTTAGCCAGGAATCTGCTGGGCATGTGGCCCATCAGAAATGGGGTCCAGCCTGCAAATCCAGGCCAGTAGATCTGATTCTGATTCCACAGGCATATCTAGCCCCCGTGGGATCAGAATCGGGTGCTACTGCTGTATGCCCAGATTCTAAGGGACCACACAGGGGCTGGATGGCCAGAATAGAATTGGCCTCCATGTGTCCCATCAGACAGAGCATTTCTTGAGCCGTTACGCAATTTTGCTGTTGCACTTGTTTCGCCAGCTCGATGAGGCAGGCACAGCCTTCTTGTGGAAGGAAAGCTCGGGCCTGTTGAGTGTCTAAGAATGCTCCAATGAACTCCAGACGTTGAATTGGAGTGAGGTGAGATGTTGGGAAGTTTATGACAAATCCCAGATGTTGGAGCACCATGATGGTGCGATGAAGGGAGAGTTTTACCTCCTGAGGGGAGTCTCCCCTGATTATTCAGTTGGCTAAGTAAAGAAAGATGAAGACCTCCAAAGTGTGGATATAGGCAGCAACTCTTGCCATGCATTTTGTGAATACTCATGGTGCAGAGGCTAAGCCAAAGGGCAGCAACTGGTATTGGTAGTGTTTCCCCTGAAACATGATGCACATATACTGTCTATGCTGAAGATGGATCAGAAAGTGTGTACACCTCCTTTAGGTCTAGAGAATATAGACAATCTTGTCTCTGGAGGTATGGGAGAAGAGTTCCCAGGGAAATCATTTTGAATTTTTCTTGGACCAGAAATCTGTTTAGGTCTCTGAGATCCACGATGGACCTGAAGCCTCCTGTTTTCTTTGGAATGAGAAAATATGGAGAGTAGAAGTCCATTCCTTCTTGAGGAAGAGGAACTCTTTCTATTGCACTTTAGGATAACAGGGTGGATACCTCTTCTCTTAAGAGAATGCTTTGAAGGGAATGGGTGGGATAATCCCCTGCGAAGCTGGTAGGGGATAAGGTCTTGAAATGAAGCAGTTACCCCCTTTGGATGATGTTGAGAGTCCACTGTTATGAAATTATAAGGTGCCACCTTTGAGCATAGGAAGATAGTCTGCCTGTTATATGGAGGGGCTGGAGACCCTCCAGAGGCACTCTGTAGGAAGGAGTCAAAATCCAGGCGCAGGTTGTGCCTGGGCTGGTATTTGAGGTTTAGGAGTCTTGGACATTTTAGGCTGGCGAGGGCCCTGTTGCCGCTGCTGAGGCTAGTAAGCAGCTGAAGGTGGGTAGGAAGGATAAAGCGTAGTTACTCACCTGTAACAGGTGTTCTCCAGGAGCAGCAGGAATCAGTCCTCACTTATGGGTGACGTCGGCGCCGACGGAGCCCTCGCGGAGCAATTTTCCCCAGCTTTCAAAGAAAGCCTTTGGGAATTGCAGCGCGCATGCGCGGTCGTCTTCCCGCCCGAGGGTGCCATCTTAGCCAGTCAGATGACATAGCTAAAAAAGACAGCATAAAAATTTGCAAAAAGAACATAAGCAGACGATTGCAACTCCAAGGGGAGGAGGGAGGGTAGTGAGGACTGATTCCTGCTGCTCCTGGAGAACACCTGTTACAGGTGAGTAACTACGCTTTCTCCAGGAACAAGCAGGAAGTCAGTCCTCACTTATGGGACTCCCAAGCTCAAGGCTACCGGAGACCCTAAGCACAAAAATGAGCTCCCTCTAGCTCAGCAGCACAGAAGGAAAGAATCTTCGCTGAATTATCACCCACCGGTAGCCCACATCCGGGATGGAGGGTAGGAGTTGCTCAGACCTCAAAGAGATTACGGAGAACTGCCTGTCCGAAAGCACTGTCCCTACGGGACTCCCTCTCGAGACAGTAATGGACCGCAAAAGTCTGGCTCGAAGACCAAGTAGCGGCCCGGCAGATGTCTGCCAGCGGAACAGAGCGGAGGTAAGCCACTGACGTGGCCTTTGCCCGAACGCAATGAGCCGTGACTCAACTTTCTAAGGAGAGTCCGGCTGCCCCATAAGCCCAAGAGATACAGTCCGCAACCCAGATGGACAGAGTACGCTTGGAGACCGGGAGCCCCAATTTATTGGGGTCAAAAGACACAAAAAGCTGAGCAGCTTTACGGTGCTCCCGCGTACGGTCAAGGTAGAAGTTCAATGCCCTTCTACAGTCCAGGGTATGGAGGACCGTTTCAGCTCGGCTGGAGTGTGGTCTGGGAAAGAAGGTTGGAAGTACCACCTCCTGATTGATGTGAAAAGGGGAGACCACTTTAGGCAGAAATTTTGGGTGAGTCCGTAGGACTACCCTATTCTTGTAGAACCTAGTGTAAGGGGGATCAGACACGAGGGCCTGCAATTCACTTACGCGCCTAGCGGAAGTGAGGGCTATCAAGAACAGTGTTTTCCAAGACAGAAAACGTAGAGAACAGGTAGCCATAGGTTCAAAAGGCGGACAGGTGATCCGCTGCAAAACCACATTCAGGTCCCAGTCAGGCGCTGGCGGGCGCAGAGGTGGTTTAAGTAGAAGGAGACCTCGGAGAAACCTCGCTACGAGAGGGTCATTGGAGAGAGGTCTGCCGTCCACTGGCACATGATGTGCTGAAAGAGCACTGAGGTGAACTTTGACGGAGTTGGACTTAAGTCCCAGATTAGAGAGGTGCAGCAAGTACTGCAAGATCACCGACACCGGGCAGGAGAAGGGATCCTGAGACTGTTGGGTACACCAGACTGCAAAGCGACGCCATTTAAGGGCGTAGCATTTGCGGGTAGAAGGCCGTCGCGAAGCTAAGACGACCTCCTCCACCTCCGCCGGCAGGAGAAGGGGAGCAAGGACTACCCTCTCAGCAGCCAGGCCATAAGGTTGAGAGACCTGAGGTTGGGGTGCAGAAGGGACCCCTGATCCTGAGTGAGGAGATCCGGTTGTATCCCCAGAGGGATTGGGCCCTCCACCGCCAGTTGCAGCAGGAGTGGAAACCACGGCTGCCTGGGCCAGCGAGGGGCCACCAGGATCATGAAGGCTTTGTCTCGGAGAACCTTGAAAAGAGTCCGAGAGACCAGCGGGATGGGAAGGAAAGCGTACAGAAGGCTCCCCGACCACGAGATCAGAAAGGCGTCCGCCGCAACCCGAAGGGGGTGTGGCTGACGAGAGCAGAAGCGAGGAAGCTGCCGGTTGTGAGGACTGGCAAAGAGATCCACCGTGGGGAGACCCCACTTGAGGAAGAGCTTCTGAACTACCAAGGGATCCAGACGCCACTCGTGCGGCTGGAGGACCCTGCTGAGTTTGTCTGCAAGGCAATTTTCTTGGCCCGGGAGATAAACTGCCTTGAGGAGAATGCCGTGACTGACGGCCCAAGAGCAGAGCTTCTGTGCCTCCCGGCAGAGGAGGAAGGAGCCCGTGCCCCCCTGCTTGTTCACGTAGAACATGGCAACCTGATTGTCCGTCTGGACAAGGACGGACTGTTGGGAAGTCAGGTGGGAGAAGGCCTTGAGAGCGAGGCGGATCGCCCTGAGCTCCAGGAAGTTGATCTGCTGAGCAGACTCCCACGTGGTCCAGAGGCCCTGAGTACGTGCCTCTTGGCAATGTGCTCCCCAGCCCAGGAGGGATGCATCGGTGGTCAGCACCCGGGTCGGCTGAGGTGACTGGAAAGGCATTCCGAATATCAGGTTCGGCTGCCGGAGCCACCACCGGAGAGACGAGAGCAGCGGCTCGGAGACGCGCACTAGGTCTGCCAGGCCGCCTGTGGCTTGTCGCCACTGCTGGCGGAGACACCATTGAGCAGACCGCATGTTCAGGCGGGCATTGGGGGTCACATGGACAGTGGAAGCCATATGGCCGAGCAGTCTCAGGAAGCGCCTGGCGGAGACCAGGGGCTGGCTGCGAAAGCGGTCGGCTAGGTCCATGAGCCGTTGAGCCCTGTCGAGCGGTAGGTACGCTCGTGCCCGAGGAGTGTGCAGCCTTGCGCCGATGAACTCGAGATCCTGTGAGGGGAGCAAAGTGGACTTTGCGAAGTTTATGACAAAGCCCAAGTGCTGCAGCAGAGTCACCGTGCGGCACGTGGCGGTGGTGACCTCCTGAGCGGACGCTGCTCTGATGAGCCAGTCGTCGAGGTACGGAAAGACATAGAGGCCGTGAAGCCGGAGATGGGCCGCCACGACCGCGAGACATTTTGTGAAGACTCGCGGTGCGGAGGATAGGCCAAAGGGCAGTACTCTGTACTGGTAATGATTTCCTGCCACCACAAACCTTAGGTATTGGCGGTGGCTTGGGTGGATGAGGATGTGCGTGTAGGCATCCTTTAGATCCAAGGAGCATAGCCAATCTCCCTGCTGGAGGTAGGGCAGAAGGATTCCAAGGGTAAGCATTTTGAACTTCTCCCGCACAAGGAACTTGTTGAGGTTGCGCAAGTCCAGGATGGGTCTGAGGCCCCCTGTTCTCTTTGGTATCAGAAAATACCTTGAATAAAAGCCTTGACCTCTCAGGTGGTGGGGCACCGGTTCCACCGCCTGTTCCTGCAGAAGACCTGCTAACTCCTGAAGGAGCAACTCCCTGTGCAGAGGGGGGCGCGAAGGTTCTCCCGGAAAATAGGAGGGAGGGACCTGATGGAAGTGGAGAAGGTAGCCCTCTCGCACGACCTGAAGCACCCAGGCATCTGCGGTGATGCTGGACCACCTGTGGGCGAAGTGAACCAGCCGGCCTCCGGTGCTGGGAGGGACCAGCGGGGGGGGAGAGGCTATGCTGAGCGAGTCAAAAACCCCCTCCCTGCTGAGCAGGGGCTGGTGGTGCAGGCTTGGGGGCTTGCTGCCTACGGGACCCGTTACCCCGTCCCTTGGCCTGCTGGCCCTGTTGGGGAGCTGCAGGGGCCTGATAATGGGGGTACTGTTTGTAGGCAGCCGCCTTCCTCGGGTAAAAGGACTTTTTTTCCCGAGCCCTTCTTTTTCTGGGAAGGGGCGGAGGTCTTCCTAGAAAGCCTGGTCCTGGTGAGAGTCTCAGTCTCAATTTGTGCAGCCTTTTCCGCCATGGGCTTGCCAAAGAGGTTTTCGCCTCGGCAGGGGACATCGACCAACTTGTCCTGTACCCAGGGCTCAAGGTCCGACGACTGAAGCCAAGCCTGTCGGCGGGCACCGATGCCGGCTGCGGCCACTCTAGCCGAGGCCTCAAAGCCATCATAGGCTGCTCGGGACATGAACTTTGAGCATTCCCGAATGCCCGTGGACAAGGCTAGGAACCTCCGCAAGGGCTCCTCGGAGAGACCAGCGGAGAATCCGGCTAGCTCTTTAGCCAGATCCCGGAGATACATGCCCATGTAGAGCTGGTAAGTCTGGACACGACATGCGAGCATAGAGCCCTGGAAGCACTTCTTGCCAAGGCCATCCAGGTTACGGGCCTCCCTTCCAGGAGGCACCGAGGAGTGCATCTTCTGGCTCTTTAGACGATGCATGGCCGATTCCACTACCATGGAATGGTGTGGCAGCTGTGCCTTCTGAAAGCCAGGGCTCTTGCGGACCCGATAGATAGAATCGACCCGCTTGCTCAGGACCGGCGCGGAGGCCGGACTCTCCCACATGCGGAAGAGTAGTCGTTCCAGCATAGGAGGAACCGGCACAGTAAAGTGCTCCCTCGCGGGAGAGTCATACTGGAGGGCGTCGAGCTAGAGGACTCGAGACCGGCGTCGCGAGTCCGGGCGGGAAAACGATCGGCGTCGAACCGAAAGAAAAAAGTATAAAATAAAGAGGAAAATCAACTTTTTCGCGGGGACAAGACGGGGACGTCTGCAGGGCTCCGCGGAAAAAAGAAGACTGGCTAAGATGGCACCCTCGGGCGGGAAGACGACCGCGCATGCGCACTGCAATTCCCAAAGGCTTTCTTTGAAAGCTGGGGAAAATTGCTCCGCGAGGGCTCCGTCGGCGCCGACGTCACCCATAAGTGAGGACTGACTTCCTGCTTGGTCCTGGAGAATATCTCTTCTTTTAAGAATAGAAAGGTTTCTTATTTATTTATTTATTTATTTATTTATTTATTTAATTGGATTTCTATACCGCCTTATCATACAATCAAAGCGGTCTTACAAAGATATTAAGAGTATTAGTGAGAAAATGTAAAGAAATAAAAGTTAAAGTTATGGTATAATGTGTTAGAGTGAGTTGCATTATCTACATAGTGAGCTATACTATAATGTGAGCTATTATACAATATGTATATGATTTACATTCCAGACAAATTAAGTTAGTTAATTGCATGACTGTAGTGTTCTATAAACAAAGATGTTTTCAGTTGCTTTCTAAAGTCATTGATGTCCTGAGCTGCTTGGGACGAGCCTTCCATTTGGAGGGTCAGCTGTTTTTCTGGAAAGGCGTTTGAGGGTGAGATCATCTGTCTTAATCTCCCTGGTCTTTTCTCTGCAACCTTTTCCCCCATATATGGGCTGTTGGCCAGCTTGTCCTGGACCCACTGTTCGAGATCTGATGCCTGTAACCAGGCCATCCTCCAAGCCCCAATGCAGACTGCTGAAGCTCTGATGGTTGACTCAAAAGATGCCCTGGTAATAAATTTTGAAGTATTCTGACCTTGCCTGATGAATCATCAGGAAGCATGGGGACAAAGGTCTCCAGATCCCTGATGACATCTTTTAGAAACAAGTCCATGTATAGCATGTAGGAGTTTATCCTAGAGGCCAGCATGCATGCCCAAAAGCATCGATGCCCAGAGGCATGGAAGAGTGATTTTTTTTAACTCTTTATTCGGTGCATCACTGATTTCACCACCATTGAGTAGTATGGTAGCTTAGGCTTCTGGAAGACTGGACACTCTGGAACTCAGTACATGGTATTGAGCCTCTTATTGATAGGTGGACCTGTAAGAGAGGCCTCCCACATGTGGAGCATAAGATCTTGTAAGATGCGATGCACCGGTAAAGTAGCCGCTTCCTTGGGTGTGAAAGGGTATTGGAGTATCTCAAATTCCTCTGCCCTCAGTTCCTTCTCTGAGGCTACTGTGGTGGCCAGTCCTGCTTCCATGTCATGGGTGAAGTCTTGGAAAGACATATCTTCTGGTAGGGATACGCACCGCTCATGTGGAGGAGATGGGTCTGAAGGGATGTCTGGAAGTCAGAATCGGAAGAACTGGAATAAGAGTCTGACAAGAAGTTGAAGTATTGGCAGTCTTTTGTTTGACCTCAATGATTCATTGACATTGAGGGCCGATGTCCATACTGATGCTCAGAGGTATCGGCATCCAGCATCATAGCAGTCTGAGCCTGTTGGGTACTGGTGGTATCAGTCGGCTCCAATGGAGTTCTAACGATGTGGGCTCGAGGGGTGGCATTGGAGATGATACACTTAGCTGTAGGCAAAGTGCCAAAGCCTGCCCTGCTGGAGCTGTTGATACTGTCAGGAGTGTGACACCGGTCCCGAATAAAAGTTTTATTTTTAAGTTAGTGGTTAACTTTCAGAAAAAAGAAAAGAAGTGGAAAAATTCATAACTTAAAAATAAAACGTTTATTCGGGACCGGTGTCAATTTTGATGGAACAAGCATTGACGGAAATGCAGAGCATGGTATTATATCAAAAAAGAAAAGTTTTTTGGAGGTGACAGGATTTTGCAACCTGCTGGCTCTGCAGAAGATGAAGAACTGAAGAGAGAAGATGCATGCATGCCAACAAATCAGCGTGCTTATATTTATGCTAGTTTGTAGTTTATAAGAGATCATTCATACAGGTATGTGGCCACTTACATTTGTAAAGGACTATAATAATGTCATTTAAGTGCACTCATAGCTCCTAAAAATAGGTGCCTCCTTATAAAATTACCTCCTTCATATGTTCTTATACCATTCAGCCTAGGTGTGAATTGAATTTGTTTAGAACTGAGAAACAGATACTATGAAATAATACTTAATTGTGAAATGTATCTCTTACAAAAAGGAAAGAGCACAGTAGGCAAAATATTTATAATATCAAATGAATATAGCATAGGCTGTGATAGATTTAATAAGACACCGGAATTCAAATATATCTTTAGAAACAAATGTAATCAAACAACACAGTCATGTTTACTAAGTGGTTGTTCTTAAGAAAACAAAATAGCTATCAAAACATTTCCATCCAAACCATCTTCTCACTTAGATAACTTAAGAACATGAGACGTGCCATGCTTGGTCTACAGAACCTTGCATTCTGTTTCAAAGAATGGCCAATCAAAGTCAAATGGAAGTGTCTGTAAGGTCTCTTTGGCGAATAATTGTTAATGGACTTATCTTTATCCAAACCGTCTTTTAAAAAACATGTTATAGTTGCATTTAACACATCCACTAGTAATAAGTTTCAAGGGGCCCAATTTTGATCTGAGCGGTGCTATGCACCACGTCAATGCATAGCCCGCCCCCCTCCCGCCTAACCCGGATTTTCCATGCCAGGGTCATATGAGGCCCCGACATCAAAAATCTGGGTATCACCGCACAGCTAGGAGGCCTCAGAAGTTATCCGTGTAGCACCAATTTTTGATGCTACACGGTTAGCCCCGATGTCTTGCAGAAACCCTCGCCTATCTTTAAGGCACTGAGCGCTAACAGTGTAGCATCAAAAATCGGTGCTACCTGGGTAGTGTCATGGCCTGCCTCCACACCGACCCGAAATGCCCCCAACATGCCCCGATGCTAACCGCATAGCATCTGGATGTGCAAAGGACAAACCAGGGAATTTTTGAAGGCACTACCCTTGTAGGTGCCTTCGAAAATTCCCTGTTAAGGCATTTACACAGGTAACTAGAGCAGTTACCCATGTAAATGCCTTCGTAAATCGGGCCCAAGATCAATTGATCAATGTCTGAAAAAACCTCAAAACAATACAAAAAAATTATTTAAATGCCTAACCCAGATCAGTGGAGGAAAAGAAAGCTAATTTCAAAACACAAATAAATATAAAGGAAAGAGGCTCTTATTAAGCCAAAAATTAGCACATACATATTCCCTTTAACCTACCTGCTCCTAAATTAGTAACACTTACTGAAAGAGCAGAGTGGAGGAGTAGCCTAGGGGTTAGAGCAACTGCCTAGTACCTAGAAAATTAAAGGTTTAATTCCCACTGGCACTCCTTGTGACCTTGGGCAAGTCACTTAACCCTCCATTGCTTCAGAAGAAAAGGCTGGCAATCTACTTCCAGCAATTAATTGCCAAGAAAACCCAGAGGTAGCTGGGCCACCATGAGTCAACACTGACTTGATGGCACAGAAAAAAAAAGCTCTGTAATTTTTTTAAAATATGATACCTATTAATTCCATGGAGTTTCAGCTAGTCTCTACTCCTTTTAGCAAATGAGGTCATGAACAGATGCTGCAAAGTGCTTTATGGTCTTGTGATCAGTCAGATAGTCAGCCAAAGAAAGATGTGTACAGAGACAATTTTATTACTGTATCAATTCATTAGCTTTATTGACTGTTGCTGCACACTGAGTTGAAGATTTCAATGCATTGAACACAATGATACCAAGGTCCTTTTCCTGAATAGTAGGTACTAACATGGAGCCCGGCATCTCATGCATGTACAGTAAATAGGATGATTGTCCTATACCTGTATGTGCATTACTTTACACTTGTCTACACTGAATTTCATATGTCATTTAGATCTTCAGTTCTCCAGTTTTTAGGAGGTAATTTTATAAACTTTTTTTTCTGGATACAGGCTGAAGAAAGGCTTTATACATGCATAAAGCAGGCTTGGAGAATGTCAGTGCCTATTTTTATGCAACCTAAGTATAAGTATGCTGGGGGAGGAATTTAGAACATAGAACTGCCATGCTGGGTCAGACCACGGGTACGATCCTAAAGAAAGACCTACAGTAGAGGGGGTAATCTGAACAAAGCAGCTGGTATAACTCTAGCTACCTTATTGGGAAGAATAGATGCCATCATTTATTATGTTAAATATCTAGCCGGTTTCAATAAGGTACCAAAAGTTACCTTGCTTTAAAAGAAAAAGCCAAGTACAAACTTTTATCATGTCAAACTGAAGAAAGGGAAGCTCCAAAGTAATTTCAAATAAACCTCTTTCACTTTAAGAATTGTAGCCACCTAGGAGAGTGTTCCAGCGAAACCACTAGGAGCTGAAATAGTGGTAGAAACAGGCCGGTGCATTAGGTCATCTAAGCAAACCTTCATCCTTATGCCCCCCTACTCCCTGGGGCTTTGCTAATTAAACTCAATACCAAAGTCAAAGTCATTGACTTTGGTGGCAGTGGCACGAGTCGGATTTGGATTACTGCATTCATAAGAACATAAGATATGCCATACTGGGTCAGACCAAGGTCCATCAAGCCCAGTATTCTGTTTCCAACAGTGGCCAATCCAGGTCATACGTACCTAGCAGTTTCCCCAAGGGACACAGGTTCCACAATGCTTGTATTGGTTCAAGCATTGATATCCTGGGTCCCTTCTTAATAATGGTTTATGGACCTTTCCTCCAGGAACTTGTCCAAACCTTTTTTAAACCCAGCTACACTAACAGCCTTTACTACATCCTCCGGTAACAAATTCCAGAGTTTGATTACACGTTGAGTGAAAAAATATTTTCTTTTATTAGTCTTAAATAGTTTACCCTGTAGCTTCATTGCATGTCCCCTAGTCTTTCTATATTCTGATAAGGTAAACAATCGATCTACGTTTACCCGTTCCACTCCGTTCATTAATTTATAGACTTCTATCATTCGCCTGGGAGAAACATCTTCTGTTCCTTTTATAGATAAGTGCTGACTTTCTTTGTAACTTTTTGAGTTTGGAGTATATAAACTTTTGGGCGCGCTGTGGCCCATTTGAGTAAAAAGGGCTCTCTCGGTAATAAGGGGAAAGGCTGTTCCCTTCCTCTCCAACCGTTAGTTCCCGACAAAAAATTGAGTTTGGAGTTTTCATTGGGCTACTGGCCAGTATATTCAATGACTTTGACTTTGGTATTTACACATTTTTGTCAGTGGATTTAGAAGGGGTCCTTTTGTTTTGAATTAAACTCAATAAGCATGATTATTCCAGCACTACCACTCCCACACGAATCCTGTAACAATGCGTAACTGGAGATTATGGGGGGCATATTCAAAGTGATGAATCACGCTGAGCGGGATATCCAGCAGTACATAGCTGGTTTAGGCCACTGAACACCTCCCTCTAATGATGCTAGATGCCCTGATGGTTATTTCATAGCCTCAGGGCATTCCAGTGATGGCACAGACAATTTATTTATTTATTTTATTTATTTATTTAGACAGTTTTGTATACCGCCTTATCCTTCAATCAAAGCGGTCACAACACAATTGGGGGATACATTTAACACATGGGGATATGAGACACATACACTAATACTTACAGGGAACATGGGCTATGGAGGGTTAAGTGGCTTGCCCAAGACCACAAGGAGCATCTGTGGGACTAGAAACCCCAGTCCTTCCGGCCCAAGGTTGCTGTCCTCTAGTGGGATTTGAACCCCCGACCTTCCGGCCTGAAGTACATTGCCCCAACTACTAGGCTACTCTGACTAGGCAGTCAGTGGCGATATGCAGCCAGTTATCATAAACCAGAAAAGGTTAGACAAATAAAAGGCTCCAAATATTAGCCACATTAGTTCACTGGTTGAATATCGCCACTGACTGGTTAGCTAACATGCTATCCAGTTAACCTGGATGTTCAATGCTGATGGCTGGATATGACGACCCTGGCATTGACTATCCAGGTTCAATTTAAAGCTCTGATGACAAGACGCTTTAACAGCAGTATCCACCACTACTGCTGAATCCCCCCCCCCCCCCATACTTTTATATATTGATCTTTGCTTTGTATGTATGTGCTTGCCTGCTCTCTATACAGGTAAAAGAATATGCTGTTGGCTCTTTGAATTTGTGTGGCTGTCAGGATCTATTGGTCCGCTTTGACTGTGTCAGCTTTTTGCTGCCCTGCATAAGCTGCTGCCCTAGGTGATAGCCTAGTCTTGCCTAATAATTGCATCAGCCCTGGGTAGAATTCAAGACACATAAAGGTCTTAGTGGTGAGAGAAAGGAAGCCATAGATACAGCCCTATGATGAAAGGGTAGACAGACACAAATGGGAAGGGGTCCTTTTCCGCTGACATCTTCTACGTTTCTATATGTTTATTTAATAATACAAGACTATTGGAGCTCATTTTTGTCCGAAATGTCATTAGTGTATCAGTTCTGGTTATATTCTGTTCATGATCACTGCCATAGCAGGTATTAAAAGAGGATGATGGACTGATCGGATAGGGTGAAAAGTTGGCTTAAAATCAAAATGTCTGCAAAAGTGACAGTTGCAAAGTATAGGAGAGGCATAAGATATTCTAGCAGTGATGATGTCCCTAGGACTCTACCAATGCCTCTTGATACATTATTAAGAAAATTACACTGACAGAAGTCTATGATAACTCTGATAACAACTGTCAGACTGTGTGCACTGTTCTCAGCTGGTCTGTCTTATGGAATATCCATCTTTCAAAGTTAATGAAGAGACTTTCCTTGTACTGATATATAAACATATATGTTGATTTCTTTCTTGTGTCACTTAAGAAAACCTCTATGGGAAAAATTACATAGCATGCTTTGAAATAGTTATATAACATGAATTCTCATCACTCATGAATCTATATCCTAGTAAAAGGTGATTTCAAGAAATACATTTTACTGCGAATGGTCAGACAACGAGTGCATTATTTGGAACCCAAGCGGTGACTCATTATTTGGAACCCAAGTGGTGACTCATTTTTTTATTTTTGTAATTCTTCATTACTAATCAGCTACAAGAACCTACAGTATTTTTCCAGAGTTCTCCATTTTACCTCACTTTATATATTGCCTGTCTCTCAGCTCTGTCTATAAACAACTTTTTTTATCGCACAGTCTGGTTTAAAGGATGCATGATAGTTTTTGAAATTAAAGTATTAATTAGTATAGTGAGTTACGTTCACAAAGCTCATGACAAAAAATGTAATGTCAAGGTGCTATATTATTTATCATACATATTAAATTGTATGTGATGTGCTAGTCACTAAAGTAATGATCTGTTTGGCACACAGTCAATAAAATGTCTGCATGGCTTATCAGAGTGCTTGTCTGCATGTGCCGTATTTCCTTTCTTCTATCTCCTCTCTCCTCTCTCTCAAAATCTATAAGTGAAGATAAGGTGTTCTGGATGGGAAACAGGACCTGGTTCAGAGGCAGAGAATCAGGTGGCAGAAAGCTAGGTTGGAAAGACTGGTGTATTCCTTGTTTCCTTCTCTCTTTCTTTTCTAGTGGTTTTGTCTCTATCTTCAGCTGTGCTAGAATGGATTAGCATTCATGTCATGTACCTAGTCAATAGTTGAATGAGTCTAAAAGCAGATTATTGTAAAGCTTTGAATGAATGCTCCCAAACCTGACTGCTCTAACACTGAACAGCACCTTGATTTCTTGTTATGCCTGATGAGAAAAGGGAGAGGGGTATCAGGGATGCATGAGACCCCGGGGTCCATGGATCTCTGAAAAGGCCCAGCCTTGAGTTGTATTGCAGCACCCACATGTGCTCTAGGCTGGCTGTGGCCCGCTCCCTCAGACAGAACTGTTGGACGAGGTTTGACACAGCCTACCTAAATCACATGCAGGTGCTTCAAGGCCCACTGCTACACTGTATCATTTTTTAAGCTATGCACAGTGGGTGGCTGGTGGTAAAGGGAACCTAGAAAGATTGTCATCCCTGGTGTCCATGCCAGGACTTCTCCTCAAATCTTGCATCTATTGGCAATCAAGCATAA
The DNA here is from genome assembly GCA_033557465.1 of Ichthyophis bannanicus. NCBI lineage: Eukaryota > Metazoa > Chordata > Amphibia > Gymnophiona > Ichthyophiidae > Ichthyophis > Ichthyophis bannanicus. The sequence continues at coordinate 1,185,193,885 of CM066033.1, forward strand.
CTTCATCAATGTGTTAATCATTCAATACTCCATCAACACGATCTCACAGCAAGAGACCCAATTGAAAGATGGTTGCTAATACTGTGGTGCCTTGCCCATTTTAAATATGGATGTACCACTTATGTTGAGCTTCGCATTGCTGATGCAACCTCTCTGTCATTAAACATGCTTCATGATACCATATGGGTTGGTGATTTCTGTCTAACAAATCTACAGAAGTCACTTCTAGTGTCATTTGAGAACGGAAAATCCTATCAATACTGCCTAATCCAGTCACCTAGGTGGAAATCTTTAATAGTCACCAAATGGACTGGAGAAAATCATCTTCACAGAGTACTGGTAAACCACTTGTAGATTAGAACTAAAGAAATAACTTCCCCCTGATATATGACCACAAGCAATGAGGAACTTTATGTTCAATAAGACATAGGCAAGGCCTACTCATTGAATTCTCCTGATAGCCAGCCTCAACCAGCAAATTGCCTGGATACCTGGATGTTTTTCTGCACAAAAAACATTACTTATATACATTGGTCTTTTTGTTCTAGTCACTGGTCCTAAGAATGTATGTTATCAATTCTGCAAAGCTAACTGATCAAACTATGGAAATATCATGGATCTTTCCCCCCCTAAACCCAACTCATCCCTTTGACCCTTCTATCGACAGCACTGTCATCCTCCCCTGTTTCCTTGACCTTTGGCTCATCTTTGACTATTCTCTCTCTTTCTCTGCATATATCCAAAAGATACAGTTGTGGTCAACATTATTGGCACCCTTGAAGTTCAACCCCTTACTGTCTAATATCTCCAGAAAAAGTGGCCAGTGAAATGTCTTTGAACTATATATGCACTCATATTTGACACATAAAAGAATCAAATAAACAAGACCAATTCAAAAAGGAAATAGTAGGAAACAGAATAAAAATTGGAACATTACCAGGACATGATTATTCACTTAGATAAGGTCAGATCAAAATAAAGAGCAGTGTGTATTATAAATTAGTGTTGGAGCATGTGTAAAAACCCTCCGAAAAACAAACATATCCTTTTTAATCTTCAAAATATGATCACCAACCACCAAAATTGTGTAAAACCCATTAAGTGCAAACACAAATGTAAATTAAAGAGGAAATGAATCCAAAATTTTAGCTTGCGTTGAATGTTATTGCTTATCACTGTGAGCCTTTGTAATAGGAATGCTGTTAAATTCAATCCAGCAGTCCAGCTGCAATCCAACAACCGGCAGCTCCAGTCCAGCAACACAGCACTGTGTTTCAAGCCCTGTCAACAGTAGGAGCTCTGTTTCAAGTGATACTTTCTTTCACCATAAAAATGATGCACTCACAGCCATTTGAAGTTTTGTGAGCACATTAATTGATAATACACACCGCTCTTTATTTTGATCTTACCTTATCTAAGTGGATTCTTCTGTGGTTTGGATCTTTGGGCCAATTTGTTTTCATTTAGGTCATGATTATTGGCATCCTTATAAAAAATTATAATCTATTTGAACAGAAGAACCGCATTCCTACTGCAGTAAAATTAGATGCACCTGTGATCATCAGTATTCACATGACTTCAACCAGCCAATGCATGACGGCTCTAATGTTTAAAATAGCCACATTCACTCGCTGTTCCATTTTCACAATGGTGAAAACAAGAGAGCTGCCAGAGACCATCATAAAAGCCATTCTCACCAAACAGACTTCAAAGAGACACAAAACCATCTTCAAAGACCTTGGGATTCCTGTGTCTACAGTTTGCAATGTTATTAGGAAGTTTTCTGCTCATAGAACTGTCAAGAACCTCCCAGGATATAGCGGGAAGAAGAAAATGAATCCAAAAATTCTTCGAAGATTAGTACAAATTGATGGAAAAATATCACATACAACATCCAAAGTGCTTAAGGCTAAGCTGGAGCAATCTGGAGTGGTGGTTTCAACCCTCACCATATGTCATGCACTAAACAAAGAAGGACTTCATAGGAGAAGGCCAAGAAGGACCCCACTGCTCAAAGACAGACATAAAAGGCACTCCTGATCTTTGCTCAAACCCACCTTGAGAAACCACAATCCTTCTGGGAAAATATTCTATGGACAGATGAAACCAAACTTGAGCTCTTTTGCAATGCAGATCAGCAATACATTTACAGCCAAAAAAATGACGCTTATAAGGAAAAAAACACACTTTCTACAGATAATAATGGTGGAGGTTCCACAATGTTATGGAACATATTAAAGGAATCATGAAGTCAGAGGACTCCCAAATCCACATACAAACTAAACTCCCGTAGAGTACTGTCCAAATCTCTTCTAACATTTCCAAGAGGTGAGTCCCCACAGCCCGCAACACCTCATCAAAAACCTGCCTAAGTACAGTTTGAACATGTTAAAAACCAGAATGTAAAAATGTTTTCTAAAATTAAACCTGCCTGTATATAACTTGAATTGTTTAAAAAACAAATTGTTCAAATGTTATATTTCTAGAGGTTAGAATGTAAATGTTAAAAGTAACAATGTAAAACATTTTAAAATCTGTTATATGTAACATGTTAGTTAATTGTAAATCGTCCCTGATCTCTGGAAGGGGCAGTATAGAATACTGTAACAAATAAATAAATAAATATTTTGTAATAAAATATGCTACTTAGTGTCAAAACTAGGTCTGGGTCAAAGGTCATGGATCTTCCAGGAGGACAATGATCCAAAACATACATAAAAAGGCACTCCAAAACATAAATACAAAATAATGGTTAAAAAGGAACTGTTTTAAACTGGCCAGCAATGAGTCCTGATTTCAGTCCAATCGAGAACCTTTGGAAAGAGCTGAAATCTGCCATTGGTAAAAGGAATCCTGGAAACATTCATCAGCTGGAAAAAATCAGTTGAAAAGTGGGAGAAACTACCAGCAGACAGATATAAGAAACTTACAGTTGGCTACAAGAAATGTTTGGAGGCTGTCATCACTGCCAAGAGTTATGCAACCAAATATTAGGGAAGGATGCTATTAATCCTGTCCAGGTCATATTTTCTTTTCTCAGAAATTACTGTGTCTAAGTTGCACAGATATCTTTTTTTATTGTATACCTTTGAACATTAAAATATTATGATGACATTACAGTTGCAATATTTCCAATTATTTCTCAAGATATTGCATACAACATGCCTAAAATGCAAAGATGCCAATAATGTTGACCACAACTGTAACTAAAATCTGTCATTTATTTCTCTATAACATCTGCAAAATGTGTGCCTTCCTTTCTGAATATACTACCAAGACCCTTATCCACTATCTTTTTCACAAGAGGGAGGAGTAGCCTAGTGGTTGGGGCAAGGTACCACAGGCCAGAAGGTCAGTGGTTCAAATCCCACTAGAGGACAGCAACCTTGAGCCAGAAGGACTGAGGTTTCTAGTCCCACAGGTGTTCCTTGTAGTCTCGGGCAAGCCACTTAACCCTCCATTGCCCATGTTCCCTGTAAGCATTAATGTATGTGTCTTAAATGTATTCCCCTTGTGTTAAATGTATTCCCCAACCACTTTGACCCAGTGAAAAGCAGGATATAAATGCAGGTAAACAAATAAATATCCTCTCCTATCTCCTTGATCTAGACACTTGCTCCTTGCTGGTCTCACATTGAATCAACTATCTCCCTTTCAGTCTGATCAAAACTTAGCTGCATGTCTAATCTTCTGCCAGTGACACTATGCTCACATAACTCCTCTTCTAAAATCACTTCAGTGGCTCTCAATCTCTTATCCACATACAATTCAAACTTTTCCTACTGTTTTCTCTCTCCCTATAACCATCCTTGGCCACTCTGCTTATCAAGCAAATCACTTTTATCTATCCCCTTCTCTTCTACTGCCCACTCCAGACTCCGTTCTTTCTACCTTGCTGTGCCGAATGCCTGGTATAAACTACCTCAGTTGGTACATCAGTTTTTATTTTTGATCCAATTCAAATCCATGCTAAAAACCCACCTCTTAGAGGCTGCTTTTGGATTGACCTCCTTCTTCTCCTGTCTATACCCATGTCTGTTTTCATAATTTCCCTTAAAAATTACCCTAGTGCCTCATTTGTCCTGTTTGTCATAAATAGAGTATAAGTTCTCTTGAACAGGGATGCTCTCTTATATGTATGTGTACAACATTGCATATGCCTAGAAGTGCTATATAAATGATAAGTGATAGTAGTAGTAGGACTAGTCATAGCCCTCCAGGATATATCTGTGAGAAAGTCAAACAAACATTGTTGCGGTTCTGTTTATAGGACTGCAGACTTGGAATCATGTGCTCCCTGTTGAGATAACAAGGTATAAAGTGCTTTTACAGCAATCATAACCAAATGCATGGAGTCAGTAATACTATGTACGTCTGAGAACACCCGCAGCATATGAACTGAGTCCTGTACACATAAACAGACTTTAAGGACCTCCGATTTAAACAAAATAATCTAAAAACTCAGAGATATTCCAGTATAGATTTTAGATCTTTTTTTTTTTAAATCAGAGGTCCTTAAAGTCTGCTTATGTGTACAGGACTTAGCTCATATGCTGAGAGTATTCTCAAGAGTAGAGAATATTACTGACTCCGTGTATTTGGTTACAATGGATGTAAAAGTGCTTTATACCTTGATACTGCCATTAAAGTTTTAAAACACAAAAATTTCCCAAGTAGGTTTTTTGGGGAATTTTTTTAAATCTTTGGGCTAAATTGGTGTTGATTTTATGCTCAATTACATGGTTATCTCTACGGGAGCTATTCCCCCCCCCCCCCCCCTTTCATAGTGATGATGTATGTTTTTATTTGCAAAGTTTTGTATACTTCTTCATGGTTTTCTCATTTTGTTATTTGGAAAAGATTCTGTGATGATGTTTTTCCCCCCTTTTGGGATGATTCAACACCGGAGTTAGATACATTTTTGGAATGGATTAATTCCATTAATGGATATCTTCAATTCACAATGCATTATGATACCTCCCAAATAGATTTTTTTGGATATTTGGATTCATAAATGTGGAGGTTGTTTGAGTACTTCACTTTATCATAAAGAAGATGAGTGAAACACTTTTGTTATGTTTCCACCCATATTGATTGAAAAGTAATCTTCTTGTTGGGCAGTTCTTTAGACTGAGGAGGCTAGGTTCTACTATGATGGAGTTTTAAAAAGCAGCAAAAGATTTGAGTTATCATCTGGTACAGCGGAGCTATCCCTGGAAAGTGCTTATACAGGTTTATAAATGAGAAAAATACATTGGAATACAGTAGTCATTGGAACTGGCTACTGGAATAGAAAAATAAAGAAGATGTTGGTTTGACTTGTGCACTGCCCTTTACGATAGCTTCCCATGAGATTGTGGATGTTATTTATAAACATTGGCATGTACTACAGTTACATAAAGTTTTCAAGGGTACACCTAGGGTGATATATACAAGAGAAAAGAATATTAATGGATGGATATCTCATTTTGATATTAAACGATTCCAGAGGAACCTCATTACCCCTCATCATATCCAGGTTACTACCCCTGTTCATTGTAAATACAATGCGGCACGACTGCATGTATAATGTTTGTTGCATGTAAACCGCACTGATGTGAATAGCGCGGTATAGAAGAAAAGCTAAATAAATAAATAAATTATGGCCATCAAACCTGTGGGCCTTGTTCTTGGTGCTTTCAAACAATTGAGGGGATTGATTGGATACATCTGGGGATTGGTCAGAATTTAAAAACTCATTTTTTGCACTTCTTGCAAGACTGATTATGTAGTCTACCTATTTATGTGTCCATGCCAATTATTATATGTTTGGAGAACAGAAAAGGAAAGTCAGACTGTCTAAATAAATACTGGTCCCTTATTACCACAAAGACTGAATCAGCATCCCTGGCTCAGCATTTTTTTGGAAAAGAATCACGCAGCTAGCAAGATTTGCTGGCATGTAATTGATCATGTTGTGCCTACAGTGAGGGAGGGGGAGCAGAACTCTATTCTGAATACTCAAGAACAGTTTGGGATTTTTTTATTTAAATACTGTAACCCCTATGGGCTTAAATAGGAAAATTGAATGGATGACAGTGATCTGAATGATTCTGGGACTGCTGGTGATTGGTTGAATATTACCAGAAATACTGCAAATAATGATGTTATTTCCTTTCATTTCAGTCAGTAAGAAGATGAGTGGTTGATGCAATGAGAAGCTGGCACTATCATTGAGGAGTACTCCTTGATGCAGAAAGCCAATTTATAAGTCTTTTGAAATATGAATACATGTCAGAAGATGAATATGGAGATGATGTATTACTTCTGATAATACTTTGAGGAAATTACCAGACTGAGATATACGACTGCTCTTGGAAATTAACTGAACATTGCTGAGATGAACCTTTAATGAATCAAATATTGGTGGTATAATATTGGGAAATATATGGAAACATTGGGAAATATTGGGAAACATATGGACCTATGAAGAACTTTTATGAGTGTGTCAAAAAAAGTTGATACTGTTTCTCCCTTTTGATAGTCTTTAGATATATTTTCATAATCCTTATCATAAGACTGCATTTCTGAAACAATATGAATTATCTGGCAATCCCAAAATAGAAGACTCTCATTCATCCTTTCAATACTGCATGTTGTGTTATATGACAAGAAACCACAACAAAGTTAAATTTGTCTGCTATGTTGAAGCTTCTCAAAAGCCAACTGCATCAAACTGTCCATCTGTTACCACAATCTAAGTCACCAATCATCTTCTGTATGCAGCCATGGAACCACTGAAAGAACACTTTTCTGTAAACAAACAGGAAATAAGTCCTCACGAATGGGTGACATCACCGACAGAGCCCTGCATGGAAAACTCCCCAGTTTCCAAATTTTGGAAGCTTCTGGGAGGTACACTGCACACACATGCCTGTCTTCCCTGCCTGCTGCGGCGCCATATTCTCCAGTCTTCTTTCTTCTGCGGAGCCCCTAGGACGTGTTCCTGCAGTCAAGAAAAAAGCTTGCCTTTTGCCCTTGTGGCTGAGCTTTTGCTTGTATTTTCACCCTTTGGGTGGTTTTTTTTTTTTTTGCGACTTTTGGTGTTTTCTCCCCTTCGGAAGTCTTTTTCCCACCCATACCCATTTTTCAGTTTGATTTTGCTGAAGTGGTATTTTTTGGTATGTCTAAGCCAGCTAGCATATTTAAGAAATGCACCAAATGTGATGAAACCATCTCTGCAATGGATCATCACAATTGGGGCTTACAATGCCTTGGACTCGACCACCTGCCAGTGTTCTGTGAGCTCTGTCTGCAGATGACGTACCGAGGCCTGAAGGGTCATGAAAAGCAGAAGGAGTCCCTCTTCGGCTCATCTGATGCAACATCTTTGGCTCCAACTCCCTCGTCCATGCCTGAGGTGGCCAAGGGGAAAGAACACAGTCAGAGCAGAGGAATTTCAGCAGAGAGAGGAAACCTTCTACAGAGACTTTGTCGATGCTGAAAAGGGAGCAACAAGGAGAAAATCCGCTGACAGTGCTACAGCAGCCCCTTTAGGCGTGAGACTGACAGGAAGGGCCGGTGAGGCTGGCCAAGGCTCCCTGGTGGGAAGACCCAAACCAGAAGGTGGAGTCTATCCCCAGTGCCCAGGAGGACAGCTAGATGTCTCCCGATGACTCAGTCATCGTAGATTCCCCACATAAGACGTCACCAGATATGTCTACAACTGCGACATCGACATTCTCATCAGTGTTGGTTCTGGAGGAATACCTATGAGCATTGGAAGCATTCCATGAGCATTCCACACATGGCAGTGGTGGAAGCTCTGTGGAATGCAAGCTTCATGGGCAGAATGTGTCATCACTGCACTCCTACCGGCCAAAACTGGAGACTCTTGCCCTGCTCATTGTGACTGGGACATTGGGTGGGAGATCTATATCAACTCCAGTGACTGGAACCGTCTCCCTCACTAGTATGTAAGAATCTGAGGCCCAGGGGCATCACCATCATCATACTGAGCACAAGGGGGACTACCAACGTCCACCCTCTGAGCCGTGCACTCTGTGCTCAGAGGAGACTCGGATTACTTTAACTTCCTCTCAGAGTCTGAATCAGAATTGGACTGTGAGGTGGAATTGATGGCATTGGACCCTTTGGGCCCCAAACCTCCTGTCTGACCCATCACTCCCCTCCAGATCAGCACAAGTCACCCCTGGAAGATATGTACTTCCAGGATTTTGTGCGGGACCAAGTTAAGGACATTCCCTTTTCTGTGGAAGCAGAGGAAGGACCGAATGCAAAAGAACTGGAACCCCTCCAGTACCCCTTGGCCCTCCCATAAGATGGTGATAGTCTCTGTTCACCATTTCCTGTAAGAGGTGCCACTTTTGCTGCCAGTCGTCAGACACCAGCTGGACTCCCTGTACTGGGCCAAGAAGTCCCTGGGATTCGAGAAGCTTCAGCTACCCCACAATTCCATTTTGGTTGAATTGGCCTTGAACAGTCTAAGAGTGCTAAAACACACTCCTCAGTGCCGCCCACATGGGAGGCACAGACCCTGGACTCCTTTGGGAGAAAGTGTTTCCAGAGTTCCATGGCCATAGCCCTGATCCTGTTCTACCAGACTTACTTGGCCACGTTCCTCAAGGATGTCATCCTCGACATGGAGGACTTTGCTCCCCTCATGCCCAAGGATCATCATGAGTTCTTTCAAGCCCTTGTAGCTCATGGCAAGGATTGTTCAAAGTTTATGTTCTGGGGCACCTACAACCTTTGAATCTGCCAGTTGGGTGGCACCCAAGGGGATCGCTGCATGGAAGATGTCCTGGCTGCAGTCCTCTGACCTGGAGCAGTGGGTCCAGGACAAGATCACCAACATCCCCTGTCAGGGTGAGAACCTCTTCGACAAGTCCTTAGAGGAAAAGGCCAAGGAGCTGGAGAAGGAACAGGTGACCCTCACCAGACTCTCCAGAAAGGTTGTGAACCCCATGTGGAAGAAGTAACAGGCCAAAAGGCTTTCCTCCCATGCCTACACTGGTATGTTCTGCCACAGTTGCAGATGCAGCCCAAGGCCCAGACTTCCCATTTGCAGTGGAGAGAGAAAACCCTGAAGCCACAGCCTGCCCTCCAGTCCATTGGGTGCAGGGTTTTGATGTGGCCTTCAGGAGCATAGTCAGTTGGCCATTGCACTCTGAGGTCCCCCGACAAGTGGGAGGGAGGCTCATTTACTTTGCCCATGGGTGGCCTCTGGGCACCTCAGAAACTTGGATGCTGCAGATCATCCACAGCAGCTATTGGCTGCATTTCACCCAGCTGCCACCTCCTTACAATCCCAGGGAATACCCCATGGACAATGCACACTGGAGCATGCTGCAGACTGAAGATGGCCGATCTCACCATCAAGCATGTTCCTCCAGCCCAAATCAGGCAGGGCTTCTAATCCAGGTACTTCCTGGTCCCCAAAAAGACTGAAGGGTTCTGCCCCTTTCTAGATCTGCAAAACCTCAACTGATTTCTGGTGCGCAAAAAGTTCAAGATGGTCTCATTGGGGATATTGCTTCTATTCCTCCTCCAAGATGACTGGCTATGCTGTTTGGCTGAAGGATGCACTTCAGGTCCACCTACAACACAGACGGTACCTTCGGTTTGTGCTGGGGGGCCAGCACTACCAGTACTGGGTGCTTCTCTTTGGGCTGGCTGGAGCCCCCAGGGTCTTCACGAAGTGTCAGGCACTTGTGGCTGCTTTTCTCCAGACCCTGGGATTTTTGTCTTCCCATATCTGGATGACTGGCTCATAAAGGGTCCCATGCCATCCAGCATAGGGCAGTCCACCGAGCTCACCATCTGGGTTCTCAAAGAGCTGGCTTCATGATAAACTATCCAAAGTCCCATCTCCAGCCGATCCAGCAACTAGAATTCATTGGGGCCCTCCTTGATACCACTCAGGCAAAAACATTTCTCTTGGTGGACCTCCTGCAGTGTCTCATTGAAGTGGTGGGTGTGTTGCAGTACCAGCATCACACTATGGCCCATGGGCTGCTGTGAGCCCTCAGTCACATGGTGACCATGGTGCATGTCACCCCCCAGGCCTGCCTCCATATGGGGAAAGCTCAGTGGACTTGGCAAACACAATGGCTTAATGCCTTCCGAGCATATCTGACGAATCAGGTGGTCCAGGTCCAGACAGATGACCAAGTGGCCATGTTCTATGTGAACAAGAAGGGGGGCACAAGCTTGTACCTCCTGTATTGGGAGGCTGCTCACCACTGAAAGTATGCCCTGCTCCATGGTATGGACCACAAGGAGACGTATTTGTCCAGTGAGAGCAATGGCCTAGCGAATCGCCTCAGCCAGGTGCTTCAGCCACATGAGTGGACCTTCAAGAGGGAAGTTGTGGATCAGATCATCTAGGAGTGGGGCACTCCTGAAGTGGACCTCTTTGCTACGGCGCAGAATGCTCAAGTAGCTTGGTTCTGTTCTTGGAAGCCAGCCAGTGGCCGCTTGGCCTCGGATGCCCTCCTGCTACACTGGGGGGGGGGGGGGGTCGACCTGCCCTATACCTACCCACCAATACCACCCATCTCAAAGATGCCCCTGTAGCTCCAGGCCAAGGGGGGATCCATGATTCTCATTACTTCCTACTGGCTCTGGCACCTGTGGTTTCCATTACTGCTACAGCTCTTACAGAGGGAGTCTCTCCACTTGGGCTCAAACATGGATCTGATTTATCAGGAAAAGAGTTCCTTGTTGCACCCCGACATCTGCTCCCTGGCACTCACAGCATGGATGCTGAATGGGTAGCCCTTGCAGAGGTCACCCTTCCCAAGAGCATTACTGTGATCCTTCAAGTGTCCTGAAAGGAGTCGACACATAAGGCCTATGCATTCAGGTGGCGGCGTTTTTCCATTTGGTGCATTGGACCCCTTTACTTGCTCCATGGACCAGCTGTTGGAGTATCTTCTGCACCTCTCTGATTCTTGGCTCAGGTCCAACTTGGTACATGTTCACCTCAGCATGACAGGAGCGTTCCATCGTGGCAGTGGGGAAAAGCCCATGTTGGCTCACCCTCTGGTGGGCCATTTCATGTGAGATTTGCTTCTTTCAAAGCCCTCCGGTCAAGTTCCCTCTGGCTGCTTGGAACCTGAATGTGGTCCTTGTCCAGCTTATGTGGGCTCCCCTGGAGCCGCTGGACGTGTGCCCGCTGAAGTTGTTAACCTGGAAGATCCTCTTCCTGGTGGCCGTCATGTCGGCCTGGTGTGTTAGTGAACTCCAGGCGCTGGTCGTGTATCCTCCATACACCAGGTTTTACCAGAACCGGGTGGTGCTCCGCACACACCCTCACTTTCTGCCAAAGGTGGTCTCAACTTTTCATCTCAACCAGTCTATTGTCCTTCTGAAGTTCTTTTTCCGACCTCATGCCAAACACAGTGAGGTGGCATTGGACAAGTTAGATTGCAAGCGTGCTTTGGCGTTCTACTTGCAGCGCATGAAGACGCGTCATTGATCCTCCCAGCTCTTGTGCTCTGCTCTGTTACACCGCTGTGCTGAGAAATCTACTACCTGATTCTGTGTTGCTTTCTTGACTGGTTCTGTTTTTGTGTTTCCCTCCAGGTACCTCTCGCTGCTGTTCCCATAGCCCCGCTGTGATCTGGACTAGCTCCACTTCTCCTGGAAGTGACGTGGCCATATGAAACATGACTATGTCCCTCCCAGCAAACAGTGGCCTTCAAATTGACTGTTCCTGCAGTGTTTCTGCTCCTTGGGTGCACTCCTTGGGGCAGGTTCGGGGGCACGAGGATGTCTGGTAGACCTGCACATAGTGTCCCCAAAGCTCCAACTACTCCAAGGGCTGTTTCCACCATTCCCACTTTCTGTTACACACAGGGTAAGCTGTTCCTTGTATTTCTTTACCTCTGCTTTCTTGGGTTTTCCTCAGCCCCCCCCCCCCCCCCAGTGCACTATGTCCCTAATTCTGGTCCACTGAGACTGATGTCTTGCCTCCCCTCCTTTGGCCCCTCTCGGTTCTTCTTCTTCTTCTGCCAGGAACTTGACCAATCTCATCCCTGTCTGCTTTGCCTCCCCCCTTTTCCCTTCACCTACACCCCTTCATTCCCTATCCTCTCTTGCGTCCCTCTCTCCCCTTATGCTTGCACTCCTCAACTGCTAGTCCCTGCGATAGAAGTCCCTTCTTGTCCATGATCTCCTCCTTCTCCATACCCATGATGCTCTTTTTCTCAATGAGACCTGGCTTCATGAAGGGGAGGAACCCCACCTTAACCGCTGCCTTCCCCCCGGCTTCTCTGCCCTATCTATCTCCCAGTGGGGCCATAGTGGCAGGGATGCAGTGGTTCTCTACCATTAGAACATAAGAACATAAGATATGCCATACTGGGTCAGACCAAGGTCCATCAAGCCCAGTATCCTGTTTCCAACAGTGGCCAATCTAGGTCATAAGTACCTAGCAGTATCCCCAAAAGACACAGGTTCCACAATGCTTGTATTGGGTCAAGCATTGATATCCTGGGTCCCTTTTTAATAATGGTTTATGGACCTTTCCTCCAGGAACTTGTCCAAACCTTTTTTAAACCCAGCTACACTAACAGCTCTTACTACATCCTCCGGTAACAAATTCCAGAGTTTGATTACACGTTGAATGAAAAAATATTTTCTCTTATTTGTCTTAAATAGTTTACCCTGTAGCTTCATTACATGTCCCCTAGTCTTTCTATATTCCGATAGCGCAAACAATCGATCTACGTTTACCCGTTCCACTCCATTCATTAATTTACAGACCTCTATCATATCTCCCCTCAGCCGTCTCTTTTCCAGGTTGAAGAACCCTAACCTTTGTAGCCTCTCTTCATAGGAGTAGCCTTCCATCCCCTTTACCATTTTGGTGGCTCTTCTCTGTACCTTTTCTAATAACGCTATATCCTTTTTAAGATACGGTGACCAGAATTGCACACAATATTCAAGGTGCAGTCGTACCATGGAACAATACAGAGACATTATTATATCCTTTGTTTTATTTTCCATTCCTTTCCTTATGATACCTAGCATTCTATTTGCTTTCTTGGCCGCCGCTGCACACTGGGCGGAGGGTTTTAACATTCCTTCCTCCCCCTTAATGAGGTCTCCTTGCTGGCTCTTCACTATCCATAGGACCTGTTGCTTCATCTCAACATTACCCCCATCTCTACTTTCTCCTGATCTATGCCCCCCTCCCTTTTAGTCCCCTTCTGGAATTCCTTTCTTCTTACCCTCTCTGAGGCCTCTCTTCTCTACCATCGCCTTTTGATCCTCAGTGAGCTCAACCTTCATTTAGATTCTCCCTCTTGACCCCGCAACATTTTGTTTCTCTCCTTCCTGACTGATCTCTCCCTCCATCAACATGTCTACTGTCCCACTCACACTGCCAGCCACACCCTCAACCTTATTATCTCTCCCTCTAATTTCCCTACTTTCACCCCTTCCAGCCTTTCAACTTTTCCAGTTCCATGGTCTGATCACTTTTATCTTCAGTTTTCCTTACCTTGTACTGCCCCCTCTTCCCTATCTCAGTTGCTTCTGTTGGGTGACCCCCCCACCACCAACTCGATGTATCTTTGCCACTACTCTTCAGCAGTTTCCCCCTTCTGATCAGCTTTTCTCTCTTGATTTTGCTCCCTATTCCCTGACCTCCAAGTCTAAAACTGGAACTCCACCTTGAATACTGCTCTCGATAATCTTGCTCCCCTTTGCTTTGTCTCTTGTCCTCACTCCTCTGTTCCTCGCCACCTTTGGTATCATCCCGGCCCTTACCTCCATTGTACCTATCACTGTTGCGCTGAGTGCCTCTGGAGAAGGCATCCTTCCCCAGACTCTCTTGCCTACTTCCGTAAATGCCACTCCCACTATCACTCCTTCATCCACTCTGCTAAGTTATCCTACTACTCCAATCCGGTTTCCTCTGTATCTAATTCCTCTCGTCAGTTGTATTCCATTCTGCGCTCCCTGTCATCTCCCCATTCCTTCTCCTTCCTTTTGCTCCCTCCAGTTTTTCCTGACTTCACTCTTTTGGCTACCTACTTTGCCGACATAGTCCTTGTCCTTCACCACTCTTAACCTCCCTGTTCACCCCCTATCCCTCTCCCTCCCCCTATATCTCTCCCAGCCCTTCCCGCCTCTCACCTGCCCCTACCCTGTCTCACTCCTGTACCTGTTGTTGCCCCATCTCCTCTCCCAAACTCCTCAAAGTTCTCTTCTCCTTCCACAAGACCACCTGTCTTTCTGACCCTATTCCTTCCTCCTGGCTTCCAGTCTCTTCCCTGGCCCTTCTTTCACTCATCCTCAGCATCTATAACTCTAACCTCTCCTCCAGTTTCTTCCCCATCCCCTGGAAGCATGCTGTCATTCAGCCCATTCTCAAGAAACCCGCCTTGGACCCCACCATTCTCTCACACTGTCACCCTATTTCCACCCTCCCATTTCTCGCTAAGATCCTTGAGAAACCTTTCTTTGCCCAGCTTTCTTCTCACCTTGTTGCTACCCTTGCACGTCACCCCCACCAGTCCAGCTTCTGTCATAGTCATAGCACTGAAATTATTATTCTTTCATTCCTTAATGAGCTTCACATCTCTTATGACCATGGCAATATCTCCCTGGCTGTCTCCCTAGATCTTTCTTCTGCCTTCGACCTGATTCATTACCGCACTTTCCTTTCTCATCTCTATGACTTCGGAATCACTGGTACTATCCTTCACTGGTTCCACTCTTTTCTCTCATCCTGGACCTTCTCTGTCCTCAAAGGTTCCTCTTCCTGATCTGTCACCCCTCTGTCATGCAGCATTCCCTAAGGCTCTGTTCTTGCTTCCCTCCTCTTTGACATCTTTCTAGCCCCCTCACTCTCATTGTTCAACAACACAGTACATCAGCCTACTCTTACATGGATGACATTCTTCTCTTGCACCACACTAGCCCCTCTGCCCCTGACCTATCCCCACTCAATGCCTGCCTTTCCTCTATCTCAGTCTGGATGGCATCCAATTTTCTTCACATTAATCCCTCTAAAACCTTTGCCATCTGGTTCTCCTTTTCTTCTCATTCCCCCTCTTTGGCCTCCTCCCTTGCACAGACATCCATCCCCCTAGTCTCCACCCTTCACTACCTTGGTGTCACACTTGACTTCTCCCTATCCTTTTGCAAGCACCTCTCATCCATTATCCAATGTTCATTCCACTCCCTACGTCAGATCCATTCCATCTGTCCTTTTCTTTCCCTCTCCTCCCTGACCACACTTCTCTGGTTATGATTCACATTGACTATTGCAATGTTACCCTCGCTGGCCTCCCCCAGTATCAACTCTGTAGATTGCAACTTTTCCAGAGCACCACTGCCTGCATTTTCACCCATGCCTCCCACTCAGACTATGTCACCCCTCAACTCATTCACCTACATTGGTTTCCTGTAAAATTTTGTATACAGTACAAAATCCTCACCCTGATTTACTGCACCATTTATACCAAAATGCCGCAGTACCTTTATGATCTGATTCATCTCCATACCCCTCACTGTTTCCTCTGCTGGGTCCATTCTATTAGTTTGTTCCTCCCATCAGTGTCCCACGCTCACTTAGAATCTCCTCATGCCTTTGCATTCTTTTTACTTGGTCCCCTTCTCTGGGGATCTCCGCTTGGAACTCTCCTTTCCCCATTAAAAAACAATGCTAAAAACCCATATTTTTTCTCTCACCTTTGATCTTTCCATCGCCCCTGCCTAAAGCTCTTGGTCCTCATCTCCATGCTACCCTTATCCCTCACCCCACTTCACCAGTCTAGCTTTCTAGCTTTTTTCTTTCCTTTCCTGTTTGTTATGGAATTTTATTTCATTTCCTTTCTTGCAGCTCAAATATTATATTTTTGTAAACCACTCAGATGCCCCATTATTGGGTGGTTTATCAAATGATGTAATAAAGATAAAGCTATTCATATCCTTTGACCCCAATAGACTAGAGGAGTGCTGTTTAAAAGCATATGCTATCCCTCTGTGTAGACTACATTGCCCATGCGTATTCCTTGGCTAGTATAAGCCTGGAGTGTCATGTCATGGCTCACAATGTCCGGGCGATGGCTACATTGGTAGCTTGTTTCCGCAGAGGAACTCTGTCGGGCTGAGACATAGTCTCAGTTTGTGGTCCATTACTGTCTGAATGGGGATTCCCGATGGAACAGTGCTTTTGGCCAGGTTGTACTCCAGCATCTCTTTGGATCTTAGAATCAACTCTTACCCCCGGCCCTTCTGTCTGTCCAGGCTACTTGCTCAAAATGCCCTCGGGCCAGTGTCTGCTGAGGATAATGAATCAGATGTGTCCCTCAGCAGGACTACCTCTCTGGCCTTCCTGACTTCTCCAGTTCTTGATGCCCGGCTGGGTTGCATATCTCCTCAGGTTCCAGTAGCCTGTAGTTGGGAGTCCCATATGTGAGGACTTATTTCCTGCTTGTTCATGGAGAAAGCATAGTTACTCACCTTAGCAGGTGTTCTCAGTGAACAGCAGAAATAAATCCTCACAACCCTCCCACCTCCCCGGGGAGTTGCCTTTTTGGCTCCTGCTATGTGATCATTCTGGAGAATATGGCACCGCAATGGGCAGGGAAGACAGGCACGCATATGTGGTACGCCTCCCAAAAGCTTACAAACGTTGGAAGCTAGGGAGCATTCCATGTGGGGCTAAGTCAGTACGTCACCCATACGTGAGGACTTATTCCTGCTGTTCACAGAGAACACCTGCTACAGGTGAATAGGTAAAGTGAACTGAAGAAACATCAGAGGTGAAATGTGGAGCATAGCATCTCTGACTCATTTAAAGTCACCAAAATTGATGGAAGTTCTAAGCAGCCAGAATTTCTGAAATAATTTGTCAATTGGATATGATAGCTCTAATATCAATAAAGGGAGACATTGAGTTGTTTCCTATGAGAACTTGTAGAGGCCATTAACAGAAACCATAGTGTAACAATTAATGAAACAGGTATCTGACTGATTATTTAATAAATTCAATTTGATTTAGTTTAATGTAACTATAGGATATATGTTTTATTAGTTAAGATTTTAACCAAAATACATAAACAAAGTATATATGAAAAACATAACAATTAAGGCCTCCATAAAGTACCTCGGTGTGATACTCGATCAACAACTCAATCTTAAAGAGCACATAAAGAACACAGTAAGGTCAATTTACTACAAACTAAAAACACTGCGCCACCTGAAACCAATGATGGAGACCAAGGACTTCCGTACAGTTTTCCAAGCAATAGTCACACCGCATTTCGACTATGTGAATATCATCCTTCATGGTCTCCCCAAGAATACACTAAATCCACTGCAACTGGCGATGAACGCGGCAGCCCGCATCTTATCTGGAGCTTCTATAAGATATCATATAACACCAATACTGATCGATCTGCACTGGCTCCCGATAAACTGCAGAATAATATACAAAACCCTCCTCATCACATTCAAGGCTATTAACAAATTAACTCCTGCATCGATCTCAAATCTCATCACCCACACACCAAACAACAGACCCAGGAGACTAGTAGCTGAAAACACACTAGTTACTCCTAGTATCTCCACAAAATGGACACAACAAACTACTAACAGAGCTTTTGTGTCCTATGCTACCAAGTGCTGGAACAAGCTACCTCCAAACATCAGATCAATCAGGGATATCACACAATTTAGAAAGTCCATCAAGCACTATTTATTCACTTTGCACTTCAGGCTACCATACACACAATAGAACCGACTCCCGCCTCACCCAGATAACTCCTACACATAACAACAATCCAGAACAAAGGATCAAAATGTGAAAACACTGTATTCTTGTCAAATATCAAATCTTAATGTAACCTATTCAATGCATATTTAATTTGTATAATTATGTAGATAGGTATCCCCAGTTCACACCCAGTTTATCTTCCCTGTTATCTGTAAACCTAGATCAGTCATGTATTGACAGGTATATTGTTGTTCAATGTAAACCGCACTGATGACGAATAGTGCGGTATATAAAAAATGTTAAATAAAAAATAAATAAATAAATAACCTGCTACCATTAGGGAAATATTTTTAAAAAAAAATAGCGAGAGATGCTCTAGCCCCCATCATGGAAGAGAAGTAGAAGAGAACAAATGTATTAAGACCTAAAATTACCACAGTCAAAAACAGGACAAGAGCCAAAAGTATACACAAGAGGGAGGGGGATCGCGGAGAGTGCACACTTGCAGGTGGAGAAGAAGTGGCTCTCTGAGAACCACTATTAGCATCTGCAGCAGACAAGCCTATCATAGAAGAAGGCTGGGATGGAGGTGTAGGGCAACCGGAACTCAAGGAGGTTTCAGTATCCAAAGTATTACTCACAGTTGTAGAAAGAGTCAAAGCAACAGGCTGCACATGGAGGTCAATAGTCCCCTTGATCAGACTTCCTCCTCTAGCACCTCCCGATGCCTTGTTCTTCACCTTCCACATACCCATAACAATTCAGAGCGTCTTCCGGTGCTCTTTCATGCTCTAAAGGGGCAGAAAGTGCTCTTTCGGTCAGATGCCTGCAGTCAAACTCCTGTGGCTACATCCCATGGGAAAACTGAGCTTTTACTTCTGAAACTGATCACAGGAGGGAGGAACAGTCTTACAGCGCTCTCCGCGGGAGTGCAATTGCTAGAGATGGTAAAGCAACAAAAGCATACAGTCTCTCTCCAAACAACGCTCCAAACAAACTGCAGGAGAACTAAGCTTTTACCTCCAATGCCAATCACAGGGGGTGGGGGAAGACCAATCTTACAGCTGGTCTCTGCAGAGGTGCACCTTGAATATTGTGTGCAATTCTGGTCACCATATCTTAAAAAGGATGTAGGGTTATTAGAAAAGGTACAGAGAAGAGCCATCAAAATGGTAAAGGGGATGGAAGGATACCCCTATGAAGAAAGGCTAAAAAGGTTAGGGCTCTTCAACCTGGAAAAGAGATGGCTGAGGGGAGATATGATAGAGGTCTATACATTAATGAATGGAGTGGAATGGGTAGACATACGAGATGTGACAAAAAAAATGAGACTGACCCATAAATGTTTTATTGCAAAATCTTCAGAGAAATTACGCATTGTCCCCTTCAAAGCAATCCCCCCAGAGTTAAGGCACTTCTGCATTCGCTTCTGCCACGTACAGAAGCACTCGGTAAAATCCTCCTCCTTGAGTTTCCTCAGCAACCTTGTCACAGTGGCCTTGATCCCTTCTACAGAGGAAAAATGAATTGCTTTGAGCACAGTCTTCAGCCTGGGGAAGAGCCAGAAGTCACACAGTGCGAGATCTGGGGGATAAGGAGGGTGGTCGAGGGCTCTGATCTGTTTGTTGGCCAAGAACTGCCTCACACTGAGCGTGGTTTGTGCGGGCGTGTTTTTGTGGTGGAGCAGCCACGATTTGTCTCTCTACAGATCCTGCCTACTGCGCCAAATCCAGTTATGGAGGCGATTGAGGACCTGCTGGTAGAAGTGATGGTTGACTGTCTGATCCTCAGGCACAAACTAATGATGGACCACTCCCTTCTGGTCAAAGAATGAGATCAGCATGACTTTGATCCTTGATTTGGACATGTGTGCCTTCTTGGGTCCGGGTGACAGTCGAGTCTTCCACTGCAGGCTCTGTCTCTTGCTTTCAGGGTCATACTGGAAGACCCAAGTCTTGTCTCCTGTGATGACTCGGCCAACGAAATCTGGATCTTCTCTGATCTTCTCTAGCAAGTCTTGACAAACATTGACCTGGTGCTCCTTCTGGTTGTCTGATAAAAGCTTGGGCACCATCTTGGCTCACACCTTCTGCATCCCCAGCTTCTGCACCAAGATGGTATGCACTGACTCCCTGTTCAGGCTGAGCTCCTCAGCTATCATCCGCACCGTCAAGTTGTGATCACTCTGCACCAGCTGGTTCACGCTATCAATGTTCTCAGCCGTCTTTGTCGTGGAAGGCCGTCCTGACTTGGGGTCATCCTCCACCTCCTCGCGGCCAACCTTGAAGCATTTGTGTCGCTCGAAGACTCACGGCCTTGACATTGCATCTTCTCCATAAGCCTTTTGGAGAAGTTGGAGACACTCAGTTGGGCTCTCCTCCAACTTAACTAGACATTTCAAGTTGATTCTTTGCTCCATATTTCTGCCATCTACAGTTGCGTGACAAAGCGATGGAGCAGTGTGCTACAAAAAAACCTGAAAAAGAAAAACAAAGAGAGAGAGATGAAAAATATTATAGCAGAATAGTGGCAAAATGTTGCACAACACAGTGACATAAGCGGTTAGCCAATTGGCATTAAGTCATGGACGTGGCTGCCACAGTCTCATTTCTTTTTTGTCACACCTCGTAGATCGATTGTTTACGCCATCAAAATGTAGAAAGACTAGGGGGCATGCAGTGAAGCTACAGGGTAACTTATTTAAGACTAATAAGAGAAAACATTTTTTCATTCAACGTGTAATCAAACTCTGGAATTTGCTACTGGAGGATGTAGTAAAAGCAGTTAGTGTAGCCGGGTAAAAAAAAAGGGTTTGGACACGTTCCTGGAGTAAAGGTCCAAAAAACATTATTAAAGGGGACCCAGAATATCCACTGCTTGGCCCTATACAAGCATTGTGGAACCTGTGGCTTTTAGGGAACCTGTTAGGTACTTGTGACCTAGATTGGCCACTGTTGGAACAGGATACTGGGCTTGATGGACCTTGGTCAGACCCAGTATGGCATATCTAATGTTCTTATGGCTTCAGACTAGTGCATAGTCTTGAGACCTTACTCAGTTTAATATCTTGATAGCAATCATTGATGAACATGGATCTTTCTAAATTAATTATGTCTAATATCATAGTACTACAGAGATCCCTTCTTTCTTCACTTTTAATCAATATTTATATGGCTTTCCTATGCGTGCTATTAGATGGGCATAGAGTTTAGACTCTCTGGAGATAACTCTATAAGGAGCATGTGGAATTCTATGCATTGTTTATATGCATAAATCACTATTTTAAAGAACTTATGTGCATGAATGGGTACTTATGTGCACACTTTAGATGATCACTATTCTGTCAGTGTGTGTGTGAGTCCCATTGTGTGCATTTTTGGTTAAGATGTGCACAGGGGCAGAGCTTGGGTGGAGCATAGGTGGGGCCTATAGAATATTATAACTTATGTGTATTTTCTCCAAATCCAGGCATGGACATTTGAACCAGCTGAACAGCAGAGAACTGCTGCATCTAAGTTAAAGAGCATTGGTATATTTTAAAAAGTGTGTACTTTGCTTTATAAAATAGGCCCCATATATGTGTGTGTGTGTGTGGTAACATGCATTATCTGTGAAGAAAAGTATAGCATTGCTCTCTATGCAGATGACCTACTATTGTTGGTTGCATGTGGATTGTGAGCAATTGAAGGAAGATCCTACAAGACTGGTAGACTGGGCATAAAAATGGCAGATGAAACTGGAAAAGTGCAAAGTAACACACATCGAGGGAAATTTTAGAAGGATGTCCAAATGCAATCTGGGATGTCTAAGCCAGAACATCTGAAAAATATGCAGGCAAGTCCAGGTGCAGACACGATTTTGCAAACATGGACGTGAATGTTTTTACTGGGGCATCTACATACAGCAGATATTCCCCAAACCATACTTCAGTAGTAGGATGTCTAGGATAGCCAAATGGTTAGCGTTATAGACTATGAACAGGAAAGCCAGTGTTCAAATCCCATTGCTGCAATTATTCACATTGTGCTGAGTATTGGGGATGATTAACTGCCTTTTTCACTACAACCTCTGGCCATTTTTCAGCATAAAGGAGCACCTTTCAGATGCCTGTTTGTGCCTGGAGAAGTCTAAACGTAGACATGATACTGGACATCCAGGTTCCTGGGAACACCACAGCCAGGCCTCCACCACACCTCTGTTGAGAGTTGGATGTTCCCATGCTGAGGATATCTCCAGAGCCGTATTCTAAAATGGACATCCAAAGCAGGAATAGGGCTTCTAAAATGACTCCCATAGGGAAGAATAACCCAAATTATACAGTAGCTACACAATGCTAGGTTCCTCATTAGGATTCACTGTTCAGGGAAAGGATCTAGGTGTCATTATGGACAGTACGTCAAAATCGTCTGTTCAGTGTATGGTGATGGCCAAAAAAGCAAACAGAATGCTATGAATTATTAGGAAAGGAATGAAAAGTAAAATGAAGAATATCATAATGCTTCTGTATTGCTCCATGATGTGATTACACCTTGAGAACTATGTGTATTTCTTGTCCCCATATCTGAGAAAAGATATAGCAGAATTAGAAAAAATACAGCGAAGGGTGACCAAGATCATCAATTGTGATGGAACAACTCTCAAGGCTAATGGGTTTAGGGATCTTTAGAGATGACCGAGGAGAAATAAGAAGATTAGGGAACATACATAAAGTTATTAAGTAGCACATTTAAAACAAATAAGAGAAAATACTCAATGCATAGTTAAGTTCTGCAACTCTTTTCCAGATGATGTGATGAAAGCAGTTAACGTAGCTGTGCTAAAAAGGCATGAACAAGTTTCTAGAGAAAAATTCTTAAAATGCTAAAGTAGATCTGAGGAAAGCCACTGCTGATCTGAGGGGTAAGCAGCAGGGAACCTTGCTCCTTTTGGGGAATCTGCCTGGTAATTGTGACCTGGATTGACCATTTTTGAAAACAGGATACTGGGCTTGATGGGACTTTGCTCTGACGCAGTATGACTATTCTTATATTCTTATGTCATAATGCATGCTGTTTATTGTAGGTCCCAAAATAACATACATTACCAGCAATAGCACATGCTAACATGGTAGCTCACTTCAAGAAATGTAGTGTATATGGATTTTCAGAGGAAATTTAATCAAGACCCCCAAATTCCTTAGAAAATGAAAAGTCACTTGAAAGGCAGGATTGGTAACAGGTTAAAAGAGAGGAAACTGAGTAAGACCACATAGTTTTCCCAATGGAGTAGTGTAAATAGTGGAGTACCCCAGTGACCCATCCTGGGGTTATAAAAGATCAGAAAAAAGGGAGCAAGCAGTGAGGTAACCAAATTCGCAGATGACAAAAAATTATTCAGTTATTAAATCATGAGCCGATTGGACTTGCTGAGATTAATGGATGGGCATGAAGAAGGTTGTTTTATAAGAGGGCATCTAGTTAAAAGGTGTTTAAAGGCATTAATTTGTCTTTATAATATACTAGTGTCAGTGAGATAACATGCGACTATATGGTGCAAATGCCTATGCCTATATTTTTCAAGTATGCATGCACTCTACTCATTCCCTGCCTATGTGCATGCCCATTGGCAGAGTACGTGCCTTGATGCCAAAGTGCATACTTTTAAACTGGTTGGTATTTGATATGAAGTCATTTATGTGTCTACGGGCATGTGGCCACATATCGCGCAGTAAAGACTATAAAATTACCTCCTAAGTGACAGTGGCTGAGTCGAAAAATAAATAAATGAACTACGATTCAATAAGTTGGCGCATTAATTTTATTGCTGGACAATTTTCTTTATTTTTCAAAATCCCATGAAGGCATCTTTTAGAAAGGACATCCAAGTGCAGTCTGGGATGTCCAACCCAAAAAGTCTGAAAAAAAATCAGGCACGTCCAAGTTCAGGCACGATTTCATAAACATGGGTATGCCCAATATGGACGTCTATGGGGATGTCTACATAGATGTCTGCAGAATAGTATTTGAGATCTGGGATGTCAATTAGCCTACTGTTAAGAGTAGTGTGCTGAAGCCAGGGTTCAAATCCCACTGGAGCTTGTTGTAATCTTGGGCAACTCCCTTAATCCTCCATCTTCTCTATACCCTCTGGATGTTTTACAGCCAAAATAAACACTACCCCGATGCTTATTTGTGTCTGGAGCTGGTGTAAACTTGGATGTCCCCGCAGACATCCCTGACATTTCTGATATTGAGCAGGGATGTTTGTCGATTTCACTGCCCCAGACTTGCCTCTGTCATGCTCCCTTCCTACTTGGGTGTCCCCTTATCGGAAGAGGACATCTCCGTTATTTGGGCATCCAATCACAACTAAGGATTTTAAAATAACTCCTATAGTCTGAAACAATCTTTAAATCTTTAACTAGCATGCTCACAAACCATTGATAAATAGCCTAGGAAATAAAGCAGTTTTTCTAAATTAACCAAATTCTTAAACAACAGCCAAATCTGACATTTACCTATTTTTTGCAAGAGTACAATTAGAATGTTGTATGTATCTGAATTTAAATATTGAGTACTCATGGAAAATAATATATGCATTCTGATGAAATAATAACATAGTAACATAGTTTATGACGGCAGATAAAGACCAGTATGGTCCATCTAGTCTGTCCAGAAAGGTGGATCGAGTGGTTAACCTGTGGTAGTGCTCACTATTTAAAAGAATTAGCTTATTGTGGGGCAACTCAGCTTTCAAATGAAAGTATAGGGTTTTTTTCCATCCCTTTCTTTTCTGTTACTTTAGTGCTCGTGAAAAGTGTCAAATTCACAGTACTGGAAATCAAAGTGCTCCGTGTATCCACAGACTTGATTCTTCACTAGCAGCAGGAGTGCAAACCTGCCAACCCTGTAGTAGTATAGAGGTTACATTTCATAACTGTGCAAGCAGGCACAAGCTTAGTGAGATTACAACCTGCTTTTTCTGTGGTTAATGAGATGCTGTTCCAAGGGTTGCAGAGCAGAGATGGCATCCAAGAAAGGTCAACGCATCTTCGGTAGTAGACTGGCTAATCTACTGAAGAGGGCTTTAAACTAGATTCGTTGGGGATGGGTGAAGAAAGCCCCCAGGTAAGTAAAAGCCCCCAGGTAGGTGATACATTAAATACCTTTATGGAAATGGGTAACAGGGGTAACATATGGAAAGCAGTGTGTATAAATGCCCGTAGCATGGGAAATAAGATCCCTGATGTTGAAGCTTTGGTGGGAGTGGCTGACTTGGATTTAGTGGCAGTTACAGAAACATGGTTCACAGAAAACCATGATTGGGATGTAACTATACCTGGCTATACTTTATTCAGAAAGGACAGGGTAGGAAGAAGGGGAGGAGGAGTGGCACTATATGTAAAAACTACTATTAAAGCTTTGGAATTACAGAGCTTAAAAGGGAGAGAGGAGGCATTGTGGGTTAAACTAGAAAGAGGGAAAGAGAAATCTGTTTGCATTGGTGTGATATACAGACCTCCCTCACAAGAGGAAGAGGTGGACAGAGTTAATTGAAGACATACGCAGCATTGCTAGGAAAGGGGAAGTGCTACTGATAGGAGATTTCAATATGCCAGATGTTGATTGGCACATTCCTGCTGCAGTATCATCTAGAAGTAAGGAGATCCTGGATTCTCTACAGGGAAAACTATTCAGGCAATTGGTAACAGACCCCACACGTGAAGGGGCCATACTGGACTTGGTGCTTACCAATGGTGAAAGTGTTTCTGATGTTGTAGTGGGAGATCATTTTGCATCCAGTGATCACCAGATGGTGTGGTTCAGTATTAGGACTAGGGCTGTTAGAATCCATTCCAAGGTGAGGATATTAGACTTTAGGAAGACTAACTTTGCGAAGATGGCTCAATACCTCAGGGAGTCGTTAGTGGGATGGGAACAGCGGGGGGATGTAGAAAAAACAGTGGGAAAAACTGAAAGGGGATATTTTAAGGGCAACCAACCTTTTTGTTAAAATGGTAAATAAAGGCAAAAGGAAAAGGAGACCGCTATGGTTTTCGAAGGAAGTAGCTGAAAAAGTGAAGAAAAAGAGGGAGGCCTTCATGAAATACAAGAGATCACAGAGAGAGGAAGACAGGCATCTGTATTTGGAAAAAACTTGGAGAAGCTAGCAAAGTAGTCAAGAAGGCAAAGATTCAAAAGGAGGAGGAAATAGCCAATGCAATAAAATGGGGGGATAAGACATTTTTCAGATATATTAGTGAGAAGAGGAAGGGCAAAAGTGGTATTGTCAGACTCAAGGGTGCAGGGGGGAATATGTAGAAGCTGATAAGGATAAAGCGGAATTGCTTAACAAATATTT
This sequence comes from Ichthyophis bannanicus, assembly GCA_033557465.1. Taxonomy (NCBI): domain Eukaryota; kingdom Metazoa; phylum Chordata; class Amphibia; order Gymnophiona; family Ichthyophiidae; genus Ichthyophis; species Ichthyophis bannanicus. The sequence continues at coordinate 1,185,219,962 of CM066033.1, forward strand.
TTGTTCTGTGTACACAGATGAAGAACCAGGAGCAGGACCTCAGAAAACATCCACAAATAGGAACAGAAGCAAGGGACATATTGAACAATTTTCAGAAGACTGTGTTCGTGAGAAACTAGCTTAACTTAAAGTAGACAAAGCGATGGGACCAGATGGGATACACCCAAGAATACTGAGGGAACTTGGGGACGTTCTAGCAACTCCACTGACTGACCTTTTCAATGCTTCGTTGGAGTCGGGATTGGTGCCAAAGGACTGGAGAGAGGCTCATGTGGTGCCTTTACACAAAAGCGAAAGTAAGGATGTGGTTGAAAACTACAGGCTGGTTAGTTTAACTTTGGTGGTGAGTAAATTATTGGAAACACTGCTGAAAGAGAAAATAGTGAGGTTTCTGGAGTCCAGCGGATTACAGGATCCGAGGCAGCATGGATTCACCAGAGGCAGGTCTTGTCAGACAAATCTGATTGATTTCTTTGACTGGGTGACCAGGGAGTTGGACCGAGGCAGAGCTCTAGATGTGGTGTATTTAGATTTCAGTAAAGCCTTTGACACTGTTCCTCACAGGCGACTTATAAACAAACTGAGCACCCTAGGGATGGCCCTAAAGTCACTGCTTGGGTTAGCAATTAGTTGGGTGGGAGGCGACAAAGAGTACAAGTAAATGGAGCTCACTCTGAGGAGAAGGATGTTACCAGTGGTGTGCCCCAGGGATCTGTCCTTGGTCCGATTATTTTTAACATCTTTGTTAGTGATATAGCGGAAGGGTTGTCGGGTAAGGTTTGCCTCTTTGCAATAAAGTAGACACCCAGGAAGGTATAGATAACATGAGGAGGGATCTAGCTAAGCTTGAAGAATGGTCTAGAATTTGGCAGCTGGGATTTAATGTTAAAAATGTAAGGTCATGCATTTGGGCTGCAGCAATCCAAGGGAGCAATACAGTATAAGAGGTGAAGTACTTTTGTCCACTAAAGAAGAGCAGGACCTAGGCGTGGTTGTGTCTGATGATCTTAAAGTAGCTAAACAGGTAGAAAGCTAGAAGGATGCTTGGGTGCATACGGAGAGGAATGGCTAGCAGAAAAAAGGAGGTGATAATGCCTCTGTATAAGTCTTTGGTGCGACCTCATTTGGAGTATAGTGTGCAATTCTGGAGACCGCACCTTCAAAAGGATGTGAACAGGATGGAGTCGGTGCAGAGGGTGGCTACTAAAATGATTATTTATTTATTTATTTATTTTTATTTTATTTTACAGTTTTTAGTGATTAGTTTTTACAGATTAGTGGGCTTCATTATAAAGCATATGAGGACAGACTTAAGGATCTTAATATGTACACCTTAGAAGAAAGGCGGGATAGAGGTGATATGAATGAGATGTTTAAATACCTCCGTGGCATAAATGTTCAGGGAGAGAGCTTCTTTCAATTGAAAGCAAGTTCTGCTACGAGGGGACATGGGATGAGGGTGAAGGGAGATAGATTCAGGAGTGATATGCGGAAATATTTCTTTACGAAAAGAGTAGTGGATCCATGGAATAGTCTCCCAGTGGAGGTGGTAGAGATGAGGACAGTAACTGAATTCAAAAAAAGCATGGGACCAACACAGAGGATCTCTAAAGGTAAAAAATGGACTGTTGTAGTTGTTGATATGAAAGGACAGACTAGATAGGCCATGTGGTCTTTTTCTGTCATCATGTTTCTATGTTTCTATGTAATTTTTCCAACCAACACAATGCATATGTCCTTGAAAATATAAAATCACATGTATCGTTGCCTTCCCCAACATATTTCTTCCCTGGGAATGCCTCCAGAAAAATGCCGATAAATGTGCATGCATTGGGGCCGATATTTAGCAGCGGTGGTCAGTACTTTTAAAGCAGTCAGACATCGCTGCTTTAAGATATTCAATGCTGGCAATATTCATTCGCTGGCCAGATTGTAAAACCGGCTAAAGTTAGGCAAGTCTTCGTTTCCTCTAACTCTAGCTGGTTTTGGTTAACCAGGCAGTGACTCAGTATTGCCCTGCTGCTGCCCCCAGCACCCTGAGGCTAGCCGGTTAGTGTTGCAGCATTCAGCGATGCAATCCAAAGATATTCAGTGGCACAAAACTGTTATGTGCTATTGAATATCCCAGTCACTGCGGGCCTGCTAACTGCATCAATCTTTTTCAATATGCCCCCTATTGTGTTTTCCCAGGATACACAGCTTATTTAGCTATGCAAAGAGCCATGCGGGTACTTACTTAGCTAGTTCATGCCATTCAGATACAGTATTTCTCTATCCCTCAAAGGGCTTACAGTCTAAGTTTATACCTGAGGCACTAGAATGTTAAGTGACTTGCCCAACATCACAAAAAACATCAGTCAAATTTGAACCCTGGTTTCTCAGGTTCAAGCTCTCTGCTTCAACAACTAGTTTACTCTGCCACTCTTGAAAATTGTCATGATATAATACTGTAAATGCGGTCGCATTCAATAGAGGGATTTGGATTACCAAGGACTAGGAAGTTTATATCCCTCCAAGTATATCAAGAGATGAATAGATTAAGATTTGCTACTGTCGACTATGACTATGCTCTAATCATAGAAGATTGTAAGGACCCGGGGTCTCAGACTGTGGCAGCAACTTCCCGGGTTTAGCTCCTATAGGAAATACGTTGCTTCTTTGCATCAATGACCTCTCCGGTTCCAATTTGTCCGAAATGAAGCAGGTATGCAATAATCTAAATATCTCTTGACATCGCTTAAAGTTCAAATTTCCACAATTGACATTCTTGCTTATGCGTTACTGAGATTTCAGGAAAATTATTAATGATGTATCTTAAATAAACATGCTTATCTCAAAGAAAGAATGACAAACTTCCCCAACGCCACCATTCAGGTACCGGCTTGCGTTTTGATTCTTCCTCAGTGGGAATCATTAGTTCATGAAATAGCACTATCTGCAAATAAATAAATCACGCGTTTTCTAAGATCTCAGTCTAGTTGCCAAAATATACATATCAGTGTAGTTAGAAAATGACTCGTTCTTACCATTGATTCTCTGTATCTAAGAGTCTGAAAGTAACGAGTAGTCTCATGGCTGTCTACTAGCTCACCAACTTGCTTTCAGACGCCGCGCATACGTGCCAATGTTGCAGCTGGAGTTTAAATAGCCATACAATGACGTATGTGTGTAACAGGAAAAAGAAACATTCACTTTCAGGTGCACCAAGCTTAAACACAGCCACCCCACTCGATCATATTGTTTAGTCCTCCTGGGATGACAGTTTGTAATCTATATATCCAAGTTTGTTCTTGAATAAGTAAAGTTTTAGCTCTGGATTTACCTGCCCTCCCCGCTGTTATTGCTTCGATACCAAAACATCTCAGCTCCTCAAAGGTATGATGATGTTGTGCACAATGTGCTACCAGGGGAGCCTCTTGAACATGACATTTAAGTCTGCTCCAATGTTCATTCATGCGAACTCGAAATTGCCTAACAGTTTTACCAATGTATAACAAACCGCATGGGCACCTGATCCCATAAACAAGATGATCAGAGTTGCAGGAGGTAGAATCTTTCAACCTATAAGTTCCTCCATGATAGGTGAAACTAGCAATCTCTTCAGTTACGGAACAGATGTTACCACCGCATTTCATATGTCCTGTTATCCTCTCCTGTATGGTCTTCGGAAAGGACCGTAGTTTAGCTGGACTAAGCTTCTCTTTCAGATTCTGATGTCGAGTCCAAACACATTGTATAGATTTATTCTGCAACCCGGGCAAAGTGCTTAATACATTATGATGACGTTTTATTATGCGTTTAATACTACCTCTAAGTGGGGAGAATTTAGTGATAAAATTGATATTATCGGTATCTAGGGGCTCCGATTTGTCCCGAGACTGTAACAGTAATTCTCTGTTATTATACAGGGCCCTCTTATACGCCATTCTGACAATTGGGATGGGGTATCCCCTATCTACAAAAGTCCGCATCAAGTTGCCAGCTTGTATTTTGATATAATACTGGGCTTAATATAAGATTACTCAAATATAAAATGACCCCCCCTCTCCTGCATTTGGATGTAATATTGTATAACAGCAAAAAGCTACAGAAGCAGAAGATGTGGCACAAAGAAAGCTCTTTGATCTGCTGGGCCCTGCAACAAGCAATTTCCTCCTCCTTTGTTGGACTTCACAGTTCCAGACCAGACAAGGCTGTCTTCTGCTGCTATGATGTCTGCTTCCTCCCCTGCCATGCTTGATTCTGCTGCCTCTTCCCTTATTGAATCTCTCCTTTTTTAGTTGTCAGTATGGTGGTAATTTTATAAGGCATTTCTGCATGCAAAACAACATTTTACACAGAGAATTAATGTTTTATAAAATTGCCCAGGATCCAGGTACCTAAAGAAGTGCACGTACAACATGTATAAAAAAAATGTGTCCAAACTGGTTGAAGATGTTCCTGGGGTTGGGCTTGGGTAGGATTTATGCTTGTATGTGTATTTATAAAATACACACTTAAGCATGCAAAATAAACTGGCAAATTTGTGTGTGCCTCAGAGCAGGTGTGAAGTTTCTGTTTGCGTGTTAGAATTATACATATGTTGTTTTGCAACTCACTTAGGGGACTGTTTACTAAAGTATGTTACGCTGTTGCAGCTAACACAGCAAAAAACCTGCAGATAGCATGGTGTTATCTGCAAAAGCCATGCATCATCTGTTAGTGATGTGCACAGGAATGCACTGGAATTGCAGGCAGCATGATCGGATAGCCTGGATGCAGCTAAAGCCCCCCATTGAGGTAGGGAGAGTACTACCTGTGCTGTCTGCAGATCAGACATCTAACATGTGCTGTGGAGGCCCATAGTAATCGTACATTGCAGACAAGCCCACTCTTCTCTCTAATCCTACCCACTCATGCAGAAAACACATGTTCTGCAGATAGCACCATGCATTATCTGTTAACACAGCCCAATAGGGTTCACTATATGCTGTATTAACAGTTAACATGGTTTATTAAACATGCCCCTTAGTAATAATGTGATAGACAAAACAAAAATAGAATAAATTAAATTCCTGCTGCAAACGTTAGATGGCCATTTTCCTCTTTCTATCAGACTGCTAAGCAGTTTTCCCATCGACATGTTAATTTGAGATGCAGGGCTGTCCCCAGGGTTGGTTCAAGGTGTTGGCACTCTAGACAAACCTTAAACCTTATGCCCTCTTCCACACCCACACACCCCCCGGCTGTCAGAATGTATCATTTAGCTTTGAATAATCTGCTCTTTGACCCCACAAGCTGCAGCCCTAAGTGGCTACCTAGTTTGCCTGAAAGTTGTGCCTGCCCTGCTGAGATCGCATTTCTTTAGCAAGCAGATGGCTGCACAACTTTGCTGCCTGGGCCACTAAGCAGTTTTCAGATGAGCATCTACAGCCATTGCGGAGCTAAGCATCTCTCTCTGTGAGAGGGCTTTTAAATCACATGGGCTGTATGTCCTGTACCGCCTGTGAGTCAGCAGGTTGCAGAATCATCTTTTGGCATACAGATTTTCAAATAACAATTTCAGTTTTTATTAGGTCAGTGGGGTATTGAGGAAGAAGAGCAACTACGGACGCTTCTTCCTATTTCTGATTTTAACACAATAGAATCGAAAATGCTCATAAAAATTTCAAGCTGAAAATTATCACTCGCATACGTAGATATTGGTAATTACTTTCTTAATACAGATCTTTTTTTCAGTGCACAGGATGCAAATTCAATCACAGAAAATGCTGCAAGAGAATCTGAAGGAGGAGATAATGAAATAACCTGCAGTGCGGCAAACACTGCGGGTAGTTTTTCCCCTTGAGTTTTGCTGTGATAATCAAAGGAAAAGTACAAATGTACTTTTCCTTTGATTATTGCCTAACAAAAATAAACCTACAAAATTCTACATGCTTTTCATATGGGCACAATTCATAGGCATAACTTTGATTGCATAAAACTATTCACATGTCCCTCATCCCTCTCAAATTAACCCCAGCCTGGGAATATCCGCTCAACTGCATAGAGTTAAAGTACATGACTTGGGTAATGAAACAAGCACTCATATACACATACAGACTGGGCAATAAAGAGAACACCTATTTCTGGACATAAAGTGCTGTTTTTCCAGCAGAAATGGACCTCAGGATGATAATTCTATAAGCTCTCAATTATTTAACGTGTGTTTTTATGCATGTTAATATTGTCTACTCTAGAAATCCGAATCTGCACTGATTGGACTTTATAGAATACTAGCATAAGTGGCCATCAACGCATGGAAATTTAAGCCACGGCCATTTACACTAGCTCTAGAAATGGTGTAGCTGACAGCATGGACCTAATGTGCATATGCCCTTACTCTGTCCAAGTTCCAACCATGTTTACACCCATAGAGACAGTAGGCATGCTGGTCTTCACGTATATAATTGCAAAATCACTCCTTCTTTCATTTACATGCTTAAGTGTTCACTTATGCATGTCCATGACTAGAATACTGCAATTTACATGTGTAAATGGCATGAACATTCCCTCAGCTTTTTACCCTCATCAGGGGTAATTTTATAATATCATTTTAGCATGTATGTGGCACTATGTACCTCTAAAAAGGGTTTTTAGAAAATTAGGCATAAAAGTATGATCATTGCATGCAGATGAGTCCTTTTACAGTAGGCATAGCCAAGGGGATGGTTTGGATGAATCATGGTCAGAGCTGTGAAGTAGCAGAATAGATTACGAAATTTCTTAATTTACATGCATAATTTGTAATCTAGGTGCAAGCATTTAAACCTGTTTCAAGGGACGATGTATCAAGTTTTAATAAACTATAAACAGATCATCTCAAGTAGGTGTGATATCTGTTCCTGAACTAAAGTCATGACATGTGCAAGATTACGCTTGTATTTTATAAAGTCAAGTGGGTGCCTACTTGTATTTAGAAAATAAGGATCATGGAATCCATCTACTTTTTGGGAACCTGACAGGTACTTGTGACCTGGATTGGCCCCTGTTGAAAATAGGATACTGGGCTTGATGGATCTTTTGTCTGACTTAGTTTGACATAGCTTATGTTCTTATATTCTTAGGCCCTGCTATAAAATTACCTTCCACAAGGGTAACTTTATTAAATATTTTCACACCAAAAATGATTTTTAGGTGCAGAAATGCGTTCTTACAGAATGAGGTTAGAACATACAATTTGCCATACTGGGTCAGACCAAAGGTCCATCAAGACCCGCAACCTGTTTCCAGTATGGCCATTCCAGGTCACAAGTACCTGGCAGAATCCCGAAAGATAGAAAGATTCCATGCTGCTTATCCCAGGGATAGGCAATGGATTTCCCTCAGTCTACTTTAATAACAGTTTATGAATTTTTCATCCACACCTTTTATAAACCAAGCTACACTCACAGCAAGGAATTCCAGAGCTTAATTAACGAGTGAAAGCATATTTTTCAGGATTAGTCTTAAATGTACTACTTTAGTAGCACATTTGAGACTATTCCTGGAAGGAGTAATCCTGGAGGAGGAGCCTAGTGGTTAGGTTAATCCTGGAGGAGTGGCCTAGTGGTTGGGGCAAATTGCCTCAGGCCAGAGTGCTGGGGGTTCAAATCCCACTGGAGGACAGCAACCTCAGGCTAGAGAGACTGGGTTTTCTAGTCCCACAGGTGCTCCTTGTGGCCTTGGGCAAGCCACTTAACCCTCCATTGCCTCAGGTACATAACATAGTTTGTGAGCCTTTCAGGGACAAGGGAAATATATACCATACCTGAATGTATACTGCTTTGACCTGGTGAAAAGCAGTAAAGCAGTATATAAGCATTGCTAAATAAATTTAGTAGCTTCATTGTGTGCTCCCTAGTCTTTGGACCTTTGTTTTTTTTTTTTTAATTTTTATTTAGCATTTTATTACTTACAAACATCACATATTCTAAACAACAAGAACAACTAACCAAAAACTTGGCTATGCAAGAGTACAAGACAGTAATAACAATAGAATGACACGTTAGACAGGCACCTTTAAACAACATGATTAATATACGATCGTATATATTATATCAACATCATTATGACTATGGTATGGCCTCCGGCGATGGACAGAGAATCCCGATACCAATCACCGTGAACTGGGAATAATCTTGGAGTCCAGGGCAACCCACTTTGCCATCTTCCGAAGTAGATAGGGATGTCGCTGCACATATAATCGCTCATAAATACGATGGGCACACAACAAGTTCCACCATTGCTCATAGTGTAAGGCTGCAAGATTTTTCCAATGGCTCATCAGGGCTTTTAGCGCTAGTCCCAGTAGTAGATCCAGACTCGGATAATCTTCGCTAAGTAAACCTGGGATTCCCGCTCGTGAGCGGTAGATTATAATTCGAAATGTCAACGGGGCATGTATACCCAGCAGTTGAGAGATTCTATTCCAAACTTGTCGCCAGTACATACGCAGCTTGGAGCAAGTATACAGCATATGTTCTAATGTACCAGGATCAACTTTGCAGGACCAGCAAAGATTATCAGCTGGATCTTGCCACTTCGACATTTTGATAGGGGTCAGATACGCCCTGTGTGCCAGAAAAAACAATGTTTGTGTCAAGGAGGCGGAGCATGCTATCCTGATCTGTGACTGCCAAAAGTACGTCCAGTCTTCCTTTCCTTCTAAGCAGCCAACTTCCAATTCCCACCTGGATTGTGTACTATCACAGGATTGGCTCCGCCCCTCACGTAGTAGTGAGACTATGTTGGAGACAATCCGCGTGCCCTCTCGCAGCTCTTGAACTTTTGTTTTCCAGGTGCTAATCGCTGGAAGGCCAATTGGTGTAACTTCTGCCTTCCCCAGACAATGCCTCAGTTGGCACCATTGGAACATCCCGCTGTCCGGTAGATCGAATTCCTGTTGTAACTCTCGATAAGTTTTAAACCGGCCTCCAACCATCAGGTGCCCCAGAGTGCATATACCATGCCGGAACCATTTGGGCCAAAGAAAACACTCTCCCGCAATCTGAAATCTGGAATTGAGCCAAATAGGGGTCTCTGCAGTGAAACCCTGCCACTCTGAATCTGAATTTTGTAGCATTTGAAAGGCTTGCTGCGTCGCTTGAATTACTAAGTTGGATTTCCCCCCAGGGATCCTACTCGCTTCTATACAGAGTCCCAGCGGAATTGGTTCACAGATGGCAGCTTCAATGTGTAGCCAGTGTGGATCGCTTGCTTCCACTGCTGCATCACTCCGCAAACACCCTTGTCTTAACATAGCTGCCGCATGGTACCAAAGGCAGTCAGGAAATTGCACTCCTCCTTTCCCCTTCGCCAGCTTGAGCTTCCATTGTGCGATCCGAGGAGTCTTATTTCGCCACAGGAAGGCGAGCAGCATCTTACTCAGATTTTTGTAGAAACTGGGCGAGAATAACACTGGTATCATACTTAAGATATAATTAATTTTAGGGACTATCACCATTTTTATGGTCTCGAGTCTGCCCCACCACGTCAGGTGAAGGGGGTTCCACCTCTGGATGCATTCTTGCACTAGCTTCACACAATGGATTTCGTTGTGTCTCACAGTGCCCGATAGGGTGGTAGAATATTCAACTCCCAGATACTTGAAAGAACTCGACTCTATCTTAAATGGAAAATTCTCCAGTAAATCACCCGTCACCATGCTGTTTAACGGTATAGCCACCGTTTTGGTGAGATTCAGTTTGTAGCCAGAGACAGCGGAGTAACTTGCTATAGTATGTAGTAGAGCGTCAATAGATTCCGGCTCCACAAATAGGAATACATCATCAGCATACGCTGACAACTTGTAGTGGTGTCCATATATTCCAATACCACGAATGGCCTCTTGCTGTCTTATGCTAATAGCCAACGGTTCCAGAGCGAGATTGAAAAGTAGCGGTGACAGGGGACACCCTTGTCGCGTACCCCTGTGTAAACGGAAGACAGAGGATAAGGTTCCATTGGCTAAGATCCACGCGCTAGGATGAGCATAGAGCATCTGTATACGTTTCAGAAAGTGATCTTGAAAGCCAAACCATTGCATGGAGCGAAAGAGATAAGTCCACTCAATCCTATCAAAGGCTTTTTCTGCGTCTAATGCAAGCCCCATAAGCGGGCGCTGGATTCGCTGAGCTTCCAATAACACGTGTGCTAACAGCCTTCCGTTGTCCACTGTCGACCTTCCTGACATGAAACCGGACTGGTCGGGATGTATAAGAGTACTCAACACTTTATTCAATCTATTAGCCAAGACTTTGGCATAAATTTTATAATCAGAGTTGAGAAGGGAGATAGGTCGATAATTTTCAATTCTTAGAGGATCTCGACCTGGCTTTGGATGTATGACAATCGTAGCCTCTGAGAGCGCTCCCGTGTCCGGGTATTCCTCATACAGTCGACTGTAATAGGTCTGCAATTCAGGGATCAAAAGAGCAGAGAAGGCACGATAAAATTCTAATGGTATACCGTCGGGACCGCATGCTTTACCACTGGCCAACTGTTGCATAGCTTTGTCAATCTCCGCACAGGTTATCTCCGTTTCCAGCCCCAGTATCTGTTGTTGTGTTAATTGCGGTCTCTGTATATCAGAAGTCAGACTTTGAAAAAAGTCTTCCTTCCAAATTACTTCGGATTTATAGAGGTCTTGATAAAATTCCCTGCACCTCTCCAGGATATCCTCATCTTTAACCAACACATGACCTTGTCCGTCATCCAATCCGGCAATACGGGTTCGCGACGACTGCGCCCTCAGCTCTCTAGCTAACAGTGGGCTAGCTCTGTTGCTCTCCTGATAAAATACACTTTGTTGAATTTGTTGCACCCGCTGGGCTTCGGTACTCAGGATAGCATTGTACTGATAGCGGAGACGCTGTAACCGAATCAACACCAGTGGGTCCGATTTCTTAGCTAAAAGTCTCTCCCCTACTCCTATTGAGGTTTGCAATTCCATCAATTTCCCCCGTCGCAATTTCTTCTGCCGGATGTCATATGTAGTCATGAGGCCACGCAGAGTCGCCTTAAGAGCTTCCCACCAGGCCCATGTAGCCGTATCTTCAATCTTATTGCATTCCAGATACGTGTCAATGCCGGAACGCATATAGTCAAGAAACTCTGCATCTGTAAGCCAAGCTTTATCCATTCGAAAATTCATGTGCGACTGTCCTACCGTACTGGCTCCCAGCCTCATGACTATAGCGGCATGATCCGATATGGTTTTGGGTAAAATCTCCACCTCACTGATGCGCGACAGAAGTGTCTTGGATATTAGAAAATAATCAAGTCTAGTTTGTGATTGATGTGGGATAGAGTAGTATGTATATTCTCGAGCACTGGGATGCATTAGTCGCCACGGGTCCACAAGATCAAATGCCTCCACCAATCCTTGCAGTACTCCAAGCGCCTTGGGTTTATTCTGGGGCCGATAAGGGGTACGATCCAACAGCGGATCTTGGATCATATTGAAGTCCCCCCCAAGTATCAGGTGGGTAGCCGGTGACGCCTGCAGTTCATCCGCTAGCTGTTGGAAAAAAGTCGGATCTTCGACATTAGGGCCGTAAACCGCTAATAAAGTATAATCCTCTGAGCCAATCTGTAGTCTCACTTTAGCCCACCTGCCGTTAGGATCTATCCTAGTCTCCAAGATGGTTGGATGCAAAGTCCTCCGGAGTAGAATAATCACTCCACCTTTCTTAGTTGGTGCAGGTGACGCCAAGATATTCTGGTAGGTACCACTGCAGACTTTATTGGACTCAGCTAGGGTCAGACGTGTTTCCTGCAGGTATATGACATCTGCCCTCTGCTTCTGGCAATACAATAATATTTTTGTACGTTTGATGGGATTATTAATGCCCTGGACATTCAGAGTTAGGAGTTTAAGTCCCCCAGTGGCCATGAGACAAAACGGTTCTCCGGGATCTCTATCCATCGCCAGGTGCCATAAGGCCATTCCAGCTTACTACTCAGAAAACATATACATAGCCAATAAACAAACAAAACTGTTAACCACCACCCCATTTGCACAGCGGAGTGCTCCACCCTCTGCATTCAACCACCCACCCTCCCTCCCCTGCCTATAACCATAAGAGTAAACAATACAGTATATCAATATCCCTTTCTTCCCTTCCATTCTTACTCCTCATGTATGCAGTTACATTACCATAAGTCCAGATCGTTATTCATTCAGCATCCTTCCTGCTATGTCCTTAGAGATAGAGAGACGATTTAGAGGACAAAAGAAGCATTGTTATGCTCCATGAGAAGCTTTCAGTTCAGCGTCTTCATTACAAACCATCCTTCCCCAAGCCGGCCTTCAAATACTCCGGCCTTCTGGGGAAGCTATCTCCATCCCCTGCTGCAACTAGGATCCTGGAGACCCATCTCATCGACCAACTTCCATCCGGGAGAAATCCTGAAGGAATGCCCGCAGCGCCACTGCTGTTTCAAAGTTCCTGGTGACGTTATCCACTGTTACCCACATTTTCGCTGGGTAAAAAAGTCCATAACGTGCCTGAATTTTTTGGAGCATTGGCCGGCATTCCAGCAACTCCCGGCGTCGATCTACCGTTTTTTTAGACAGATCTGGGAAGAAAGCTATCTTGTTGCCATTCAGCAGCAGGGAATTCTTCTGTTTGGCGACCTGCATGATATGCAACACCTGGGGGTACCGGAGGACTTTAATTAACATTGGGCGAGGCCTTTTCGCTGCCGATGAAGTTAAGATGGGGACCCGATGCGCCCTTTCTATTTCAAAGGGGGCTGAGAATTTGACTTGAAGGAGCTCCGGAATCATTCGCTCCATATATCCAATCGGGTCATTCCCCTCGATTCCCTCTGGCATACCAATAATCCGTACATTACTCCTGCGGGATCGATTACTCTGCTCCTCCAGCTGCCCTTCAAGGAGAGCCACTCTCTTGGCTAATGGGCCTAATTGCGAAATCTCACCATCGTGCTTCTGCACCAAGGCCTCCACTTTCACCAAGCGTCCGTCCATATCTCCCAACTTCTCACGCACTTCATGCAACTCCTCTTGCACTCGGGTTAAGGTTTCCCCGTTGTTCACCATCAGCTCCTTCATCGCTCTCAACTCCGCCAGGATTTCACGTACTCCTTCGTCGGCGTCTCTATCGGGCTTTGCCTTTTGCGGGGAGGCCGCGTCGTGCTTTAGGCGTTTCACCGCTTGCCCCGCTGCCGGCGTAAACTCCAGTTTTGCTGGTTTTAGTGTCGCCATTTGCTCATGGATTAGCTGACAAATTTTAAAGCGGTCTAATCACCTCTGTGTGCGGGAAGAAAGGTCGGAATCTGTAGTTCAGGCAGGAGAGAGATTTTAAGCGGCCATCACGCTTCGCGGCTAGCTCCGCCCCCGTCTTTGGACCTTTGAAAGAGTAAACAACCACGCCACTACACTCATTATTTTATATACTTCTATTATGTCGCCTCAACCATCTCATCTCCAAGCTGAGGAGCCCTATCCTTTTAAGCCTTACCTCAAAGGGATATAATTTCATCTCCTTTATTGTTTTGGCCTAATTCTGCTATATCCTTTTTAAGATGCAGCAAAGAGAACTACACAATGGAGCGATACAGAAGCATCATGATATTCTTTGTTTTATTCTCCATTTCTTTCCTCATAATTCCTATAATTCTATTAGCTTTCTTGGACACTGCTGCACACTGCGAAGAAGATTTAACATATTATCCATGATGATGCCCAGATCCTTTTTCTGGGTGTTGTTTCCTAATGCGAAACCTTACATCATATACCTACACAGTAGCTTGTTTTGTTCTTTCCTAAGTGCATAACGGAGGCATTCCACTATTCATCTTTCTGCATTGAGAAAATTGACCATTTATCCCTACTCTCTGTTGTCTATCTTTTAGCCAGTTCTCAATTCATAGTAGGCACTGCCTCACATTCTCAAGTGTCTCTCACAAAGACCTTGTCAAACACTTTCTGAAAATCCAGATATACGATATCAAATGGATCACTTTTTTCAACATGTTTATTAACATCTTTAAAAATATGTAGCAAATTGGTGAGGCAAATTGGCTAAATCCATGTTGGCTTTGTCCCATTAAACCACGACTATATGTTCATTTTGCTTGGCGTTATCATCAAGTCTGTAGTTTCCTACACCCTCCAATCTTCAGGTGCTATTTTAATGATAATTTACAAATTATTACTGCAATTTCATTTTTCGGTTCTTTCAGTACCTCAGGATGCATATCATTCATTCCAGGTATTTTTCTACTCTTTAGTTAGTTGAATTGCCCTATTATATCTTCCAGATTCACTGAGATTGGTTTCATTTCCTTTGAATCATCGCCTTATTACTAATAACTTTAAGTATAATTTCTGGCATGGGTATCTCCCCACAGCAGAGAAAATCACACGAAGAAGCAATACCACACACAGAATATAATCTGAAGAAACAGGATTGGGGGTCCTAATGATGTAATGAACTGAACTTTAAGAATATAAACATCATTAAGCCCTAATCAAGTGGAGGAGTAGCCTGGTGGTTAGAACACCAGCTTGGTAACCAAGAAACCAAGGTTCAATTCCCACTAGTACTCCTTGTGGCCTTGGGCAAGTCACTTAACCTTCCATTGCCTCAGAAGAAAGGCCTGGCAATCTACTTCCAGTCACACTGCCAAGAAAACCCAGGAGCTTCTGGGTCACCAGGAGTCAGGACTCACTCAAAGGCACACATTGCATTTTTGAATCCCTAATCATCAGAGTCCCCCTTTATATCTATTCTCTGCCCTTATCTGTATGCTCTATCCTCTTGGCTTTCCCGTAAAACATTGGCGTTCTTTTCCTATTTTCTGATTGCAGTCATTTATTGTAAACCGCCCTGAAGCTTCTTTGCATGGGCGGTCAATCAAGCAACAAAATAAAGAAAAAGATAAAGATTGCATGGTCTATTACAGAATAAAGACCCTATATGGCCAGGAAGCTGAGTTCTGAGATTTTGATTTCTGAGGGGTATCTCCACACCACCGAATCTTATTAATACCTCCAGCCCTTTTAAGACTGCAGCCTGGAACATCAGGTTGTGTGTTTGTGGTCCAATGCTCCCATCTGGGAATATAATGCCTGCTCTGAGCTAGCATTATTTTTCTAAGAATAACACGGAAAGCAATGAGCACCGCAAGCTGCATTATTCAGTTTGAATACTAATAAGGTGTTTTATAGGCATTTCCATGTTTTGCATCTCATTAGTATTTAACGTGTTGCGATGCAAAATTGTGCATCATGGTAATATAGCACGTTATTGACCTTTAACATCGGTTATGGGCCTAATAATGTGCATTATTCTCATAGCTCACTTTAGCTACTACCCCCCTAAATACCAGTAGCTAACGTCACATTAATCATGGGACTAGGAAATTTTAAGTGACACCAAACACAAAAGAGAAAGTAATTATTGATAAGTTGATATTAAACTGTTGTTCAGAAGCTGATGTTATTATTTATTTATTTATTTATTACAAGCTCTTATATACCGCACTATTTGGGATCAGCGCGGTTTACAGTACAAACCAGAACAACAAGCTGTTTAGTTTTACATTGAACAGGAAAACGAACTTGGATAATACATGGGGAAAATGTAATTGAAACAATTTAAAACAAATGTTCAATTGCAAGTGCGTTAAATAGTTTCATATTGTGGACGCCATTTTAAAAGGCTCCCCCCAAATGTGCAGTTTTGTAAAAATTTTCCACTTACGACATGCAAGTGTCATCATCATAACATACAGAGCCTTTAATGATACCGCTCTTTTTTTTTACATTTTTCTTTGAAAAATAGCTGTCCTTGCTGTACATGCCACCTAATAAACATGTTTTCTCATGGCCTTATAGGTATTTTAGAAAATATTCCGTGCTTATCCAGACTTTTGTAAAATTGTGAATGCCCCACCTTGAACATCCCTCTTCCTATGTAGAGGACGTATACAAATTTGTGCTTCGTGTATTTCACTGCAGCCATTTTCCCCTTCAAAAGTAAGAGCAAAACGTTTAGAAATGCTGTAGGAAACCAATACTTTAAAGTGACTGATCATATCTATCTTAAGTAATGCCCTACTTTCTCCTCAAACATATTGCACAGAACAGAACTGAAATACATTAAGGACAGAAATCAGATCAGGAATATAGTGCAAAATTGTGTTTGCATTTTTAGAACACTGCCTGCCTAACATTAACAAGTCTCAGATTGTCAGATTGAGCTGGCAAAATGCCATGTCATGAAATATGCAATACGATACTTTCCTAAAGGGATGTCAGCAGGATACAAAACCTCAATTACTACTACTGCATTGTATGACAAGATATATCTGATTAACAAAATGGCGTATCATAATGAGTCAGCTAATAAACACAGGTACACTAAAAAAAATTTTTTTTAAACTGCCTCTAATGTTTTGATTGATTTTTACGTTTTTTGGTGCGCTGAATCCAAATCTGGTAACCAATTTGCTCCATCACGTACAGATTTTTTGCTACATTGGGTTAGCAGTTTGAGGTGAACGTTTCAGATTGAGTGCGATCGAGATAAACGTTTCTTGGATGAATTCTTTATACTAATTGTTTAGTAGTTATTCAAATAAGAATAAAGAAAATTGTAACAAGGCAGCACATAAGAATAGAGTAATGTCAACAAAACACACTGTGATGGTAGCAAAATTGCACTTAAAACAGCCACATACATGTGCACAAACATTGAGCATATAAGAGCGAGGTTAGACACAAAGCAAAGCAAAGAAATGTGCAAAAAATGTTGTACAGGTATGTATGTAAGAATAGAAAACGCAAACCGCACCATTGCAATACATGAAGACAAACACCCGATGGTATGAAAATAAAATTCTAATAAATGAGATCCGACACTGTGGTAATAACTAGCAAATTTTTATTTCAAAGTTTAGTAAAAACACGATATTTGTCAACACAGTTTAGATTTTAAAGTCATTCTTGGGTCAATCAATCTCCTGGTGGGCCCGTTTCTTCTTCTCCCGAATGCTTCTCTTGGTGCGCTGCTTGGTGTATTTTTCATCTGGGGTTTCCCGCAGCAGCAACCAGCAGAAATCAGCCATCATAGTGGTGTTCCATCTTCCTTGGTACCTTCTCTCTGCGTCCTTGATGTCCTGGTGAAACCTTTCACCTTGTTCTTCACTGTACGCCCCCAAGTTTTCGGGAAAGTAGTTCACATGGGAGTGCAAGAAATGGACTTTCAGGCTCATGTTACAGCCTTGTTCTTTGAAGGCATTGAGCATCCTGGCAACAATATCCTTATAGTTCTCATCCCGCCTGTTCCCCAAGAATTTGAGAACAACATCCTTGAAGGAATCCCAGGCTTCTTTTTCCTTCTCAGACATCGTTTCAGTGAATGCTCCATCTGAAATGAGTTTCCTTATATCAGGGCCAACAAACACTCCTTCCTTTAGCTTTGCTTCAGAAAGTCGGGGGAACTTTGAGCAAAGGTACCGAAAGCACTCACCATCTTTTGGAAGGGACATGATGAATTGCTTAATGAGACGCAACTTAATGTGGAGAGGTGGTAATAGAATTTTATCACGAGGTACCAAGCTCTCATGAAGAACATTTTTCTCACCGGGTCTCAAATACTCCCGAATTGGCCAGTCTTTTTTCCCCCAGTGTAGGTCGCGGGCCCAGCTATCCCACAAGCAAAGGAAGCAGGGATATTTGGTGAAACCGGATTGCTGCCCTAATAGCATGGATAGAATTTTAAAGTCTCCACAAATCATCCACTTATGCTCATCATAACGAATCTTCTGAAGAATCAGGGCCAAATTCTCGTATTTTTCTTGGAGAATAACAGAGTGAGCAATAGGAACTGAAGCGAATGTGTTGCCATTATGAAGAAGAACACCTTTTATGCTGTCTTTTGACGAATCAATGAACAGCCGCCATTCAGCAGGATCATACTTGAGTTTAAACTTTTCCATCACTCCGTATATATCGTTGCAAAATACCAAATCTTCCTCTTTGCTGAAATACTTCAAAAATTGTGTCTCGCAGTTGCGGTACCAATAAAACGTTGTTCCTGGTGACAATAGATTTTTCTGTTTAAGCCGAGAACCTAGCAGTTGGGCAGCATCTTTTGGGAGTCCTAAATCCTGGACTAAATCATTCAATTCAGCTTGAGAGAAAAGTTCAGGTTTCGGATCTGGTTCAGTTTCAAACTCGGAAGTACTGGACTCATCGGGAAAAGCCATCTGATGAGTCTCATCATGATCAGAACCGTCCACACAAATATGATCCAAAGATTTTGGTGGTTCAGGCACAGGTACTTCGTTGCTATGAGGCATAGGCCTAATTGCTGAGGGAAGGTTGGGGTAACTTATTACGTTCTTATTTTTTAAGTTGTATCCCTTCACAATGCAAGAGCAAAAATAGCAGTCACTGCTGTGGTCTCTTTGTTCACGCCACATCATAGGTATTCCGAAACGAAATGCTTGTTTTTTACCTTTCATCCATAAGCGTAGATCTTCCTCACATGTCTTGCACACTTTGTGAGGAGCCCACGGTTTGTCTTGATCGCCTAACTTCAAACCGAAATAGGCAAAATATACTTTTTTAATAAATGCAGAAATGTTCCTCTGCCGCTTTTTCACGGTATATTCCCCACAAATAAAACAAAAACTGTCCGGAGAGTTGACGCAACCTCTGGCTCTGTGAGCCATCACAAATACACAGCACTGCAAACTACAACTGTAGTGAACCACTTCGGAATAAAGCTGGATTACGACTGAGCAAACAAAAGGTAATAATGAACTTGCAAGAAACTGAAATTTGACAGGAACAGGATAAAGCGGTATACAAAACTGTCTAAATAAATAAATAAATAAATAAATGTCGCAACCACCGTGTTTGAGCGAGCGAACGAGGCGAGGCGAACAGGAAAGAACATGCGCCAGCGCGAGTACTGGATTTAGCCCCCCGCCTCCCAATTGTCCTGTTAATGTATAAAATGAATACAAAACACTCTAAAATATCATGAGGGAGTGTTTCTAGTTAGTTAACCATTCCAACCTCTATTTTGGGCCAAGAAAATAAACTGCAGTCGGCTAAAAAGAAATTATGTGAACATTCCTTATATGGGTAAGAAATCTAATTTTGCAAGAAAACGTGACGTGATGGAACATTTTGGCTATTTTTCCTGGATTCAGCACCCCAAAATCTATAGGAATCAGTTGCAAAACTGGAGGCAGTTTTTTGGTAGTGTACCTGTGTAATTGTTTTTAAAACACAAATGAAAACCAAAATTGCATATACATTGATCTTTCAGAAACTTATGAAATTATCTCTGTGTTTTAAGTGAATTCTCAGAATCTGAAAAAACTTGCATTCTTACATTTTCCAGGGCGGGTGCAGGGCCATCCTTGGTGGGTTGCTTCTGTCTATGCCCCTTTCTTCCACTGTCAACTCCAGACTTCGATCCTTTCACCTTGCTGCTCCTTATGCTTGGAACAAACTAATTAAGTCTGTATGTCAGGCTTCTTCTCTCCCCCTTTTCAAATCCATACTAAAGGCTCACCTCTTTGAGGCTGCTTTTGGATCCTGATCTGCTTAGTCCCCCTATGTGTCTCTTTACCTCCCCTAGTTGTTTCCTCGTCCTTAACTGTTGCATTGTCTGTCTTGATTAGATTGTAAGCTCTGAAGAGCAGGGACCGTCTTTACATATATCTATACAGTGCTGCGTACACCTTATAGCGCTATATAAATTATCAGTAGTAATAGTAGTAGGGGATGTGAACACATAGTGCCCTCTTATGGTAGCACAAGCCCACCCCCCCCCCCCCATGGTATAATTGGCCAGGGAGCCTATTTAAAGTCATATATTACATCTCTTATTGGGAAAAGAAACAAGGACTACTACAGAACCCTACATACATATACAGTAAACTACATGTCTGAAGAATCTTTCTTCTCAATCACACATGTATAGCATAGACAGACCCCCATCAAATACAGAATAAGTGACTATAAACTAGATATAAAAACATAAAAACAAGCACTGAACTGAAAACCTCAAGATGTCAGACTGTCAATGTTGTGAAAATCTTATATAGAAATTGAAATACATTTCCCCCATGTCATGCAAAACACAAAGGGCCCGATTCCGTCCCACATGTAGATACCCTCTGTGCATCCGGTCTGAACTGGATGCACAGAGGGGATCGCGATTCTGATCCCGTGGGGCACGTCTAGCCCTGCGGGATCAGAATCGCGAACAGTCCTGCATGTGCAGGCCGGGACTTCGATTCAGTCTGGCCTGCATATTCAGGACTGCCCCCAGCTAACTCAGTCAAGACTCCTCAAAGGAGCCGCGGCACCAAAGAATCATGTTGCCATGGCACTGCAGCTCCATTGAAGAGCCGCGTTGCTGGCCGCCAAATACATGTTTATTCCCCACAGCCTGACCCCCGATTTGGCCTCCTAAGGTCAGGGTTGGGCTGTGGGGATAAACCCCGAATATTCCAAGCACTCATCACCCCACATTTTGATTATGCAAACATCATTCTCTATGGTCTTCCAGATTACGCAATTCACTCCCTTCACCTGGCTATGAATACAGCAGCACGAACCTTGGTTGAAGCTTCTAAATACGAACATGTTACTCCGATTCTGAAACAGCTCCACTGGCTCCCCATTCTCAGTCGTCTTAAATATAAGGTTCTCATCATAACTTTCAAAATTCTGCAGAACCTCTCCGTTCCTGCTCTTAATGAGATTCTACAATGGACACCGGACAACAGAGCAAGAAGATCTACCATGTCAAACACTCTATCAGTTCCTTCTATTATAAGAAAAAGTTCCCAATTTGTGAATGGCCGAGCATTCAAATTGTATGCACCACCACTCTGGAATGCTCTCCCCCCCCCCCCACCCCACAATCCGTGCCATCTCTGACCTAGTTTTTGTCCACCTCTATGTTCTGGATATTTTGGACACTAGCATAACTACCCTCTTCCACAGCAACAATAATGGAGGCTCAGTGGTCACAACATAAGACACCCCTCCCCCCATCTCAGGCACAAAGGGACAACAAAGAGGAATCAGCAAATCCAGCATAACAACTCTCACCCCTGTGTCACTGCTTTGTTTCCTCTCTCTTTTCTTTGAGTCTACTACAGACTCCTCTCTCCCCCACTTCCCAGCACAGGCAGCAGCTTGCCTCTGTTTCTTCTTGCCCCCCCCCCCCCCATCCAGCAGGCAAGCTGACCTACCTCTCTTGTCATCAGTCCATTTCCAGTCCTAGCCCTCCCCTCCCCAAAGAACCCCGCGCCTGTCTGACTGGCTTCAGAGACATCTGGGCGAGGCCCCGGCCCACTTCTGTACAGCCGCTGGACTGAAGAAGGGGGTTTTCCTTCACTGAATCCGGCAGGAAAAAAAATGGCGGGAAGGCAGCCAGAGGCAGCAAAATCCAAAATAAACACAGACACTATTGGTCCCTGCAAGGAATCCACGAATCAGGCTGATTCCTTGCAAGAACCAATAGCAGCTGTGTTTATTTTGGATTTTGTCGTCTCTGGCCTGCCTCTGCCTTCCCGCCACTTTTTTTCTTGCTCAAGAATGCTTTTGGTTGCTTCTTATGAGTCCCTGCGCTTTCTTTTCCTCTTGAGTTGTCACTCTCTTCCCTTTTAAAATATTTAGTTTAGGTTTGTAACTCATGTCATTTAACCCTTTATGCTAGTTTTATGTTATGTATTATGTTTCTTTTTAACATTTTATATATTGTTTTATATTAACATTAATATTTATTTATTTATGTATTTCAAAATTTCTTTGTGTGTTATGTATGTTATATAATTTTCATGGTTTTTATTTTACAATTGATTTTGTTTGTACTATTTTGACACCTAAGGTTTTACCCTGATGAAAGCCAGAGCCAAAACATGGTTGTGTCAGGTTCTACAAATAAAGATATCTCTGTTCTTCTCCTCACCATTGTTTGTGTTCCTGTATTGCTGTGGTTGTGTGTGCTCTTTGCTGGAGCTGCTTAGCTCCACCCAAAACATGCCTCCATCACACCCCCCCAGCCTATTTAGACATCCCTGCAATGGCAATGTCTAAAAAAAATACCTTTCTGAAATCTCTCCGGGGACATGACCCCAGGCACGCCGGACTGGCCTCAGGCCCTTTGCCATTCCTCTTCCCCGCCCCCTTCTCCCCTTAGTCCCCTCCCTGCTCCCTGCAAATAATGACGTCTCTCTGGCTGGAAGGCAGTCATATTCCAGGATCAGCTATTATTCCAGCCTGATTTTATCTAGGGGGGAGGGGGGTTGCAGGCCAAAATCTTTCATATACATAAGAACATAAAAACATAAGAAATAGGAGGAGGAGTGGCCTAGTGGTTGGGGCAAGGTACTTCAGGCCAGAAGGTCAGGGGTTCAAATCCCACTAGAGGACAGCAACCTTGGGCCGGAAGGACTGGGGTTTCTAGCCCCACAGGTGCTCCTTGTGGTCTTGGGCAAGCCACTTAACCCTCCATAGCCCATGTTTATTTATTTATTTAACTGCATTTATATCCCGCTTTTCACCGGGTCAAAGCGGTGTAACATATAACATAGGGGAGGGGGTAATTTTTCTTTAGGGTGGGGGCCATCACCAGGGGGCAACAATTAACGATTTGGGTAGACATGGACATGTATATTTCTGCTGAATCTATGTATTAGGTCATGGTGGTGCTTCTGTTCAGAGATGTTCATGGAATAGGATTGTCTTCAGCTGTTTCTTAAATGATGTGATGTCAGCGTTGTTCCTGATGTGGTTTGGTAGAGAGTTCCAGAGGGATGGAGCATAGAGTTCGAATGCTCTGTTGCAGGTCCGTTGTGTGGATTTGGTTCTTTTGTGGGGGACAACGATAGAGTTATTGGAGGAATGTCTGGTTGATCTGTTGTGGGATGGGCGAGGCAGTAATGAGTGGAGTGAGGTGTTCCGTGTTTGGTGGATAGTTTTGTGGATGAGCAGGATAGCTTTGTACTTGATTCTTGCTTGTAGTGGAAGGAGGTGAAGGTCTCTTAGGATTGGGGTGATGTGCTCGCGTTTTTTTGCATTCTGAATAATCCTCGCTGTAGTATTTAAGGCAGTACGGAGGGGGTTGGTGTGTGAGGCAGGAAGTCCATGATAGATTATGTTGCAGAAATCTAGATGAGGGAGTGTCACAGCTTGCATTACTGTCCTGAAGTCATGAGGTTCTAGGAGGGGTCGGAGGCGTTGAACAGTTTTGGCTTTGTGGAATATCGTCCCAGCGGTTTTGTTGATTTGTTGTTTGAAGGTGAGCGCTTGGTCAATGATGACGCCTAGATATCTTATTTGAGGCTGGATTTGGATTTGCGTGGTTCCCATGTTGAGGTGGGAAGGTGGTTTGAAGTCGGGATCTTTTGTTACTATTAGGGCTTCGGTTTTCTTTAGGTTGATGGACAGGTTGTTTTCCTGTAGCCAGTTGGCTACGTCGTTGAAGCAGGCTGATAGCTGGTCGTTGTTTGCGTTGGTGGTCGTAATTGGTGCGTAGAGCATTATGTCGTCTGCATAGATGTGGAAGTTGACGTTGTGGTTGCGTATGATTGAGCATAGTGGACGGAGATATATGTTAAACAACATGGCTGATAGGGTGGATCCTTGGGGTACTCCTTGTAGTTGTTGGTAGGGGGGCGATGTTGTGGAGAGGGTGCGGATCCATTGCTGTCTGTTGGTTAAATAGGATCTGAACCATTGGAGTACAGTGTCTTTGATTCCAATTGTTTGTGTCTGCGTATGAGGATTTCGTGGGAGATTGTGTCAAATGCCGCTGATATATCTAGGAAGATCAGGATGTATCCTGATTTCTTCTCTTGGGTTCCAATGATGAGGGTGTTCATTAGAATGATCATGAGGGTCTCGACTCCATGTAGTGGTCGGAAACCGTGTTGCTGCGGGTCAAGTATGTCATTGGTGTCCAGGTGGTCTTGAAGCTGGCGTTGGACTATCTTTTCTATTATCTTAGTGGCGAGGGGGAGGCTTGCAACTGGTCTGTAGGAGGTGGGGTCCAGGGGGTCCAGGTTGTTCTTTTTTTATGGTTGGTCGAATGATTGATGTTTTGAGGGCATCCGGTATGTATCCTTGTTTAAAGGATTCGTTTAGGATGTGAGTTAGTGGGGCACTCAGGTCTTCCTTGGTTTTCTTTATCCATTCCGTAGGGCAGGGGTCCAGCGGGGAGGTAGTGGTGTTCAGACAGGAGATAGTGGAGGATATCTCTTCCTTTGAGGTTTCATTGAATGTATTCCAGTCAGCGTTTATGGTGGTACTGGGGTATGTCTTTGTGACTGTAGCGCTGCGGTAAGGTTGTTGAGGTTGCTGAAATTGTTTGTATTGTCGGGCCAAAAGATCCGAGGGGATATCTGGGAGTTGATCGGAGGTGGTCGGTGCTTTTGTCAGTTTTTTGGCAATTTGGAAGAGTTCTCGAGGCTTGTTTACAGCTGTCGTGATGATTTTGGTGTGGTGTGGTAGTTTTTCTTCGCATTGTCGGCCTCTGAGTGGTAGGTAGTGAGTTCAGAGAGGTATTGCTTTTTGTCTATGTCATTTTTGGTTTTCCTCCATTTTCTTTCTGCTCTTCTAAGTTTCGTTTTCAGTTTCCGGAGGTCAGGGGTGAACCAGCGGGCCTTTGAGGAGATGGGTTTGTTGCTGGTTTTGTTCGGAGTTGCATTGGATGCTGAGGAGATTGTGGTGTTCCAGTTGTCTATGAGGTCATCGAGGTTGTTGGAATTCGTAAGTAGGTTAGGTAGAGTTAGTGTCAGGAAGTCTTCTCTGTTGAATGCTTTGAATCTCCGCGTGTGTTGAGTGTTTTCTCTGTTTGTATTTGGTTGATATGCGTGGGAGAGGTGGATGATGTAGTGGTCTGACCATGGGACTGGTGAGATTGTTGGACTGCTGCATGCGGAGGATGTTTGGGAGTTCAGAAATATGAGGTCCAGTGTGTTGCCTTTTTCGTGTGTTGGTTCATTTATGATCTGTGTCAGGTTCATTGCTGTCATGGCATTGAGGAATGTTTCTGTTTGTGCGTCTTGGAGGGATGGGAGATTGAAGTCTCCCAATATAATTGGTTCTTTTGCTGGGTCGATGCTCTCGGAGATGAGGTGTAGTATCCTTGGTAAGTCAGAGTTTGCAGCGGGTGTTCTGTAGACCAGGCATATTGTGAGGTTTTTGTTAGTGAGGGTGAGGATGTCTGCTTCATTGGAGGTTTCAGAGGTGTGGGTCCGTAGGTGGAGGTTGTCCTTTGCGATGATGGCTACCCCTCCGCCTTTTGTGTGTGTTCGGGAGCAGTGATGAAAGCTGTATCCGGTTGGTGTCAGTTGGTTCATTATCACTGTGTCAGTTTCTGTTAGCCAGGTTTCTGTTATACATAGGATGTCAGTCTTCTCAGATATGATCAGGTCTTGAAGCATGTGGTATTTGTTCCTTGTGGAACGTGCGTTTATGAGTGAGATGGAGAGGTGCAGGTGGCTGGTGTGATTGGTGCTTTGGGGTGGCGTGCGGTGTGTGTGTGTTGGGTTGTTCGTGGTGCTGTTGATGTTTGTGGGTTGAGGTTCTGCGGTTCCGGTGTATGGGAGGTCAATGGGTGCGGTTGGGTGTGGGTATGGTGTCTGTGCAGAGGAGGTTGTGCAGGGTAGTGTGTCTGCGTAGGGAGGGTTGCTGAGTGTGCTTGGGTGGGGTTATAGTGTTAGGATGGGAGTGAGAAAGTAGATGGGGGTTAGGAAGGGCGGCATGTTGAGACAGAGTATCTGGGCTTTTGAAGCGGTGTGGTCTCTTCTTGTAGATTTGCTGGAGCTTTTGGAATTTCCGGTGGTTGTCCTGTTGAGCTGCTTGCCACGATGGTTCTCTTTTTATGCCAGAAATGGTGTTGCGGCTGGTAACAGGAGCCGGCGTGCTCACCTGTGTTCCAGTGAGCTCCCGTTTCAGCAGGACTTGAGTCATCGATGGTGCTAGTGCCGGCGAGCTCAGACCCGATCAGGGGAGCTCGAGCCTCAGCTGTTGCAAAGATTTTCCGTGGGGTGGGCCACGCTAATGGCCAGCGCCTAAGGGCCATGCCAAAGGGCCCTCTGGCGAGGCCCTCAGGCGCGGGCCCGCCAGGCGCGGGCGTGCCCTGTAGGGACGCCGCAATTTATGGCCCTTTGTGTGTGCTGTGCCTCCTCTCCCACTGCCCAGATTGGGCAGGAGCAGCTCCCACTGTCCCGATTGGACAGGAGCGGAGGTGGAGAGCAGCTGGATGTTTCAGCGGCGATGCGGCTCCCTCGGGGTAGGGACGCCGCAATTTATGGCCCTTTGTGTGTGCTGTGCCTCCTCTCCCACTGCCCGGATTGGGCAGGAGCAGCTCCCACTGTCCCGATTGGACAGGAGCGGAGGTGGAGAGCAGCTGGATGTTTCAGCGGCGATGCGGCTCCCTCGGGGTAGGGACGCCGCAATTTATGGCCCTTTGTGTGTGCTGTGCCTCCTCTCCCACTGCCCGGATTGGGCAGGAGCAGCTCCCACTGTCCCGATTGGACAGGAGCGGAGGTGGAGAGCAGCTGGATGTTTCAGCGGCGATGCGGCTCCCTCGGGGTAGGGGCGCCACAATTTATGGCCCTTTGTGTGTGCTGTGCCTCCTCTCCCACTGCCCGGATTGGGCAGGAGCAGCTCCCACTGTCCCGATTGGACAGGAGCGGAGGTGGAGAGAAGCTGGATGTTTCAGCGGCGATGCGGCTCCCTCGGGGTAGGAACGCCGCAATTTATGGCCCTTTGTGTGTGCTGTGCCTCCTCTCCCACTGCCCGGATTGGGCAGGAGCAGCTCCCACTGTCCCGATTGGACAGGAGCGGAGGTGGAGAGCAGCTGGATGTTTCAGCGGTGATGCGGCTCCCTCGGGGTAGGGACGCCGCAATTTATGGCCCTTTGTGTGTGCTGTGCCTCCTCTCCCACTGCCCGGATTGGGCAGGAACAGCTCCCACTGTCCCGATTGGACAGGAGCGGAGGTGGAGAGCAGCTGGATGTTTCAGCGGCAATGCGGCTCCCTCGGGTTAGGGACGCCGCAATTTATGGCCCTTTGTGTGTGCTGTGCCTCCTCTCCCACTGCCCGGATTGTGCAGGAGCAGCTCCCACTGTCCCGATTGGACAGGAGCGGAGGTGGAGAGCAGCTGGATGTTTCAGCGGCGATGCGGCTACCTCGGGGTAGGGACGCCGCAATTTATGGCCCTTTGTGTGTGCTGTGCCTCCTCTCCCACTGCCCGGATTGGGCAGGAGCAGCTCCCACTGTCCCGATTGGACAGGAGCGGAGGTGGAGAGCAGCTGGATGTTTCAGCGGCGATGTTCCCTGTAAAATAGTTATCTCCAAGTTATAATGCTCTGTTCAATATAATTTCAGTTTGTTCAATGTAAACCGCACTGATGCAGAATAGCACGGTATATAAGAGAATATAAATAAATAAGAAATCCCATACTAGTCAGACCAAGGTCCATAAAGCCTAGTATCCTGTTTCCAACAGTGGCCTATCCAGGTCACAAGTACCTGGCAGTTTCCCAAAAAGACACATAGAGCCCAATTTCCATAAGGGCATGCCGGGCTGTCCAGATGGCCCCAGGCAAAATGGGCCCATTTGGACCCAATTCTGGTCCATTGGAACAAAATGTTTCCACGGCAGCCAGAATAGAGCCCAAGGATGGCCCAGCGTGCCCATGGATGGCCTGGTGTACCTCTGCCTGCCTGCAAGGACCCGACTTCCCCACAGGATCCTTTGGCTGCTGCAGCTCGGTCCCTCTCTTCCCCACTTCCTGACCCACAGGTAACCAGCTGGAGCCTGGATCTGGTGGCGAGGACCTCCCCCGCACCAGGACCCTGCACCAGGGGGTTCTCTGGACCCAATCATCGGGTCACTGCTGCTTATACCACATTTGAGGTGGTATAAGCAGCACGTTCCCATAGGTCCAGCAGCACATACAGGGCCGTGACCTGAATCGGCCCCGTACGTGCTGCCAGGTTGGCTCGCTCCCACTACGTGCTGATCCCTCCCCCTCCCGTCAGCTCTCCCCATCCTGAATGACCTCCATAGGTTCCACAATGCTTGTTTTGGGACAAGCAGTTGGTTTTACAGGTCCTCTTTAATAATGATTTATGGACCTTTCCTCCAGGAACTTGTCCAAACCTTTTTTTAAATCCAGCTACACTAAGGACCAGGCCTACACGTAGGAGTGAAATATTCAGAAACTCTTTATTGAAAGACCCAACTTTATAAGTTTCGGCCTGAGGCCTTCATCAGGGGTCTAAAACCAAACATATAAAATAAAATGAAGATAATAAATAATTAATAACATAAAAATGCCAAGAGACAATTACATAGTAAAAATAAAAATAAAAACCATGGGGAGAACGTTACCAAATTACCACACAGAAGGTATGTATACCACGCCCATGCGGCAAAGGAGCCAATTTGCCAATCTAAAAATGAAAAACGTGAAGCAATGGTTAAAATAACATCAAATGGAGATAACAATTAAAAATACAATATAATAAAAAGATGAGTAACATCAGTTAATTAACAAAAAGAATGATAATAGAACAGATAAAATCAAAATGATTAATACAAGAGGAACACTGGTTGTTCAACACATGATGTAAAAGCAGCAAAAGCTGCACAAATATATATATACATATAAATAAGTAAACAAAGCCAGAATAAGGATGCTAAAAGATTAATTTCATAATAAATTGATAGAATCAAAACCATAGGAAAACCATTGCCAAATATATCACATGGAAGGTGTATGTTTACCACGCCCATGCAGTAAAGAGGCACACTTTTACCAATCTAAAATTGTAAACCTTAAAAATGGCATGAAACTATGGTTAAGTTAACAATAAATAATTATAATGACATATAAATAAGAGAAGATAAAACAGATAAATCGCAATAATGAATAATAATATAGAGGCAAGGTTAAAATAATTATAAAATTGTGCAACAAATAATGTAAACAAAGAGAACAAGCATCAACAGGTAAAAGGCCACTGCATATATAAATATACACATAGACATTGTATACATAGAGAGGATGATGTAACTCTCTAAGCCACTAATATTACAAAATAAAATAAAAAAGTGGGGGCAATGATTTAAAAAGATTGTTCGACTGAATTACATCGCAAATGGCAATAAGATGCACCTAATTTGGAAAAGCACAATTGAGCCTATATCTGTGCTGAAAAACACTAGAGGGCGGTGACTTGCAACAATATACCATTTAGTGCTACTATTTTAAAGAAATATATCCCAACTCTAAAATATATTTTAAAAGGGAAATATAAAAAAGGTAATGTAAGTCAAGGGCAAAGTGATCGAGGGAGAGACAAACAGAAAGCAGTAAAATATCTACTAATGAAGGCCTCAGGCCGAAACTTCTATAGTTGGGTCTTTCAATAAAGAGTTACTGCATATTACACTCCTACGTGTAGGCCTGGTCCTTGGTGTCCGCTCCTGTTTGACTTGTCTTCTGCGGATACCTTCTTCTCCTTTGGTTATTGAAATGGATTCCAGAGTATAGTTACATATAGAGTGAAAAAATATGTTCTCTTATTAGTCTTAAATGGGTTACACTGTAGCTTCTCTGCATGTCCCCTAGTCTTTCTACTTTTTGATGGCGTAACAATTGATCTACATTTGCCCATTCCACTCCATTCATTAATTTATAGACCTCTATCATAACTCCCCTCAGCCATCTGTTGAAGAGCCCTGATCTCTTAAGCCTCTCCTCATAGGGTATACTTCCATCCCCTTTATCATTTTGGTGGCTCTACTCTGTACCTTTTCTAATTCTGCTATATCCTTTTTAAGATATGGTGACCAGAATTGCACACAATATTCAAAGAGTGGTCGCACCATGGAACGATACAGAGGCATTATAACATTATTTGTTTTATTCTCCATTCCTTTCCTTATGATACCTAGCATTCTACTGGCTTTCTCGGCCACTGCTGCACACTGGGCAGAGGGTTTCAACGAGTTATCCATGATGACACCTAAATCATTTTCCTTGGTTGTGGTCTAATGTGGAACCTTGCATCGTGTAACCATAGTTTGGGTTGTTCTTTCCTAGGTGCATAACTTTGCACTTGTCCACATTAAATTTCATCTGCCATTTGAACATCCAGTCTTCCAATTTATCAAGGTCCTCTTGCAATTTTTCATAATCCTCTTGGGTGTTAACAACTTTGAATAATTTTGTGTCATCTGCAAATCTGATTACCTCACTCATTATTCCCATTTCCTGGTCATTTACAAAGATGTTAAAAAGCAGCGGACCCAGCTCAGATCCCTACTCCACTATTCACATTTCTCCATATAGTTTTGTTTTTGTAGTTTTATTTTGTTTTTAGTATTGATTGCCATCAATAATGTACCCTATTGTGTGATAGTGCACACTATTGCTCAATAGTGCTATCTATTGTCTAATAAGATGCACTATTGCTTAATGGCGTGCACTATTACACAATAGGCCACAATATTGTTGGGAACTGAAAAATGAAACATAGATAGGTTTTCACAGAATTTCGGGCAAAAGCATAGTACTTCTACCCATTGCCTGCATTGAACTGCTACCCATTGCCTGCATTGAACTGCTACCCACTGCCTGCATAGAACTGCTACCCACTGCCTGCATAGAACTGCTACCCATTGCCTGCATTGAACTGATATCCATTGCCTGCATAGAACTGCTACCCATTGTCTGCACAGAACTGTTACCCAGTGTTTGCATAGAACTGCTACCCACTGCCTGCATAGAACTGCTACCCAGTGTCTGCAGAGAACTGCTACCCAGTGTCTGCAGAGAACTGCTACCCAGTGTTTGCATAGAACTGCTACCCACTGCCTGCATTGAACTGCTACCCAGTGTTTGCACAGAACTTTTTGCCCATTACCATGTCCCCACATCACATTGTCCTTCTCTTCCTCATCCTCCCCAACTGCCTCCCCTCTTACCAACACCCTCCCTCCTCTTCCCCCTACCCCCCCACCTTCCTCACTTCGCCCTCCATTCTTTCCCCTTACCTAGCATTTGCTCTTGAGCTTCAGCACACCATCCCCCACATTCAACCAACCCCTCTCTCTCTAAGGCAACCCAACCCTCGCTTCTGCCGTACCGTCTCTGCTTTACCTCGCTCTCTACTACTACTTCCCCTTCTCTCTTCAGGCAACATCAACCCCAACCCTGACCCCCCTCGATTTCTTTCTCACACTAAAAAGAGTACCTCACGTATCTTATCTAATCTCATCCACATACCGCTTCTCCCCCCTTCCACCCTCCCTCACTTATCCCCCAATCTCTCATAAAGAGATATCAACCCCAACCTTATCTCCAAAAAGAAATCCTCACACAACCTAACTGATACCAGCAATATCACCCCTCACTCGCCCCTCACTTCCCCTCTCTCAAGTCCCTCTTGGAGGCCATACACATCCAGACATAACCACCCACACCCTATTCCCTCTAAATCTCTGCACTTCTCTAGGAATAAAGCCTCACGTTACTCTGATAAGAAATCCTCACGTAACTTATCTAACCTTATCCATATCCCTCTCCTTCCTCCCTCCACTCTTCCTTTCTCATGTACCCTATGGAACGCATGCTCAGTCACTAATAATCTTCCTTTTACCCACAATATCTCTAATGCCCTACACCTTCTCGCCCTGACTGAGACCTGGATCCCCCAGATGACACCGTATCCATTGCTTCTCTCTGCTACGGGGGTTACCAGTTCTCCCATACACCTCGATCTACTGGTCTCGGTGGTGGTGCTGGTCTCCTACTTTCTCCCTCCTGTTAATTCCAACCTATCCTGCTACCTCAGTCACCCTCCCTCCTCTCCTTTGAAGTCCACTCCATTCGCCTCCTCCTACCATTCCCCTCCGCGTTGCTGTTATTTATCGCCCACCCGACAAATCCCAATCAACCTTCCTCACCGACTTCGATTCCTGGCTCTCTGCCTTTCTTCATCCCTCTTCCCCCACTCTTATTCTTGGCGACTTTAACATTCACGTCAACAACCCCTCTGACCCCCACGCCTCAAATTTCCTTGCCCTCATCTCCTTGTACGACCTCCAACTCTGCTCCACTGTCCCCACCCACATACACGGCCACTGCCTTGACCTAATACTCTTCCCCAATTCCTCTCCCTCAAACTTCCGCAACTCAATCCTTACCTCATCTGACCATCACCTTTTAACCTTTACTCTTCAGCTTCCACCATCTCAACCTCGTCCTGTCTCATCTGACCTATTTAGAAACCTCCATAATATTGATCCCGACTCTCTCCTCCACCATTTCTCCATCTCTCTCCTCCATTATATCCTCCAAGTCCGTCGATGAGGCACTATCTTCCTTAGCTCTCGACGCTCTTGCCCCACC
The DNA here is from genome assembly GCA_033557465.1 of Ichthyophis bannanicus. Lineage (NCBI taxonomy): Eukaryota > Metazoa > Chordata > Amphibia > Gymnophiona > Ichthyophiidae > Ichthyophis > Ichthyophis bannanicus. Next base: position 1,185,252,403 of record CM066033.1, read on the forward strand.
CACCCCACGTCCAGTCAAACGATCTACTCCCCAGCCCTGGCTTTCATCCACACCCCGTTATCTACGCACCTGTGCACGTTCCACTGAGCATGCTTGGTCCAAATCCTGCTCCCCGGAGGACCTTCTACACTTCAAATTCATGCTTGGCTTCTTCCTGTCAACCATAGCACTTGCCAAACAAGACTACTACATCCACCTGACCAACTCCCTTGCCTCTGATCCTCGTCATATCTTTAATATCCTCAATTCTCTCCTCAAAGTCCCCCCGCCCCCGGTCCCGCCCTCCCTTTCTGCCCAAACCCTAGCCGACTACTTCCATGACAAAATCCACAAGATTACCCTCCAATTCCCCCACCTCATCTACCTCCCCCCCTTCCCAATTCTCCCCCCATCCGTATTTCCTCTGCCACCCTCTCCTCCTTCCCTCCGATCTCTGAAGAAGAAACCACACTCCTTCTTACCTCCTCCAAACCCACCATATGCTCATCTGACCCTATCCCCACCCATCTCCTACACCCCATCTCCTCCACCATTGTACCCACCATCTCTCATATCCTCAACCTCTCACTCTCTACTGCAACTGTCTCTATTGACTTCAAACATGCTGTTGTCACACCTCTCCTAAAGAAACCCTCACTCGATCCCATATGCCCTTCTAATTATCGACCCATCTCCCTCCTTCCCTTCATATCCAAACTACTAGAACGTGCAGTCCACTGACGCTGCCTCGATTTCCTCACCTCCCAGGCCCTCCTGAACCCACTACAATCCAGATTCCGTCCCTTACATTCCACTGAAACGGCTCTTGCAAGAGTCTCCAATGACCTATTCCTGGCTAAATCTAAGGGCCTCTACTCTATCCTCATTCTTCTTGACCTCTCCGCTGCCTTTGACACTGTTAACTACAATCTTCTCCTCACCACCCACTCCTCCCTTGGCTTCAAGGACCTGGTACTGTCCTGGTTCTCCTCCTACCTCTCCCATCGCTCATTCAGTGTATGCTCTGGCGGCTCCTCCTCCTCCCCTACCCCCCTCCACGTAGGTGTACCACAGGTATCCGTCTTGGGCCCCCTCCTTCTCTCTCTCTACACCCAAGCCCTTGGCACGCTTATCTCCTCCCATGGCTTCCAGTATCATCTTTATGCCAGTGACTCCCAAATCTACCTCTCTATACCTAATATTTCTCCAGCAACCCAGTCCAAGATCTCTGTTTGCCTCTCCGACATCGCTGCCTGGATGTCTCTTTGCCGATTGAAATGGAACATGGCTAAGACTGACCTCCTTGTCTTTCCCCCAATTCCTCCCCTCCTCTTCCCCCTTTCTCAGTCTATGTGGATGGAGCTACTATCCTTCCTATTCCTTCGGCATGCAACCTAGGGGTTATCTTTGACACCTCTCTCTCCTTCTCCACACATATCCAGCATGTACCTAAGACCTGCTGTTTCTTCCTCTATAACATTGGCAAAATCCACCCCTTCCTCTCTGAACACACCACCAAAACACTTACCCACCCCTTAATCTCCTCTCGCCTCGATTATTGCAACCTACTCCTTGCTGGTCTCCCCATCAGCCACCTCCTTCCCCTTCAATCTATACAAAATCACGCTGCTCGAATAATCTTCCGCCAGCCTCGCCACACCCACATTACTCCTCTTCTCAAGTCGCTTCACTGGCTCCCTGTCCAGTTCGGCATCCAATTCAAACTACTCCTACTGACCTATAAATGCACTCACTCGGCAGCCCCTCAATACCTCTCATCTCTTATCTCTCCCTCCATCCCCTCTCAGAACCTGCGCTCCACTAGCAAATCACTTCTATCTATGCAGTTCACCTGCACCGCTAACTCCCGACTTCGCTCCTTTCACCTTGCTGCACCTCACGCCTGGAACAGCCTACCTGTGTCTAAACGCCAGGCACCCTCCCTGGCCCTCTTCAAATCTAGGTTGAAGACTTACCTCTTCACCATCATGTTCAGATCCTGACATCTATCCTTATCTTATCTTTACCCCCATCAACTCTCATGACCATATTGTATTGAACATACTGTGCCTTGCACTAATATGACCAATGCTCTGTAATGTTTTGACTAGATTGTAAGCTCTGATGAGCATGACTCTGACGGGCAGGGACTGTCTCTTGTATTCTGTCTAACTCTTGTTGGTTAGCTGTACAGCACTGCGTGCATGGCGCTCTATAAGTGATAAATAGTAGTAATAGTAGTAGTAGTAGTAGAAGAATATGGCACAAGAAAAGTCTTTGGAGTAAGTCTCTAGAGCAGGATTCAATAAATTCACAAGGTAAAACATCCAGGAAGGATTGTCCACAGAGATCAAGACTAGACAAACTTTATGCCACTCAGTAAACAGGAAGTAATATAATCAGAAATACAAATCACATTTAAGAGCAGGTTGGCATAATAAAACTTCCTGGAAGATGATTGCTTTCCAAACCTACTGTTATTAGTTTGAAGCTATGCCAGGTCATGTCAATATTTGGGAAACATGAATAAGGAATTTGTATGTGCAGCAGGGACGTTTAAGTGCTGAAAACATCCCCGGCTGTATTCTGAAACACTGCTATTGTGAACGTACATGGCACTAGCACAGGGATCTCAGTAGATGCCCAGAAGGGGTAGAATGGGGGCGTGATCAGCTGCGGAGACATATAAAGCTTATTTAGTAAACATCCATGTACGTATTAAGTGTTTCCTGGAACCATCCACATAATTCCTGCTAAAACGTGGAATAAGGCCATTTAGAAAATATTCTGCTGTGCTCTTCAATTCATCCCATATAGATGAATGGTTGTGACAAGTATGTGCTGAAATGGTGTGACTACAGTCTGGAAAAACAAAAAATGCAATTTTAAGGAACAGAAGCAGAGGTGAGGGCATGCTGTAAGGTAAAGAAACATTAATAAACACTCTTACAGAAATATTAAGAAGAACAATAGCGTGTATTATGTCAATGCTGAAATGTGCTGTTTGCACTAAAGGAGCCAATCTAGGAGACCCTAACAATTCCCACGCTCTGAAAAATGGCACTGCTGATGTAGGAATAGTATGGGTTTGAGTAGGGAAACGACTGGATCAGAGATCATATTTTTAGTCCTGGTACCCCATGCTTTGATGTTATGCCATAGCTGATATATATAGGTTCAGGGCATCTTTTGGCAGAATTATGTTTTGTGACTGAAAATGAGAGTGTGGGTATGTGTGGTTTGAGGGATGCATGGAAGGATCTGGTGTGCTCATCTATAATACAGGGGAGGAATGAAAACCTGGCCAGTACCTAGATCATATGGATGACCGTAGTGTCACAAGGTGCCAATGTAATTGAGCATACAAAATCTCTATAGCAAAATGTCACAGCATATCCCTGTCAATAATAAAGGACCCTCAGAATAAGAGCATTCAACAGTGAAAATAGCACTAATATATGCCTATAATGCATTTTCAGATACCAATGGTGTTGCTGTTGAGCATGTATTAGTGCTGTTTTCATTGTTGATTGTTCATTCTGAGGGTCCCTTATTATTGACAGGGATATGTTGTGAGAATACAACCATACCTGGAACGAGAACTACCTGAAGTGTCAGCAGAGTTCAGGGAAGGGCAAGGAATGATAGACACCATCGTGGGTGTGAGATGGTTCCTTGAAAAGACTAAATAATACTAATATTTATTTGTGCTTTATTGACTACAGCAAGGATTTGACTAAGTAAATCATGAGAAACTCTGGGCCACATTAAGAAGCATGGGTGTACTAGAACACCTGATCGTTCTCTTGCACATCCTTTACATTGATCAAGAATCAACAGTTTGAACGGAACAAGGGGAAACAGAATAGTTTAAAATCAGTAAAGGTGTACAACAAGGTTGCATACTTCCCTCCTACCTCTTTAATTTATATGCAGAACAAATCATCAGAGAAAGAGGATTGTATGAAGACAACAGAGGTGTGAAGATGCTGGCGATTCCAAATTACTGGCTGAAAGTGAAGACGGTCTGAAAGATTTGCTTCTCAAGATCAAGGAACATAGTCTTAAAATGGGCCTGCACATTAATTAATGTAAAGACAAAAATCCTGACAATTGGCAAAATCAATATGTTCATCGTCGATGGAGAAGAAAATGAAATAATGGACAACTTTAACCTACTTCGATCAACTATCAATAAAGAAGCAACAAGCAATCAAGAAATCCAACGACACATTGCTCTAGGCAGAATGGCTATGAAGGACCTAGACAAGATTCTCAAGAGCAGAGATGTGAGATGTCTTTCTCCATACAAAGGTTCAACTTATTCAGGCCATGGCATTTTCAATTGCGTCAAATGGATGCAAAAGTTGGACAGTGAAAAAAATAGACAGAAAGAAATTTGATGCCTTTGAATTATGGTGCTGGCGGCGAATACTGTGTATACACCATGGACGGCCCGAAGAACAAACCCGTCAGTACTAGAGGAGATCAAACCTAAGCTTTCCTTATAAGCTCAGATGACAAGACTTTGACTTTCATACTTTGGATACATCATGCGAATAGAGAGATCATTAGAGAAAGACATCATGCTTGGCAAGGTTGAAGGTCAATGCAAAAGAGGAAGGCCAGCAATGAGATGGATCGATAGAATCACAGCAGCTATGGGTGCCAGTCTGTCAACAATGAGCCACCTGACTGAAGACCGAACACAATTTAGGGCAACTATCCAGAGGGTCGCCATGAATCGACACCGACTCGACGGCCCTTAACATGTTGTGACATTTTGCTGTAGAGAACCTATTCAGATTCCTTCTGGAATATTTTTCATAGGCTACGCTAATAAAATCAGACATTGTTGTCAGTGTGATAGGGCAGCCATACATCCACTGTGCCAGGCACTGAGAGACATGACTGATGGTGTGTCAACATTCCACAAATTGTTCCATCAGGCCTACATCCCTACCCAGTCCAGTGAGAGCTGCGAGAGTGGTGATATATCAGGAGGCTGGTTAATTGGTGTGATGGCACAAGGATCTCCCCTCCCATGTCCAAACAGCCCTGTTCAGGGGTAGGCAGGCAGGGTTCCTCACAGATAATGGATGTATACAGACTGACATATGCCACAATGGGACAGGTATAGCTGCTGTGAGAAATGCCAGTACCCAGATATGTGGGAATCAGATGTCATAGCCAGAAGGCCAAACTACTACTACTACTACTGAGCATTCGTATAGCACTACAAGGTGTATGCAGCGCTGCACTGACACAAATAAAAGATGGTCCCTGTTCAGCAGAGCTTACAATTGAGTCAAGACTGACAACATAGCAGCTGTGCACAGGATACATTTAGGGGGAATGGTAAAAAAACACAAGGCAGATCAGATCCAAAAATGGCAACGAAGAGGTGAGTGTTCAACCTGGATTTAAGAAGGGCCAGAGAAGAAACCTGATGTACAGACTCAGGTAGTTTGTTCCAGGCATAGGGAATAACAACGTGAAAGGAGTGGAGTTGGCAGTAGAAGAGAAGTGCATAGATAGAAAAGATCTGCCAGAAGAGCGGAGTTCCCGAGGTGGGATGTAGTGCAAGATAAGAGAGAAATACAGCAGAATGAGCGCACTTATAGGCACGAACAGGGCATACATTTGTTGCTCAGCAATATTATGCATCTTTTGGGGAACTACAATGTTAGTTTTGGGTTTTATGCACTTGGTAAGGATCCATCCTTAGCAGTTTAAAGCGTGTTTCTAGAGATGACCAAGAGAGGGATCACTGGGGCCATTTTCTAATGCCAAGTACCATTATATGCAAAGTATGTCCTGACATACATGTTCATATTTACATTCTCTTATAAAGTATTAGGGTGCACTAGGATTACCTAGCACTTTTCATGGCATGAAGAGGACTGGTATATGGTCTAGGTTGCAGCAGCGGTCATTTCTCTTTGGTATTTATCTAGTTTGCATTAGCAAACTACTATCAGTGTGAAGAGCAGCTTCGGAGGTGTGGCAGCCGTGGGTACATCACAGAGACGGACGGGATCCAAAACCTTTCAGAATACGGTAGGCATGGGGGCGTCCAAAACGGTTACCCATGGCCGATAATATAGATGGGGACATTTTTCACCATTATATTTCATGGCCTGTGCCTGCCCCCATGCACAGGCTGCACCCTGGATGCATGCACAGGCCAGATGAATAGCATCTATCTCCTTGATTCCAGACCCGTGGGCAGGGCCGGCCCGTCCACTGAGCGAGAATGTTTTTTGCACAGGGCCCCGCGTTTCAGGGGGCCCCACGCAAAGAACATTCCGCTTTAAAAGTAGAATTTAAAAAAAAAAAAGCTGCTGCTGCCGCTGCCGCAGCGGTATCAGCAATATCGAATGTCCCGCAGGGCCCCCCCTGCCCAGCAGATCCCTTCCTGCTTGCCTGCCTGCTTCAGTCAGTTCTTCTCCGCTTCGGCTTTCAGAGCCGCGAAGGGAGAGCTTCTCCCTCACGACTCTGTTAAGCTCGCCGGGGCAGATGGGAAATTTCCCATAAGCCCCAGCGGGCTTAACAGAGTCACGAAGGAGAAGCTCTCCCTTCGTGGCTCTGAAAGCCGAAGCGGAGAAGAACTGACTGAAGCAGGAAGGCAAGCAGGAAGGGATCTGCCAGGCAGGGGGGGCCCCGCGGGACATTCGATATTGCTGCTACCGCCGCGGCAGCGGCCAGCTTTTTTTTTAAGTTTTAATTTTCCGGGGGGGGGGGGGGGAGGGGAGTAGGACTTGTGGTGGGCTGGGCTGGGCTGGGCTGGGGGGGGGAGTAGGACTTGATGTGGGCTGGGCTGGGGGGGGGAGTAGGACTTGATGTGGGCTGGGCTGGGATGGGCTGGGCTGGGGGGGAGCAAGACTTGAGGTGGGCTGATGTGGTTAGGACTGTGATGTGCTGTGGGCTGATGGGGGGGATAGGACTGGAAATGGTCTATGGACTGATGGGGGGGGGTTAGGACTGGAAATGGGCTGATGGGGGGTTAGGACTTGAGGTGTGCTGATGGGGTTAGGACTGGTAATGTGCTGTGGGCTGATGGGGGGGTTAGGACTGGTAATGGGCTATGGGGGGGGCTAGGACTGGTAATGGACTATGGGGGGGCTAGGACTGGAAATGGGCTGATGGGGGGTTAGGACTTGAGGTGGGCTGATGGGGTTAGGACTGGTAATGTGCTATGGGCTGATGGGGGGGTTAGGGCTGGTAATGAGTTGGGGGGGGGTTGGGGGGGTTGCTAGGACTGGAAATGGGCTGAGTGGAAGGGGAGGTTTGAACTGCAAATAGCTGATGGGGAGGGGGCCTTGGAATGGAAATGGGCTGAGTGGAAGGGGGACTTGATCTGAAAATAGGTGATGGGGAGGGGGCTTGGAATGGAAATGGGCTGTGAGTGGAGGGAGCTAGGACTGGAAATGGGCTGAGTGGGGGGGCTAGGATAGGACTGAAAATGGGCTGTTGGTGGGATCTAAGATTGGAAATGGGCTGTCGTTGGGGGGCTTGCATTGAAATGGACTCATGGAGGGGCTAGAACTGGAAGTAGGCTCATAGGTGGCTTGGATTGAAATGGGCTGAGTGGAGGGGAGCTAGGATTTGACATGGGCTGATGATGGGGCTAGAAAAGGACTAGAAATGGGCTGATGGGGGGCTAGGACTGGAAATGGGCTGATGTGGGGACTTGAAGGGAGCGGATGCTGGGTGGGGCTGGAACTAGAAGGGAGCTGATTTTGGGGGAGGATTAGAATGGGATGGGGCTGGGAGAGTGAAATGGAACGGGGAAAAATATTTTGTGTGGGAGGGAAGAAAAATCTACAATTGGCCGGGTATTAGGAGAGTATGTGGGAATTGAGGATGGAGGGGTAAAATTTGAGTGGATGAAATAGGAATGAGGAAAGAGCAAAAGGAGAAAGATTAGTATGTTAAAGCAGATGTAGAGAGAGAATGGAAAAAAAACTAGAAGAAAGGACAGATGGACAGCAGATGATGGAGTGTTAACAGAAGACACGAAGAAACCAGAAGAAAGTGGCTGGAGCAATTGCAACTGAAAAAAAAATGCACAAAAGGTAGAAAAATATCTCTTTATTTTGAATTTATTAACTGGAATATGTCAGCTCTGGGAAATGTGCATTATTAACGTCTATGCTTTGTTTAGTACAAGAGGAAATTAATTTATAGTTGTATTTCTACAGTGTTGCTGTACATTCTAAGTTGGCTTATGGGGTTCCCATTTTAATTATTATCTTCCTGTTTCTAAATTGTGATTTCTTGTTTGGTGATGGTCTATATTCTGCATGTGTAACTGAGCTGAGGTATTCTGTTTATGTAATTCCTATTTGACATTGCCACTTGTTCTTTCCCCAGTAGGTCATGTATTGTTATTCTCTGAAATGTATTGGTTTAATATTTGCAGTGTTGCCTTTTGATAGGTAGGGTCTGGTGCTTTGTGAGTCCTGGTAGTGCTGTTATGATACGGCGGGTTTGCTATGGGTTCTAAATGACCAACAGACTTAGAGAAACATTCACACATACATATTTTATTGGAACTCACACCTTGAAGGACAATCCTTCTCATGGCGTGCTGTTCCCTTTTATTCTTTATATAGGGACGCAACCCTAGCATGCGTTCAAAGGGGATATCTACCCCTCAACATCAACCAGTTAACATTCTTTCATTCAGGAAAAACCCTCTTAGAAGCCACTTATCTGAACGGAGACTTTCCACAGTTCATAGGCAACTCGGCGTCTTCCCCAGCTCATAGATAGACTCAACGTCCACTCCTGATGGTAAATGGAGAAGTCCCTTTATCAGCCGCCGATACCGGGTAAAACCCAACACCTCCAAATCAATGTAACCAACAGGGAAGGTCATCCGTTATGACTTCTGAGACTTATTCAAGTAGCAACCATACGAGAGTCTCCCCTCATTTTCTGTCATTTTCAGACTCTCGTATGGTTGCTACTTGAATAGAGTCTATCTATGAGCTGGGGAAGACGCCGAGTTGCCTATGAACTGTGGAAAGTCTCCGTTCAGATAAGTGGCTTCTAAGAGGGTTTTTCCTGAATGAAAGAATGTTAACTGGTTGATGTTGCGGGATAGATATCCCCTTTGAACGCATGTTAGGGTTGCGTCCCTATATAAAGAATAAAAGGGAACAGCACGCCACGAGAAGGATTGTCCTTCAAAGTGTGAGTTCCAACAAAAATATGTATGTGTGAATGTTTCTCTAAGTCTGTTATATATGTGGGAGACATACGAGATTCAGGATTTAGAATGGGTTCTAAATGGGCAGTGTTTGTAGTAGTTCCTAATGTGCCTGACGGTTGGCACTGGATTATAGTAATGTAGAAATCTTTTAGTCTTTCTTTATCCATACACTCATTAAGAGGCATGTTTACTAAAAGTTAGTGTATGGTAACATTATGCAAATATTTATGCAAATGAGCCCCCTTATGCAAATGAGGCCCCACACAGAGTCTCTGCACATGGCCCCGCACCCCCCTTGGGCCGCCCCTGCCCGTGGGCATGTACAAACCTGCAGATACAGAATTAGGTTCAAATAGGGCCCATTTATCATTTAGAAATGCCTGCGGGCCAGACGTGTATGTTATGGAATCGGGCTCTATGGGCACAATATTCAGCAGTGGCAGCTAGCGCGATTACAGTGGCTTGCCACCACTGCTGAACATTAAACCTAGATATCCAATGCAGTGCCCATATCCGGCCACCGGCATTGAATATCCAGGTCAGCCACAGAAGCAGGAAGCCAACTGGACAGTGGCGATATTCAGCCGCTGCCTAGTTAGTCCCGGTGGAAAAAGTTAGGCCAGCCTTTGCAGCCTATATTTTTTTATCTATTTGAATATTTTTCTATACCACTTTTCTTCAGTTCAAAGCAGGTTACAAGAAACAGTAACAGTTTTACATGTTCTTCAGCTGGAAAAAAGGGAGGGAAAAACATCACTAGATTACAAAGTTCTTAACAATAGAGGATTGGGTGTGAGATTTATGCTATTACATCTCCAAAATTCTCCATCAGTAGATGGGGTTTTAGTGTCTTGCAGAATGCTCTAAGTTCAAATATGTTTCTGGTCTAAGGCAGCACATTCCATAGACCCGGAACGCCTTGATGCTAACCAATTAGCATCAAAGCGTATAGCGAAAGTACCCGTGGATATTCAGCAGCAGTAACCATGTTAGTGTCGCTGAATATCTTACTTAGGGACATTTACACCATTTACAGGTTTATAAACCATGTAAATGCCTTTGAATATTGGGCCCTATTTTACCAATGAAAATGGATCTGAAAATTACCCTCTTAAGCTCCCACTTACTAAATCATGTAAGATTTTTGCAATTAGAATATTTTTAATACAAACGTCTGCATTATCTAAAAAACCCTCTACTATAATTGTAGGAGACATTAACCGGGTAGCCGGACCCAATGCTCACCCTTGCAATCTATTTACACCTTCCCCCCCCCCCCAATAATCCAACCTCGTAAGCAGTCCTGACCTACCTGGAAACCGCCCAATAATCACAAGAGACCGTAGTTGGCAGAAACTGGTCGCAGCTTTATTCACAATAAACTAACCATTAACACTTAGAACAGTAAACAAGTGACCCCATGCCCCGCGGCACGATCGGCCACCAGCCATATGATTAGCAAGGTGACCTCGCCGCCGCCCCAGGACAGTCAAGGCACCGGCCAATTGCTAAGAACCCTTCCCTGACTTGGCCGTCTCAGTAGCACAAGCCGGCCCGGGTTTAACCGGGTCGAGGGCACCCCGCCCTCACCCAAATGGCCTACAGCTCCGGACCCCGGAAACCTCCGGGACCCCGCCACCGGCACAGGCTCATTAACCGCCTGTGCCGCCCCCCCCAAACTTATCTGCGACCAGTTCTGCTGTCCTGTACCACCTTCTCCAAAGCCTCCTGCCAGTCATTAAGCAGTAAGTCCACCCCAACCGGGGATAGGTGAACCCCATCACTCCGATAGAGACCTGCACAAACCACCTCGACCCATGCATGCTGGACCTGATAACCCCCCCTCTCACACACCCACCGTCCAATTTGTCGATTAATCTTTATCAAACCCCTGGACCACCTCCTCTGCCCCCAGCAAGCTGGTTTAGGTACAATGTCCAACCAGATCACAACCACCCCCTCACACCAACGCAGCAACACTGCCAAATCATTCTTTGCCGCGTTAATCAACTGCTTGCAAGTCCATGATGACACCTTGTTGCCCCCGAGATGCACCAGCAGAATCTCTGGCTGTCTCCCAAGTTGCAGCTGATGTCGAAGCAAGGGCAGCATCTGCATCCAACGCAGTCCCCGCACACCCAGCCATGAAACTGACAACATTGCCAGATCGAAGCCAAGATTGATCCCGACCGGCCGGACTGCAGCTTGATTTTCAGCCCAGAAGACAAAGGAGTGCCCAATCATCCAACACTCCCATCCACCATGTCCCCCATCTGAAAAAGAAATCAACAGTAATGACACCCACCGCCAATTTTCTCCCCCCAATCCTATAAACGTACATAGCCTTGGAATGCTCTAGACTGCCACCTGCCTATACTTTGTATCTGCCTGTTCCCAAGCCCCAACTCCTTGGCACTGGTTGCCGCCCCTATACGAAAGGAATGAGCCGAAAATTGAGTTGCATCCTCACCTAAACGGTCCAGTACCTTCCGTAACACCGCCGAAAATTGAAATTGCGTCAGGAAGTGCGCATTTTCATGCACAAAATGTCCGCCCCCTACCCTTGGACGCACTTGCAAGTAGGCCCGCATTGCCGAGACCGGGCAGGAGGGACCGCCTATCGCATTGAGGATTACCCAGAGACCCCTACCCCGCTGATCTGTCTTGGATTTTGCCAGTAGTACCTTTAATTGTCCCCTATCCAGCTGGATGTGCTGGAGATGCAAACTGGCCCCTAACCCGGCTTTTTTGGAACTCACCACCAGCTCCCCGACCCGAAACGCCCCAAAGAAAGCCAACGTAAATGCCGCCCGGAACAGCACCACCTCGTAATGCGACTCCGCGACTTTCGGTAATTCATCGCACAGTCTCATGAGTAATGCATGGGAAACCAGACGCCTTCCATCAGGCGGGGATGGCCTCGAGCACTCCCCCCGCGGAGCAGCCGCCGGACCATAAACCCTCCACCCACAGCGCCCCAACCGATGGCTCTAACAAAAAACCCGAAACCGGCGAGATGCCCCTTCACAGCCAATCTGGACATCCCCTGGCCTTTTGCCCATACTATATACTGCCCTAATACTTGATCCGACACCACGCCAGACCGCCACCCGAGTTCCCGCAAAAATGCTACCACCATTCCGCGGCGTTTTTTCGTATCAGAAAGAATGAGAGAGAACGCGGGCAGCATGAATACTTGATAAAGGTCTCCTGAAGAAAATTTCTGAAACGCCATTAAGGCGCCGGAGCTGAGCGTCGAGACCCTTGTTTTAAACATATTTTGTACTGAATTAGTTCACTCGGGGATTCTTCCTTCAAATAAAAATTTTTTCTTGAGATAAGACACTAGAGAAGAAAACCCGGGCTGTTTATATATTTTTTGAAAGCACTGAAGAAAGAAAAAAAACAAATAAAAAAGAAGCTTTTTATACGTGTTTACACCGGCCATGAAGCAACGGCCCGCAGGAGCTGTAGCTGGCAGCGTGCGCCTCACATGCGCCACAATGCCGAAAGGCTCGTGCACATGCTCGCACAGGCCGGAGGATCCCCCGCACGTGCTCCCGCGGGGGGATCCAATCAATTTGAAGCTTCCCTCGGCCTTACGGCCAATGAAGCCATGCCACCACCAAGCCCGCTCCTGATGCCTTCCCCCCCCCCCACCATCCATTTCGCTCCTAAGGGGCGTGAACTGGGTCCCGCATCGGGCCGGGCACCCGGTTACCTATGGGCGCTGGGACCCTGCCCACGCCCTTAATTTTTTTGGAGCTTGGGAGAAGACAACTATGCTATCTTGGGGTAATGGCTGCCACCACATGTGAACAACACAGCTATAAAGATGTTTGTTTTTAGTATGTTTGGTCTTTTTTAACAATTTTTGAACTTTTTGTTCTAGTTCATTTCATACATTTGTTTTAACAAAAATGTATCAACCTACATGAATATTTTTAACACATGCAAATTGACTTAACATGCTTTATATTAACACATGTTAAATCGATTTTACATGCATTATATTTCTAAAGCTTGCTAATGAGGAGTAGCCTAGTGGCACCTTAGTAAACATACTCCTTAATTCATTATGCTGCTCAGTATTCTATCAGCAAACAAAAAATCCTGTATCCTAAATATTTTCCCTTTAAACAAAATACAATCAAGTAATTAAATCTTGTAGTCAGAGCGCTAAATAGGAAGGGGCTCCGACAAAAAGATTTAATTACTTGATTATATTTTGTTTAAAGAGAAAATATATTTTCAGTGGTTTAGGATACAGGATTTTTTGTTTGGAGGTTTATTTATTGATCCTGATTTTGGGGACATTTTTTCTGATTTACACATATTGCTCAGTATTCTATGACATACAGTACTATATTAAATTGAGTTAAATCATTTCATAGTAAATGATGGCAGATAATATAGTTTCCTCTTTTTTGAAGTAGGTTTGTTTATTCATGAAAAAATACTTATTATGTTATAACCAACCTGTTACAATAGTACAATTTTGCAGTTATCATATATGACTGTGTCGTTGTTAGTCTTAAATAAGTTACTAACAATTTTAAATCCTCCTACATTTACTTGCTAAACTTAAATATAATTTGCATATGGTGAATACAAAAATAATGAATAATAGAAATTATTTTCTTAATCTGTGAATTGTACATTTGTGTTTTATAGGATAGTGGAAATTCTTCAATAGGATTTCATAGCATACCTAGCATACAATGGGGCTAATTTTCTACTCATTTTTCTCATTCAAAACATATTTTACACAAGAAACATAACTACTAGAAAACTGCATGGGATATACATTTGTAAAAAATTGATGCAATGCAACACAGCATCCACATTTATGCAAAATACACATAGGTAAATTTATGCATAGAAACACATAGAAACATAGAATTGTGATGATAGATAAAGATCATACAATCTATCCAGTCTGCCCTTCCATACAAACCACTAAGCTCTACATTCCTTTTTCCTTTAGAGATCCTCTATGTTTATCCCATCCTTTCTTGAATTCAGATTCAGTTTTTGTATCTAAACATATCTACCACTCTTTCTGTAAAAAAAATATTTCTGTGAATTATCCTGAGTCTATCTCCTTTCACCTTTATCCTATGCTCCCTCGTTGCAGAGCTTTCTTTCAGTTGAAAGAGGCTGTCCTCTGTATTTATGCCATGGAGGTATTTAAACATCTCTATCATATCTTCCCTGTAAAATAGTTATCTCCAAGTTATAATGCCCTGTTCATTGTAATTTCAGTTTGTTCAATGTAAACCACCTTGATATCATGAAAGGCGGTATATAAGAAATGTTAAATAAATAAATATCTCCCTTCACCTGTCTTTCTTTCAAAATATACATATTGTGATGTTTAAGTCTTTCCCCATATGCCTTATGGCGAAGCCCACTGACCATTTTTGAAGCCACCTTCTGCACAGACTCCATTCTGTTTATATCCTTTTGAAGGTGTGGTCTTCAGAATTGCATACAATACTCTAAATTAGGTCTCATCAAAGACTTATACAGAGGCATTATCACCTCCTTCTTCCTGCTGGCCATTCTTCTCCTTATACACCCAAGCAACCTTTGGGCTTTTGCCATTGCCTTTTCTACCTGTTTAGCCACTTAAGATCATCAGAAACAATCATACCCAAGTCCCGCTCTTCCTTCATGGCCAAATGTACTTCACCCCCTATACTATACCACCCCACTGGATATTTGCAGCCCAAATGCATGACCCTGCATTTTTTAGCATTAAATCTCAGCTGTCGGATTCTCAGCCATGCTTCAAGCTTTGCTAAATCCTTCCTCATGTTATCTACACCTTCCTGGATATCTATTCTATTGCAGATTTTGGCATTATCTGCAAAGAACAAACCTTACCCAACAGTCCTTCCACAATATCATTTACAAAAATGTTAAAATGAATCGGATCAAGGGCAGATATCTGTGGCACACCACTGGTAACATTCTTCTCCTCACAGTAAGTGCCATTTACCTGTACCCTTTGTCGCCTCCCACTCAACCAGTTTCTAACCCAGTCAGTCACTTTAGGTCCATCCCTAGGGTGCTCAATGTGCTAATAAGTCACCTGTGTGGAACAGTATCAAAGGCTTTACTGAAATCCAAGTATACTATATCTAGTTCTCTCCTTTGATCCAACTGCCTGGTCAGCCAGTCAAAGAAATTAATGCGATTTGTTTGACAAGACCTAACTCTCGTACAACCATGCTGCCTTGAATCCTGCAATCCATTGGATTTCAGAAACCTTACTATCCTCTGTTTTAGCAGCCTTTCCATTAGTTTATACATCACAGAAATCAGACTAACCGATCTGTAGTTACCAACCATATCCTTACTTCCATCTTTGTGTAAAGGGACCATATGCGCCTTTTTCCAATCTTCTGGGACCACACCAGACTGTAAGGAAGCATTGAAAAGGTTGAACAGTGGAGCTGCTAGAACTTCCCTAAGTTTCTTCAGCAGTCTCGGATATACCCATCCAGCCCCATTGCTTTGTCTACTTTTAGTTTACCGAGCTGCTTGTGAACATAATCTTCTGAAAATCTTCAAGATCCGATTCACTTCTGTTCCTATTTGTTGGTGTCTTCTTAGTTCCTGCTCCTGGTCTTTCATATCTGAACATAGAACAAAAATATTTGTTATGCAATTGTGCTTTATCCTCATTAGCTATTACATACTCTTTCCCTTCACCCTTCAATCTGGCAATACCATTTTTGCACTTCCTCCTCTCACTAACATATCTGAAAAATGTTTTGTTCCCCCCATTTTACTGCGTTGACTAATTTTTCTCCCATTTATATCTTTGCTTTCCTGACTACTTTCCTAGTGTCTCTAAACATTTCTGAATATTGATGCCTGTCTTCCTCTTTCTGAGATCTCTTGTATTTTATGAAGGCCACCTTCTTTTTCTTCACCCTTTCAACTACTTCTTTTGAGAACCATAGGACCTCCTTTCCTTTTAGATTTACTTACTTTCCTAATAACAAGTTTTGTTGTCCTTTCAGTTTCACTCACTGCTTTTATATATCTTCCAGCTGTTCCTATCATGCTAATGACTGCTTGATGTATTGTCCCATCTTGTCAAAGTTAGCTTTCCTAAAGTCTAGGACCCTCACTTTTGACTGGACTTTATCAGCACTAGTGCTAATACTGAACCACACTATCTGATGCAAGATGATAAACCACTGTATCATCAGAAACTCTCCCCATTTGTTAGGACCAGGTACAGCATGACCTCTTCACGTGTGAGTTTTCCCTGTAAAGAATCCAGGATCTCTGTACTTCAAGATGACACCATAGCAGGGATGCCCCAATCAATATTTGGCATATTAAAATCACCTATCAACATATCTCTCCTTTCATGGCAATACGATGAATGTTTTAAATTAAATCTTTCTACTTCTGCCTCTGAAAAAGGTCTGTATAAAACACCAACAGGGAGTATTAAAGAGAACACCACCCAAGCTCCTATCTGCTTCACCCTCTCTCTCAGAGCCATGAAGCCACTCTTGATATGCTTGGAGGGGTACCTAGCAGTATCATTTGTGCTGACATGGATGAGCAGCATCAGGCAATAATCAGTAAACATGATGAGTCTCAGCAAACTCTCCGTAACATCTCATATTTTGGCAGACAGCACATCTCCTGGGACATCAAGTCTGGTCAGAAGATGAATGCTTCAGAACCTCTTGAAAGAAAGTTTCCAACCACCACTACCCTTTGCTTCCTTGAGGTCCCTGATTCTACAAATCTGGGGTGCTTGAACTGTGGTCCTTCCTGTTCTTGGGATGTTTTTGCCTCCTCCTCTTGCAGGGCTGCATACTGGTTCTTCAATTTGAGGGATGGTGGAGTTGGGAATTGGGTTTCAATTCTGCAGCCTCTGGTGACTCGTGTCCAACTCTCTTCTTTCTGTGGCATACCCTCTTCACTTCTGTTGGAGAGTTTGGATGATTCAAGAAGCATCTGATTGGTGCACGTCTCATTGTCACAAATGTTTCTCAGCCTCACCACGCTTTCTCTCAGTTTCTCCATTTCCTTCATGAGGGGTTCAGTTTGCAGGCATCATGCACATGGAACCGGTCCCTTGCCTGGGATCAGGCTGTCCATCTAGACAGAGGCAGAAGCTGTAGCAGGGGCAAAAGCTTTTACAGCACAATTTTTCACAGCCATAGCTCAGTTCTTGGAACTTTGGTACCTGTTGAATGAAATGAGAAAGACCTGCCAGAGTCCCTAACTGTTCCTCAGCTGTCCTTAAAACAAAGAGCAGCTATCCTTTTTTAATTAATATCTAACAGCGCTGTACTATATATCCCTAAGTGTAGTCGTGCCTGTTCGCTAAACAGTTATATGGATATGGAACAGTTTCTTATTACTTTAAGCTATTAAAATTTAATATATGTGTCTGAGGTGTGTCATCTAATGTGCTCCCTTTGTAAAATTAACCAATCAAAGATTCTTCTAAGATATAAATTTGTTTACTTACAGCAGATATTGAAATGTGGAACTATGTACTTCCTAGCTTTTCCTTTCCAACCAATAACAAAATCTATTTTCTTTATCAACAAACTAATTGGTAAATTTCCCTATAAAGAAAGATTGCTCATATAGGGTGGGTGGGAGCTGGAGTAGGAAGGGAGGGCTCTAAAACCTGGGTAGTGCTGTGACTTTAAAGAGCCTGCCTTCCCCTTTGAACCTGAAGGTTAGAGGAGATAAAATAACAGCAGAAAAAAATCCCTTTCTACTGTACAATACAACTACAAAAACAAATCTATGTAAATCACAGCGTGGCTTATAAAGTTACCCTCTTTAGTGTACCTGTGGATATTTGCACCTGCCTTGCAGAAAATATACATTTGAATGCGAACATTCATGTATTACCTGGCATAGTTCTAAATGCCTAGGTCCCCATATTAAAAGTGGTTAACATGGTTAGCAGAGCTGCTAACTGCATTAATCACAGTGAACGGGATATTCAGCAGCACTAACATAGTGCGCTAAATATCCATGGGTGCTGCCACTGAGTGCTCTGATGCTATCCAGTTAGCATTGCAGCATTCCGGGGTATTTTATTTATTTATTTAGCTGTATTTATATACCGCTTTTCACCGGGTCAAAGCGGTGCTACATGGGGGGGGGGGGGAATTAAGTACAAGGGTGGGGTCAACACCGGGGAGGCAACATTGATGATTCTGACATAGGATAGACCTTGGACATAGGACAGACATTGGACATAGACAAAGGCTTTGAGTTAGAGGTTCATTGTGGGTGAACTCGGGGGTTTTGTGGATTTTTCGGTGGGGGTCGAGTTGAAGTATTCCTGGAAAAGGATGGTTTTTAGCTGTTTTCTGAAAGATAGCAGGTTGGTATTGTTTCTGAGGTAGGTTGGTAGGGAGTTCCATAAAGATGGAGCATAGAGTTCAAAGGCTCGTTTGCAGGTCTGTTGTGAGCATTTGGTTCTTTTGTGAGGGACGGTGAGGGAAATGCTGGAGGCTTGTCTAGTAGATCTGCCGTGGGCTGGGCGAGCCAGTAGGGTGCGAAGGTGATTGTCCTGCGTTTGATGGATAGCTTTGTGGGTGAGTAGGATGGCTTTGTATTTTGTCCGTGCTTCGAGGGGGAGAATGTGCAGTTCCTTCAGAATTGGGGTGATGTGGTCGGTTTTCTTTGCGCCCTGAATGATTCTCGCAGTGGTGTTTAATGCAGTTCGGAGGGGGTTGGTGTGTGTGGCTGGAAGTCCATGGTAGATTATGTTGCAGTAGTCCAGATGTGGGAGTGTCATGGCTTGCATCACTGTTCGGAAGTCTTGATGTTCCAGGAGGGGTTTGAGACGTTGCACTGTTCTTGCCTTGTGAAATATTGTTCCGGAGGTTTTAGTGATCTGTTGCTTTAAGGTGAGGGTTTGGTCGATAATAATGCCAAGGTATCTTATCTGAGGTTGAATTTGGATGCTCGTAGGTCCTATGTTGAGATGTGTGGGTGGTGTGAAGTCTGGGTCCTTTGTCACTATGAGGGCTTCGGTTTTCTTTATGTTGATGGTGAGGTTGTTTGTTTGTAACCAGTCAGACACTGCTGTAAAGCACGCTGACAGGTGGGTGTTTGTTGGGTTTGTGGTTGTAATGGGGGCATAGAGCATGATATCGTCAGCGTAGATGTGGAAGCTGACGTTGTGGGTGCGTATGACAGTGCAGAGTGGTTGGAGGTAAATATTGAAGAGCATGGCTGACAAAGTGGATCCTTGGGGTACCCCCTGGTGTTGTTGGAATGGGGGGAGAGGTTGAGGCGCTGCTGCGGATTAGCTGTTGTCTGTTAGTTAGGTAGGATTGAAACCATTTCAGTACGGTGTCCTTGATCCCAATAGTCTGCAGTCTGCGTATGAGGATGTTGTGGGAGATGGTGTCAAAGGCTGCAGATATATCGAGGAAGATCATGGCGTATCCGGAGTGTCTTCCTTGAGTTCCAGTGAGGAGGGTGTTCATCAGTGTGGTCATGAGGGTCTCAACTCCGTGTAGTGGGTATTCTCTGGGTGGCACCCAGTTAGCACCCTGCTTCACTGGCTAACCCGAACATTCAGTGCCGGTGACTGGATATAGCCCTAATATTGAATATCCAGGTTTAGAATTCAGCGGCTGTGGCTAGACCCTGTAATATTGTTAGCTGCTGCTGCTGAATATAGGGCCCCTATTTTATAAAAGGCACAGAAGCATGTATACTGTCTTCAAAAAATTGCTAAGAGAATTGGCTATTATTTATATTTTGTCACCTGATATACTGTTAATAACTATGGATAAGGATGCTTTATATGCTAACATCCCTCAAGGTGCAGAAGTGCAGCACTGGAAATTCTTTTACAGGTCCTTAGAAATAAAACATTGGGTTCAAAGGATACCCACTTCATTCATAATTAAATTAACGGAAATAGCATTGTGCTAGAACTTTTTCTATTATGATAGTGGTTTCTATCTACAGGTTCATGGCACAGCAGTGGGGGCCACAATGTCCCCCTCATTAGTCAATCTGTATATGTCTGCTTTTGAAGAAACAATTTTATATCCAATGGTTGGTATCAAAACATATTAAAATGATTTTGGTACATTAATACCTATTCACCAAGTGGTCTCTCAAAAATAATTTTTTGTCGGATGCATACTATACTACTTAGGTACAAACACCCGGCGGTACATCTACTTGTCCATTGTACTTTATATTTCAATAAAATTGATCTTTCTTAAATGGATTTCTTTATTTTACTTTAACTCCAGTTTTTTTAAAGCAATAATATGTTTTTTTCATTAATTTGCCCAACACCACGCTCTTCTTTTGGACCATATTCAAATAAACCCTGCATCAGGGGCTACTTATCTTTAAGAAAGTTTGGTCTGACCAACATTCCTTCTTCTTCCATGAGCATAATGGTGTCTGAACTGAAGCCATTAGATCTCTTTCACAGCGTCATCATGCTCATCAAAAGTAAATGTGCATAAGCTGAATATTGTAGCATTCAAGCTGGATTATTCCCTTGAGACAGACCACAAAAACATGAAGGCATGCCTTGGGCATGTTGGGAAAATAAACTGAAGAGGATCACCCAACCATAAAGGACTCTAATATTTTAAAGGGAAGGATGATACATTTAAAACATTTTTAGGATGCATTTTTTGTGATGTCTTTCAGTATTCGTTAAATAATAAAATAAAAAGGACTCATTAAGGCTTAGTGCAATCACGGTTTTTTTTATACTTTTTTTGATAATAATGCTATAGATAAAAATTGAGAGGACTAAAGTGTTATTGTGTTTGAAGTGTTTATAAAATAGGCATATTTTATGAAGTATGATAAGTAACCTGTTATAAAATTGCTCCAGTAATAATTGAAGGTCCCTTTTACTAAAGGCCGCTATGGATAAACTATTAACGCGCCAGTCTTATATGTGTTAATGGCAGAGGCCACGGTTAACTGTCAGGGGTGTGTTCAGTATATTCCCGGCATGCACTCTACTATGTTGTATTCACTTAAGGACTCCAATAGAGGAGTTGTTAAGTGAACCCAAGTTAGGAACCCCATTGCTGCTGAGTGCATGGCAATTGCCTACTCTCCACCCATTCCCCACCCCATTCCACGTTCACCAATTAACATGCTTTTTAATGTGCGAAGGCTGACACTAAGGTGTTAGTGTTCCCAACTGCTTGTAACCGTGCATTAAAATGCCCAATAACTAGCTAACAGGATTTAGTAAAAGAGGCCCTAAATGTATTCTTCTAATCATGCTAGCTTTTAAAGCAATGACTATGATCACCTGTTACTCTTACTGTTGAAGTAATAACATAAAACACCAAAAGTCACTTACTGGAACGAGGAACTTCTTAATTTCTTCCAAGGCATGACTCATACGTGAATAAGCCTCCCCAGGTGGAGCAAATACTTCAATTAATACATGAAGCTCTTCACTCAAGTGAACATATTTGGCTTCCCCACTCTTCCTTAATTCTTCCTCCTATAAAAAAAATGTTGTTGTTTTTTTAGAAATAAGAACTTACTGAATTTATCATTGATTTTACATTTACAGAGAACATGATCAGGTAAAATGATCTTTCAATGAATGGAAGCCAACTGAAAAATAGAAATGTAGGACTAATATGTTTCAGGGTAATCATCATGTACATGGGGTCATGATCAGGAGCTCTGCCTAGCCTTTCACATCATGCTGTTGTTGTTAAGTGCCATCAAGTCGGTGTCAACTCATGGTGACCCTCATGCTGTTGTCCTAAATTGTGTTCAGTCTTTAGTCAGGCGGCTCATTGTTAACAGACTGGCACCCATAGCTGCTGTTATTGTAGCGATCCATCTCATTCCTGGCCTTCCTCTTTTGTGTTGACCTTCTATCAGGCCAAGCATGATGTCTTTCTCTAATGATCTCTCTCTTCGCATGATGTGTCCAAAGTATGAAAGTCGAAGTCTCGTCATCTGAGCTTCTAAAGAAAGCTTAGGTTTGATCTCCACTAGTACTGCCTGGTTTGTTCTTTGGGCAGTCCATGGTATATGTAGTATTCGCCGCCAGCATCATATCTGTGAAAAAATATTCCAAGGCATTTGGGGACCTTGTAAAAAATTGACACTGACGAGATTTCCTTCTGGTAAGCATGCATTTTTTCTGGGCTATTATACCATTTATTAGACCAGCATAAGAATGATAAGGCATGATAAAATAATCTCTCTCACATCCCCCACTCTCAGACCACAATCCAACCTCCCCAAGACTACCTTAAGTCTCGCCTGGTTGTTCAGTGGTACCTGGATGGGGATAACTCCTACTTGCTCCTGCCCAAGCTGGCACTGGGTTCAAAATGGCACCTACAATCCCCTAGCAGTAGTATCATGGTACTATTTCTAGAAGTTAACCACCTTTAGGGGATTACAGGCACCAGCCCAGATAGGATGGGGTAAGGTTCAGTCCCACCCAGGTACCACTGGACCACCAGGCTTGTCTTAGGATAACAACAAATTATCTACGGGTCTGTTGGAGCAATTAAACTACACAGGTACAAGATATTGCTCCACTCTCTCACTAACTTCAAAAAATACAGACTAATTAGGGAGCAGGTCTCAGACTGAATCGG
Source organism: Ichthyophis bannanicus (assembly GCA_033557465.1). NCBI lineage: Eukaryota > Metazoa > Chordata > Amphibia > Gymnophiona > Ichthyophiidae > Ichthyophis > Ichthyophis bannanicus. Next base: position 1,185,275,242 of record CM066033.1, read on the forward strand.
GGACGGAACCTGCGAGGTGCAATACCTCTATGGCTCCTAATCCCCTAAATTTCATCAAGGACCCAGCATAATCCCTTAACTAACTTCAAATAGAGCATAGTGGTATTCTGATGTTAAAAATATGAGCTCACTATGCTCTATTTGAAGTTAGTTAAGGGATTATGCTGGGTTTGATGCAATTTAGGGGATTAGGAGCCATAGAGGTATTGCACCTCGCAGGTTCCATCCCCGATTCAGTCTGAGACCTGCTCCCTAATTAGTCTGTATTTTTTTAAGTTAGTGAGAGAGTGGAGCAATATCTTGTACCTGTGTTGTCTTAGGATAAGCCTAAGAGGAGTCAAAGGGAGTGGGTGTTTGTATTGGGGTTCATGGGGTGGAGAACTTGAAAGGGAGGTCTTTGATCATACCTCTTGGGGGTGGGGATAAGATGCATGTGTGATGAGGGGGGTTTATATGGGGGAAGTCCTGACTGCTTGATGGTGCCAGGGTTGGGAATTCCTGGATCGGCAATGATATGTTTACAATGTGGTCCCTTTAAGAGGCTGAAACATTGGCCCATGAACCCAGTAAAAAAATAATGCTAGCTCAAAGTAGGCATTATTTTGCCATGAGTAATGTTTTCCAGGCCATCCGGACATTCAAACGTCTGGACTGCCTGGAGATACACCCAATTCTGCTTCCATGGGGGCTAGACATCCCTGCGGGAGCAGAATCACAGCATAGTAGCCGGACGTCCAGGACATGCCCCGATTCAGGCATCCCAGATGTCCAGTTACTTCCCTGGCTAGCTCAGCCTGGCTCCTGCATGGCGCTGCAATGCCACAGCATCTCGTCAACATGGCTCCATACAGGAGTCGTGATCCCCGGCGGCAGCAGCAATCACCCCATTCTCCACAGCCTGACCCCCACCCATCAGACCTGCCATGGCCAGGGTTGGACTGCGGGGACCCCCCTGCACTCCTTCGCCTCCACAGCTGGCCCGGGCTCTGACTTCCCCCAACATCCGGGGGACTTATTTCACCACCGAGGTGGAATAAGTTTCCCATTTAAATGGCTGACCCCGGACGTAGAGGGCTGATCTCAGAATCAGCCCTGTACATCTGTGTTCATGGCGCCTCCCACCACATGCCCTCTCTCCTCCCTCGGCCTGCTCCCCCCTGCCCATGCACAGAGCTCCCCAAACAACTCGCATCTATGTGCAGGGAGCTTTGTTCCTGCCAGCACGATCCAGGAGTTTAGCGGGTCTCAGAATGCATAATTTTCTATGAAGCATGGTGGGGGTGTGGTTTGGGTCTAGTTTAGGTATGATTTGGGCTGTCCCTGTATTTCTCACTTTAAAATGGGAGATCATGTCTATTTGAAAATATTTAAATGGGCTTTTGCACCTGCCCCGAGGCATGCACAAGTGCCCCTAAAGGGGCAGGTGAAAAACATCATTGACCAACCACTCTACAATCACCCCCGGCAGTATCAAACACGACCCTTGTCTGATCCCTCCCAGAGGGCAATTACCATCTTAATGACACATGTGAGCATCAATCTCCTTACCATCCTGATCCCACCCCCAGCCACTATGGGGTATTTCCCTGGTGTCTAGTGATGGGACTGAAGCTCCTGCCCTGTGGTTGTCAGGGTTGAAAAATACATCAATCTACCCTTAGTGGTAGTCTCGCAGTAGATGCAGGGGGTGGGGTGGGGTGAGATTGGGAGAGTAAGTGGGAAGTGGAGGGGGTCCATGCTCAGGGGGAATCAAGAGGGTCATTGCTCTTGACTGGCTCAGGGGAAGGGGTGTTTGATGCTATTTGGGTAAAATCAGGATGGAGAGTTTGATGCTGTCTGGAGGGATTAGAAGACAGAATGTGGGAGTCTGCTTTTGATTATAAAAATCTGCAGGACATTTGGGGGAAGACCATTTTTTCTTCATCTGCAGCTTTTTATGCTCGCAACTCCCATTGGATGTTCTGGCAAGTGGACAAACCTTTTCACAGGTATTCTACAAAGGGCTCCATGTCTGGCAGAGCCTTTTATATAATCTAGGGGGAATTAAGGACATTCTGACATAGACATTTCGATTCTCCTCCCCACATCCTATATAAAATGGGGCCCTTAATGTTGCAGTCAGGGTTATCTCAGTATGCAATATATTCTCTAATATAGCTATACTTACTATAACATATTCTTTATTAAAAATTTCCAGATTTTAAAATGACACAATCTATTTCATCTTAGCCTTAATGGATGCTTTCTTGTTATTTTGTTTTTTGCTTTTCTTTTATTGTTGTTGCTGATCTGGTTGTTCCTAGAACAAGAAAATCTCTGTATAATATATTTGAAAATTAATACACTGTAAATACAGCAATCCTCCTAATTTGTTTTTTTTTTTTTTATTTCTTAAGACAAAAGCTTCAGTTTGTTCTTTCACTATCTAATACATTATTTTTCCTCATTCTAACTGATGGATCCCTCTTAATATTTTCTATCATTGTTCATGTGAACGCATATTTTAGAAACACTGATTATATGGTGGAAGAAATGTGGGAGTGAAAACATCTATAAATGTATATTGATAACAGAAGACAGTGAGGCACGTTCCGCAGAGTGTGTCCAGGCCCCTGTGCATTCGATCGGAATGGGATGCACAGAGGCAGACCCGATTCCAATCCTGCAGGTGCTAAACATGCCTCGCGGGATCATAATTGGGTCTAGGGCTTGTACATGCAGGCAGGGACCCGATTCTGATCAGCCTGCATGTACAGGCCCCTGCCTGGCTAACTCAGTCAGACTCCTGAATGGAGTTGCGGTGCCATGGCATCCCGTTGCCATGGCACTGCGGCTCTGATCCCCAGCCGCTGACCACATTCTGCTTTCCCCACAGCCCGACCCCTGATCTGGCCTTCCATGACCGGGGTCAAGCTGCAGGGAATCCCCTACACTCCCTCTCCTGTTCATTGCTGCCCTATCCTGCTGTCCCCCAAGATCCAGGGGGACCTATTCCATCTCTGAGGCCCCCATCCAGTCAGCTGACCCCAGACATACAGGGCCGACTTCAGAATCAACCCTGTACATCCGAGGTCACGGACTGCCCACTGCCTGCCCTAACTCCACCTCTGCAATGCCTCCTCTCACCCCTGTCTAAGCCTCCCCATGCAAACTCTTTATTCATACGGGAGACTTCTGAGAGGGCCGGCAGGGGGGTGAATAGACCTCAGTGTGTGCAGATTGAAGACCAATGTAAAAGCAGCATGGCTATTCAAAAAGAAGTGCAGAAACGTAAGGGGATAGACATCCATGTGCAGCAGGAGATGCCATTCCATGGGGAAAAGTAACAAAGGAAACATTATTATGGCGTACTTTGGGCAGACAATTATATAATATTAATTACATATTATTATTATTATATTAATAATTATATAATTATTATGACATACATAATTATGACGTACTTTGGGCAGACAACTCAGCCCTGCATGACAGCTCCAGCTCAGGAGGCTGAGGTAGGAATAGATGTCAAAGCTTCAATGACTGCGACTACTAACGTAAATGAGACAGCAGTTAAAACTGAAGAGAAAATGGAAGTGGACTGTCCGCCATTCCAGCAAGCAGAAGACACTGCAACGGACGTTACCGAGTTTCTAGAACGTGATGATGTTCCAGTTCGGTGTCGATCTGCTGTCTGCTACTCTACAGACCTCGGTGAATGGCCCGTCAAGATTGTTGACAACATGCGCAAGTACTGGGTGACAGCAGGTAGTGCACAATGTGCCCACTGGGACTCGGATTTAACTCCAACCAGAACTGTCTATGCAGCCGATGGAAAACCAAGGAAATGCTCTCATGACCTGTTCAAAACAACTCATCCGCTCTCGAAGGAACCTATTGATCTTGACTAGCTTTGCTATTCACCATCTAAGCTTCATCTATTTTTCTTTCCATGCAAGCTAATGTCACAAGAAGTTGTAGCCTTTGGCACAAAAGGATTTTGCAACTGGAAGCATAAGAAGCAACAAATCATGGAGCACGAGGTCAGTTCTACTCATCGAGCATCCGTGATTAAACTGCTAACACGACGTGACACAGCAAAACGTGTTGATCAGGCACTAGTAAAGCAACGTGACAAACAACGTGAGTATTGGCGTGCTGTTCTCGAGCGGTTGTTTGAAACTATTTCCTTTTTATTTGAACGTGGCCTGGCCTTTAGAGGTGACAACCAGATCATTGGCTCTGCCCATAATGGCAATTATTTCGGAATCCTTGAACTTATATCAAAATTTGATCCCTTCATGGCGCAACACTTGCAGATGCATGCTAACAAGGGAAAAGGACACACTTCATACCTGTCTGCCAACATCTGCAATCAACTAATTCAGCTGATTAGCCAGTCAGTTGTCGATCGGATTAAGGCCAAAGTTCAGTCTGCCAAGTACTTCTCAATATCAGTTGATTCAATGCCTGGTATAACACACCAGGATAGCTGACAGTGATTATTCGTTACGTGTTGCCATCTGGCCCTGCTGAGCGGTTCCTTACATTTCTAACTCAGCAAGGTCACAAAGGTGAACAGCTTGCAGATAGCTTGCTTCAGTTTCTGCACAGCTGGGGGATCAACATTGACGATTGTCGAGGACAGTCATACGATAATGCCAGCAACATAAGCGGAAAGTACAGAGGTATGCAGGCTCTTATATGGCAGGTCAAGCCTCATGCCGCCTACATATCCTAGAACCTCTTGGTCAGTGCGCAGTAGCCTGTTGTGCCGATGCCGTATCATTCTTTGACTTTGTCCAATGGCTGTACCTGTATTTTGCTGGTTCAACAGCACACTGGGCCATCCTCAAGGACAAGCTGGAACAGACTGCAGGGCGGCTAACACTAAAGAGACTGTTCGACACACGGTGGTCAACACCATTCGATGCGGCAAATGCTCTGGTGAGGGACTATGATGAGATTTTCGAAGCTCTGGAGGACATTATAGATGGCAAAGTGGGTGAACACAAGGCAGAGACATGTCAAGAAGCCAGAGGATTGCATGATCGAATGCAGTGCCTTGAAACGGGCATAATGCCTGCTTTCTGGCAGAAGATTCTCGCAAGATTCCAAGTGAACAGTGTGTCGTTGCAGTCAGCTGATCAAAACTTGAATTCTGTTGCTGCGATTTATGACTCACTGCAGATGTACGTCCAAAGCCTTCATGAACAGTTCAACCACTTTGAAGCACATGGCAAAGACCTGTCACGCTGTGAAAACTATCGGGCTAATCTCAGCAAGCGAGTATGCAGACGAAATCGCAGAATTGGGAACGGGCACTGAGATTCAGTTGCAACCACATGATAAATTCCGTACTGACACATTCATCGTTATCATCGACAGCCTTGCTACTGCACTGTCGAAGCACAAGGAAGCATATGCTGAATTGGCTGACCAATTTTCCTTCTTGAGTAAAATTTCATCACTTTCTGATGCAGAAATTTGAGAAGGTGCAAGCAAATTAGTTAATCACTATGCCTCCGATCTGTAGCCTAAACTGGCGGAAGATTTAGTACAATTTAAGGCAGCTCTGCAAACAAAGTTGGGCAAGGAAGCATTGCAGGCTTCGGAGTCAGACGACCTGGAGTGGAGGAGTGGCCTAGTGGTTGGGGCAAGGTACTTCAGGCCGGAAGGTCAGGGTTCAAATCCCACTAGAGGACAGCAACCTTGGGCCGGAAGGACTGGGGTTTCTAGTCCCACAGGTGCTCCTTGTGGTCTTGGGCAAGCCATTTAGCCCTCCATAGCCCATGTTCCCTGTAAAATAGTTATCTCCAAGTTATAATGCCCTGTTCAATGTAATTTCAGTTTGTTCAATGTAAACTGCACTGATGCAGAATAGCACGGTATATAAGAGAATGTAAATAAATAAATAAAATAAGACTGATGATCCACATAATGCTACAATCTTCAGCAAGATCGAAATTCAGTTGCATTGCTTCATTGTTGATAATGGCCTCCGTAGCATGTTTGTGAACACAGAGATCGTGCTGTGCATTTTCCTCTGCCTCATGGTGACGAACTGCTCAGGTGAGCAGTCATTCAGCAAGCTGAAGCTGATTAAGAATCATCTCAGATCAACGATGTCGCACAAGCGTCTGAACATGCTTAGCTTGTTGAGTATCGAGCAAGACCTACTGAGAGAAGTTGACTCTGAGTACATTATCCGTGACTTTGCATTAACACATGTTCAAACTTTGACATGTTGATATTTAGCTGTCAGCAGTCAGCTCGTGGAATGTGCCATTAATGCAATGCAAAGTTAGAATGCTTGAAACTGTACATTTCCAATTCGACTGTTAAGTGTTTGACAGGCTGACAGCTGTTTGTGAATTGTGATGTGGACATATGATTGTCGGCTTTGTCGGTCAATTTGTCAGTAATTGATTAAAGTTGATTTCAATGATTTGTAATGAAATGATGTCACGAGTGACTTTAGTGAGGAGTCTATGACATGGGCAGCTGGGCTAATCATTTGGGATCCGGCCTATCCGTGGCCCCTGCAGGCCGCCAGGTGCCAGGGGCCTCGCACTGGCAAAAGACGGGCCAGTCTACAGAGGCATCCTTTTTTATCTCATTTCAATTTGGAGGGGGAAATAGATATTGGAAGAAAAGGGGGAATATTCCCCTTAATTAACCCAATGCACTTTTCAAAGTGCCTATCCATGTCAGGGAACAGGCATAAATCTGGATGTGGCCAGTTTTGGACGTTCACGTGAAATGGGGACTAGACGTGATTCTGCCTAAGCCACGCCCTCTTGCACTTTCGACATGTGTAAATTGGACCTTTCTAAAATGGCCATTTATACATGGATGTGCTTTATGGCTTATTAAACACATTTAAATCATGAATAAGGCTTTTGAAATAACCCCCTTGATCATTATTTATTTTTCATATAATAATTAAAGTTGTCAAATATAGTAGAATATATTAAAAGCCTGGATAGCACATCTTGTGAACTTTATCTCTGTTTAACCTATTTATGGAATAGTTACCTTCAAAATTATTTAAAAAAAAATTAGAGAGAGGCAAAGACTGAGATTTGGCAATTAGGAAAATATACTAAGAACACAAGTATTCTAGTATTGACAGTGCTCATGATACTGGCAAAGTCACATTGGAATTAATATATATTCATTTAATTATTAATTGTAAAATATTTATATATCAGCTTGGCAGTTTATATGATTAAGATAGGAAATCGCTAATCTTCCATCAGTTTCACAATCTCCTGTAACCACTCCTTTCAAGCCACTTGCTACTATTACTACTACTACTAATCATTTGGTGTAAAGGGCATAAAAGATGTAGTATGGGTTGCCCTACTTTGATCATGGTCAGTCAGAGTCATTATTCTACATATGATAATTTTTTTCAGTTTCACTAGAGGAGCCTAAGCTTTCTTTAGAAGCTGAGATGATAAGACTTTGACTTTCATACTTTGGACACATCATGTGAAGAGAGAGATCATTAGAGAAAGACATCATGCTCGGCAAAGTAGAAGTTCAATGCAAAAGAGGAAGGCCAGCAATGAGATGGATCGATACAATAACAGTAGCTATGGGCACCAGTCTGTCAACAATGAGCTGCCTGACTGAAGACCAAACACAGTTTAGGAGTATTATCCAGAGGGTCATCATGAGTCGACACGACTCAACGGCACTTAACAACAACAGCAACAAGCTCCTTGAGAAAGCATACTTAATTCTGAAGAATATGGGTAATTATTTATTTTGATCTTATTTATTTAAAAACCTTTATATACCGCTGTTTCCTAAAGCATTCATAGTGATTTACAATAAAATACAACCCCATTGATCACACCTAGGAGGATTCCTACCCCCTGAAGAAGAGAAGTGCTTAAGATCCTGATCCTGAAACCAGCTGTCAAAAAAAATATGGAATAAGATCCCCACTTATTCCTATTTATTTAGGGAGGGAAAATATTCATCTTATAAAAATCTAATGGGCATGTATACCAAGTCCTGCACCAGTAACAAGTGTGGGCCATGTTACTAATATGGAGCTGTGAGCTTACTGCAGGGTATAGGGAAGTACAGTGCAGGTACCGTGGCATTAGTTGCACCCATGCTACCTGCACCAAGCACAGATAGCATAGGCACCAATTGCCCACTTGGGCTATGACTCACCATGACCATGGAGTTAGCTGTGCAACAGCAGGAATATCCCTTTCCCAACTATTCACCACCCAGGCACTTACTACAAAGGTAGCACTGGGTTTTTAGTGCGGGGCCCCATGACATTTTTTAGCATGGTGCTGATACTGTGCACTAACCCTGAACTACCCTGATAGTAAATGTTAGTAAACATGCTTCTAAGTTATGGCATTTGACCCTCAATGTGTCTGCCCTAATGCCAGTTCAGTGTTTATTTATTTGATGTTACTTTCTGTACTGCTTTTCAGGGCATTGTCTAAGCGGTTTACAAAAAATCACATCATAAAAGAAGTAAAAGAACAGTTAAAATCAAATAACAGTTAAACAAGATAAAGAAGTACAATTTAATTTTGAATAAATAAAACTTTATAAATCAGCTTAATAAAATAAGAGTGGAAAACAGTACAGAACAGTAAAACAAGAAATCATAGGGGACAAAGGGAAGAGAAGTGGAAAGTAACTGGAGGGAGAATTTTTTTTTTTTAAACTAAGGGTATGTTTACTAAATTGTCTTAATGTTACCAGCGCTAGTTGCAGCGATAATGTGAAGAATTCCATATAAGGAGTGGGTGTTCCAGTGGCAAGGTAGCAAGAATCTGTATCGCACAATAGTGGCACTGTGGTGCGTTAACCCTAAGTTCATTCCAGCACAGTTTTAGAAGCAATAAAGATATAGCCCACTGGTTACTGCAATGACTGTGGAGGCAGAGGTCATGGGTTTGATTCCGCAGTGGTGTTATGTAAGGAGGCAGTTCCTTTTAATTTAAATCAGTGCAGTCTGAGGCATTTCCTTTTTTAAATTTAAATCAGTGCTGCCAGCAAAAACACCCTCACAGCGCCATAACTTAAGGTGCCACATAAGGCGCCCTATAAGGCACTACATAGGGCACATTATAAAGTGCCCTGTCCGCCAAGGTACCTTATAATGTGCCCTATAGGGTGCTTTATAGGGCGCTTTATGAGGCAACGTAGGCTACGGTACTGTGAGGGTGTTTTTGCCTGCAGCACTAATTTAAATTAAAAGGAAATGCCTCAGACAGCCTTATTAAATAACACCACTGTGGGATCAAACCCATGAAATATGCCTACACAGTCACTGAAGTAACCGGTGGGCTACATCTCTATAATGTCTAACATACTGGTGGCTGGCTACAGAAAGACTGCAGGTCACCACACAAACTGTCTGCTGTGGTTACCAGGATAGGGTAAACCCACCCGTACCCATGATGCACTGCACATGCAGATCAGCAGCCTACAGCTGCTCAAAATATGGGGTATGCGCCTTGTGGTGGCGAGACTGTAGTGGAGCCCGGGGAAATGGATAGAAAACAGACATTTACCCTAAAGCAGAAGAATAGTTCAGGGAGTTTTGACTTTGAAACTCCAGCCAAGGAAAAAAACCACACACATAAGAGTTGCTGAGTGCAAGCCATGCCCTAGCTCCAAAGCAACCAGGGTAGGTAATGGGGAACACCCAGGGGCGGAGTTTGAAGCCATAGGGCAGCCCCAGTCATTTAAGCCTGAGGAATCAGGAAGAGAAGGAGCAACTGAGGAGTCAGGAAGAGAAAGAGCAACCGAGGAACCGGGGAGAGAGAAAGCAACAGAGGAACTAGAAAGAGAAGGGAAAGGTTCTTGCAAGAAAGCTGAGAGAGGGAGGTGTTCTAGAAACAGCCTCAGGAAAGGTTCTTGTTGCAGCCAGCACACAGGAAACTACAGTTCTGAAGGAAGCCCATGTTGTAGGAGCATTACAGCAGGCCCTGAAGACAGGGGAGTTTATCCTGAGGAAAGTGCTCTTTGAGCAGAGCACGGGCATGGTCCTGCCAGAACCTGGGGGAAGAGTTTCACCTCGAGGAAGGTCTGTAAAGAGCTCTGTTACTAGAAGTAAGGTGAGCCCATTTGAAACCTTGCATAGTTTATTGAAGGATAAGAATCCCCTCAGCCCTTCCAGCATTCCTCGGCATAGAAAGAGGTCCCATTGGGAGAAGGTTTTAAAGTTATTAGAAGAAATAAAACCTGAAATCCCAGAAGCTGATTCCAGCCAGATGCTAACTGACCCCGAGTATGAGAGCATGCAGGTAGATAACTATGATTCTGATAATAGTTCTGCTGACTCTCAAATGGACTGTTCTTTGTGTAAAGCAAAGGTGAAGAAGCTATAAGGTTTAAAACTGAGAAAACCCAGAAGCTTTGTACTTGCCGGTTCTGCTAGAAATGTTTGAAATGAAGTGCTAACATTTTAAAGCTGGCAGAGAGTGTTCAGAAGTGCTGATTTGAATGCTTAAGAAGTCCTTACCTAAACGTATAAACAGCCAGAAGTAAAGTGGGTTGTGCTTTGCATAGTGCTCAGTTTTGGAAGAGCAGTTATTAGGGCTGAACTGAGCAAGGAACCCTTAAGCTGTATTCTTGAACTCTGGAAAAGATATACTACTGGTATAACAGGCTGAGTGAAGCAGTTGCTACCGGTGTTACTGTGAAAGTTCCTTTTTCTTTATTTGGAGAAGTATCCTACTTTTGTTGCTGTATGTTTGAAAGGGTCAAAAGAAGAAAAGAATAATTTTTTCCTGTATTTGCCTTCCACCCTCGGCTACTCATTTTTTTCACAACTACAATCCCCAGAAGCCTTGGCTCTGAGGAACCCATGCTACCAAGGGACGATAGGAGGTACGTCCACTGCCTTTAGGCAACCGCCTAGCCAGCAGGAGGCGTTACAGCCTCTATAGCACCCCGGCCTGATAGGAGGAAATGACCGTGTGTGTTATAGGCACAGAGTAGCTACAGACCGTGACATTGTGGGGTTCCTGTGCTCACCCTGAGGGCGAGGTGGGGCACCCAGCACCAGGTCTGCAGCACCTGGCTTGGCTGAGATAGGCTGTGCTGCAGGCCCCCATCAGTGCCAGTGTATGATAGGTAGACCTTTCAGACACACCTGTGTCCATCTGTGTTTCCCAGTCACGTCTAGCCCTTGTGGGCTATGATGCACCCAGAATAGTGCATATCCTGTGTGGTTGCCAGGGTCACATGTTATAAGACTCAAAAGTCGATTATGTAGCACCACCCAACCCGCACTCTGTGGGTCAGGGTGGAGGACAGGATCTCCCACCAACAGATCCACATTCTACATCTCTGCAATGGTGGCAGTAGAGGTTTTATCAACCCCAATCCTGCTGGGGAATAGGCACCCTACAGAGCAGTCAATGCAGATCTGTAAACATTACATAGGGTACTACCAGACAGGCAGTAGACCTAGAAAAGCTCAGCTGCCCCCCACCACTATCTGACATTCACCAGCAGAGGGCACAGTCAGTCTCCCACCCGCTGCACATTGCAAGGTGTTCCAGCTATACACATGCTAACTGCAGACAGTCTGCTAGCTAGTACATGTTCCTGAAGGAACTGTGTGCATCCCAAAATGGGATGTGAGCACACACACCAAGCAGGTATGTCAGTGATTGGGCCCCAGAAAAGGGAACTCAGATATCACTTGAGAGAAATACTGTATAGCACTATGGGGGAACCTAGCCATGCCATGGTCACTGCTCAGTCAGGGTGAGAGTGACCCCCCAGCATGACATGCTGTGGCCACCCTGTCCATGCAGGTGGTGGTCGGGCACTACAATGTCCCAGCCATTGCCCTATGTCCTATGCAGATGCATCCTGCCCAGGCCACCCTGTCCGGGCCATACCCACAGTACCTTGCTCCTCATTATACACATTGGCAGGCTAACCTGGAAACAGTGCAAGCAGTGTGGGCTCAGTAAGGTGTAGGCAGCCACAAAACACTGGATAGACATACACAGACTCCCACACCTATGCCAGCATTGTGCAAATATAGAGGTTTTTGTCAGCCCTGGCCGCCACACTAGTCCTGGGCACAGTGCAGGCATTGCTATGGTACGCAATATCTTTGGGGTCACTCCCCAGGGTGGTAAATACTGTCAGAAGCAAAAACTGAAACACACTCCACAGATATCAGAAAGGTTGCTATGATGAATCTCTGTCAACAAATTGTGTTTAACTTAGGAATTGTTATCTGACATTAATCATAGCAACCTTTTGATATATGTGGAACGTGTTCCCAAGTTTAGGACAGCATTGCTAAGGTATGCAGGTGCTAGTATTGGGAGATGCTGCTCTGCGCAGGGCCCAACAGCCTGACTCTCCATGAGGTTTTGGATAGTGGAGTCTGTGGGTGTGGGTGTTTGTGTCCCTGTTGGCCGCTGCTCTAGGGTAGAGGTTCCCAACTATGGCCCTGGTGGGTCAAACACTGTTCAGGTTTTCATGCTGTCCCTAATGAATATGCATGAGATACATTTGCATACATTGGGAGCGGTGCAGACAAATGCTGCACAGGCATATTTATTAGGGACAGCATGAAACCTGAATGGTGTTTGGCCCTCCAGGACTGCAGCTGGGAAACTCTGCTCTAGGGATTGCACATATTTATGGTGTCTGTGCTCTGTAGGGTAAAATATATGCGTTTATGGCATATTTATTTTATCTGCAATAAAGGTTCCGTCTTTATTACTGGGTAAAATATAGGGACATGGTTTGCAGGAGCCACAGCTGGGACTTGAACTTTTGACCTTCTGCCTCTGTACACACTGACTGTGTGTACTGCACCAAACTGTTGCCACAGGGGCAGATCATTCCCTGGGGATACCATGACTGTTCTTCAGACAGACCTTGTCTGTTGCAGTGCATGGCACCCACCTAAACGGGACTTGGCCGTGGTCTGTTGTGGGCAGATGCCACTGCCCCCTCCGCCACCAGCACCCCTCTGCCACCATGCTGGTGGTGTGCAGTCCTAGGCCATCCAGTGTGCTGGTAGGCGGCTGCCTATGGTGCTTGATATGGGGTAGGGGTACTCACATAGACATCCACGCTTCCCCCCGGCACCGCCTGCTGATGTTATGTGCCCTTTGGGGTACTTGCTGGGTACTGTTCCCTGGGAAACTGTGGGACACACACTCGTGGCCATGTTTGCCCTTGGTCAGTTGCTGTCTTGCTGGTTTTCTGCTTCTACATTCCTATGTGTCACCTAGGCATCTGCCAAACCCACCCTGTGCCCCAGCTGCCACACTGCATGTCCCGCCTGCAGCCCCCTCTACCCCATTTGCAGCCTCACCATAGTGCCCTCTCATACTTGGGCACTATGATGTTGCTACACATGTATCACTACTATCACTTTTCTTGGTTTCTCTGCCTTTGCTGCACATTGCTGACTTAAATGGTCTCTCTCCCCTGCAAATGTGCCTGTAGTGCAAGGTTTTCACTGGTGCTAATTTTCAGATCTTCATTTCACGGCGTTAGTGTGCATGGGGCCTCTCCTCGCCCACTCTCTGCCCATTGACCCCTTATCTCCGCCCCTGGGGAGCCTTACTCCACCCTATGGGGAGCTTACTCCACCCTCTGCGCACCTTAACACCGCCGGAGACGTTATTGTCTGATACATGACGTTCTCGCATGGTAATGCGCCATTATCACGCGATAACGTCACATATCGCGTGATAACATCTCAGCTGCGCCGTTGGCGCCATTTAGTAAACATACCCCTAAGAGGGTAATTTTAAATGCCTTAGTTGTGATTTGGGTATCTGAAAATGTGCACTTAGTTGTCCTTATCATGGAGACGTCTAACTAACCATTTTACAAATGGCTTTTAAAAACATCTCTCGGGGACGTCCATGGTGGAGACGTGTCTGGAGCAATGCAATGGACTTAGACGTCCCCTCTAGATTTCAGAAACATTAGGGAACTCTGCAAGGACATTCAAGTTTAGACCTGCTCCAGACATGAATAACAATTGTGAAAGTGCTTGTTTTGGCCTTAAACATCCAGAGAGGTTAGAGAAGATAAAGAATGAAAGGACTTACCAAAAATCACAAAGAGCTGCAGTGGGATTTGAACCCTGGCTTTCATAGTCCTAGCCTACTATTCTAGCTATTAGGCATCCTGGTCTTCAAATGCCATTCCGGGACCATCTATGTAGACATCCCAGTAGACATTCAGCTCGGGTATGCTCCGTTTGTGAAATCTGCTTGAACTTCGACGTGCCTGCCTTTTTTCAGACATTCAGGCTTGCACTTAGATATCCTTTGTAAAATGTGCCTTTGTGCCATCAGGGCCCTTTTACCAAATTGCAGTAAAGATTTAGAGTTATCATGCTTTAATTGCCCAAATTATCATTTGGTAACTCAAAGTCTGTGTGCTAACAGTTAGCACATAGAAACACAGGTAACACAGACAATGAATTAATCATGGATAAAGTGCATGCACTAAGGGGTATGTCTACTATAGGGCGTTAACAGCTACTGAGGAGCTAATGCAGATTTAAAACCCTGCAGTAGCAGCTAGCCCTCAAAGAAATCAGATATCGTAGACAATTTTCTACAACATCTGATTTTCATGTGTTGCAAGGCCCTAAGAGTGGGATCAGGCTGGGGAGTGGGGGTGGCAATGTTTGGCAGCCACTGCGCAAACATTTTTGCTTGGTGGCTGCCAAAATCTTGCTCAATTGTGGCAGCAGATAACGCCACCTCAAAAAGTGGGGTTATCTGCATGGAGACCCGTTAATACGGCAGGGCAGCAGCTGCCAGTCAGCAGTGGCCATCTGCCCTGGAGGTGATAGGGCCTCCATAAAATGCAATTGGGCCTACCCCCTCCACAATATTGTCAGTGCCGCAATGTTCTGATCTGCAGCGCCAACAATATTAACAAATACGCGCCGGTCCCTCTGTAGTACTGATCCCCCTGGACAACTCCAGATTCTCACTGAGAGCTACCTAGGGGGGGATTGGTGCACACCTTGAGTAAAACAGCATCCTGGCTAGTCAGTTGGGCAAAGCTCCCTCCCTCCCCACCTCCCCAATCCACAAGTTGAAGGGGTGCATGGCCCTTCTCCTACCATCCCATTACCAATAATTTTCATGGCTAGCCAGCCATCAAAGAGGGGGCTCCCTGGCTCCCCCACTATCCCACCCCCCCCCCAAATGCCCACCTTAGCTGATATTGATGGTCTAGTGGGTCAACGGGGTAGGAGTGGTCTTCTCCGCTCCTGCCCTGTCATCCAGCCATTTCAAAATGGTTGCAATCCCGAGGTGCTGCTCTCTAGCCTCACACTAGGGGGCATCACCATGATATTGCAACCATCTTTGTAAAGTCCACTGAGGAAGAGACTCTTCCCTACACAAATACCACAGGGGTTTTTCCCTTACCATATGGTTTTGGCAGCTAATGCACTGCAATAGCTGCCAAACCCTATCACGGTTTAGTAGACATGCCTCTTAGTATGTACTGATTTCCACATTAACTGCTCCTTGCACTTCGGAAAAGTCCCTCTTTATGTTAAGGCACCATCTGCTCCTCTCCCCCGATCGGGGTAGAGTGTCAGAGCGGGAAACCCAGCTGCCTTTATGTTCTGCAGCTACAGCCCAATTGGGGCTCAGGACTCAAGATTTATTGCACCCTTAGACGGGGCACGAGGGCTGTGAGGCGAGCTTCCTAACAAAGAGTTGTGCATCCAATAAAATGAAAAAAGCAGAAGAAATAACCGCAACAGAATAGCAAGACCCGAACCTCCAAACCTCACCTTCCAACGTTGCCAGAGGTACAAAACTCCCCGGATCCCTCAACGCAACACCTAACCCAAGGTAACTTCCTGGAACTCAAGACACCCCATGCAAGCTAACTGCACTCTCATCTATTTCTATCATCCCCTGCCAACATAAACTAACCTTCACAATGATAACTACAAGTTACCTCCAAGGTCTCCTCCTCATACACTTCCTCCTACATTACACACAATCCACCCCACTCACCAAAAACTCTATGCAGCTACCCACTCTTTTTCATATCATCACACCTCACTATAATGTAACTTTGCAAACTTCACACAAATGGGCTACCCAGAAAAACCTCACCACAATAAACACACACACCTCTGTACCCTAGAATAAGCCACATATACGTAAACCCAAACAGGTTACCCCTAATCAGTATAGAGCTTATAAATGCCAGATCAATAAGAAATAAAATTAACACTCTTGCAGACCATATAGAGTCAAAACAAACAGATATATTATATATCACAGAAGCATGGCTCACGCCCACCAACAATGTTCTCAACCAACTCACACCTCTCTCACACATGGCATTCAACTGCCCATGCACTCACAAGAAAGGAGGAGGCGTCCTTATCCTCGCAAGAAGCAACCTCAGATTCAAAACTCGATCCGCCTCAAGTACTACTGCCTGTAACACGATTATCATTGAGAATATGTATTTAGCTCTTCGCCTTACATACAGAGCTCCAAATGCATCTCTGGATGAACTAACCTTTACCCTGGAATCTGTCTGTGCAGTCAATATGCCCACAAACCTCTAGTTGTTCTGGGGGATTTCAACCTCAAATCTGCCACCAACAATGACGCTGAAACCTTCCTGTCTGCAATGGAGTCATTCCAATGCACCCAAATTATAAAAACCCCCACAAAAATACATGGATGCTTGCCAGATCTCATCTTCATACCCAGCCAACTTATTGAACAGAAGTACATTACAGCCCCATCAATAACACCAGTGCCATGATCGGATCACCACAGAATAAGAATTGAGCTACAATACCTAAGCACAACAGCACGTAAAGACCAGCTTCAATCAAGAAGAAGATTCAAGTGCTTTAACAAGGACCAATTTCTACATGAAATACTCACTAACCTGAACACAGACTCCAAAGATCTAAATACCCTAACTGAAAACTGGAACATGATCATATCAACAACAGCTAAAGCATCGGAGTCCAGGGTCTCTGAACCTCAACACTCTAAACATAAATCCGTCCCCTGGTACACACAGGAGATCTGTAACAGAGAATTCTACAAAGATTAGAATGATGCTAGCGAAGGACTAAATCTAAAACAACCCACGAGCTCTACCAAACAAAGCAAATGGAATACAACAACCACATTAACCAAAGAAAAAGAGAATATCACACAAACCTTGTGCTCAAATCTGCCAGTAGGCCCAGAGAACTTTTTGAAATAGTGTGCATACTCACCAAGGATCCCAACCACAGTGATGATGAACTTATCCAACCATAGACCTTCGTAGACTTCCTTCAAACGGAATTCATGACTTCCCTACAACATACTCCGATTAACACTCCCAAACCCTTAGAACTCAGTCTAATATGGGACAGTTTTAGCATTCCATCTGCTGAGCATATTGTTCAAATCATCTCCACACTCAGCACCAGCACTACCCCTACAGATCCATGCCCAGTGGCCTGGATTAAATCAGTAAAGGAGGATCTCTGCCACAACATACACAATATTGTTCACCAATCCCTTTTCCAAGGGATAATGCCAGATGCTCTAAAGGTAGCAACCATCCGTCCCACACCAAAAAAGTCAACATTAAGCACATCGGACCCAGCTGCCTACAGGCCTATCTCTGACCTCCCATTCCTCACAAAGATCATTGAAAAAAATCATACAACATCAACTCCAGGACCATATTGACGCCCATTCACCATTAGACCCACACCAACACGACTTTTGACCTAACCATAATGTCAAAACCCTCCTGATCTTTCTTTTTGACTATCTGATCAGAGTTATTGATAATGCCAAGATGGGATGACTAATGATTTTCATCCATATCACCTCAGCTTTTGACACAGTCTCACATGGCATACTACTGAGAAGACTAGAAGAGATTGGACTCTACAGCACTACTATGAAATGGTTTACCTCCTACTTAACAAACAGAAGACTTCAGACTAAATGTGGCTCCCATACCTCTCTACCATTCATAGCCAAGCAGAGCGTCCCTCAAGGTTCTTCCCTTTCTGCGCTATTGTTTAACATATACATACAACCCATCTGCTCCATCAATAGCCACAAGATGAACTACACAATTTACGCAGGCGACATAATGATCTATACTCCAATCAATCTCGAGAACCCGGACTACACAAAAACCGGACTGTCTTCATCAGATGATGCACTGGCTTCTCAAAAAAAACCTAAGGATAAACTACAACAAGATGGAAGTGCTCATCATTACACGGAACTCTGGATTCACCCCACCTCCCCCCCATCCACAATCGATCTGAACAACATCACGATACCTATTAAACCTGAGGTGAAATACCTAGGCATAATCCTAGACAAAAATCGAAACCTCCAATCACACATCAGCAAAACTACCAGGAATCCATATCTTAAGATGCGACTCATCAGACGTCTCAAAGCACTACTTTGCCAAGATCACTTCCGAACTGTCTGCCAAGCTTTAATCACCCCCATCCTCAACTTCTGCAACCCCATATACCTTGGGCTGCCAAAATAGGCACTCCGACCACTACAGATGGCACAAAAAACTGCCGCTCAAATTATAACTGGGTCCTCTAAGCACGCACACATCACCCCCATATTGGACCACCTACACTGGTTCCCCATTAACTCACGCATCAAATATAAAACAGTATTAAACATCTTTAAAATAAAACACAATCTCTCGGCAAACAGCCTGCAAACCCTCATCTCTACCGATTCAAACACCAGACCCAGAAGGAGGCAGACTTCAAACACTATCTCAACCCCCAGCGCCTTCACGAAAGTGAAGCAATCAACATCTCAAAGAGCATTATCTCTGGCTGCTCTTGCCCTATGGAACTCCCTCCCGGATCACATAAGAACCACTGAAGATATCAAAGACTTTTGAAAAATGCTCAAAACCACACTCTATATAGAACACTTTGATGATATTACATGACCTTGACCACAGGACTCATTTCCTTAACTGCCCTTGCCCTCCCGCTCCCCCTTTCTCCTCCCTCAGCTTGATATCCCACACAGCTCCCTTGAATTAGTATTTCTACCTGAAATATCTCATGTTTTATATAGTGCATTTTGTAAATAGCTATGTTGCTATATTTTCCAGACACATTGTATAAATCTCCACTGCTGATCACCTGCATGCCCGCTGCCTTTGTTTGTTGTAACAAATTTAGTTGTATTGTAAACCACATTGATTTTAAGAAAAGGCAGTATAGAAATCATTTTAAATAAATAAAAAATAAAATAAATAATGTGCAATTAGTGATAAAAACAGTATTAGCCATTATGGATTTCATAGTAAATTCAAGGTGAGATTTTTGTTCATTGTAGATGCCTAGCTCACAGAAAATGAGGGATGCATTTTAAATCAATCATGCTCATATGGGTACTACGCATATTATTGAATGGGTTGGAAGTCTACCTGATTTTTTTTTTTATAATTAAGTTTTATTGATTTGTAATTGAATGAATTATTGTGCTTTTAAAGTCATGTTTATTTTATATATAAAATTGTCTTTTGTCACTACTCTGTATAATCCAGTTGATGCAAAAATGGGTTATAAGTGCTAAAATTGAATTAAGTTATTATATCTGGCTTTTAGTGAATCAATTCCTTTATGGGCATAATTTCATAGCACAGCATCTACGTTACTAGGGCAGAGAGATGCCTGTTTTAGCCTGTTTGATAAAGACACATGGGCACCTGTGTGTCTTTATAAAATACTAGTACAGTTCCTGCAGAAATTATGCCAAGATTGAGATGTGGACATTCCACTTGCTTAAGAGCAAGCATATACACAGATTTTATCAAATACACCCGTAGCATATGACTCTGCACATGCTCCGCCCAATCTCTGCTCCTGTATATGTCTACTGTGTGAATTTGCCCTGGCTTGCACTATGCATACTTTTAGGTATGATCTAATTTTATAAGAGCGTATTTATGCACGGAAATTGATGTTTTATACCTGGAAATGTTTATAAAATTACCCATCAAATCAGCATAATGATGACCATGCTTCTTGAGCAACTTATATTATTTATTTATTTATATATATAGGAAAAAGACCTCAGACCAGCTCCTGGATACTATCTTTTTCTTCAAATACCCTTGGGATTAATCATCTTAAATCATATAAAACCTCTGTCATTCTTTATTGTCTTAAAAATAATTAATTTTAATAGACCCTTATAGAGAATATTATTTTAACTTATCTTAGTTGAAACAAATTTGCTCGAATATGAGCACCCAAGAGAACCCACTGATGCCCAGCATTTTGCAATGTCTGCTCCAACAGGAGTGCAGAACATTTTTCTGTATTTTGCAGTTAGTCTGAGCTATGTTCTTTCTAACTCTTGCATATACCTTCCTTTCTTTACAGAGTTCAGCTAGGGACTGGATGGCTCCTGGGATGAAAGGGAGAGCCTTCATCCCTGGAGCCCTCTTCATTCCCTAGGTATAAACATGGCAGCATCACTGCTGACATGGAAGATCAGATTTTCTAAAGCAGCAGGATGTAAACATTGTAAAACTTAACCTGACTTAATGTTATTCTTTTTTAAAAACTGTTTTTGCTTACTTTTGCTTCTTTAAAATCACTATACTGTGTTTAGCTTTATAGATAGATAGCTTTTTTGACTGCAATTTAATCTGCAGCTATAAGTTCCCAAATTACTTTTTATTATATTATAGATAGCTTTTTTGACTGCAATTTAATCTGTAGCTATAAGTTCCCAAATTACTTTTTTATTATAAAGTAGTTTTAGAAAATCAACCTTGGCTTGTACATAAGAAAGGGCAGTGTTCAAGCAGTTAGCAATTGATCAGCAGGAGTCCCTGATAAATTCAAATAGTAACTTATCACTATTTGGTTTCAAGAATAATTTGAAGGTCCACACAGATATGCCACTTATAAAACCATCCCACTTTATCCCTCACCCACCCACCACACAGCTTGCTTTTCCTGCATATTCTTCCCAATATACATAATCAATAGTCTTCAATCAAGGGACAATCAAGGAAACTTCTTATTTGATCTTAATTATATTTTAATTAACTCTTCCAATGAACCCATTATGTCTCTCATTCAGTGCAATAACTGTGGTGCTTTAGTCCTAAGTCAAACCATCTGGAGGCTCCAATCTTGCCCCATCTGTCTCCAACTCTCTGCTATAAAAAAGGTGCTCACTCAACTTGAAAAGTAATTACTGAAATTGAAGATTCTTCCATAGCTATCAACAATCCTGACATTTATGTCCACTGTTATACAGAATAGAACAGTGCAGAAATTAATTGGTTACAGTAGGCTCATGTAGATTATGCCCTATGATGCAGAGAAATCCTCCCTCTCAATTTTTGCCATTGGAATATTATGATACTCATGAAATGAAATTTGAGGTGGAGCTTGTGATGAAGAGAGCCACTCACCACAAAAACTATTAACAAGGAACTGAATACAAATCTCAAAACATAAACTTCATACCCCTAGGAGACTCTTACCAGAGGCATTAACATGAGAACACAATATATGGGTCCCATAAAGGTAAAATGCTTTTAAAGGTTGTCAGCTAACAGGAATACAAACCAAATACTGGGCGCTATCAAAGAAGAAAGGATTCTAAAATTGATGTTATAATCCACTTGGGACAAATGATTTAGCCTGAAATAGCAGTCTGGTAGCACAATGAGATTACCAAAAGCTTGGAGAAGGTCTGAAGTCCATAGTAAGAAGTGCAGCTTTTTCAGAAGTACTATCTGCCTATGGAGAGGGAGAGGAAAGGTTACATCATGAAGACAATTTCAATAAATGGCTTAAAGCCTGGTCTCAATGAGAAGGTTTTAGATACATTGGAGGTTGGGGCAATACATGGAAAAACAAAAGGCTAGCTACAATGATGACCTACATCTTACTGTCAATACTCTCAAAACAACTCTCACAACTAACCAGTTATGAATTCACAATGCGTAATTAAGCACTATATTATATTATATTATATTACAAGGCAGAATCAGAATGGAGCAATAAGACACATACATAGGTTTCTTACTGTATGTACGCTCCTCTTTCAGAAATCAATCCCATAGAATGTGTGCCAGTCCCATATTTGCTTTAATATAAGCACCAGTAGTCCTTGTATTTTTTTATCCCTTAATGATCTTCATTTTATTATCTTCTACTCTTGTAGGACGAAACACACTGATTTTCAAAATTGACAGCAGAACTACTTTTTGCTATGCAGCCCAACACTTCTCATAATGAAGCATGCTATCAACACTGCTCATGCTGAAACATTTATGGTTTGCAAAAACATTTAAGCTTTCTGAAGCACACTTTCACTGCTACTGTTAAATATCATTGAAATGCCACTGTTTCTACTTCAAATACACTATTTTTCTCCCATAGGCAATATTTAACTTTGAAAATGCCAAAAATGACACTGAATGCTCAATAGGAAATCTCACCCTAGCCCGACCTGGCACCAAGGTTTTGAATTCTGCATCAGGATCCAGTGAAGTAGATGCTTTGTGTCTCTATTCCAAATGGCAGTGGCAGGTAAAAGGAGTCAAAGTAAGAAAGTCAGACAGTACGTTGCTAGGAATTTAAATTAGAGGATGGGGTGGTACAGAGAATCAGATGAGTCTGGGATGTCACGCCCAGCAAAAGCAAGATAGTAGTGGGGAAAACAACAAAATAAACCATCTTAGCTACTCACTTCTCAGCAACAAGGTAGAGAAGGGTAGTAGAAAAAAAAGATATACAAATGGCAAGAGAGCGAATAAGAAATAGCTGAAAAGCAATTAGCACAAATACTTGCAGTCTAAGTAAGTACCAGATCTGCAAGGCCTAATGGTAGGGACACCCAACCACAGGACAAACTAGGTGGTTGACTAGGGTGACAGCTTTGTTGGGGGCGAGGGGAAGGCAGGACGTTCAAAGATAAAAAATAAATTCTGATAGCCGGTGGAAACATAAGGATAGAGGAGTGCAAATCTCACCCCCTCGTTGACCAAGGAGCTGCAGACAGTCAAGAACGCCCGTCTCTTTTGAGTTACCGCAGCTGAAAAGTCTTGAAAAAACAGCACTCGGGCTCCTTCATACTCTATCCGAGTTTGTCTTTTAGCTGCTCGCAAGACTGTCTCCTTCTGCTGAAAACTTAGGAAGAGTACTAGCACTGCTCTCTGCCTCAGCTGCCCCCTCTTGACGAACTCCCAACCGATGGACTCTCTCCACCTGTATTTTCCCCGCCATTTCACTGAGCTGTACACTTTGCGGTATCCACCGTTCTAGGAAGCCAGACAGGCCTTTCTCCAATATTGCCTCAGGCAGCCCCACTATTCTAATATTTTTCCTACGTCCCCTAATTCTCCAGCTCATTGATTTTATTCTCACTTTGAAGCACATTTTCTTCCAACTGATGGATTCTGCATTCCAGTTGCAAGGCCCCATCTTCCACTGCCGATATCCAGTTTTCCGCATGTTGCATTCTCCCAGTGAATTCTGCCACCGACCCATTCAACCGATCCATCTGTGCTGTTATTGCCATAAAACGCTCACTCAATGCCCTCACTACTGCAGTGGAGACTTCTACTAGTGCCACGTTCGCCATGTCTGGGCTCAGCAGCGAGGTGCAAGCCGCCATTTTGGTTTCCCCTCCACGTGTCTTTTCTTTCCGTGGGGTTTTTGTCCCCATCCACTACAACCTTCTTTGATTTGTCTGATCTAAAGTCTCCGGTCACTTGCCTCCAGAATCCAGTCAGTATTCCACCTTTTATAACTTTATTTCTTGAGCCACTTGCGGGGATTCAAGGGGGGAAGTCCCAGAGCCGAGATCAACACGTCCAGCTCAGCTCATCGCCAACCGGAAGTCAAGTATTTTTTAATGGAAAGGGTGGTGGATGCCTTGAATACCTTCTCCATGGCGTGGTGGGGACAAAAACAGCGACCCAGTTCAAAAAGGCATGGGATAAATACAGAATCCAATAAACAAAAAGGTGTCACGACTACTGATCTTCTACTGCAGGCAAAGACAGATATCCAATATCAACAATATGATTTAATAATTATAACTCAAGATAATGGTCAAGCATGGGTCCATTTTTTAATCATATCCCTTCAAAAAGAATTAATTAATAGTCTTTTATATATAAATCAATGAATCAAATACTATTCTTCAGGGTGAATGAAATATAAAGGGGTGTGTTTACTAAAGTGCGTTAGCTGCTACCATGGTGAATTAACCCAGCGTTAGCCTCATGGTAGTAGCTAACCCACAAGAAAAGCAGATATCACAGGTAATTTTTCATGGTATCTGCTTTTCCTGCAATGCAGCTCCTTAGGGGTGGGATTGGGGTGAGGAGTGGGGTGACCATAGTTGGCCGCCAGCATGCAAAAAGATTTCACGTGGTGGCTGCCAAAATTGGCCTCAATCGCAGTGGAAAATAATACCACTTCAAGAGGTGACGTTATCAGCAGAAAGGCCCGAAAAAGTGGGCTCTTCCCTGCGGATGATCAGGCTTCCCTCCTACAATATTATCGGTGCCAGTGGCACTGACAATATTACAAAGTGAAATGTGTGCCCTCCTACAGCATGTAGCCTTCCTGGACAGCTCCCCATCTCCATCTGGAGCTGCCCAGGGATGACTGATGCAACCCCCGATTTAGAAAAAGTCCTGGCTAGCCAGTAGGCTAATCTCCTTGCTTTCTCCCTGCACAATGGTGATTTAAAAGAGTGGAATCCCCCTCCTACCCTCCCTTAAAAAAAAGTGAATCCTGGCTAGTCAACCAGCAAGAGGGACCCATAGCCTTGAGTTGCCCCCCACCACACATATCAGGTAGTCCATGGTGGTCTAGTGGAGAACGAGGCAGGAGAGATTCTATATGCTCCTTCCCTGTCTGTCAGCTAATTCAAAATGGGCGCTATCATGAGGTGTTGCCCTTTAGCCTCCCCTATGATGCAGCACTGCGAGATTACGGCCATCTTTCATTGGGCCTATGAGAAGAGCAGGAGAGAAGAGCCCCCCCACCTTTTTATGTCTGCATCAGGAGGGAGGCAGAGGGCTTAGCCAACTGACTAGCTGGGGCTTTTTATAAATCAGGGGTTGCACCGATCCCCCCTGGGCAGCTCCCAATGGGGATCGGGAGCTGTCCAGGGTGTACTGGTGTTGAAGGGGGGCACATACTGCACTTTTCAGTATTGTCGGTGCTGCAGATGGCTGCAACATGGCAGTGACAATATTAGGGGGGGGGGGGCAGGTCTGATCGCTACCAGCCCTCCCCAAGGATTTACTGTGGGTACCTGCAGTATCTGCCTCAGCAGGCACTGTGGGATTTTTCCCACAGAATCTGCCAAGGCAGTTAACGCAAGGTCCCTGTGGGAAATCCAAACCTCTGTGATATCTGCAGGGCCTCCCCTTGGAATTCCCCCTGGAGATACCACAGAGGGTCTGTGTCTTACGGCATGATTTTGGCAGCCAAAACCAATGCAGTTTAGTAGACATAGCAGAAAGTCATTTTATTGTGCTTGCTTCTGGTTTTAATATAGTCCATGGTCCAAATGAACTCCAAATACTAGGCAGCCAACAGATACTTGCAAACATCAATGATCAGCATATTGAATGGAAGGAAGCTTTTAACGCCACAATGCAATGATGAAAGATTACCTGCAACATTTAATTTATCATAGTCCCTGTGAAAAAAGGCACAGAAGTGCCAAAATGCTAGTGCTGGGTTCAGTGTGCTAATCATTGGGTAGGGTAGTTAATTGGTTGGTCTTTGAATGTATATAGTATATATTCTAGCTTCATGTATTTTATATGATTTAAACAGTGGTGTAAATTATGCCCAAGTGGCTCCTGCAGTGCAGGGGGGTCCCAAGGAAGAAGAGACCCACTTACAGTTGTTCCTGTACCTTCTGAAGTGAACGCCCCTCATCTTGGGGGACCTTTCAAAATTGTTGCTGGTGAGCCCATAATTTGAACTTCTGCCACTGGATTTAAATAAACAATGATATTAAGCGTAAACATAACGTGGAAAATCAGAGTGGGAGTAAGGAGGCAGATGTGGAGAAGGGTTTGGTTAGTTTACTTGTCCTTCTCCCCCAAACGAAAATGATAGTCCACTGCCCCAGCAATAAGGGACACAAAAATAATACTGAATTGTTCAGCAAATGTGAAGCACTCCTTTGTATTGCATGTCAGTGTTTCTGAAGAATGAATTTGCTGGTACGAAGCGTGACACAGAGAATATCAGTGAAGTGGAACATGGACCGTCATGCACTGTTTATTGATAAAGTAACTTACCTAACCTATGTTAGCTCAAAGTACAAAATTGCAAGATTATGAACAATCATGATATGAATGTCCAATACTTTTTAAACACGGTAGAATGGAAAATGCTAAATTCAAATAGCAAAACATGCAATTAAAATAAATATCTTGAACAGTGGTCTGTTTAACCTTTTCTTCTTTACAAGTGGAATGAGTCCAAAACATTCTGAGATCACATGTTCTTTTGTTTAATCCAGTGGTTCTCAACCTTTTTTGTACCGCGACCCCTTTTACCATTGGTCAACTTTATCCCCAATGATAAAATCAAATGCGTCTCTCTTCCTTTACCGTTAACGCATTGTTGCTGTAATCATTTGTTGAATTATTAATATATTATAGGCCTTTGCAATATGTTTTTATTTATAAAATTTACTTATTTTTGTACCTTTTGTTGTTTGGGCATTTTATTTTTTCAATTGCAATTGCTCCAGTCACTTTCTTCTGGTCTCTTCTGTCTTCTGCTAATTCTCCATTGTCTGCTGCCCATTTGTCCTTTCTTCTCTCTTCTAGATTTTTTTCCATTCTATCTTCTACATCTGCTTTAACATACTGATCTTTCCCCTTTTGCTCTTTCCCCAATTTCTTTTTTATTCATTTATCATCCACTCAAATTTCACCCTTCCATTCTCAATCCCCACTTACTCTGCCAATACCCAGCAATTTGTAGATTTTTCTTCCCTCCCACACAAAATATCTTTTCCCCCTCCATCCTCATTCCCCAGCCCCATCCCCTTCTAGTTTCTAGTCCTACCCCAACTCAGCATCTGCTCCCTTTTAATTGAATTCTCCCCCCCCCCCCGCATCAGCCCATTTCCAGTCCAAGCTCCCCCCCCCCCCATCAGCTCATTTGCAATCCTAGGTCCCCATCATCCATTTCCAATACTAGCCCCCCCATAAACCAATTCCAATCCTATTCGAATGAGCTGATGGGGAGCTTGGACTGGAAATGGGCTGATGGGGGGTCGAATAGGACTGGATATGAGCTGATTGGGGGGGTGTTCTTAACAATTAGGCTACTCCTCCACTCCACTAGGTGGGTGGGGAGGGTGTCTTTAGTTTGGGGAAAGGCTGAGCCCTTTATAAAGTGGCCGGCTCAGGATGGGGGTCTGCCACTGTACATCAGTGTAGCTAGGACTATATGAGTTGCCGGCTGTATTAAAAACACACAAAAAAATAGCATGGAATTTACTAATGTAACAGTTCAGGTCCTACACATTAAAAATCCCCTCAGGATTCACACTTTAGTAAATAGACTGAAGAGAGGTTGACGAAAGTGAGCAAGAATTGAGCACACGATTTCTTTATTACTGTGCTAAAACAATGTGACCGATGCAATAAGCTAATTATATGCAAACTGTTCAGCAATAAACAAATTGCGCAGATGGCAATAAAGTTAAAAAACACACAAATTTTACTGCTTTTTCTGACCTCAGATGGAAGCCCAAGCCCTCCTCCCCGAAGAGTCCCGTGGCAGGCTTCAGCGGCTCCCGGCAGGCTCAGCACAGCTCGTTACAGCCGCTGAAATGAAGTGCGTTGTTCCCTTCACTTCGGCAGCTGTATTGTAATGAAGATCGCAGGCGTGCTGAGAGCCGGGACACAGGAAGTGTCCTTTGACCTCCGACGCGCCTGCAATTTTCATTACAATTCAGCTGCCGAAGTGAAGGAAACAACGCTCTTCACTTCGGCGGCTGTAACAAGCTGTGCTGAGCCTGCTGGATGCCATTAAAGAAGGCGACCCCTGGAAAATCCTGAGGCGACCTCCGTGGGGGTCTCGACCCACAGGTTGAGAACCGCTGGTTTAAACAGTCCTTTCTGCTGAATAAAGTTTTTTTTTTTTCCTTTGAATTCTTTATTTTGCATTTTCTTGAAATACAGTAATCAAAATTAAGAAAAATAAGTACACCACGATAACATTCACACTTCAAGAATAAATCCATCACATAACATGAAAACACATTAAAGGAAGGAGACTAACCCTCAATATCACAAATATAATACAAAGTAATAAGGGGTCTAAAAAAGACCCCACAAAAGGGAGCACTAAATAATAAGCATCCCACCTAATCAATTTCCACAGTTTCCTTACTAATCAAAAATTTCTGGAGCTGAATCACCTCTGTAAAGACATAATTCTGCTCTTCAAGCGTAATGAGACAACGGCAGGGAAATTTAAGGAAAAAAGAAGCCCCCAACGCAAGTACCCTAGGTTTCAGATCCAAAAATTGTTTGCGACGACACTGAGTAGTCCGTCCTATATCAGGAAACACCTGGAGTTTAAACCCACAAAACAATTCATCCTTGTGCTTAAAATAAGCACGCAATACCCTTAATTTATCAGACTCCGAGGAAAAGGTTACCACCAATGTACAACGCTTGGGGATAACATCCAAGGAGTCCTCCAGAAACGCTGTCAAATTTTGGGCAACCGAATCCTGAGGAAGAGGCAAATCTCCCTCAGCAGTCGGCACCGTCCGAAGGGCATTTGAAAAGGAAAACATTTGGACAACTTCAATAGTTTCTTTCAGTTGAAGTATCTCAGTAAAATACTTTAACAACACATCAAAAGAAAGAAGATGGGTAGTAGGAAAATTAAGGAAACGGAGGTTCCGAGCCCGTGACTGATTCTCCACAAGCTCCAGACGATAAGAAACAGCTGAAAGCTCTTTAACCAAAGCCACATTATTATCAACACACGTCTGGAGCTGGGAGTCAGTACGGGCTGTCGACCCCGTTAAAGAGTAAAGATGTTGATCAACCATTTTCATTTTACCGACAACATCATGAGAAAAAGAACAAAGCGAAGAAACTGTGCCAGATAAACGTACATCAATTTTCTTAATGGCAGTCCAAATATCCATAAGGGTGCCATCCCCAGAAGGAGAAACAAGAGGGTCCTCAGACACAATTGGATCCACTGGGCAAAGGGCGGGAACATCATCTAATGCAGGAATGTCCACAAGAGTAGACGAAAGTGGAAACTGGGGGAGAGGAGGTGGTAACCGGGTTTCTGGAGTACAATCTTGCCTGGGAGCCGACGCGGTGTTTCCAACTTACCGCGGAGCTGTGCTGCAAGTCGGAGTTGGTAACCTGCTGGGTCAACTGCAGGTGCGGGGTGGACGGCACAGCTGTGGAGGACCCCCCAGATCCCTACAAAGCCCGGCGGGAGCAGAGCTTTGGTGGAGGAGTACAATCTTGCCTGGGAGCCGACGCGGTGTTTCCAACTTACCGCGGAGCTGTGCTGCAGGTCAGAGTTGGTAACCTGCTGGGTCAACTGCAGGCGCGGGGTGGACGGCACAGCTGTGGAGGACCCCCCAGATACCTACAAAGCCCGGCGGGTGCTATACGCGGCCGCGTGTTCGCGGCCGGCGTGGTCGTGTCCTAAGGGGCGTGGCACAAGGGGCAGGACATGCCCCTTTGACGCCCCTTCGACGCTTCTGAGCCACTGGAAGTGGATCGTGTCTGCTCATGGGGAAACGGAAAGCAAAACCTGCTGCTTCAACAACAACTCGTGGTGGTGCACATGGAGGTAAGGTGGGCCCCATGGACAAACATGTAACTTCTCTGCAGCCAGCTATGCAGTCACCTGCTGAATAAAGTTTAAATTATTTTAATTGATGATAGATTCTGGGAGGGGCAGTATGGGTATACTTGAACCTCTGTAGGGTTACCCAGGACCAGATGAAGAAGTTTCTTTGTTTGCCTTCAGAGTCTATTTTACCCTTGTCAACATGGTCTCAAGTTAAATGATATAAAGTTTATTTTCTTTGAACCCTTTCATCTTAGGTTTTTTTCTAGATTCTTAAAAGCTACTCATCCAAACGTCTATTCCTGTGATTAAAAGGTCTAGGACTTGATATCTGAAGGAGTTTATGCGATTTTCAGGGCCTACATTCTACATACACCCTACTGAACCTGATACTCAGTGGCCACAAAGAACCTTGGTACTAACCACATAGTGCCGGGGCAGCACCTACAGTATCTGGTTAGAGGAAATTTTCAGCCCGCTAACCAGATTGATAACAGCAAAAAGGTAGATCAGATCAATAGCTGCCCTAACAATGCAGTTTTGCTATCCAGTTAGTGGCTGAATATCTCTCCTGATTTGATAGAAAACATCGTAAGTGGCAAAGCCAGATATTCAGCGCTAGATGCCTGATAGACTCTGGTGCTGAATATCGAGCTTTACTTATGCCCGCGGTGGTCAGGCACTTAGAAAAGCTGACCACTACAGGATCAATTTCTTTCTTTTTTATAATTCTTATCTCCTTTTTGTCTTTTGTATTCCTCCTGCATTTAATGTCCCTCCAATACGTATTGTGGTCTGGCATATTGTGATATTTTTTCTTACGTTAGCTATTTCATGTTGAATTTAGATTTCTTTTTTGCACTTTTCATTTCAAGTCTTGTAATTGAAAGGGGAAGGGGAGATATTATGTAGACATACTGGGTCCAATTCCGTTCTGGACATCCTGGCCCTTTGTGCGCCCGGTCAGAACCGGACACACAGAGAAGGGATTCTGATCCCACAGGGCACGTCTAGCCCTGCAGGATCAGAATCACATCCAGGCCTGTACATGTAGGCAGGTACCTCAATTCTGGTCGGCCTGCACATACAGGCCTTACCCAGCTAACTCAGTCAGGGCTCCTGAATGGAGCTATGGCGCCATGGCGCCTGGTTGCTATGGCACCGTGGCTCAATTCAGGACCCGCGATCCCTGGCTGCCAGACAGGAATCTTCATTCCCCACAGCCCGACCACCGATCTGGCCTCCCAAGACCAGGGTTGGGCTGTGGGGAATCTCCTCTGCCTCCTCCCGCCTTTGCTGCGTCACAGGCCTGCCGGATCCACCTGACTAGGGGAAGTTCCACAATCAGGCCGCCGGCTCCACCCCCGGATGTACTGGGCCAACATTAGAATCAGCCCTGTATGTCCGGGGCCGCCGACCACCCACTGCCTACCCTAATACCATCCCCACTCTGCCCCTTTCCCGCCCCCATCCAACCTCCCCATACAACGTGCAAGGAAGTTAGTTGGGCTCAGAAGAGGGGGCCAATGAGACATCCATCCCCACTATTTGTGGCTTGGAATGGCCCTGACTAGGACTAAAATTAAAGTATTTGAGATTCAAAGGAATTCATTTTACTGTACAGTGGTGTGCAAAAGTCTGGAATCACTTGTAAATTTGACGTTTTCCAACTTCGTGACCTTATATCTTAATTTCATTTTCCTCCCAGTGGCTTTTTCTGTGTATCTCATGATAAGTGATAGATTTGGCTATTACGGCCAACTTTTAGTATTGGTTTGACCCTTATTTTCTGAGTTTGTTCCCCATAGTTGTCCTGTTGATAGATTTTATGTGAAAATTGCATAATGTACATCGTTGGCCAACAATATATTATAGTAAGTATGCTTTAAAATATTATGGACGCACGCCAGGTTTCCTTCAAATTAATGTATGTGGCCTTGAAAAAGGCCATTTTTATGTGTCAGTGATGGCTCAGTATTTGATGAGCCACCCTTTATTCTTGATCACCTGACTGCACCTTGTTGGCATTGAATGAACCAGTCTGACAAGGTGATCGTTGGCGACAATGCGGTTCCAAGCTGCAATGAGTTACTCAATCAGTTCACGCTTTGATGTCGGATGCCTTGTGGATATTTCCAAGGCCACCTTGTGCCACAGGTTCTTGATTGGATTCAGATCTGGAGACTGGGCAGGTCAGTCTATTGACTTGATGTTGTTCTGCTGCTTCTAGCTGATCACCTGTATGGAGCAATGGCAGGGTGCATTGTCATCTTGGAACAGGAACTGGCCAGGAAACAGCTGGTATGCTGAGGGCACCATGCACTTTTGCAGTATGGTAATGTACTTGGCCCCGTTGACCATTCCATCAACGATGTGAAGACGTCCAACACCTCTGGCAGCCGTGCAGCCCCAGACCATGACCTTCAAAGGATGCTTCACAGTGAGGTTGAGACACTCAGGCTTGAATTCCGCTCCAGGAAATCTCCTCACATAGGTGTGGGCCTGGTTACCAAACAGGCAAAAGGTGCTGTCATCGCTGAATAGCACTTTTTCCCACATTTCAGTCGACCAGGTTGAGTGCTTTCTCGCCCACACAATCTGGTTGCGCCTTTGTATGTCAGTCATCAGTGGCTTATTCCGTGCTTTGCAGCCCCGGAGACCAAACTGCAGGCACCGGCGATGAACTGTTGATGAGCTGACCTCACTCTTGTCTGACCACTCTCGAAGTAGCTGAGGAGAGGTCAACTTGCAATTAGTCAGTGAAATGCGTCGTAATGTGTGGTCCTGGTGTGATGTTGATGCACGTGGACGACCTGAACGAGGCTTGTCCACCACTGAACCCGTTTCTTTCTTCTTCTGTACAATCTTAATAACAGCGCTCTGACTGCAGCCAACTTTCCTGGCTATCTGACGGCTTGAAAATCCTTCCTCGCTCATAAAGGACACACGAACACGCTCCTCTAACGTCAGGGTCCGAGTCATCTTCATGGTCGATCCAGAAAGCATATGAAATTCAAAAATTCTGCATATTTTTATAGCTGCACTTTTGGCTAGATATCTGCATTGTGATTGGTTAGTGAAACCAGCCTCCTGATTGGTCAGAAATTAAGTGTGCATATTGGATAATCTCAATCCAGTTTTGACGCAGGATCCACAAAAATCACAGAAGCTATCTCCTAGTGTCTGTAAAGTATTTAAATGGAAGCAAGGAATGCAAAAAAGTCAACTCTGATAGCCAAATGTATCCCTTTTAATGTGGTAGAAAGATGAATATGTTGTGCTAACGCAAAATTTAAAAAAAAAAGTTAGAAAGAACAAAAAACGCAAAACTCACAAGTGATTCCAGACTTTTGCACACCACTGTAGAATCATCTACACATGGAGGTGGCAGAAAGTTCTGTTATCATGTATAGATGTTCCCTGATCCATAGTTCCTATTTAACAATGGGAATAAACATATAGAAATAAAATAAAATGAATAAATACATGAAGTATGTTTGTATTTTTAAAAAGGTCCTACATCAGCCTTTGTGCCTGCTCCAAGGCATATACAAATGCCAGCTACTTGCTTGTTTGGACCTGGTGTTTCCACAATGACTGAAGAGACCTGTGGTATCTAACTACATCTTGTATGTGCAGCTTCATAAAATCTGGCACACACATGTTGCATGTTGCAAGACTGGAACTCGCACGGCTTACGTGAATAACGCCTTGAGTGATGCTGCTTTTTTTCTGAATATGTTTTTTCCTGAATAGGCTTCTCCTGCTGTATGTGTTAACAAATGAATGTGTATCTGCTAGAATCCCCATAGGTTATTTGCCCATGGATGTACATTCAGCAGAGTCTTTTATAAAATACCGTCATAACTGTGCAATTCCGTGACATGGGCTTTTCGCAATTCTGACGGTATATATAAAAGACCTAACATGGACATATGCAAAAAAGGGCTTTTTGTGAACAACAAGCATCTGATTTTGTTTTAGGTTGCCATCATGAGGGAAGCAGATATGGACATGGTTTTAGCCATCCAAAGCTAGCATTCAAACATCAGATGGTAGTAATGAGGAACTTAAATCTATCAGACATAGATGTGAGAGTGGCAGCTGCAGGACCAGCTAGAAGTAGAGGGATACTTGAATATTTGTAAGAAGTTCTTAAATAATTTGTTGAGGATGCCACTCATGACATCACGACAAGATCAGAATAGACCGGTTTCTGAAAAATGGAGACACTACCGCTGAGGTTATATAGATTAATGTAAATATTGGTTGAGAACCAATCTGTAATAGAAGAAGATGGGAAAAAGCCAAGCAGCAGCAAGAAAGAGGGAGAAAGAGGAGGGAATGAACTATTACACCAGCAAAGGAAAGCCTAAATAGGCCAGTGCTAGAATACTTTGAGAGCTAAATGTCTGCAGTGGGTTGATGTGGTAAAGGTTCCCCAGGTAATGTGTTGTGAATACCAATAATCAGGACAAGAGAGAACCCAGGAAAAACTAGTGGGTAGTGGTAGACTAGGCAGAACCACGGGGCTCTGACATATGAGAGATTGTATGCAGCTGGAATAGAGTTCATACAATTTCCTAAATCAGATACTGACCGGGGCTGGAATAGAAACCAGAAGGCTAGAGGGAGGCCAATGCAACACCTATTTTTAAAAAGGGCTCCACCTGCATTTTTCTTTCAATTGACTTTTATATGATTTTATTTGCTTATGTTGTTTTATAATAATTAGTCTTATTTGATGTTTTATGTCAATTGTATGCTTTATTACTTATGAATATTTTATGTTACTCGCTTAGATGAAAGTCAATAAGCAGGTTATAAATTTAATGAAAGGAAATATTAATCATCCATATATGTGCTCTTTGGTATTATAGTGTGTATGCTATTGTACATCTAGTCGCAGTAGTAAAGTAGCAATGTTCTTGAAGGCATGTCTGCGAATACATTGTGCTTTCTTCTAAATCAGTTTTTAGGGTAATGATGCCAACATGCTAGGAGTCCAAGTTACAGGCTCCATACAAACAGACAAACAGGCCCATTTATTAAACTATGGTAAAACACCATGTTCCTGTGCTCTTTTACTCTAAAAAAATTCACACTTTACTTACTAAACTGCAGTGTATAAGTATAGCAGTATAGTAAAGTCTGCAGGAGTTTCTGTCATATCGCAGTGGCCTGGAAAACCTTGCATTTCTGTCCGCAGTAGCACACAAATGTGTTCTTCATCACTGACAGCCATATTTCAAAAGAGTTATATGGCCCTGTAAGAGTACACCAATCCTCCCTGTAAAAATTATCAAGTGTCTCATGGAGCAACAACACAACCTATCCTCACACGGGTGAAAAAATATTACCTGTGATTAAGGCCTGCCCCCAGGATTCAAGGCTCACGCCTTTGCCAAAAATGCTCCTCCCTTCTCACAAATGTGTTTCCTCACCCCAGATCCTTCCTGAGGTTATACCCAAAACCTGCACAGGAGGGGTTAGGATTGAAAGGGCAATAGCAGTCCTCACCTACTCCTGTACCACTAGTGTCATTTTTCAAAATGGTACCAACTATACTCAGGTTCTCCTTTGAACAACATATGCAGGGCAAAAAATTATTTGGGAGTCAATTGGCATAGGTAGCTTTTTTTTTTTTCCATTTATGGGCTTGATGCAATTGTGGGAGGCGTTATGAGTTGCTCCAAGGATCATCAGGGAATTTTTACAGTGGGGAGGGTGTTGTTTAAGGGTGCTCTAAAAGGATCTTGAAGGCTCTTTAGAAGAAAAGTGTCTGGGAGCATAGTGAGGACTCTTTAGCTGGTGAATCTACTAATCTAGGTAGTTTATAACCAACACATGAAATAATCAAAATACAGACAAAATAAAAAACAAAAATCCTATGATTAACTTTCCCACATTATTGCAGCTTGCAGAGTATCTTGCAAGCTGTAATACTGATTGACATGGGAATGGCCATGTGGTATCAGATTTAGGGTCTGACAAAAAAATCTTGAAAGTCTGTGATAACTGTGGATCCCATACTAAGCTGCTGATTATTGCATGCAAACACACTATCACAGCTTAGTAACAAGATCCCTAAGAAATCAGGCAAGCATGTCTCCTCACTACGAACTCCTTCTGCACATTTCTGATAAATCTTAAGCTTTAATTCTGATTTTTTATAGATACTGGGACACTACAACTGTACTGTATGCTTCAAGTTATTACAATGAATTTTCAGTATTCAGTTCCTAAAATTGTCTTCTCAATTTCCATTGGTCTAATTCAGATGAATTTAAAATAACATTTCATGAGACTTTTGAACTTGTGGTCTCTGCTGAACCATGTTTCTAAAGCATTTTATACAGAAAAAAAAATTATGAGTGATTTATTAACATATTATAATGTTTATAAATGATCTGTATACCATCCATAAATCATTTGCAGCACAACCCCTAGTGCCACTAAATAATCTTCTTGCTGCAGAAGATGATTCTAATCTTCAATTCCCACTTTTGTAATTTTACCCATTTGTAATACATCTTGCAAATTAAGAAATAATGAGATTCCCTTTTACTTTTTATCATTGAAAATGACATCCGTTCCATTTAGCTGCCTGGGATTATTCCGTTTGCATCCTTTGGAATTGGCACATTTTATATGTAAAATCAGCCTCTGAAAATGGCTGGGTTAAACCTCTCAGACAGTCCAGACACTTGACTGTCATTTTGGGAGTTTCTATTTCGCATGCCAATTGTAACTGAAAAATAGTTTTGACAGAAAAGATCTTTGCCAGTTTTGGTGGATAAAAGCCAATCACATCCTGTGTTGCGAAAACACAGCTTGGAGGTTCCCAGCACCTTTGGAAGCTTGACTAAAACCCATTAAGGGCAAATTTTGCATTGAAAACTTTAATTGGGGTTTAAAAATTGGAAACAGTTGTTAAAACGTATCTTAAGTTGTAAACTGAAAGAAAGCATGCTTACTTTATTCTAGGCATAAAAATATATTTAAAAAAATATCAGAATTGA
The DNA here is from genome assembly GCA_033557465.1 of Ichthyophis bannanicus. Classification (NCBI taxonomy): domain Eukaryota; kingdom Metazoa; phylum Chordata; class Amphibia; order Gymnophiona; family Ichthyophiidae; genus Ichthyophis; species Ichthyophis bannanicus. The sequence continues at coordinate 1,185,312,157 of CM066033.1, forward strand.
TCCCATATGAAGTAATAGGAAATGATCAACTCTGAAGATATCCTGGGAGGGATTTATGCCTGCCTGAAGCATGAGCAAATACATTTGGGTCTAAGGGCTCCCTGGGGCAAATAAACGGTACAAATATATTTGGCTGAATAAACAGTCATGGTCATGTGATCACATGGAGTGAAGGAGTCTGCAGTGGCTCCTCCTTCTCCCAGGGTCAGGTTTATGATTTCAGTGCCCGTAGGCAAGACCAGAGAGCAGATCCCAGGCAATGGGGGATGGTGGGGGAGGAGAAGGCTCTGAGGCCAAAAGCTTGAGGAACCAGAAGAGAAAGGCCACAATGGCATGCCTCTGAAGCAACACATGCACGTGATTCTAAAGTAAGTTAGAACAGGCTTCTCTTCGGCCTGGCTGTTTGGCGCATTCAGAATTTGGCACTGCAGGCAGTTACTTGTGCTTGAATACGGGCCCACCTTCCCCGTACTATATTTAGTTCTTTGACAAATACCCCGGGGCCTATGTACTAAGCTGCAAAACTGTCTGCAGGTTAGTACCTGCCGATGTGAAATTTCATTAGGAGATGCATATGAGTACTTGTCTCATTTACATCCTTAGCTAAAGTTTGCATGAAATTGTTCATGCATTGCTAGAGCCAGGAAGTTTGCATGTTCTGGGCTATGGCCAGGCATGAAAATTTAAAAAAAAAAAGCCCCTTTGTGCAGCAACCTGCCAAAAAATTAAAGGGCCCTCTGGCCCAAATTGGAGTTCCCCATAGCTAATTCAAGGGGGCTCAGTTCCATGGTGGCCCAATGGGTTCAGCTCCCTCCCTCCAGCCCTAATGTGGAGTTAAGAAGTTACAGTTCTTTGGTTTTGATGTAAACATTCCATTTTTCGTTCAAATGTAAACTGCTTTGATTGAATGATAAAGCGGTATATAAAAATGTTTAAATAAATAAATAACCCCCCCCCCTTTTCCCTAATGCCTGCTCCTTTCTTCAACTTCACCCCTTCACAAATAGTGAATTGACTTACCCCCTACTTCTGTACCCCCCCCCCCAACACACACATTCCCCTGACATTCCAATATACCAACACCCCAGGAGATCCAGGAGGCGGTTGAGCAGGCGCGATCCCCACATGCTCCTGCCATGGTGGCCACCTGGCTCAAAATCACATTAGCTGACGCTTAGCCATTGTCTTGCTGTTCTACCACAAGAAGTCAGTTTGCACTTTCACTCATAGGCTTCATGAACATCTATTTTCATTACACAAAAACCTGAGAGAATCAAGTTTATAAAAGTCTGGTCATCATGCACATCTGGGAGATAGAACTTACATGTGTCATGGTAGCATTCTAAAAAGAAATGTAATATTTGAACTGGGAGATTTCTAGGTTGGTATCTACTAGAAAGTGTCAAAATTAATAATTTTTCTTCAGTTCAAAGATAGAAAGGCTCTTATAAAAGCTGTGCTTGATTTTTGCACTACAACAGCCCAATTATTTATTTATTTATTTACATTCTCTTATATACCGGGCTATTCTGCATCTGTGCGGTTTACATTGAACAAACTGAAATTACATTGAACAGGGCATTATAACTTGGAGATAACTATTTTACAGGGAACATGGGCTATGGAGGGTTGAGTGGCTTGCTCAAGACCACAAGGAGCACCTGTGGGACTAGAAACCCCAGTCCTTCCGGCCCAAGGTTGCTGTCCTCTAGTGGGATTTGAACCCCCGACCTTCTGGCCTGAAGTACCTTGCCCCAACCACTAGGCCACTCCTCCACTCCAAAAGGATCAAAAGGTTTGTTTTCAGATTTAAAGAACTAAATTGTGATATTAGGGACAAATAGAAGAAAATGCATACCTTCTGGATAGTTTTCACTGTCACTTTGGGGTAAGCTTTTTTTTCCCCTCAAATTATATAGCTCCAATAGGGTTGCCAACTGGCCAGTTTTCAGCCTGCCTGGCCGGTTTTTATATGGCCAGGCCGGCTGCTGGCAGACTGTTAAAACCAGCACTTGAAAAGCCGTTTTCTTTTGTGCCTGGTGAGCAGAACTGCCATCATAGGCAGGTTTCTGTTTTTCTGTCCTATGAAGGGCTGCTATTCTGCCAGGCTGAGACTAGTCAACCAAATGAGCCAATGAGACAGCAGAGGGAGTGACTAGAGAGTAGTGGTAGCTGAGTAAAAGTCAGTCGAAGGAGCCAATAAGACAACAGAGGTAGGGACCAGGAAGTAGTGGAAGCTGAGTAAGTCAGCCAAAGGAGCCAATGAGACAACAGAGGGAGGGACTAAGGAGTAGTGGAAGCTGACTAAAAGTCAGCCGAAGGAGCCAATGAGACAGCAGAGGGAGTGACTAGAGAGTAGTGGTAGCTGAGTAAAAGTCAGTCGAAGGAGCCAATAAGACAACAGAGGTAGGGACCAGGAAGTAGTGGAAGCTGAGTAAGTCAGCAAAAGGAGCCAATGAGACAACAGAGGGAGGGACTAAGGAGTAGTGGAAGCTGACTAAAGTCAGCCAAAGGAGCCAATGAGACAACATAGGGAGGGACTAAGGAGTAGTGGATGCTGACTAAAAGTCAGCCGAAGGAGCCAATGAGACAACAGAGGGGGAGAGGGGGAGAGGGGGGGGGACGACTAGGGAGTTGTGGATGAAGCTTCCAGCACAAGGTTTTTCATCGACTAGTGGAAAGAGAGCCAGCCAGTCACAACCAGAGCCACAGCCAGCCAAGTGACAGTGAGTGGGTCTGAACTGTGATACTGGACTTCCCAGGGTCTTAAAAAAATATTTTTTTATATGGGGATGGTTATGGTGATGTTGTGCTGTGCTGCACTGCCTGAACTCTGGTCCTTGATTCACTTAAATAAATGTCTATCTCGTCACTTATTTTTAACTTCCAACTATTCAGATGCTCACTGCTGCCAAGGACAGTTCATATCAATATATACTGTATGCTTGCAGCCAATCAATGTAATGCCACTCAAACTCTAAGCATTATATATTTTATTAAACACAAATCAGGCACACGTATATCAGGTGTTTTTTGTAACTCCTTGTCAGCATTTCAGTCTTCAAAACATGGTGCCTCGGTGTCCCTGCATCACCATGGGTCCTGGGACTGACTGGCAGGTTACTCACACCATGTAAGGGCAGCCCACCACTTTAGGTTTCATAGTTACTGCCTAAGGAGTTAGCTCAAGCTTTAGACTGCAATGCATCACTCCAACGGCAGTCTTCATCCTGCAGTGCACTGAGCATGTTAGTGGTGAAGGATTGGAATAGGTTCTAGTGTTGATTCCTTCAATATATAGGATTATTTAGTTTTAAGTAGCTCTTCTATTTGGGCAATATTATTCCATTCGGTCCACCTTGGGGGGCAGGAAGTTCATAAATAAATCCACAGCACACAGTGAGGTATACTAAACTGCAATTTTACTGAAATATCATTGAGCTTCAGCATTCACAGTATTTCCCAAAAAGACACTCAAACACAGTATTCACAGTTCTAATAATAGATCTGTATAATCTCATCCTTTCACCTTTAGAGTTTCTCCCCTATAGCTGCCTACATTTGCCCTTGGTAATTTTTGTGGGTGGAGCGTGGGTGGGACAGGGGAGCGCGGCAGGGGTGGGACTGGGGGCAGGAAATGGGCGGAGTATGGCTCAGCCACAAGTGTCGGGTTTTTCTCGGTAAAAAAGTTGGCAACCCTAAACTCCAACACTGAATCCCTTACCATATAATGTTAGATTGCTTCTTCTGTTAGAAATGATTCTATGAAATGTAGGCATACATTAAAGAAATTGAAGACAAAATCATCCACAGTTGTACTACCAGGAGGTACAGCCTCCTGCGCTAAGTATGAGAGAACTGCAGCTGCCGCATAGCCATCTCCCTCATGTCTGGTTGTTTCCTCATGCTGCGGATCTGCATACCAGTATGTACATGTGTACTTTGCTCTATGCATTCATGTCCATGTCCCTGTGTCAGCAAACGGGTCCTTGCACATCTCCAGCATCATTTTTTCCATGGGCTGCACATGTCATTGTCATGGCCTATGCAAATTTCCCAAAGTCTGCATGGTGACTTCAGACGACACCTACACATTCACAGGCCCAGTTCTGAATTGCAGGACATCCTTGTATGCACGACCCTCCCAATGCTGGGACATCCTTTCTAAAATGACAGTTTGTATCAGAACTGGGGAGAATCAGAGAGCACCAATATCTTTAACACGCTGACAGATCTGTTTCAGAAATAAGGCCTGTTGTTTCCAATGTGCCCAAGCATAAAATCAATTTTGCTTCATCTGTAAAGGTGTTTTAGTAAAATTGCTCACAGTCTAGAACACAAAAGTGAAAGTTTTGAAGACTGGCTGAAAAGCTTGACAATATGCTGTCAAGGTGGCATTAGCTTGAAGGTTTTTCAGACAATTCATGTTTTCCGCTAGCCCAGTGTAAGGACAGTGGAGGATTTTCCCACATGAAGCTCAATTCCACAACATGCACATCCAGCTCAAAGACATGGGGGCCGTGTATGTAAATGCTCTAGAGCTGGTGGTTTGTTTCATTTTGCGGATTGAATGTGGGATTGTTAGGGAGTGAAGAGCATTCTCCCTTCGCGATCTGGTGTCTGCGGGGGTATGGAGGAAATTTGAGAGGGAGGATGGTACAACATTGTTAATGAGCTTAAATGTTGTCATGAGTAGTTTGTATTTTATCCGGCTTTGTATTGGGAACCAGTGGAGATCACATAGGAGGGGTGTGATGTGGTTGGTTAGTCAGGCTTCGCAAATGATTCTGGCTGTGATGTTCTGGGCTCGTTGGAGTATGTATAGATTTTTTACCCGGTAGACCCTGCAACAAGCTGTTGCAGTAGTCAAAGTGGGGGTAATAATGGCTTGCACAACCAACCTGAAATCATTTGTTTCAAGGAATGGTCTCATGTGTTGTATGATCTTTAGTTTGTAAAAGATTCTTCTGGCTGTTTGCTTCAGGTGGGGTAGCATGCTGAGTGATGTGTCAAGAATTATGCCGAGATATTTAACTTCTTGCTTAACTGGGAGTGCGACACTGTTTAATTCCTTGTGATGTAGAGCATTTCTGTCTTATTAAAGTTTATGCTGAGATTGTTGGATTTCAACCAAGATTCCGTTTCATTAATGCAGTCGACTTGGTTATTTTAGGTGGGGTTATTTACATTTATGGGGAGTGACAGCATAATATCATCCGCGTAGATGTAGTATTCAATATTGTGCTTCCTGAATATATGGGTGATGGACTGTAGATACAGGTTGAATAGGAGGGTGGAGAGGTGGATCCTTGTGGTATACCTTGTTCATGTGGAAAGGTTGTTGGGGGTTCCTCCCCTATTTGGATCCATAGTTTGAGGTTTGTAATGTAGGATTTAAACCATAATAGGACTATTACGCTCAGGCTGAGATGCTCCAGTCTTGAGATAAGGGTGTTGTGGTTAATGTTCTCAAAGGCTGAGGCATGTCTATGAAAACTAATAGGAATGCATGGCTAGGGTTGTCTATGCCTCGGATAAGGTTATCAGTTAGGGTGAGGAGCAAGATTTCAATCCCATGAAATGGATGAAAGCCATACTGATGATTATCTAGGGGAGCATTGGCATCTAGGTAGTCTTGGAGTTAGTTTAGGGTGGGGGGGTTTTCAATTATTTTAGCAACAAATGGGATGCTTGCTATTGGTCTGTATGAGTTTGGTTCATTTCTGCTTAGTGCCTTGTTCTTTAGCACGGGGCAAATGGAGGACATCTTTAGGTCAGTGGGCATGATACCTTGGAGTAGAAATTGGTTTATTATTTGGAGGAAGTATGGGGTGAATTCGGTTTTTGTGGCCTTGATCCATGATGCAGGATCCAGGAGGGAGGTAGTCGTGTTGATATTAGATATTATATTCAGCTGGTGCTTCTGGTCTATTCTGCGGTATGTAGTTCAGGCGTTGGGATTTGACGGGGTTCCTGTGAGGAAGGAGTGAGGTTTTTAGCTTTCCTGCAAAGCAGTCGACAAGAATGTGGGGTTCAATGCTGCATATGCCTGAGTAATTCTGGTTGGTTTTGGTTAGTGACCAGACAATGGCAAACAACTCTCTTGGTCGATGGAGGGCGAGATTTATGACTTTGGTATGGTGATCTTTTTTGGCATTAGAAACATAGAAACATGATGACAGAAAAAGACCACAAGGCCCATCTAGTCTGTCCTTCCATAACAGCTACAACAGTCCACTTTTTACCTTTAGTGATCCTCTGTGTTGATCCCATGCTTTTTTGAATTCAGTTACTGTCCTCATCTCTACCACCTCCACTGGGAGACTATTCCACGGATCCACTACTCTTTCCGTAAAGAAATATTTCCGCATATCACTCCTGAATCTATCTCCCTTCACCCTCATCCCATGTCCCCTCGTAGCAGAACTTGCTTTCAATTGAAAGAGGCTCTCTCCCTGAACATTTATGCCACGGAGGTATTTAAACATCTCAATCATATCACCTCTATCCCGCCTTTCCTCTAAGGTGTACATATTAAGATCCTTAAGTCTGTCCTCATATGCTTTATAATGAAGCCCATTAATCATTTTAGTAGCAACCCTCTGCACCGACTCCATCCTGTTCACATCCTTTTGAAGGTGCGGTCTCCAGAACTGCACACCATACTCCAAATGAGGTCGCACCAAAGACTTATACAGAGGCATTATCACCTCCTTTTTTCTGCTAGCCATTCCTCTCCGTATGCACCCAAGCATCCTTCTAGCTTTTGCAGTCGCCTTTTCTACCTGTTTAGCTACTTTAAGATCATCAGACACAACCACGCCTAGGTCCCGCTCTTCTTTAGTGGACAAAAGTACTTCATCTCCTATACTGTATTGCTCCCTTGGATTGCTGCAGCCCAAATGCATAACCTTACATTTTTTAACATTAAATCCCAGCTGCCAAATTCTAGACCATTCTTCAAGCTTAGCTAGATCCCTCCTCATGTTATCTATACCTTCCTGGGTGTCTACTCTAATGCAGATTTTGGTATCATCCGCAAAGAGGCAAACCTTACCCGACAGCCCTTCCGCTATATCACTAACAAAGATGTTAAAAAGAATCGGACCAAGGACAGATCCCTGGGGCACACCACTGGTAACATCCTTCTCCTCAGAGTGAGCTCCATTTACTTGTACTCTTTGTCGCCTCCCACCCAACCAATTTCTAACCCAAGTAGTAACTTTAGGGTCCATCCCTAGGGTGCTCAGTTTGTTTATAAGTCGCCTGTGAGGAACAGTGTCAAAGGCTTTACTGAAATCTAAATACACCACATCTAGAGCTCTCCCTTGGTCCAACTCCCTGGTCACCCAGTCAAAGAAATCAATCAGATTTGTCTGACAAGACCTGCCTCTGGTGAATCCATGCTGCCTCGGATCCTGTAATCCACCGGACTCCAGAAACCTCACTATTTTCTCTTTCAGCAGCGTTTCCAATAATTTACTCACCACCGAAGTTAAACTAACCGGCCTGTAGTTTTCAACCACATCCTTACTTCCGCTTTTGTGTAAAGGCACCACATGAGCCTCTCTCCAGTCCTTTGGCACCACTCCCGACTCCAACGAGGCATTGAAAAGGTCAGTCAGTGGAGTTGCTAGAACGTCCCCAAGTTCCCTCAGTATTCTAGGGTGTATCCCATCCGGTCCCATCGCTTTGTCTACTTTAAGTTGAGATAGTTTCTCACGAACACAGTCTTCTGAAAATTGTTCAAGATGTCCCTCGCTTCTGTTCTTATTTGTGGGTGTTTTCTGAGGTCCTGCTCCTGGTTCTTCATCTGTGAACACAGAACAAAAATATTTGTTAAGCAATTCCGCTTTATCCTTATCGGCTTCTACATATTCCCCCCCTGCACCCTTGAGTCTGACAATACCACTTTTGCCCTTCCTCTTCTCACTAATATATCTGAAAAATGTCTTATCCCCCCATTTTATTGCATTGGCTATTTCCTCCTCCTTTTGAATCTTTGCCTTCTTGACTACTTTGCTAGCTTCTCTAAGTTTTTCCAAATACAGATGCCTGTCTTCCTCTCTCTGTGATCTCTTGTATTTCATGAAGGCCTCCCTCTTTTTCTTCACTTGTTCAGCTACTTCCTTCGAAAACCATAGCGGTCTCCTGTTCCTTTTGCCTTTATTTACCATTTTAACAAAAAGGTTGGTTGCCTTTAAAATACCCCCTTTCAGTTTTGCCCACTGTATTTCTACATCCCCCAGCTGTTCCCATCCCACTAACGACTCCCTGAGGTATTGGCCCATCTTCGCAAAGTTAATCTTCCTAAAGTCTAAGATCCTCACCTTGGAATGGATTCTAACAGCCCTAGTCCTAATACTGAACCACACCATCTGGTGATCACTGGATGCAAAATGATCTCCCACTACAACATCAGAAACACTTTCACCATTGGTAAGCACCAAGTCCAGTATGGCCCCTTCACGTGTGGGGTCTGTTATCAATTGCCTGAATAGTTCTCCCTGTAGAGAATCCAGGATCTCCTTACTTCTAGATGATACTGCAGCAGGAATGTGCCAGTCAACATCTGGCATATTGAAATCTCCTATCAGTAGCACTTCCCCTTTCCTAGCAATGCTGCGTATGTCTTCAATCAACTCTCTGTCCACCTCTTCCTCTTGTGAGGGAGGTCTGTATATCACTCCAATGCAAATAGATTTCTCTTTCCCTCTTTCTAGTTTAACCCACAATGCCTCCTCTCTCCCTTTTTAAGCTCTGTAATTCCAAAGCTTTAATAGTAGTTTTTACATATAGTGCCACTCCTCCTCCCCTTCTTCCTACCCTGTCCTTTCTGAATAAAGTATAGCCAGGTATAGTTACATCCCAGTCATGGTTTTCTGTGAACCACGTTTCTGTAACTGCCACTAAATCCAAGTCAGCCACTCCCACCAAAGCTTCAACTTCAGTGATCTTATTTCCCATGCTACGGGCATTAATACACACTGCTTTCCATATGTTACCCCTGTTACCCATTTCCATAAAGGTATTTAATGTATCACCTACCTGGGGGCTTTCACCTACCTAGGGGCTTTCTTCACCCATCCCCAACGAATCTAGTTTAAAGCCCTCTTCAGTAGATTAGCCAGTCTACTACCAAAGATGCGTTGACCTCTCTTGGACAGATGGATGCCATCTCTGCTTTGCAACCCTTGGAACAGCATCCCATGGTCTAGGAAACCAAACGCTCTCGATGACACCATCCACGCAGCCATGCATTCATCTCCAGGATGCGAGCCTCTCTGCCTTGGCCTTTACCCTCAACAGGGAGGATTGAAGAGAACACCACCTGTGCACCTAACTGCTTCACCCTCTGTCCCAGAGCCATGAAGTCACTTTTGATACGTTCCAAGGTATACCTGGCAGTATCATTTGTTCCAACATGGATTAGCAACATTGGGTAATAGTCAGTGGGCTTGATGAGTCTCGGCAAACTCTCCGTAACATCTTGGATTTTGGCACCAGGAAGACAGCATACCTCTCTGGACATCAAGTCTGGTCGATCCTAACTACTGAAGCTTCACAGAACATTCAGGTGCAGAAAGGGCAGTATTATTTGGAAGGCAATAGGGCTGGATGGCTATTAACTAACTCGTTAATAGGTCACAAAGAAGCTTCTCACATCGCTGCTTTAAGAGATCCCCAGATGCAACAATTGACTGTCGCAGACACTGAAACTGCAGAAACCTTCTGTCAATTTTATGCTCGGCTGTACTCCCCAGTGAGAGAATTCTATGAGGAAGCTTTTGAGAGACTACTGGCCGATGTTCAGAGGTCTATTCTGGATCAGGAAACAGCTGCAGTTCTTGATAGGCAGATCAGGCCATCAATTCTATGCAAATGGGCAAGACTGCCGGACCAGATGGCTTTCCGGTTGAATTTTATAGAACCTTTTCCAAAGCGCTAGGTCCATATCTTCAACAATACTATAGGCTTCTCTCAGATGTGAATGCCCAGACTGGAGCGTTTGCCTCTGCGAACATTGTGGTTCTTGAAAAACCTGAGAGGGGCCCTCAGCTGGTCAGTAACTATTGCCCAATTTCGTTACTAGACGCAGACTAAAAATATTTGCTGCCACCTTGGCCAGTCGTCTTTCCAAATTAATTCCATCTTTGATCCACCCGTATCAATGTGGCTTCACAGAGGGATGCTTTACAGCTGACAATACCAGAGTGTTTTGCCATGTTTTGGAAGGAGTGGAGGGCCCGCTGGTGGGATTATCATTGGATGCGGAGAAAGCTTTTGATTGACTGGAGTAGCCTTTCTTATTTTCCGTCTTGAGGTGGTTTGGTTTTGGTGAAGGATTCCTTAAACGAATTAAACTTATGTATGTGAGACCAAGTGCCAATATTTTTGTGAATGTGACTCAATCTAGAGATTTTCTCAGGGCGCGGCACCCATCAGGGTTGCCTCCTTTCACCTATCCTATTTAATCTGGCCTTGGAACTCTTGGCCCTATTGTTGAGAAAGAGAGCTCTGTGGTCAAAGGTATGTCCATAGCTGGTATTGAAATTAAGCTTTCAGCTTACGCAGGTGATTTATTGCTGTTCTCTATGCCCAGTTCAATTCCAGCTGTTTTAGAGTTGGTAGACCAATACTCAGGGTTATCAGGATATAAAATTAATTGGACAAAGTCAGTAGCGTTCCCTTTAAATTCACAAGTTTGTAGTGTGGACTTGATTGACTACCCTTTTGTATGGGAACCCAAAATGGTAAAATTTTTAGGAGTTCATTATTGCCATCCACTTATTGAAACATCTGTAATATAATGAAGAGACTCTTCTTACTTCAGTACAAAATATGACTGTGAGATGGTCGCTGGTCTATCTTTCTTGGTGGGGTCGTCTAGAAGCAATAAAGATGACGATCGCTCCTAAGGTGAACTATGTTTTAGAAATGCTGCTGGTTTTCCTTTCGGATAAGACATACCGACAAGTGGAAAGGACTCTTGTCCAGTTTCTATGGAAAAACAAACCACCTGGAATTGCTCTTAAGAAGCTTAAGTCTAAAAAAGAGGAGGGAGTGTGAATAGTCTTGATTTTCAGGCCTATCATTGTGCTTTTTTGTTAAAACGGGTCAAAATGGGTGGAAAATGATAAGGGTCAACACACAGTGTGGCTTGATTTGGAAGAGCGATTGACTGCTCCATTTCCTTTGAGTCTCCTTCCTGACATGATATCTTCAGAGAGGTTGAAGTTCCATAGGGTTATAATGGACACTCAAAGGTCTTTCCAGCAGTTAATGAGTGTAATTCCTCGGGGGAAATGCCGGTTGAGGCTTATTCCAATTTGGTATAGTCCTTTTTTAAAAATTCATCAAAGTCCGTTCGCTTGGAAGCAATAGTTTAGCAGGGGCATTTGGTCTATAGGACAGCTGATATATGAAGGCAGGTGGAAGCCTTTTGTGTGTCTACAGCATGAATTTGACTTGCCTAAATCATTATACTTTCAGTGGATTCAGTTGAGACACTGTATAGAGAAATCCCTTATCGATATCAGACCTTTACCTGAGGAATGGGGGTTACTTAATATTATAGGAACAGCCCAAAAGGCCTCAGGGGTGGCTTCCTACTATTATATCAGTTGGTAGCCCATCGTCCCTCTCCACATTCTATCAGCACTCAGCGGTATGGGAGCATGATACTGGGGGCACTCTCTCTCCGGAATCATGGAGGAAATTTTAGGGTAAACTAATTAGAATTTCTCAATCCACCTCTGTCTCCCAGGCACTATACTTCTTTGTGCACAGAGCCCATTTTACCCCGATAAATGTCTCCAAGTGGGATAAGTCAATTGGAAATGTGTGTTGGTCTTGTCAGAGGGATGTTGGTACTTTAAGGCATGTGGTATATGACTGCCCTAATGTTCAGTCCTACTGGATTTCAATTTGGAACTGAATCCAAGAGGACTTGGGATTCAGGGCCACTCTCCCTTGGTCTATTATTGTTTTCAGTTCAACAATTGACATCTCGTCGTTACAGAGGGATTGTCATTTCCTGTCTGACTTTATGATGGGATTGGCACTGCATCTCGTAATTGCAAATTGGAAACCCAAGACAGATCTCGGTTGGCACACATGATAGAATCGTTTATGTCTATGCTGTAAATATGAGTAGATGGTACAACTCCTATGCCTTCTACCTTGCTTAAATGGAAACCCCTATATGGTTAAATATCGAAAGCACAATATGCTGTGAATTAGGGGGTAATCAATCAAGCACGTTTGTACACGGTATAGGGTAGTTTTTGTGGCACTAAAGCCCTTGCAAGCATCTTTCTTCCATTTTTTTTCTAATACTTGTCTAAGATGGTCACATGAAGAGGGGGGGGGGAGAGGGTTGGTGTTGGTTTTGGGGTAGTCTGTTAAGGTCTTTTTTTTTTCCTTATGTTCAAGGGATGTATTATTTTATTGTAACCTTATTTGGTTTTCTGTTGTAATTTTGTCTGAAAACGTAAATAAAGAATTTTAAAAAACAGTTAAAATGGAAATAAAATTTGTATCAAACTGAACTTTACTTCTATTTAAACACAGATTTTTGCTTTACTTAAGATTAAACATACAATTTGAACAATTGCGTGATATGCATCTCATTACATTATTACATCCAAAGTAAAGTAAAAAATTAATGTGAAGTTAAAAAAATCTGAATTTGGTTTAAATGTGACTTCGTTTGATACAATATGGGAAATGTCTGAAAATTAAAATGACAGGCTAAAAAACATAATTTTAGGGTTTTTTCATGCCATCAATGAAGAGCACTATTGAGCAATAGTGCGCTCTATTGATGGCATTCTCCCCCAAATGAAAAAATATTAAGAAAACATTGAGGGGCATGTTTACTAAGCCACATTAGCTGCTACCATATGGCTAATGCAGAAATACCACATGGCCGTAGCAGCTAATGCAGTGGAAATGTAGATATTACAGCACTCTTCTGTGATATCTGCATTTTTCATGGTGGACTCAGATGGAGGGCGGGGAGTAGACATGCCAATCATCGACAACCATCGCACAAAATTCTGTTGCGCAATTGCTGCCTCCACCCTAGGCCACCCTAGGGCCACCATCGGCCACCATCACAGTTGCAGATAATGCCACCCTAAGAGGTGGCGCTATTTGCCGATGATACACAGTGGCAGGCACTGGTCGACTGGTACAGAGCAGCACCATGAGATTGTGGCCATTTTGGTAAGTACTATTGAAGAGGGCAGGAGCACTCTTTCCCTCCTCAATAGTGCTTACCAAAATGGACAAATCTTGCTGTACTTCCCTCTACCATGAGGTTCGAGGGTAGTACCTTGTGATTGTGGCCATTTTTACCATGAGAAGTGATGGGGACAGGAGCAGGAGTACTCTGCTAGAGAGTCAAGGCAGGACCTGGGGGGGGGGGGGAGAGACGGGTGGGTATGGGCTCCCCCCCACAAGCTGATGGGTTCTATTTTCAGGAGGGGGGAAATCCTGACTGACTAGCCAGGATTTTCAAAGGGATTAGGGGGAAGGGGGCTTTTGCCCACCCAACTGACTAGCGGGATGGCTTTCATTTTTTCTGGGGGTGCATCAATCCCCCTGGACAGTTCCTGATGGGGATTGGGAGCTGTCCAGGGGGGATCAGTGCTAAAAGGGGGGGGGGGAGGGTTGCATGGAAACTGAGCTGAGGGTTACAATGTTTGTGGTCATTGTCAGTGCTGACAATGATCTGATGATGCGGGGGGGATAATCGGTGCTTTTGAGAACAATTTGTAGGATCAGGGCACAGAGCTTATGAGAGTTCTGTGCACCCATTTGATACCTTTTTTCCCCATTGCTTTACAGCGGAGATCCAGTGATACCTGCATCGGCAGGCATTGAGGGACTTCCTGCACTACCTGTCAATGCAGGTATCATGGGACTTCACAGTAAATGCAAATTCTCTGCATTATATGTAGGGGGTAAGCTGGGAATGCCCCTTGCACATATCATGTAGGTTAACTGCAGGACTTTTGAAGCTATTGCACCACGATAGCTGCAAAAGGCTACCGCGATTTAGTAAACATTCCACACAAACAAGATGCAAATTCCCATAAATGGCATAGGAAACTGAACAAAATACAAATTTTTGGACTGTGCATTCCTAATATTTTGGTTACTCTATTTGTTGCTTGATTGTGTGACCTTACTAGATTCAATAATCTGCCTGGTCTGTGCACTGCTCTGGCTGAATCCAACATTATTCCAGATCTCTTATGTGTTCACAAACTGTTTCAACTCGGTGCTTAATAAAACAATGTGGTAGTCATGCTAGTATATTTCTAACAGGGAGAGAGGGAGGGAGGGGGGATGTGGGGGAAGAGACTGCACAACCCAACTTACAAGTACTGCATTTCCTCATAAATCTAACACATTCTAAAATTGTTTTCTTGATTTTTTTGTAGTATTTATATATTTATTTAATATCTTATATTTATATTTTATCTGTCCCTTTGAAATGTTCTTAATGGTATACAACTTAGCACATAAATAGCATTCTGAGCACGATCCGAATGTCTATCTGATGTATCTCAGAAGCAAAACCTTCGGTTTCCATTGATCTGCTGAAAAGAGGCTCTTTCTGAACTCTGATAAATAAAGTATCACCTCCAACTGCCTCAGTACATTTTTTTCTTACATACCTAATGACAGTATGAAAGAATGAATGAGTTAGCACATTTCTGAAGCACTCCTGCAAATCTGTCCCAGATGCTTGGAAAAAGATAAAGTAGAAGTAATTGCTATCAGAGGTTGACAACAATGCTTTTTTTCTCTAAGAATAGAATAATTTTTCTAGGTATTTTGCAAGAGCAGACATATAAAATGGCACTGTTGCTAACATCCAGAGCAGAAAATAAAATGTTTCAATCATTTTCTTTTGTGATGAGAAGGAAAATAAAAATACACTATACGATATCTACATAAACATAGCTTGTGAGGTTGTCATATAGAATAATGTAGAAACAGTAATATACAGTAAAACATTCTGGTAATCTTACAGCAATGAAAATGTGATGCAAGATAAGAGAAGATTATGAAAAATGCTAGAAAGAAAGACAAGTTTAAATGAGAGAACTATGAAACTGAAAATTTCCAACATTTGGCTGCCACTATTTTGTAATGTCTCTGAATACTTACCAAGGAGCAGATTTGTAATAAATGGCTCTTTCCTTTTGGCCTGATCTTTACAGTTAAAGGTGTGGTGAAACAAACTGCAAAGGGCTAGCCATGGCTGTACAAGCATGACTCTTCTAATTACCAGAGAGAATGGCTTTAGATATGGCTGGAAAACACAAGAAAGTGAAATCACCGACCTGGCAGTGAGTCCTGGTAAAGGGAAGAAGATTGCATTGTCTCTTTAATCAGATACAGCAGACTGTTCACAAGAAGAGTGTGTGGACAAAGACTGAGTGAATCCTAATGAAGCTTTCTACAGACTGTATTCCTTTTGAAGACATTCACAATGGACGTGTTTGATTTGGTAGAGGGGGTACTGATTGCAGGAGGGGGGAATGATACAATGATTGCTGTGAGGGTATAGATGTGATGTGTTGGGTGAGTGATGTGAGATTGAGGAAATGTTTTCAACTATTCAGGAGGAAGAGTTGACTGCTCATGGAACCCACTTGGGGTCCTTCTTCATTATGGAGTGGGGCAGAATTTATTTATTTAGCTGCATTTATATCCTGCTTTTCACCGGGTCAAAGCAGTTGGGGGATACATTTAACACGAGGGGATATGAGAGACACACACTAATACTTACAGGGAACATGGGCAATGGAGGGTTAAGTGGCTTGCCCAAGACCACAAGGAGCACCTGTGGGACTAGAAACCCCAGTCCTTCCGGCCCAAGGTTGCTGTCCTCTAGTGGGATTTGAACCACTGACCTTCCGGCCTGAAGTACCTTGCCCCAACCACTAGGCCACTCTTCAGAAGGACATTTTGCTGGGCACTGAGTGAAAGAGGAGTAAAGGAATAGGTGGGAGGGCGGTAGATGCAGAGGGAAGAACAAGGGTATGGTTTCTACATTAAATGTTGAATCCCTTAATAACAAGGGTTTGATTTCTAAACATTAAAGGAGATTACTATTTAAGGAGTCGGGTAATTTAGAATGGAAAATCGTGTTTTTACTGGTAACTTGTTTATTTGAAAAACATGAATCTATAATGCAGGATCATAAATCCATTCAATGTTTTTGGAATGTGATGCCAGAGGATAAGAAGAAGGCAGGTGTAGCTATTTTAGTAAGAAATGATCTCCCACTTTAGAATGCGGAACTAGTTAAAGTAGTGGGCTAAGAAACAGAGAAGCCTGGTTCAAATCCCACTGACACTCCTTGAGACCTTAGGCAAGTCACTTAGCCCTTCATGGCTTCAGGTACCAACTTAGATTGTAAGCCTTCAGAGAGATGGGAAAATATGGACTGTACCTGGATTTATCTCACCTCGAATACTGAGAAAGGCGTGAGCTAACTCCAGTTCTCTTGACTTTTATTGCGGGAGTGTTATCTGGAGAAGCTGTGACATTGTTAAACATATACAGTCCAAACCAAGGGCAAGAGGTGTTCTGGAAATTCCTGGGTAATTTGTTGGAAGGGAAAATTAAGGAGTTGACTGTTCCATGAGCAGTCAACTCCTCCTCCTGAATAGCTAAAAACATTTCCCCAATCTCACATCACTCACTTTTGGTGGGTGGGGACTTTAATGAAGCCTTAAATATTATGTGGGGTAGATCTCATCGGGAGGTAGATTTGATTAACTTTTGTTTCATATGAACCATCGCATATGGATTATGAATTTGTATCCAGTCATCACATTGACATAATGGCGTCATCTGAGGAATGGCTAAAAGAAGGGAAACCCACCATTTGATAGATTCTTGCCCTACAGATTATAATGTTTATATGGGTTTTAAACTAATAAAGAGAGAGGAGATGTCACCTTCTTAATCTCTAATAGGCTTCAAAGTAAACATGTTAATGTGAACCTCTGAAATGCTCAGATATGGCACTTATCCAAATTAAACAAAGTCCTCTTTTATAATCTACTAGTTTATTAACCCCCTCCCATTTCTCAGAGCTCCATAGAGGATCTTAGCCAATCTACATCCAATTTTAGTTTACTATTAGGTGACTTGATGCTATTGGGGGATCTTAATAGTCACCGTGACTCTCCATCCACAGAATTGGAGAAGTCCTTTTTAATAGATTTAAAGGATCTCAGTTTCTCATCTTTCTCTTTATTACCTACCCATTCAGCAGGGCACTGCCTTGATCAAGTTTTTATTAAGAGATAAAGTCAGAGTATATCTTTCCTGTCTTCTTTTCCTGGTCAGATCATTACCTAATCATGTTTAATTTTCCCTCTCTAAATAGCAGTTTAAATAAAGTCCCACTTTAAAAAAAAAGTCTGTCGGAAAATAAAGTAATTAATGAAGATTTAATTCATAGGTGTCCTAATAATCACTTGATTCTCCAATGGTCTGACTTCTTAGAAAATAAAATTGCCTATTGGAATAAACCAATTGAAGATGCTATGGAACATTTGGCTTCATTCAAAACAAACAATAAAACTGAAGAATAACCAACCTTGGTATAATGATTTGTTAACACAGGCTAAATGATTATATTGGATGGCTGAGAGGAAATAGACGAGAGAACTGATTTGAACAGGAATGAGAACAGAATTCTCCAGCATAGCTACAGAGCTCTTAGGAAAACCAAAAAAAAGAGTATTATGCAAAGTTGATTTATAATAATGGTAATTTTTCTCACCAACTGTTTAAGGTGGTACAAGACTTAGTCCCAAGCCAATGCCTATCAAGAGATCATGGCCAGATCCTCTCCTCTGCAGATCAATTTAGCTTTTTAATTATGCAGAAAATAAGGGACCTCCTTGATTCCATTCCAATCTTAGACCTCTCACAATGGCATTTTCTCCCTCGCCGTCTGCTAGTTTTCCATTTTTCAAGAGGATGGGTTTAAAAAAATCCATGGCCGCAATGAACCTAAAGTCCACAATTGTGGATCCTTTTCATCCTACACTGATCAAAAATTTTTTATCTGATTTCTCTGAAACCATTCTAGCCCCGACAAATTTGAGTCTTGTACATGGTATGGTCTTGGACAGTCTATCAGACTGTGCCTAAAAGATAATAAGCTGGACCCAGCTCTTCCAGCGAGTTAAAGACCAATCAGCTATCCAGAGGGTCAAACATGAATCAACCCCCACTCGACTGCACTTAATAACAACAACAACATGGTATGGTCTTGGACTGTCTATTAGACTGTGCCTATACAGCAGTAAGCTGGACCCAGCTCTTCCAGTGAGTTAAAGACCAATTTCTAACCTTCACCTTCTGGCAAAATTAACAGAGAAAGTAGTTCTGTCATCTCTTCCCCTTCTTAGCAGCAATAAATATCTTTCATCCAATACAATCCAGCTTTAGATCAAATCACAATGCTGAAACATTATTAGTCCAAACCAAATATAACCAAAAGGAGCTACTGGGACAAAGCTTGCCCCATGTTTAACCAAAATCTGTTAGCCTGATCCAAATTTGTTCATGATGGAATGGCTGTTTTGGGAACTCTAGCCTGAAGCAGGATTTGTGAAATTCATAACTCAAAACATGGTGCTATGTCGCTGTTCACCCCGATGTTTTGGCTCCGTTATGCTGTGGACTTGCATTCAGATAAGTGTATATCACATAGTATGGATGACTTGCTTTGATTTTACTGCAAACACAAGTAAAAAGGACCAGACTTACAGTAGTGGTAACACTGGCATTTGCACCCATCACCATTCATTCTCCCCTCAAGAACATCAACTAAACGAAGGTTTGTGGAAATACATTGGACGCAGCTTTAATCCAAACAGTTAACAATAATATATCACAGCAAATAATAGAAGAGTTCCATCAAAAGTCAGGCTAGACAGTGTCGCCCTAGCCCAGCTTTAGCCCCTTATGTCTCCGTATTCTCATCCCCCAACGCTCCAGCCTGCAGTGATGCCAGGCTGAGGCTTAACTCCAACTGCATGAGCCTTATGTGACTGGCTCCACACATGATGGTGACACCCATGCTGTGGGATGCCCCAACCTACCCATTCCCTGTCCTCTTCCCCATCCTTTCAGGGATAAAATTAAGCCAGGGAAGAGGTTACCAACCTTTAAAGCACTGCCCACTAAAGCGACAACCATAACCTACCCCGTCCCCAAACCACCCTCCTGAATCAAACATCCACAACCGCCAACCCTCCAAAATAACCAAAACTAGGGAGGGCGGGTTGGGTGTCGGCTGCAGAGCGGACTCCTCACCCTACCACCTGCTGAAATAAACCCTGCCAAAACTCAGGAGCCAGGTGAGCCTGTGCAGCCCTCTCTTCCAGCCACCCTGTCCTTGCTATCAACCCTCCCCCCAAGTGAACCAATGGTAGGGGCTCAGTCAATGTTACAGCTCTACTCCCTATTCACTTGGGGGTGGGGGGACCTGGGGCACCACTAACACCACATGTAGTCATTGTCCGACAAAAATTTATTTTGTATATACTGTATTAGTGATCAAAAGGGAGGCATCTGTTTGGGACAGGCTAACAGATTTTGGGGAAAATTATTAGTGGCAATATACAATGACATCCTTACCCTCTTTCACAGTTGTAAAAATGTGTTCTTATTACAACTTTATCTGTCAGTGTCAACCACATTTGACTTAGTTAATTACACACTCTTGCTCCCAAGGCTAAAAGAAACTGGCCTTGATAGTACTGCCTTGGACTGGTTTTACTCTTACTTTTCAGGGTTATCATATATGAAGACATTTCCCAAGTGTCCCCTTTAAACTTTGGAGTCCTGCAAGGTTCAATTCCCTCTCCTCCAACTGTTTAATATCTGCCTGGCCCCCTTAGCATCTTTGATCCAAGATTTTGGCCTGGGAGTTAATATGTATGCAGATGATATTATGACTGACATCAGCTATGATTTGGGTGATTCATCCCTTCAAATAAACCTCACAGACCAACTAGAGAAAATTGCCTTTTGGTTTCAGGAGCATAAACTTATGCTTAACACAAACAAACCTTCATTCCAATTAAGGATAAGATTACCACACTGGGAATCATAGTGGATAGGAAATTGACCTTTAAACCACATATCTCTTCTCTAGTGCAGAAATCTTTCTATGTCCTGCATATTCTTAGGTCTATTAAGCAATATCTAGATGGAAAATCAATTAAAATCCTGATCCATATATTTATTACAAATCTTTATGACCCGATTTTCTTCTAGGCGGTTCTATACGCCGCATGGGCGCATAACCCACCTGCCATCCGTCTAACCTGGATTTCAATGCTGGGGTCATATGTAGCTCCGGCATTGAAAATCCAGGTCTTGCCACCCCGGAAGCCACAGGAGCTAGGTGGGTAGCACTAATTTTCGTTTAGCCCCTGTGCCTGAAAGATAGGCAAAAAAAATATGAATATAAATTTCTTATAAGAAATTGAAAACAAAAGTTAAAATTTGGCTGTTCGAGCAGATGTATCAAGATTATATAGGAGATAACCTTGGCTGCCCTTTAGTTAACTTGCATTCATTGCCATTTTGTTTCATTTTTGCTTTCCATCATGCACACCATATTTTATTGTTTATAACAATTGTATTTGGAGGATATTATTGTCCTATTTTTCTCCTACCCTAATATGTCACTTGTCTTATATAGACATTGACTATAGTTAGTTCTGCTACTTTTGTGCTGCTTTTTTGTTCTGATTTATTTCTTACTGAGATTAACTTGGTCGTAAACCACCATGATGCAAGTTTTTGGTCCACCACTGATGACATACCAAATTGCCTAAATAAATACATAGAGACAAAGCTGAAGCTTTGAATGGATCCAGGGGAGATAATGAGGTAGCATTCAGTTAAATTTTTAGGGGTTAGAATATATGAGGCTAATCCTAACCCATTACTGGCAAACTCCAAAAGGATTTATTTGAAGGGGCAATATGGGGGAATTTCATGGCTAGGTAGATATAAAATGAATCTTCTCCAGCATCTGATATATCTATTTCAGGTCCTTCCAATTAGTAGACATGCAAAAGAAGCTATTTTGCTTCGGTTGGTGCCACAGGCCACTCAGGGTAGAGTCTTGGTGGCAGAAAGGTGGTTTAGTGGTATCTGATATATATTCTTACTTCCTTGCAGCACAGATGTGTCAGGCTATGGATTGGAAAGATCAGAGGGTGGAGGGGCAGATCGAGCAATGCTTTATTCCCCAGTATCTTCTCAATCACACACCTTGGATGAATAGGGGGAAATTGCAGGGAGCTTATTTGCAGGGGGGTGCTAATTCTTGGTGGTGTCAGAAGGTGGGGGGACCCCTGGATCATGTGATAATTTTACAACACACGTTCCCTTTAAAACTTTGGCTGGGAACATTGGGCCACGTAGTAGAGGCCCAATGCTCATGGCCAGAGAAAAATAATGTTAGTTTTGAGACGGTGTTATTTTTCCCTTGGAACAATGCAGCTTGTGGTGATTTACTTCAAGCTGCGGTATTCCTCTACTGTGGGAGCCACTAACCTGTGTTACTGAGTTACCGTGGGTAGGTGACTGCCATGGTAAACAAAGCTGCAGTAACTATCCCCCTCCGTGTCATAGTTTATCCAGTTATAAGAATGAATATGACAACATTTTTAGGTAAGCCACTTACAAACATTTAAAGGCATATTTTATATAGGTCATGGAGAGGTGAATTCACAGGTCCATGTCAGGACTTGGAGAATTCTGACATTATTTTATAAAAGGCTCTGTCAAACAAAGAGTCCCTTGTAAAGATTGTTAGGTAATGTTAACGTGCGGTATGTAACGTTAACGCGTGTTAACGTTACCTAACGAGCAGCTGGTTCATGAACCGACCAGAGGGGAAGCCATATTAGACCTAGTCCTTAGTGGAACACCAGATCTAGTGCAAGAGATAAGGGTGTTGGGGCCACTTGCCAATAGTGATCATAGCATGACCATCTTTGATTTAATTAGTGGAGGAGGGATAGTACGGAAATCCACAGTACTACCTTTTAACTTCCGAAAGGGAGACTATGATAAAATGAGGAAAATAGTTAAGAAAAAACTAAAAGGAGCAGTTGCAAAGGTTAAAGACTTACATCAAGCTTGGGTGTTGTTGAAAAATACTATCTAGGCAGCCCAGACCAGCTGTATTCCACGCTTTAAGAAAAGTGGAAGGAAGTCCAAAAAACTGCCAGCATGGTTTAAAGGTAAGGTCAGAGAGGCTGTTATTGCCAAAAAAGCATCTTTCAGGAAATGGAAAAAAGAGCCAAACGACGAAACCTGGAAACAGCACAAGCACTGGCAAGTCAAATGCAAGGCATTGATAAAGCAGGCAAAGGGAAAATTTGAGAAGAAGCTTGCTGTGGAAGCAAAAACGTGAAATAAAGATTTTTTCAAGTACATTCATAGCAAAATTCCTGTGAGAGAGTCAGTTGGTCCATTAGATGATAGAGGAGTTAAAGGGGCACTAAGAGGCGACAAGGCGATAGTGGAGAGACTGAATTAATTCTTTGCTTCGGTCTTTACTGAGGAAGATGTAGGGATGTTACCCATGACTGAAGTGGTATTTAAAGGTGCGGAAGAATTGAAGGAAATATCGATGCATCGAGAAGATGTATTACAGCTATTAGATAAACTGAAGAGTAGCAAATCACCTGGGCCAGATGGTAATCTGTGAACTATCATTAAAATTGTCTCTAATACCTGAAGATTGGAGGATCGCCAATATAACACCAGTTTTTAAAAAGTGTTCCAGGGGTGATCCGGGAAACTACAGACCTAACGCGTGGTCTGTAACATTACCGAAGTTTAGTAAACATACCCCAAAGACCTGCAATAGAGTGAACAACATGAGCAAAGATCTACAAAAATTAGAAGAATGGTCTAATGTTTGGCAATTAAGATTTAATGCACTGAGGTGCAGAATGATGCACTTGAGAGGAAGAAATCCAGGGAAACTTTATGCAATGGGGGAAGAGGCTGATGTGCACGGACCATGAGAGGAGCCTCGGGGTGACAGTGTTTGAGGACATCAAGGTAGCAAAACAATGTGACATGGTAGTGGCCAAAGCCAGAAGAATATTATGTGCATACAGAGAGGAAAAATCAGCAGGAAGAAGGAAGTATTAATGCCCCTATACAAATAGTTGATGAAGCCATTTGAAGGACTGCTGAGAGAGGAGCCACTATTGCTGGGAAGGAATCTGCACTGGTATTTACCTGATGGGAAATTCTCAAAATCTTGGAGCAAACTGAATTTTTTTGGGTTAAGTTGAAAAAATTCTGTGTCTATTAAAATTCTGTGTTTATTAAATCAGGGTATAGTTTAGCAAAAGTGCAGTTAAATTACAGGCAGTTGGTGTGATGGCACAAGGATCTCCCCTCCCATGCCCACACAGTCCTGACCAGGGGAGCAGTGCCAAAAAGCTGGCTGTGGGAAGGCAGACAGGGTTGCCCCACAGGTAGCAGATGTACACAGATCAACATACGCTTTGATGGAACAGGTGTAGCTACTGTAAGAAATGCCAGTATCCAGATACGTGGGCCTCAGATGCCATAGCCAGAAGGGCCTACTACAACTACTACTGATCATGTGTATAGTGCTATAAGACATACACAGTGCTGCACAGACACACATTAAAGACGATCCCTGCTCAGGGGAGTTTGCAATCTAGGTGAGACAGACAACACAGCAGCTGTGGATAGGATACATCCAGGGGGAATGGTCAGGAAACACAAGGGAGCTTAGGCTGATCAGATCCAACAGCGGCAACAATGAGGTGAGTGCTCAGCTTGGATTTGAGAGGGGCCAGGGATGAAGCCTGATGTACAGACTCAAGTAGTTTGTTCCAGGCATAAGGAGCACCAAGGTGAAGGGAGCGACATCTGGATTTGGCAGTAGAAGAGAAGGGCACAACTAGAAGCAATCTGACAGAATAGCTGAGTTCACGGGGAGAGATGTAGGCAGAAATAAGAGAGGAGTAGTACTGCAGAGCAGCAGAATGAGTGCACTTATAGGCCAGAGGCACGGAAAGGGCATGCATTTGTGGCTCAGCATTATTATGCATCCTTTGGGTACCTGCGAGGTTAGTTTGGGGTTTTGTGCACTTGATGAGGGTCCATCCCTAGCAGTTTAAGGCATGTTTGTAGAGATGACCAGGGCAGGAATCACTTGGGCCGGTTCCTAATGCCACGTAGCCTTTGATGCAAGGTATGTCCTGACATACATGTTCACATTTACATTCTTATATTCCATATTGAGGTGCACTGGGCCTACCTAGAACTTTTCAGGGCATGAAGGGGACTGGTATATGGTGTAGTTTGCAGTAGCTGTCATTTCTTATTGGTAATTATGTTTAGTACGCATCGGGAAACTACTATTTGTGATGAGCAGCCTAGGAGATGTACATTTTTCCTAAGTGGCATGGCGTCCGCAGGTACATCGCGGGGATGGACAGGACCCAAAATGTGTAACATTTCAGAATAAGGTGGGCACAGGGACGTCCAAAATGTTTATCCATGTCAGAGGCACAGGGTCAGCTGAATACCGTTTGCATGTGCCCACTGAACACATCAATCTCCCTAATTCAAGACCCGCGGGCACATCCAAACCCATGGATGAAGAATTAACTTCAAAGGGGCATGTTTTTGATTAACACATGTCCGCAGTTCGGACAGGCACATTATAGAATCACATCTGTGTCATGGAGTCCTGTGGGGGAATTGGGGTGTGTTTTTTCATGTTTGGGTGTGTTTGGGTGATATGGGAGGTATTTGGCAGGGATTGGGGTGCATGTGCATCTGTGGAAGTATGTGTTATGGGGAGTGCTGTGTGTGTGTGTGCACATGTTTGTGTGTGCCATGAAGGTTTCCCATCCCTACCCTTCAATAGCTTTCCTCCTGCTCTTTCTGTCCTTCCCTTCACTCAGCCCTGTACTCTCCCCCCCCCCCCCCACCCCTCCTAATTGTGTTCCCTCTCCCTTCCCATCCTCAAACTCCCTCATTTGCACTCTCTTTCAGGTATTGGTCGTTCTTCTAACCCAGCCTCTCCCCAATGTTCTGCCCCCTCTTTTCCCCATTCTCTAGCCTCATCCATTCCCTTATGCTTTCTTTGCATTCCTCTTCTAACCTCACCTCATCTATTCATGCTCCAGCCCTTTGCCTGCTCCTTTCTTCGTCTCCGGCAGTACTACTCTTCTCGCCAGTGGGACCTTGGAATTCCCACAAGCATTTACAGGCCACAGTCCTGCTCTCCATGCTGGCAGGACCCAGGAACTCCTACCAGCTCTTTAACCACCAGCTTTATGGTAGGGAAAGTACCAGCATATGCATCGGTTTGTTTGCACAAACAAAAATGATGCTGACAGACAGAACTCTGCATAGCCTGTTATAGCCTCCATAAAAGGCGATATCACTCATGCGCAGAGTGCTTAAAAATGGGAAGGAGGCAAGAGGAGAAGTGCAAAAAAATCCTGAATTTTATTTATGGCTCATTTCTGCACTTTTTCCTCTTTTTAGGATGTTTTTGATTTGTTTCAAATGTTTAGTTAATAAACATTTTAGCACATGTTGAACATTGTTAATAAAGATTAATCATCTTTTCATATGTTGATTTGTAGGTTGGTGTTCATTAAATTATTGTTAAGCTACACTAATGAATGTGCATCCCTAATCAGCCAGCATCACTAGACAGGGGCAACGCAGATAGCACAGAGTTAGGATTACCAGACTGTGGCATATTCTAATTGGTCTCTTAGTAAGCGCATATTGACAATGGTTAGGCGTCATTAACTCTAGAAATAAAGAATCTAATGTGAACTTGTTTACAATGTATAAGAAAGATCTGTAATTATTTTTGACCCCCAACCCTTCAAGATACCCAAATCAGTTGGATTAAATGCCACTTTCCATAATAATGCAACATTATTGCATATTAATGCAAAAACAATGGCAGAGGTCATCTAAATGAAATCTCTAATAAGAAGAGCAATGAAGGTATATCAAAATAGGGACAATGAACTGATACGCAATTACTGTGGTCAACAGTAGGAAACAGCTGCTACAGAAAATATAGCAAACAGGTTCCAAACAAAAAAGTGATAATTGCATGCGATGATAGCTCTCTGAGATGGGATACGAAGGTGTTGAGAAATAGTTTAAGGTCCATTTCTATTTTTAGCCTAGTGTCTGCATATTATTGTACACATCTTGTGTTGAAGCTATCAAAAAACTAGAAATTTAGGAATGTTCTCTTGAAGCATTTGGCTTTGATTGCTCTTCTTTTGGCTGAAGTCTAATGATTCATAAGAAGGCATCTGCTACTGTGCCACACCCTTCTTTTAATTTCTGGATATTGTATGTAGCATGTGAATATCATCAACTGCATCTGGTTCTGTGGCCTATCTTAATTATCCAGAAAGTTGTATAGATACCAGGATGTTTTTGAAGCTTTACCTCCATTCCACTGAGCTGAATGGTGCATGTTCCCATTTCTAGGATCTTTTAGTAATCATATACCAGAGCAATCCTGGACCTCATTTTACAGTCCTCTGTGGCAAACTAGAACTCTCCTAAGTTTCGTTTGGTAATGGAGATTTCCTTGTCTTTTTCCGCTGTGGACCTTCTCCTGAACTTCTATTCTGCAGCGTATTAGGGAATATTCCAGCATTAGATGAGAAGAAAGTTATTCCCCAGAGATGGAAGCAGTAGCCCTCCTTGACTACCTGAATAGCCTAGGAGTCTGTGATGGAGGCCCATTGATGGGCGAAGTGAACCAGGTGCCCCCTGTCGGGAGCTATGTTTCTAAAGTCTAAGTTCTGCTCAGTGCAGTGGCAATCAAAAAAGTAAGCAGAATGTTAGGAATTATTAGGAAAACAATAGAGAATAAAAGAAAAATAAATACTATAATGCCTCTGACTCTCTTGATAGTGTACAATTCTAGTCAGTGTATCTCAAAACAGATATGATGGAAGATGACCAAAATAGAAAGACTTTGCTATGAGGAATGCTAGAGAGGTTAAAGCTCTTCAGCTTTGAGACTACCAGAAATGGAGGGTTCAATCCAAAGTCACTATAGACAGAAAATCAAACCTGCTGCCGTATGCCTAGGAATACTGTATTGGGGAAACATTCCACCCGTGGATCCTAACCAGGTATTTCTTTCTGAGCCATCTACTGGCGACAACTGGCACAACTTATAAGACCTGCAGTTGAAGTTATTGAGGAAGTTGCCTCCCTCTCTGAGATTTTTTTCTTTTTCTTACTTTCCTACTCTCTGCTTACCTTCCTTTTTTCTCCTTCCTATTTCCATGTATTCTTTACCTGGTCCTTCTCCATCTCTATCACTACTTCACCCTCCTATTCCTCTTAATATTGCTCTCACTTCCCGTTCTGTTTATTTCCTCAACCTCACCACACTCACACATAGATGCTGAGTCTCACAGTCCATCTCCATACTACCTTATTCATGCACATGCTACTCTAGCACCCTAAAGACAAGTCAAGATAAACCATTAGAAACGTGCAAACTCAAATACTTCACTAGGCACATAGGAAAAAAAAGAGAAATAGTAAAGGATTAAACCAATATTAGAGAAGCATATTCAGAACTCGCATCTCTTCTTCCTCTCTCTCAATCCTATCCTTTATATTAGGATCTGGTAACTATTCAAACTATCTATATCTTCCTTGCTACACTGGGAACAAGTGATAGCAAAAGCCTTGTTTTTATACTTTCATAAAGAGGGTGATATTCCCCATGAAAATTTGCAGGAAGCCCTTGGTTAAACTACCATACAATAGACATTTTCACCATGTAATAAAAAATTATGCTACTGGGATTCTGTACAATAATTTTACATGTTACTAGTTCCATATGTGGAGCCCGATTCCAAAACATCCACACCTGGCCTGCATGAATGTCGAACTCAGAGACGAGGACAATGTATACCTGGCCAAGGAACAGCGGGATTAGATGCACCTGCTATTGTGGAATTCGGGACATAGCCACATACTTGCTCAACATATTCAGTGAAGATAGTTGTAGTCGAAACTTCCTGTCCCTGCGCGGTCATGACTCTGCAAACAAGATGTGCCACTGCACACCGCTCCACTGCTGAGTCTAGAATAGATCTGCTGCAGAATGGCCATAAACATACATCTGGTGCACATGGGCATTATGACGGACCTTTCAGTAATGCAGGAATGGCAGTGGGGGCACACCAAGTCATCTATGTCACCGGATATCATAGAAGGCACCGTATGTACAAGGGTACAATCGAGGAGAATTCCCACAGCTGACTGTCACACCAAATCACTACTACACCTAAGGGCCCCTGAATGACAGCATTGAAAAATGCATACATCTGTAATACATGGCCAGGAGCACCCACAGACATCATTATGAAGATGCTGAAAATCCAGATACACTATATCAACCGACACGCCTTTGTCTACATGTTCATTCACCCCTTCAAAAAAATATAACAAATTAGTAAGACAAGACCTTCCCTGGCTAAAGCCATATTGGCTGTCTCCCATTAAACCATAACTATTTTTTGTTCTTAATATTGGTTTCTACCATTTATCCCATATAGACGTCAAGCTCACCGGTCTGTAGATTTCTGGATCATTGGTCATTCTTCAATCTTCAGGTATTATTGATGATTTTAATGATAGTTCGTAGATTAGTAATAGTAGGTCTTCAATCTCATATTTCAGTTCTTTCAACACCCTTGGATGTATACCATCCAGTCCAGGTGATTTGCTACGCTTCAGTTTATTAAATAGTTCTAATACATCTTCCAGGTTTATCAATATTTCTTTCAATTCTTCTGCTGCAACAGCATTAAATACCATTTCAGTCATGGGTAACTTCCCTACATCTTTTTCAGCAAAGACAGAAGCAAAGAATTAATTCAGACTCTGCACTATGACTTTGTCCCTTTTTTTTTTTGTATAATCTGTTTATTAAATAACCAACAGCATAATAACAATCAACAGGTTCACAAAACAACAGCAGAAAAAGTTTTTTCCCATTTTCATTGCGGAACCCCTCCAGCGTGGTTTTGTCTGATCCACCGCCGGAGGCTGCGAACCTCAAACAAGGCAAGCAAACCGGTCAGAGCTATCCCCGCCATATAACCCCCTGCCCACCCCCCCCCCCGAAACCCAATAAACACCATTCACACTAAACCAGGAGCATCTCTATCCAACCTGAAGCACCGCGCTGCGGGCAATAGGGCTCAAAGTTTGAACATAGGGCAGCCAGACCAAGAGGAAATGGGCCCAGCGCCTGGGAGACCCCAGCGCACGGCGGCGCTCAAAGAGCATAAGCTGGTGAAAGCTATTGCGCCATTCACAAAATGTAGGGGCTGCTGCCTCTCTCCAGCGATGTAGTATCGGTCCTTTCCCCACCAGACAAGCCTTACGCACCAGAAAACGCTCCCACCGCCCCTTAGGGTGGAGTGGTCCCAGGCAATCCAACACGACTAATAACCCCGTCCAAGTAACCCGCTGCCTCAAAAGTCCACTAAGATAATCTCCAATGCGCCGCCAGTAAGATTGGATCACCGGGCAGTGCCACCACATATGACCCAGGTCAGCTAGGGAGCACAAACACTTAGGACAGCCGCCAGACTCGGCCAGATGACTCCGCAACGCCCTCCGCGGGGAGAAATGCGTGCGCAGAATAGACTTATATTGCACCTCCCGCCATCGGGCCCCCTCCGCTAAGTATTGGATCTGACGCAAAGCGGCCGATACGGAGCCCGGGACGACCGCCCGGCCCAGGTCCCGCGCCCATGCCTGCTCCACGGCTGTAAAATCCGCGGGGGTCCCAAGGCCGTCCAAACGCTTTTTCAGGTCAGCAATAGATGGGGGGCTCTCTGCACCCAAACTCAAAAATTCCAAAATCTGCGTCGAGTGCTCCACCCGGAGCTCCGACGGGGACAGAGAACCTACGTAGTGGGAAAGTTGGGCATACGCAAAACCAGAAGTGACCCGATTCAAGCCAAATTCCGCAGCAAGCTCCTCCAATGGCTTACACTTCCCCGTCAGATCTACTACATTCCCAAAACGGCCAATGCCTGCTCTCTCCCAGTGCAAGAAAGCAGACGAATCGGAACCCGGGGTGAATTGGGCATTGCCCCGAAGTGGTAACCAAGATGAGACCTCAGGGTTGCTGCCCCAATATTTATTCAGCTGTTGCCAGGTACGCCGCATCGCCCGCAATAGCACACTATTGGTCAATCGAGCCGGTAACTGCGCCCCAGGCAGCTGCAAGGCCGCTTCCAGGGCATGCGGCGCCATAAAGGCCCGCTCGAACTCCCGGGGGGTGTACACCGCCGTGTCCCCCAGCCAGTCGCTAAGATGACGAGCCTGACAAGCTAGCGCATACTTCCAAAAATCTGGAACTCCCACCCCTCCGGTCCTCCAATTACCTCTCATGCGAGAAAGCGGTATGCACGCTCGGGCCCCCTTCCACAAGAAGCGTCGGACTTCCCGCTCCAGTCGGATTACGTCCCGCCGCAACAACCAGGTTGGGAGGGTTTGCATCCAGTAAAGTATTCGTGGAAGGATAACCATCTGTAGGACCGCCACGCGGCCCAACAGAGACAGAGGCAGCGGCATCCAGGCCCGTAGTTGCGCCTGGAGCTTGAGAAACACCCGATCAAAGTTTGCTTTATATAGGGACGCGGGCACCCTAGTCAACTCTATACCGAGATATGTAAAGGCCTCATCCGCCCAACGGAGGGGAAATGCGCCCAACCATTGAGCCCGCAACGAACCCCCCACATCTAAGGCCTCAGATTTCTCCGTGTTAATGCATAAGCCTGCAAATCTCCCATAAGTTGAAAATGCCTCCATCAAAAGTGGGAGGGAGCGCTGGGGAGACGTGAGATGAACCAGGATATCATCCGCAAAGGCGGCCGTCTTAAAACCCACTGCCCCAATCTGGACCCCCGAGATGGTCGTGGAGTCCTCCACGGTGCGTATCAGCGGATCTAATGATAAAATGAAAAGTAGAGGTGACAGCGGGCAACCCTGGCGTGTGCCCCGTTCAAGAGGAAAGGGATCGGAGAGCAGTCCATTGCAAAGGATGCCCGCTGTCGGGTCCGCATACAACAGTGTCACAAAGCTGCGAAAGGTATCACCCAGGCCATAATGTGGTAACAGACCCTGCAAGTAGTCCCAATGTACTTGATCGAAAGCTTTTTCAGCGTCGAAGCTGATCAGCAAAGATGGCAGTTCCCGCTCCCGGACCCATTCGAGAGATGCCAAAATCTTCCGTATATTACGAACAGCGTAGCGCCCTCTCACGAAACCCACCTGTGACTCGTGGATCAGACCATCGAGCACCGCAGCCAGTCGATCCGCCAATATTTTTGCCAGTATCTTTATATCAAAATTCAACAGCGATATAGGGCGATATGAAGCCGCCTGGGTGGGATCCTTCCCAGGCTTGGGTATTAGGGTAACATAAGCATGGTTTGATCCCCAGGTGAATCGCCCAGCCCTTGCCCTACAACCGTACACGTCCACGAGGACCGAGGAGACCGCGTCCTCAAGCACCTTATAAAACTCGGCCCCATATCCGTCCGGCCCGGGCGCTTTACAACACTGTGCTCTCTGGATAACACCGTGAACCTCCTCTACAGTAATAGGGGCGTCTAGGGCTGCGCGCTGTGGTGAGGACAACCTCGGCAACTGTAGTTTCTGCAAATAACCCTGCATCTCTGCCATGGAACCCTCTCGTCGCGCATAGAGTTGTTGAAAAAAGGAGCGGAACTGCCCCACAATAGCCCGATTATCCTTATGCAAGTGACCCGACCGGTCCCGCAGGGCGGCTACCGTACGAACACCACGGCTGCCACGTAGGCAGCGAGCCAAAAGACGGCCGGGTTTGTCCCCAAACTGATATAAACAATAACGGTAATAGAAGTGCGATTTTTTCGTCCGCTGATGTATAAGTTCATTGAGCGAGGTTTGCAGTTCCCAATAGCGTTTACGGTTGGCTCCTGAGGGGTCCCCTGCGCAGCGACGACGCGCTCTGACCACCTGTTTTTCCAAGTGCACTATTTGCCGCGCCAAACGTCGACGCTTACGCACCACATATTCAATTATATTGCCCCTCAACACAACCTTAGCAGTCTCCCAAAGCAATTCCGGATCGGCAGCGTGTACTTCGTGGTGAGTCATGAAGTCTTCCCAACAGCTCCGCAGATGGGCCTGAAACTCCAGATCATGGTCCAGGCCTGCGGGGAACCGCCAAATGCGCGTCGTATCGGCCACCACCCCCCACGCTAAATCCACCCAAATCGGGGCATGGTCCGATACCTCGGTAGGGCCAATCAGCGCCTCATCTACTTGTGAAAAAAATCCCTTCCGAGAGCAATATGTAGTCTATACGGGCACTAGTCCCGTGCGCCCGCGACTGATGGGTGAAGTCCCTTTCAAGGGGGTGCAGTAAACGCCACGGATCCACAACACCCAAACGTCGACACAGCTCCCGAAGTGTAGCCGTAGTAGGGGCCCGCCCCCGGGTGCCCCCCGTCCCATCCGTATCCACAGCTATGTCAAGAACCCCGTTTAAATCTCCAGCTAGTATCAGAGGAACATCGGGTAGCTGTTCCACCTGGGACGCCAGGCGGTTATAAAACGCTCGGTCCAAAATGTTGGGGCCGTACAGATTCCCCAGAACTATCGGCTTGCCCTCCAAGTGACCATATAGCAACAGGTAGCGTCCTTCGGGGTCCGCAATTTCTTTACTTAGGTCAAAACGTATCTTTTTACCAATGAGTGTGACCACTCCACCCTTTCTACCCACGGCGGGGGCCCCTCTACTCTGCCCCACCCAGGTCCGTTGCAATTTCACATGCTCATCGGCCGTCTGGTGGGTCTCCTGTAGTAAGGCTACATCGCATTTTAGTCGCGCCAGAACCTGTAACACTTTGGATCGCTTAACCTATCCCGCAGACATTCCAGGAAATGATCCTCAGGTTGGATAGTAGACATCCAGCAAGTATAACACGAACTGACTAGCATAGTGTGGGCGGACCTCCCCAGCCTGAGGTCCCCCCCTAATTGGAAGAATGCTCCTGGTTAGCCACACACATAAACCCCCCCTCCTCCCTCCCACTACCTTTCCCAACCCCATCTGATTATCTCCCCCCACCCCCCCCTGCCCCCACCCCCACCCCCCCTACCTTCCCCCTCTCCCAACCAATAGCACTCCTCTCCCTTCCCATTAGAGACCTAGGATGTGAGTAGGACCCCCCTCCCCCACCAATAAGCCAAACCCCCCCCACCATCTCCCCCTACTTAAATCCCTGTTCCCCCTACACAACCCCTTCGCCTCCCGCTCCGCCCCTTCTCCAATGTGTTCCCCCCCAACCCCCCGTGATACCACAACACAACAACACATAAATAAACAGCTAAGGGGGGGAACATGGCAAAACAGCCCAGCTATCCCAACGCTGTAGCAACCCAGCAGTCAGGTATACAAAGGCTGGGTGGGCAGCACTCCACCCCCTCCACGAGGGGGGACCGTGATAGAAAAAAGGAAAAAAAAAAAAACACACAGCCAGACCCCATCGAGCAAGGCAAACAAAAATAAAAGATAAAGGAAGAGAGAACCCCTCGGGGGCCAACTCAGAGGGGTTAGTCCACCGAGTGTTACTGCGTCTGGTCTGATACACACAGTGTGGAGTGCTCCCCCCCCATGCGGCCCTCCCGGCACACCCAAATAGCCAGATGGGAGGCCACCCGGACAACACTAAAGCATACATTCAGTCTGTGGGTTGATATGGATCAAGATGGAGCCGTCGGGGCGGAGGGGGGCAAACGTCGAATATCCGGTGCCTGGCTCAGTGTTCACCGTACTCCCCGTCACCCCGGGTCTTCGGGCCCCTTCCGGAGGTCCCCCAGGCAGCAAGGAAATCCTCCAAGAGAGGGCAGATTATATATAAAAAAGCGGGAAGTCAGAGTAAGCCTCCTGCCTAGTCCACACTAGCTGCTACATTGTTACTTTATTTGAAGTCAGAAGGAAACTCAAAAAACAGTGTAACAAAACAGTAGTAACAGAGTTGCCTCGGCTATTTTAAGTCCAGCTTCTGCCCTCTGCACCAGGCTCTCCTTCCAAGGGGAGCAAAAATTCTTGAGGGAGGCCTCCGCCCGCCGGCCGTACCGGACCAGATGGGGTCTGCCCTCTCACAGTGCGCAGCCGAGGGTCCCCCCTCATGGCAGTGCGTAGTCCCAAAAACATTTGTCAGTTAGGGCAGAACAGTTAGTTAAAAGTCCCGCTGGGCAGCAAAACACCCTGGAGGTTCTCGGATACAACCGGGGCTAGGGTGAACCGAGTTTCATTCCGTTCGCGGGAACGTCAGGGTATCAACTAACCTTCCTCTGTCCCCAGCACAGGCAGCAGCGCCTCACTCCCCGGGCGAATTGCTCAAATCTGTTACAGGTGTCGTGAGCTTGTCCACATAGGCAGTAGCCTCGCTCGCTGATTCGAAGCTCCGCCGAGCCCCTCCGTGCCAAATCACCAGGCACGCTGGATATTGTACCTGGAAGCGAAGATTAGCACCGATCAATTTTTGACAGAGGGAGGCATAGGCTTTTCGTCGTTGGCTCAACGCGGCTGAATAATCCTGTGTGACTCGAAGGCGCATATTCTGCCATTCCACTGCTCCCTTTTGCCGCACATTCTTAAGCAGCTCTTCCTTTTGAGGGAAACTTAGAAACCTTGCCAAGACCACGCGAGGTCGGCGGTCCTTCGCCGACTGCTTGGGCCCGATCCGGTGAGCGCGCTCCACTATAATGGGGCTGAGCGTGTCGGTCTCAGAGCGCAGGGATGTCGCCAAAGCCTCCACAAACCCCCGAAGATCTTGGTCAGGGACCGTGTCAGCGACACCTAAAAATCTGAGATTGTTCCTCCTGGACCTGTTCTCTAAGTCGTCTAGCTTTTGTGCTTGGTCCAGGGCTAGCTTTTGCGCCGCACGGAGCTCCCCCTGAAGAGTCGCCAGGCTGTCCTCGTTGTGGGCTATCCGGGTCTCAGCTTCTTGCATGCGAGATCCTAGCGCCCCTATTGTGCTCTGTATTGCGTCCATTTTAGTGTGCAATGCCTCGAAACTGCCCCGACAGCGCACTGGTCACCGCTGCCGAGACTTCAGCCGTCAGGACCGGCGAAGTAGGAGGCCCGATCTGCCTCGGGGGAGATTCCACCATTTTGGACATCCCGGTGGCCCGGTCTTTTTCCCTCCGCCCGAGTTTAGCCGCGGAAGCCATGGCGGTCTGGTAGGGAGATGCGGTACCGGGGGCCAAGCTAACCGCCGCTTGCACTGGGGTAGCAGGTGGGGGCTGATCACGGCGAAGTTTTACGGTTTAGGGGGCAGGGGGCCCAGAGCTCAAACCGGACACATCCGCTCGAGCTCACCACATCACGTGGTCTGACCTTGTCCCTTTTTAGTGCTCCTTTTACCCTTCTATTATAAAATGTTCCAACTCACTCTCTCACAGGTCTTTTGCTACAAATGTACTTGAAAATGTTTTTATTATGCGTTTTTGCTTCCACAGCAAGATTTTTTTCAAATTCTCTCTGTGCCTGACTTATCAATGCCTTGCATCTAACCTGCCAGCGCTTATGTTGTTTCCAGTTTTCGTCATGTGGCTCTGTTTTTATTTCCTGAAAGATGCTTTTTGCTGCAGGAAAGTATAAATAACATGAGGAGGGATCTAGCTAAGCTTGAAGAATGGTCTAGAATTTGGCAGCTGGGATTTAATGTTAAAAGTGTAAGATCATGCATTTGGGCTGCAGCAATCCAAGGAAGCAATATAGTATAGGAGGTGAAGTACTTCTGTCCACTAAAGAAGAGCGGGACCTAGGTATGGTTGTGTCTGATGATCTTAAAGTAACTAAACAGGTAGAAAAGGTGACGGCAAAAGCTAGAAGGATGCTTCGGTTCATACGGAGAGGAATGGCTAGCAGAAAAAAGGAGGTGATAATGCCTCTGTATAAGTCTTTGGTGCGACCTCATTTGGAGTATAGTGTGTAATTCTGGAGACTGCACCTTCAAAAGGATGTGAACAGGATGGAGCCGGTGCAGAGGGTGGCTACTAAAATGATTAGTGGTCTTCATTATAAAGCATATGAGGGCAGGCTTAAGGATCTTAATATGTACACCTTAGAGGAAAGGCGGGATAGAGGTGATATGATTGAGATGTATAAATACCTCCGTGGTATAAATGTTCAGGGAAAGAGCCTCTTTCAATTGAAAGCAAGTTCTGCTACAAGGGGACATGGGATGAAGGTGAAGGGAGATAGATTCAGGAGTGATATGCAGAAATATGTCTTTACGGAAAGAGTAGTGGATCCATGGAATAGTTTCCCAGTGGAGGTGGTAGAGATGAGGACAGTAACTGAATTCAAAAAAGCATGGGACAAACACAGAGGATCTCTAAAGGTAAAAAGGGGGCTGTTATATTTGTTGATATGGAAGGACAGACTAGATAGGCCATGTGGTCTTTTTCTGTCATCATATTTCTATGTTTCTATGTTTCTACAACAGCCTCTCTTACCTCACCTTTAAATCAAGCTGACAGTTTCTTGGACTTCCTTTCACTTTTCTTAAAGCATGGAATACAGCTGGTCTGGGCTTCCAAGATAGTATTTTTAAACAACACCCATGCTTGATGTAAATCCTTAACCTTTGCTGCTGCTCCTTTCAGTTTTTTCTTAACTGTTTTCCTTATTTTATCATACTTTCCCTTTTGAAAGTTAAAAGGTAGTACTATGGATTTCCTTGCCATCCTTCTTCCATTTATTAAATCAAACACGACCATGCTATGATCACTATTACCAAGTGGCCCCAACACCCTTATCTCTTGCACCAGATCTGGTGTTCCACTAAGGACTAGGTCCAAGATGGCAATCCCTCTTGTTGGTTCATGAACCAGCTGCTCCAAGAAGCAGTCATTTATTTAATCTAGAAACTTAGCATGTCCTGCCACTGACACTGACCCAGTCTATATGGGGGTAACTGAAATCATCCATTATTATTACGGTGCTTTAAATATTGTTAGTGTCCCTGATTTCTTTGAGCATTTCATCATCCATTTGTTCATTCTGGCCAGGCAGTCGATAGTACACCCCCACTGCCATTGCCTTC
The DNA here is from genome assembly GCA_033557465.1 of Ichthyophis bannanicus. Taxonomy (NCBI): domain Eukaryota; kingdom Metazoa; phylum Chordata; class Amphibia; order Gymnophiona; family Ichthyophiidae; genus Ichthyophis; species Ichthyophis bannanicus. The sequence goes on from CM066033.1 coordinate 1,185,349,431, forward strand.
CCCTTTTTACATAGAATTTCAATCCATAGGGATTCTACAGTGTACTTTGTTTCCTGCAAAAATTTAATCCTGTGTGACTCAATGCTCTTTCTAACATAGAGCACAACCCCTCCACCAATTTGATCTACTCTATCCTTGTGATATAATTTGTACCCATGTATCACAATGTCCAACTGGTTGTCCTTCTTCCACCATGTCTTTGAGATATGAGTTATATCTAACTTCTTATTTAGTGCTGATATTCTAACTCTTCCATCTTATTTTTTGTACTTCTAGAATTTACAAACAAGCATTTTAGAGGATGTATTTTATTCATATTAATCTGGTTACCGGTAGGCAGGAGTAATTTGAAATCTTTGAAATCTGTCTCCTCTGTACTTACATGCATTTGGGTTACTTTTCTCTTTATTGGAATCTCTCTGTCAATATGCTCTAACTTCAGTCTTTTGCTAGTATTCTTCAAGGATACATTCTTCTGAACCATGCATTCTTGGTGACTGTTGGCTTTCCCCAATTATCTCCTTTTTAAAGGTTAATGCCAGCAAACTGGTTCCATCCTGGTTAAGGTAGAGCCCATCCCTTCAGAAAAGCCCCTCTTTTCCGCAGAATGTTGTACATGGCTGCAACTGACCATGCCCCAGTTTCACCCCTTCCTGAGATCACCGCACAAATGCCGTGTGCGGGGCCGTAATGGTACTAAATATGGTGGTGGACATTTTCGCTATGAAAACATCTACCGTGTACATCCTGGTGGGCTATTTGCTGTTCAGAATGACCTCCATAGTATATCAAAATGATCATTTTGGTAATTTACCAATGGTAACCTACAAAAATATTGTACTTTAATTGATGTACTTGCAATAGGTCACTTACACTGTCAGTTGCAGAGTCCAATAATTCCTGGAACTGTGTTCATCTTTAGTCATACGGTCACTTGTCTTCAGATGCTACCAGTGAATCAAATTTATTTTATTAAGGTATAAAATTATCATTTTGCTGTGGCTGAGAGAGTCTTTCAAAGAATAATACAGGTTTAAAAATTATTTTCACAGTAGAGGCAAACATTTTCCCTCTAGTAAAGTGGCTAATGTGTGCCTGTGAGCAAATGTAACAGTCTGTGCAGATCATCTTGCAAACTGTTCCTGAGAAACCACAAATTACTGTAGATTGCACCATAACAGTGCCAAGATGAAGTTCAAGCTGTAAAGAGTATATTGATTCTGGTTAGATTTATGATGAAAGGACATTATAGTACAACAGTAATCAATCAGAAAAATAATCTAGGGGCTAATCAGTGTCTCTGAATAAGAGAACAATAATCCCTGATGGAGATTCTACAAACACAATAATATCTACAGTAGGTCGGCTCTCTAAATGCAGCTTACCATTGGCTCATATTATGCTCCTCAAGAAATCCAATTTCACAAGGATCCATACTGCTACAATTTTAAGTATGAGGCTTTTTTTATTTTTGAGTTAACTGTATGCATAGTAGCTAAATGGAAATATCTCTAGTATGGCAGTTTGAAATTTGTAAACTTTATTTTTCATAGACCCAGGAAAAAGAAAAAAAACAATTTAGTAAATAAGGGCTGAAGTCATTAAGGAATATTAAAAGTATTTATCATGGTTCTCAGGCGTATTGATAAAACTACAGATATAAAGCTGGGATTCAACATAATTGCTGTAAATAATTCAAAATGTTCCATTATGCATGTATGCAAACACATAACTGTAAGAACAATAACTGCAAAATAAAAAAAAAAATAAAACAAACTTTCAAGAACTGAAAAGATTAACTTTGTATTTTCAATCTTGTAAACTGTGCTGTAGTACAGCGTAGATGACACTTTGTAGTAAGGCATGATGTCTTTTTTTGGCTGTTCCTCACTACCTTTCCTCTCTTATCTCTCCCTATCCTTCCTTGGGAATTCCACTCTTCCGGCAGCTCTCTTCTCTTCCACTGCCAATTCTAGACTTCGATCTTTCTGACTTTCTGTTCCTTATGCCTTGAACAAGCTATACAGGTCAGTATGTCAGGCTCCATCTCTGGCTATGTTCAAATCCAGGTGAAAAATTCAACTCTTTGAGACTACTTTTGGATCCCGGTCCCTTCATCCTCCTGTTCACCTCCTATGTGTTTCCTTACCATTCACCTAGATCTAATCCAATCCCCAGTTTTTGTGTGGACTGTCTTGACTAAATTGTAAGCTCTGAAGAGCAGGGACTGTCTCTAGCACTGCGTATACCTTGTAGTGCTACCACAAATGATAAGTAGTGATAATAAAAGGGAATACAACAGAGGAGACTTTCTAGTTCCAACTGAGGAGCGACTGACACCAAAGTTATATTAAATAAATAAGTTATCCAAGTTAGAGCCACTTTACCCTCTTCCATCTATTCTTTGTTCATACATCCTTTCAAGCAGTCTTATAAGCAGTAGAATAAATATTTAGCCATACAGCAACTACATAAAGTTATATGCATAATTTATCTGTATAGCTTTTTGTGGGTTTTCAGAAGTCTAAACTGTATACATTAAGGGCCCGATTCTGAGATGTGAATTGCGGGCTGCACGTTCCGGTGAGACATGCAGCCCCGCAAGCTGTCCTGCTCCTATTCCCCTTTCAACTCTCACCGCATGGCTAGAGCAGCAGGATGGGGAGAGTCGGCGGGGGGGGGGGGGGGGGGGGGGGGTCCGGGCGGAGCATTGGCAGGCCAAGGCGGCAGGACATACAAGGCTGATTTGGGTCAGGGGGAACGTGCTGATCATTTCACCTAGAAGGTGGAATAATCAGCACGAATCGGGAAATCGGGGCAGGATATCCCCCCCCCCCCCAAGGGCTGCGGCCAGTTGCAAGATTAAGATATATGGAGAGTGACTGAATTTTTGCCACCCTATATATAACTTTAGTTCTTGTCCCTTGCCTGCTCCTACTTCATTGCACTAGCAATGCATAATCTTTGGCTCATAGTGACTTATATGTTTTGCATTATGCAAATCAGCACTTTTTAAAAGGTCTTTATGGGGTCAGCACCCAATGGTGGCTGTATAAGAGCTTTGAATACTGACCTTATTGTTTGCTTTAATTAATATTTAACTCAACCTGTCCAGTAGTAGTTCAAGGTCAGTTACATTCAGGTACACTCAGTATTTCCTCTGACCCCAGAAGGCTTATAATCTAAGGAGGTTATTTTAAAATACATATTTAAGCTTTGGACATCTGAAAGTGGGCATAGAGATGTCCTAGAGCCATTTTAGAAGCCAGTTCTGTAGATATCCCCAATTCGAGGATGCCAAAGTCTTAGCAGGATCTCATCCACCCCACCAGTGAAAACAATTAATATAAACCAAACCCAAATTTCACTGTAACAGTACCTCACTTCTCCTTATTTTTTGTCGGAGCTAGGCCGTGGGAGGGACAAAACAGACATATATGTCCCCCAACCAGACTGCCAGCTACTTTTTTTCTTTTAGTGGTCCTACCAAAACCAAAAACTTTTGTGCCGAAATTTAAATGTCTCCACTTAGCTGAAGTATCTCAGTCTTCTCATATCTTGAAATATCTCAGTCTTCTCATATCTTCACGTTGCTCAAAAGATCATCTCGTAGCATGACGCGCGCGTTTCGAGCCTCCAGGCCCTGTATCAAATGCTGTTGTAATACTCTGCGCTCGGCAACGAATTACCCTGATAACGCCGTCAGTGCGGCCAAGGTACTCTTCCTTTACAGATGCAGTAAATCACTTCCCGTAGCAGAGGCCCCGGGGCATATATCAAGAAAACGCTCGGGATCCCCCCAATACCAGGCAATGATCTCGCCAAGCAAATCGATAGTAGTGAATTTGACACAGAAAAATCTTTCGCCTATTCAATCACAAGTTCTAAATTATGGTCTCTCCTTTGTACCCACTACTAGATATGACGTGTTCTCTATGAGAGTGTCTTTACAGCGATTTTTTCGTAAGCTTCAGATCATCCATTTCTTTCATGACAAACCTGCTAGTCCAGATTCATCTATTGTTAAACCTGTTTCTCAATGGGTCCCAACAGGGCCTTTGGATCCAATCTTATTGACCTTTCAATCTTTAGTCTTGCAGGACTTAACACAAATGGAAGCTGCTCCATCTCCACATCGTTCGAATCTGAATAAGGAAAGCTGGGAGGCTCTCTCAGACATTATGTCTGATCCTAATTTGGTAATACGGAGGGCTGATAAAGGGGGAGCTTTGGTGTTACAAACTTTGGAGGATTACACGACGTCTTTACAACAGCATTTGGATGATAACAGCACTTACAATATCTTGGATGGAGATCCCACTGCTGCCTTACTAACTGAAATAAAATTGTTAGTGGGGGGAGCTTTGCAAAACAACTGGATCACTCCGAAAGAGTATCGGTTTCTCATTAAATTGCACCCGCGTGTTCCAATTATCTATCTTGTACCAAAGATTCATAAGTCCCTGATATCACCCCCAGGACGCCCCATCGTGTCTTGTAGAGACTCTGTGTTGGAGCCCCTTTCCATTTTTTGCGACTACTTTTTGAAGCAGGAAGCGTGCCAAGTGGCCTCATTTATTAGAGATACTACGCACCTTTTGCAGATGCTTTCAGTGGTGGTTGTTCCCCCAGGGGCTTTTTTGGTCACTTTAGACGTTATTTCTTTATATACCAGGATTGACCAAACAGAAGCGATGCTTTTGTTGAGAGATTGTTTTCAGTTAGTACCAACTCGAATACCAAAATCTTTCCTGCTCCAACTAATTGAACTTGTTTTGACACGGAATTACTTTTTGTCTGGGGGCAAATATTATCATCAAATATCCGGTATTGCCATGGGGGCTACATCTGCCCCTTCGATAGCCACTTTATATATGGATCAAATGGAGAGAATGCAGATTCAACCCTCACCGGAATATTCTAAGATTTTAATCTGGAAGAGGTTTTTAGATGATGTATTCTTTATTTGGACATCAGATTTGGCGTCCCTTAATGAGTTCTTAATTTGGATCAATACATTACGAACTAACATTCAGTTTACAGCACACATTCATTTGACCACCATTGACTTTTTAGATCTTCAAATTACAATATTGGACGGGCAACTTCATACAACCCTTTATCACAAAACAGTACAGCGAAATAGTCTACTACACTTTCGGAGTTTCCATCCTGGCCCTCTGCGAAGAGGTTTACCTTTCGGGCAATTTTTGAGGCTTCGCCGTAATTGTGCCACTTTAGAGGATTTTAAAACGCATGCTAGGGATCTTAGCAGTCGGCTGATTGCGCGGGGATATCCCTCTACAGTGGTGAAAAAAGCCTTGAAAAGAGCGCGATTTGTACATCGCGAATGGTTGTTAGACCCTCAATATTCAACAGCCAAACAAGATTCTGAAGGTGCGATTGTGGGGGGTTTTCCGTTTTTTTAAGGTAGTTCGGAGGTTTTACGGATTCTACACCGCCATTGGTCAGTGCTGCAATTATTAGAATGTTTTCAAAAACCATTAAAATTAGCCTTTACTCGTGGACGGAATTTGGCAGACATGCTGATGAAAACGACTCTAGCATCGGATCGATTACACTGGCAACCAGTAACAACTGGTCACACTGTCTGTGGCGTTTGCAAACACTGTGCTTTCTCCTTAACGGGAGTTCAATGGATTCATCCAAAGACACAGCGTGTGTTCATGAGACATTGGGACACGACTTGTTCATCCTGTTTTGTGATCTATATGATTATTTGTCCATGTGCTTTGTTGTACATAGGTCAGACAACCCGTCCAATGAGGGTTCGTTTGAATGAACATGCTTCTCGTCTACGTCACGAAGTATTGACAGCGCCAATAGTATCCCATTGTATCACTAATCAACATCGTTTCGAAGATTTAAAGTGGTCTATTATTGATCATATCCCATTGGATCCCAGAGGGGGGGATCGCCTCCAGAAACTACATCGATTGGAACAGCGATGGATCTTTCAATTGGCAGCTGTAGAACCAGGCGGGCTCAATCGTGAGATTGAATGGCAAGGCATTCTCTGACGTTTTTGAAGATCTGACCAATCAGCTCAGGGATTCCCCTGTTTAGTGGGGTAGTTCCCTGTTCTCATTGGGTGGCTCCTATTTAAATACGGGAAGTGATTTACTGCATCTGTAAAGGAAGAGTACCTTGGCCGTACTGACGGCGTTATCAGGGTAATTCGTTGCCGAGCGCAGAGTATTACAACAGCATTTGATACAGGGCCTGGAGGCTCGAAACGCGCGCGTCATGCTACGAGATGATCTTTTGAGCAACGTGAAGATATGAGAAGACTGAGATATTTCAAGATATGAGAAGACTGAGATACTTCAGCTAAGTGGAGACTTTTAAATTTCGGCACAAAAGTTTTTGGTTTTGGTAGGACCACTAAAAGAAAAAAAGTAGCTGGCAGTCTGGTTGGGGGACATATATGTCTGTTTTGTCCCTCCCACAGCCTAGCTCCGACAAAAAATAAGGAGAAGTGAGGTACTGTTACAGTGAAATTTGGGTTTGGTTTATATTAAAGTCTTAGCAGGGGCATGGTGTGGGTATGTTTGAGGCATTCTCGGAACGTGGACATCTTTGCCCGATTTCAGTAACACCCTGGACATTCTGAGCCATGTTCAAGCTTATGCCTGCTCCAGGCACAAACAGGCATCAGAAAAGTGTTCGTTTGGTCAGGCAGACATCTGATGGGTGTGGAGAAGGAGGCATGCTTGTGTCCCCTATCTTTTCCATGCTGATAACAAACTTTCATGAGGGCTGAGGGCTCACGTTATCATTTTCTCATGCTGCTGGACATGCATGTCATGGATATCCCCATCCCATGCTTTCTGAAGAGGAATGTCTATGTGGCCATGGGGGTGGACGTCCACATTGGGGCCATCTATGGTACTAAAATTGGGTAGAGACGTAGATGTCCCTGGCGTTTCTCGGCACATCCTGTCCTGGACATTCCCAATTGGACTTGGACGTCCTTTATAAAATGCTACTTCACATTTGCACCTGAGGCAATGGAACGTTTAGTAACTTGCCCAAGGCCACAATGAATGTAAGTAGCATTTGAACCCTATTTCACTGGCTCCTCAGTTGTTGTTCTAACTGCTACACTACTCCTTCCCTCACTCTTGTAGGTGATGAAAACCACAAAACTTAACAGTACTGATATATCATGCTGTTGATTCTAAAGGTTTTCATGTAGAAAATGATATTTGTTTTGATCGTTCTATTACTCTGCAACTTACTGTAATGTTTTAGTTTAATGGTACTTTATGGAATTGGGTTATATGCTGTGGAGTTGATTTATTATTGTATTGGAAAAGGTGGTTTTAGGCACAGCACCTATTATTGAGAGTTCACGTGGCTGGGCAAATGTTGGCTGTTTGCATGCATGTCAAATTCCTGATAGCAGGAATACTCAGTGACTATTTGAATAAATTCCACCCTTATGCAGATGGCCTACTATTTGTATAACTTAGGATAGCAAAAAGCTGTCCTAAGGGCTTTCTGGATAGCGGCTGAATATCATTGCTATCTGGAAAGTGACAGCTGTTGCTTGTTATATATGGATATTCAGTGCTGGGGACTATCTGGATCACTGAATACCAGTAGGATATTGAAATGTTAAAACTGTCTACTGAGGTGTTTAAATATCCAGAGCTTTGAATATCACCCCCTTGAACTGATGATTTCTTGCTGGTTTTTGCATCAGCCAAATTAATATGGCTAAAATGAAAATGTGGATCAGGTTGCCTTTTCACTTTCACATGCAACATACTTCTGTATCATGTACCAGATTTTTTTTTGCTGAAGACAGCAATTATAAAATTCCTTTGGGACAAAAACACGTTGTGCGTGCCATGTATTACTACTAAACAGATGGTAGGGCTTTTCCACAAAAGCTGTGGGTGCTGACTGAGAAGCTTTCCACAAGGCACAAAATGTGTTTGCTTCACAATATTACTTAGAAGAGAAAACTGACACCCTGGATCCGTATTCAGCCATGGCAATGCAGACAAGGGTCAGCGCTAAATATCTGGATACTGTGGATAACACTGCTACTATCAGTATACAATAGCAGCGGTATTTATCTCTACTATATAGATAGTTTATCAAGATAGCCTTAGGACAGCTTTTTTCCTGCCCTAATGGGCTGGTGCAGAAACCCTGTGATTGAGCGTAGGGTTTCCCGATGCAAGTTTAAAGCAGAGGTTTTGCTCAGTTATGCTGTAAGCAAGCAGCATGTAAATGAGTTGTGCACTAAACAACTGCACTAAAAAGGAAGAGCAAGCCAGAACCATGTGCACAGGGGCTTGTGCTATGTTTGACACCTTTGCATGTGTGCCGGCATGCTTGTAAACATCTCCCTTCCTGTCGGTGCATGAGCTGGGATTGGCTCATGCACTGACAGGAAGGGAGATTTAAAAAAAAACAAAAAACAAAAAAAAAACACCAACCTCTATCTCCAGTCTGATCCCTCCTGCTGAAAAAAACATTGAGTCGCCCTAGTGGGCCCCAATAACCTCCCAACAACCAGATAAATCATTTGTGGTCCTAATGGGCTTAAGTGGAAACAACTTGAATCTCCCCCACCTGCCCGCCAAACAGACTAATCACTGGTGATCCCTGCCCCTCCCCCCACCAAACATATTAACCATTGGTAGGGGCCCTGATCTCCTACACCATCCAAACTGCCGGGTCAGGCCTCTCTCTACCCCTCAGCATCTCACAGGTTGAGAGTCAGGAGAGTAGCCCAAACACTCCTGCCTCCACAATGCCATTTTTGCAAATGGTGACTGCTGACCCTGCACGGTTCATCATGGGGTGTACTGCGCAGGTCAGTCTGTCCAATAAGGCAAAAACTGCCAAGATACACCACATCTGCATGAAGATGTGCTATAAGAAGTGCACAAAAGAGTGTGCCTTGTAGTTGTGGCATACCACTGCAGATGCACTGATAAAGGGGCACAACAGCAACAACTTTGAAAGCTGGTGGAGGTACCTAAGGATGACATCATCAGAAAAGCAGAGCTTAATGTCTCCCATGATGTCCTTCACTAAAGTGTATGTGCATTTCGAAATATAATTAATATTTATAGCAGTAACACTTCCAGTGAAGAGCAAGACAGGTAGTAGATAATTTAATCTTGGCAACAGTGATGATTACCGAAAATGGTAGAGGCACCCAAAATTGTTGTTAGTGAGAAGATGTAGCATATCTGCCATGGTATCCTTCTCTAATGTGCACAGAGTTTTGATGCCGACTTGTCCCTGCAGGTACAGGTGTCTCGTACTGCTTATGGTAAATTAAGATTGATGTAGTGGCTCTGTCCATTCTTGGACAGGGAGGCTTTGTGCTTTTTGGTTCAGGCGCTTATGCTCTCAACCTTAAACTATTGTAATTCCCTTTATGTAGGTCTGCCAGCTTAGTGGATGCGGAAGCTGCAAGAAGTTCAGAACTCCAGCCACATAGGTGGTTTAGGGTTTAGGTAGGTGGGATTCGGTGTACAGTGTGCTGCAGCAGTTGCACTGGCTGCCTACTCATAAGAACATAAGATCAGATTTGCCATACTGGGTCAGACCAAGGTCCTTCAAGCCCAGTATCCTGTTTCCAACAGTGGCCAATCTAGGTCACAAGTACCTAGCAGGTTCCCGAAAAGACACGCAGATTCCACTATGCACTGGATTTCCCAGGTCCTTTTTAATAATGGTTTATGGACTTTTCCTCCAGGAAATTATGCAAACCTTTTTTAAAACCAGCTACACTAACAGCATTTACTACATGCTCCGGTAACGAATTTCAGAGTTTGATTATTTGTTGAGTGAAAAACTTATTTTCTCTTATCAGTCTTAAATGGTTGTAGCTTCATTACATGCCCTCTAGTCTTTTTGGATGGTTTAAACAACCAATCTATATTTACCCGTTCCACTCCATTCATTAATTTATAGACCTCTATATCAGTCTTTTTTCCAAATTGTAGAGCCGTAGCCTTTTAAGCCTTTCCTGATAGGGGTATCCTTCCATCCCCTTTACCATTTTAATGGCTCTTCTCTGTACCTTTTCTAATTCTGCTATATCCTTTTTAAGATAAGGTGACCAGAATTGCACTCAATATTCAATGTATAGTCGCATCATGGAATGATATGGAGGTATTATAATATTCTTGGTTTTATTCTCCATTCCTTTCTTTATGATTCTTAGCATTCTATTTGCTTTCTTGGCCGCTGCTGCACAATGAGTGGAGGGTTTCAACGTGTTATCCACGATGATGCCTAAGGGGTATGTTTACTAAACCGTCTTAACGTAGCAGCGGTGGTATTATCGTGCGATAAGTGACATTATCGCATGATAATGTGACATTATCGCGCGATAACGTCACTTTAAGCGTGCGATAACGCGGCTGTGGCGTTAAGGCACACTAACGCTGTGAAATCCGGCTCTGAAGGGTGGAGTAAGGCTTCCCAGAGGGCGGAGAGAAGGGAGTCAATGGGCGGAGAGTGGGACGGGAGAGGCTCCAGGCACATTAAAGCTGTGAAATCTGGGTCTGAACAGTAACGCCAGTGAAACCCTCGCGTTAAGGCACATTTGCAGGAAAGAGAAACCATTTCAGTCAGCAATGTACAGCAAAGCCAGGGAAACCCAAAAACGTGATAGTAGTGATACATGTGCACGGAACAAAAAGGCAAATAAACATAGAAAATGACCTGAACCACATCTAAAAGCCCAATAACCAAGCTGGCCAAAAGTGATAATAATGATAAACATAAAGCAACACCACTGGCAAAGCTCAAAAAATAAGATATCATGTTTGGAAGGGTCTATTCTCTGTCCCCTACAAAGTGAATGATCCCACATTGAAATAGTGCTGATCAGGGTTTTTTCACGTCTATATTGGGCAGGTTTGTTATGGCGTGCACATGTGCAGAAACAGCAGAGTGGGCATGTAGGAAAGGGCAACTGTACTGATGCTGTAAATGGGATATAGAGGGCTGCAGGTGGCACATGCTGTGGTCCAGTTGGGGCACAATACATGTTAGGCAGATGCCTAGGTGGCACATAGGAATGCTGAAAATGTAAAGCAGCAAGACAGCAACTGATGAGGGTCCAACATGGGCATGAGTGTGTGTCCCACAGTGTCACAGGGGAGATTACCCAGCAGGTACCCCCAAGGGCACATAACATTGGCAGGCGGTGTGGGGGGGGGGGAAGCACGCATGTCCATGTAGGCACCCCTACCCAAGAACCCACACCATAGGCAGCTGCCTACCGGCATCCTGGATAGCCTGGGACTGCGCACCACCAGCACCACCGGCATAATGGCATGGCAGCATGGTGGCGGAGGGGTGCTGGTGGCGAAGGGGTCAGTGGCATCTGCCCACAACAGACCATGGCTTAGCCCCATTTAGGTGGGTGACATGCACTGCAACAGACAGGGTCGGTCTGATGAACAGTCATGGTATCCCCAGGGAATGAACTGTCCCTGTGGCAACAATGTGGTGCAGTGCACATAGCCAGTGTGTTCATGAGCAGAAGGTCACAAGTTCAAGTCCCATCTTTGGCTCCTTCCAACCCAGTCCCCATGTTGTACCCAGTACTAAACTGTGGTAATAAAGACGGAACCTTTTTTGCAGATAACATAAACATGCCTGAAATGCCTATATTTTACCCTACAGAGCACAGACACCATAACATGTGCAATACCTAGAGCAGAGTTTTCCAACTGAACTCCTGGAGGGCCAAACACCATTTAGGTTTCATGCTGTCTCTAATAAATATGCCTGTGCTGCATTTGTATGTGCTGCCCCCATGGTATGCAAATGTATCTCATGCATATTCATTAGGGACAGCATGAAAACCCAAATAGTGTTTGGCCCACCAGGACCGGAGTTGGGAACCTCTGCCCTAGAGCAGCGGCCAACAGGGGCATAAACACCCACACCCACAGGCTCCACTATACAAAGCCTCATGGAGAGTCAGGCTGATGCGCCCTGCGTGCAGCAGCATCTCTCAATACTATCACTTACATACCTTAGCAATGCCGCCCTAAACTTGGGAATACGTTACACATGTATCAAAAGGTTGCTATGATTAATGGCAGATAGCAATTCCTTAGTTAAGCACAATTTGCTGATAGAGCTGCATCATAGCAACCTTTCTGATATCTGTGGAGTGTGTTTCAGTTTTGTTTTGGTAATAGGTCAAAAATTATACAATAAAGTCTGTTTTTCCACAATAATCACGGTTTGGACTGTGTCTCAGTTTTGGTTTCTGACAGTGTTTACCACCCCGGGGAGTGACCCCAACAGTATTGCGTACCATAGCCATGCCTGCACTGTGCCCAGGACTGGTGTGGCGGCCAGAGCTGCCAAAAGCCTCTATATTTTTGCACAATGCTGGCATAGGTGTGGGAGTGTGTGTCTGTCTATCCAGTGTGTTGTGGCTGCCTACACCTTACTCAGCCCACACTGCTTGCACTGTTTCCAGTGTTAGCCTGCCAATGTGCATAATGAGGAACAAGGTACTGTGGGTATGGCCTGGACAGGGTGGTCTGGGCAGGATGCATCTGCACAGGGCATAGGCAATGGCTGGGACATTGTAGTGCCCGGCCACCACCTGCACGGACAGGGTGGCCACAGCATGTCCTGCTGGGAGGTCACTCTCACCCTGACTGAGCAGTGACCATGGCATGGCTAGGTTCCCCGATAGTGCTATATAGCATTTTTTTTCAATTGATATTTATGGGTTCTCGTTTCTGGGGCCTAATCACTGACTTATCTGTTTGGTGTGTGTGCTCACATCCCAGTTTTGGGTGCACACATCTCCTCCAGAAACATGCACTATGGACTAGCTAGCAGACTGTCTGCAGTTAATATGTGTATGGCTGGAACACCTTGCAGGGTGCAGTGGCTGGAGACTCACTGTGCTTGCTGCTGGAAAATGTCAGATGGCGGTGGGGGGGGGGGGAGGGGGCAGCTGAGAATTTCCAGTCCTACTGTCTGTCTGCCATTGCCTTATGGATGCGTACAGATCTGCATTGACTGCCCTGTAGGGTGTCTGTTCCCCAGCGGGACTGGGGTTGATGGTCCCCTCTACTGCCACCATTCCAGGGATGTAGAATGTGGATCTGTTGGTGGGAGATCCTGTCCCCCACCATGAGCCCCAGAGGGTGGGTTGGGTGGTGCTACATAATCCGCCTATGGGTCTAAACACCCCCCTTGGCTTAAATCATGTGACCATGGCACCCACACAGAATATGCACTATTTTGGGTGTATCATAGTCCACAAGGGCCAAACGTGACTGGGAAATACAGATGGACATAGGTGTATCTACAAGGACTATCTAATCGCACACTGGCACTGATGGTGACCTGCAGCATAGCCTATCTCAGTTAAGCCAGGTGCTGTGGACATGGTGCTGGGCGCCCCACCTCACCCTCAGGGTAAGCACAGTACCCGTACAATGTGCTGGTCTGTAGCTACTCTGTGCCAGTAACACACACGGTCAGTTCACCCTAACAGGCCGAGGTGCTGTGGGGTGCATACCCCATCTTGGGATCATCTGTAGACTGCTGATCTGCATGTGCAGTGCATCATGGGTACGGGTGGGTTAACCCTATCCTGGTAATCACAGCGGACAGTTTGTGTGGTGACCTGCAGTCCTTCTGTAGCCAGCCAGGGGTTTGCTAGCAGCTATAGAGACATAGCCAACTGGTTACTTCACTGACTGTGGGGGTGAAGGTCATGGGTTTGATCCCACAGTGGTGCTATTTGATAGGGCTTTTTGAGGCATTTCCTTTTTAAATTTAAATTAGTGCTGCCAGCAAAAACACCCTCACAGTTCTGTAACCTTAAGGTGCCTCATAAGGCACCCTATAGGGAACATTATAAGGTGCCTTGGCGACAGTGCACTTTATAATGTGCTCTCTGGAGTGCCTTATAGGGCGCCTTATGCGGCACCTTAGGTTACGGCACTGTGAGGGTGTGTTTGCTGGCAGCACTAATTTAAATTAAAAAAGAAAATGCCTCAGACAGCACTGATTTAAAGTAAAGAGTAATGCCTCAGACAGCTTTACTCATTAAGCCCATTGGGGGATCAAACTCATGACCCTTGTTTCATCAGTCAATGCATTAACCATTCTGCTACACCTCTGTTGCTGTGTTTTTAGGTCAGCGTGCCTAATTAAGGCTAACGCGTGTTAACGTGCCACGGCTCCCTCTATGGCGTGATAGCGGACTTTATCACGCAATAACCTGAAATGCTACCTTAAGACCGGAACGCCCACTCCTTTTATGGCATTCTTCACATTATCGCTGGAGCTAACGCTGGTAACATTAAGACGGTTTAGTAAACATACCCCTAAATCTTTTTCCTGAGTGGTGGTTCCTAATGTGGAACCTTGCATCGTGTAATCATAGTTTGGGTTGTTCTTTAATAGGTGCATAATTTTGTATTTGTCCACATTAAATTGCATCTGCTATTTGAACGTCCAATCTTCCAATTTATCAAGATCCTCTTGCAATTTTGTCATCTGTAGATCTGATCACCTCACTTGTTATTCCCATTTCCAGATCTTTTATGAATATGTTAAACATCAGCGGACCTAGCACGGATCTCTGGAGTACTCCACTATTCACCTTTCTCCATTTAGAAAATTGGCCATTTAGCCCTACCTTCTACTTTCTATCTTTCAGCCAGTTCCTGATCCACAATAGTACACTGCCTCCTATCCCATGACTTTTTAATTTCGCCAAGAGTCTCTCATGAGGGATTTATCCAAAGGCTTTCTGAAAATCCAAATCAACCGGCTTACCTTTGTCTACATATTTATTGACACCTTCAAAAAAATATAACAGATTAGTGAGGCAAGTCTTTCCTTGACTAAATCCATGTTGGCTTTCTCCCATTAAACCATTGAACCCTTTCTAAAACTGGTGTTACATTGGCCATTCACCAGTCTTCAGGAACTACAGTTGATTTTAATGATAGTCACAGACTATTAATAGTGATCTGCAATCTCATATTTCAGTTCTTTCAATACTCTCAGATTTATTTATTTATTATTTCATTTGAGAACTTTTCTATACCACCCCTTCCAGAGATCAAAGGCAGTTTACAAATAATTTTGGATGTGTACCGTCCAGGTGATTTGCTACTCTTCAGTTTATCAAATAGTTGTAATACATCTTCATGGTTTATCAATATTTCTCTCAATTCTTCTAATACATCACCTTTAAATACCAGTTCATGCATGGGTAACTTCCCTACATCTTCCTCAGTAAAGGCTGAAGAAAAGATTTCAGTCAGTCTCTCCACTATGGGCTTAGTGCACCTCTTACCGCTCTATCATCCAATGGTCCAACTAACTTTTCACAGTTATTTTGCTACGAATGTACTTGAACAAGTTTTTATTATGCATTTTTGCTTCTATGGTAAGCTTTTTTTTAATTCTTTTTGCCTGCCTTATCAATGCCTTGCATCTAACTTGCCAGTGCTTATGTTGTTTCTAGTTTTCATCATTTGGCTCAGTTTTCCATTTCTTGAAAGATGGTTTTTTTGCTGCAAAAGCCTCTCTGCCCTCACCTTCAAACCATGCTGGAAGTTTTTTGACCTTCTCTCCACTTTTCTTAAAGAGTGGAATACATCTGGTCTGGGCTTCCAAGATATTATTTTTAAACAATACCCATTCTTGATGTAAATCTTTAACCTTTGCAACTGCTTCTTTTAGTTTTTTCTTAACTATTTTCCTCATTTTATCATAGTCTCCCTTTTGAAAGTTAAAAAGTAGTACTGTGGATTTTCTTGCTGTCCTTCCATTTATTAAATCAAATGTGATCATGCTATGATCATTATTGACCTTTAAAGTACACGGTGGTTAAATCCCCCTCTAAGCTCTTGGAAAGATCCATGCTGTCGATCCTACCTTGATTCATCTAATCAGCACACCCTAGTCATTTGCTAGCAATGCCTTGTGTGGATTACTGTAATGTTGTCTATTGTGAAATATGAGTGTCAGATTATAAGAGATTGCAGAAAATTCAAAATGCCATGATCCAGCTTCTATGAAATGCTTCCAGATATACACATGTAACTCTGTTGTTATATCAAAACCATTGGCTTCCAGTGCCATACAGAATTCAGGTCGAAACCCTGCTCACTAGAACATAAAGCCATTTTAGCCAGCATGTTAGATCCCTATACTCCAGCATGATTACTTTGCTCAGAATAGAGAAGCTGTTAGTTCTTCCTCCAGTTGCTGAGGTCCAACTGGAGGTGACCCATCGTTCACTTTTTTCTTCATTGCTCCATCACTATGGAACACTCTGCCATCCTTAGTTTGGTTGGAATTTTCATATAAAATATTCAATATTCAAAAGTGGACTGAAAACTCACTCTTTTAACTAGCCCTTTATTGGCTCCCCTCTTTAGGGCTGTCTATTCGATGATGATATAGCAGGCACGCCTGAGCAGGTACAACTCAGTTTTCCTGTCTTTAATTCCCGTCTTTCATTCTTTCCTCTTTATTGTCCTTTAGTTATGATGAGTGGAGTTCCTTTCCCTTTCTTTTGATGAAAATTGTAAACCATCTTCCTCGAAGTATGAAAGATAATATATCAAACAATAATAGATATAAAAAAAACACATGCATGTAAAATATTTTGTAAAATTATCCCCTAGATGCCCCCAGCCCTCCTTAAGAGAGAAAAGCCCAGGCTACCGTAAGAGGAGCAGAGCAGAAAAGCCAGAAAGAAAAGGCAAGGCTAAGGTAGAAAAACCCCAAGCAGGGAGGGAGGAAAGAGAGGCCCGGATAAGGAGCGGGATCAGGGACGGCTCAAGACAGTCTGCTGCCTGAGGCGAAGAATAAGATGGCGCCCCCCCCCCACTACCACCTTAGAGGGGGCGGGGCTTTTTCAGAAATCCAATCAGAGACTGAACCAAACCAAAAAGCCGATTAGATTATATGGAGGAAATGCAAGATGATTGCACACAGGGTCATATCGAGCTGCAATCGTGCCCTGTGCGACTTGCAGCTCGGATGCACACACCCCCTCTCTCCCCCCATACCTCCGTCAAGCGCTGCCTGCTCTTTCCCTGCTGCTGACGCCCTCTGTTTTTTTCACGGCGGCGTTGGCAGCAGGGAAAGAGCAGGCAGCGCTGGACGGAGCTATAGGGAGGAGGAGAGGGGCATGCGCCCGATCTGAAAGGTGCCAGCACTCTAAGCAGATCTGTCCCTCCCTGCTCTGACATCGTGTCGGAGAAGGGAGGGACCAGACCTGCTTAAAGTGCTATGAAAAGGCTTGGGGGCACATTTTAACTGCCTGCTATTGTCCTGCCAGGGGTGGCAGGCCAACAGCAGAGAGCCGAAATGCACCCCCCAAGCCTTTGCGCCCTGTGCGGCTGCACTTCTTGCACAGGGCTAGGTACAGTCCTGTTTCCACACCAAGGAACTAAAAGACAGCAAGAATCAATAGCACAGTTTATAAAACTAAATTATAACCCATTTTTATTTTGTTATAAACTGCGTTATGGTTCTCGCTTTTTGTTTTTCAACATATATTTTGCATCCACAGTAGGTGCAGAGCAGAACGAGAACATTCACTCTCAGAACTCAATATTTTAAAAAAAAATCGGATTCTGATCATCTCACTAACAATAACAACAACCACTATTCTCCAGTGCCAGGCATATTGTGAACTAATAAAAAAACCCTACAACAAAGAGCAACCCTACCATACCATGCCATATCAGCACAAACTTCCAAAACTCACATAAGGAGCCCATCCAAAAAAAGCGTTCCAGTAAATACTACAGTGGGCCCTGGAACATCCATACACCTATTTGAAAAGCTGAATAAGTCAAAATACTACAGTATAGTATAGATCTTTACATACAAACTCCATGTTAACAGAACACCTGACCTCAGTCACACACGCACAACATCGACCCTCACCAAGTACAGAATAAGTAACCACAATCTAAAGTAAAAATAAAAATATGTAGACAAAATTTAAACTGAAACCCCAAGAAGCCAGAGTCCACATGCAGTGCAACATCAGATAAATAAGAGATGCAGTTCCCCAATATTGTATAAAATATAAAAATAGCAGAAAGTCCAATCACCAAAATTAAATAAAATTATTTGTTCTCCCTTTGTTGTCTGACCATTTTATTCTCTGATCATGCTGGTCCCGATCTGAGGCTTCTGCTTTCCTCTCTTCTCTTAGCTCCCTTTCTGTGGTCTATGGTCCATGGTCCATCTGCCATTTCTTATCTCTTCTTTTGTTTTCTTCACTTCCTTCCATCCCCATTTCCAGTTCCAGTAACCCTCCCCAGTATCAGTCCCCTTTCCAGTCCTCCCCTCCCAGTACCTTCCAATGTTAACCACCTTGCATTCCTATGACTGCCACTGGTGTCCATTCCCTTCCAGTCTCCCTCCTTTCCTACTGCCCAGCCCCTTCTAGTCCAAATACCATCCCAGGTATCAGCTCACATCTACTCTCTGCCACCCCCAAGTCAGCTCCCTTCCGGTTGCCCTACCCTCTGTCCATCTCCCTTCCAGTGTCATTCACATGTCAGCTACCTTCCAGCCTCCTCCCTATTACCCAGCCACCTACCACTCCCATCCCCAAGTGTCAGCTCCCTTCCAGTCCCCCTTTGGTACATCCCAGGTGTCAGCTCCTTTCCAGCCCCCTCCTTCCCTTCCTGCCCCATCCTTCCCCTGGAAAACCCTCTCAGTATCCCCTCCCTTCCAGTCCTATTCTACCATCCCCCTGCATCAGCCCATTTGTAGCCCTAGCCCCTAGTTTTCTTCCAGGGCCAGCAGCACTCTCCTCCCCTCACCTATTAGCCCATTTCCTGTCCCAGCCCATTTCTAGTCCTATTCCCTTTATCAGCCCACCCCAGTCCTAGCCCCCCAATCAGCCCATTACCAGTCGTAACCTTCCAATAAGTCCATTTTCAGTCCTCGCACCCCAATCAGCCCATTTCCTGTCCTAATCTTCCCCATAGCCCATTACCAGTCCTAAACCTCCCATCAGCCCATTTCAAGTTCTAAACCCCCATCAGTCCATTTCCAGTCCTAGCCCTCCCCCAATAGCCCATTACCAGTCCTAGCCCCCTCCGATCAGCCCATTTCCTGTCCTAAGCCCCCATCAGCCCATTTCCAGTTCTAACCCCCCCTGATAGCCCATTACCAGTCCTAGCCCCCCTCTTGATCAGTCCATTTCCTGTTCTAAACCCCCATAGCCCATTACCAGTCCTAACCCCCCATTAGCCCATTTCCAGTTCTAACCCCCCATAGCCCATTACCAGTCATAACCCTCCAATCAACCCATTTCCAGTTTTAACTCCCCCCCCCAATCAGCCCAGTTCCTGTCCTACCACCCCATCGGCCCAGTTCCAGTCCTAGCCCCCCCCTGCAACCCAGGGAAATTGAAAAAATAATAAACCTCCAGCGTAAGAAGCAAATGCCGCTGCCGCTCCAGAGGTGGTAGAGGCAGAATGAGGAGCCCTGCAGCCACCCGCCCCCCCCCCCCCGGAGAACCAGGGGGTCACCCCTGTTTCCCTTTCGCGTGGCTCTGTTAAAGCTGAGCCTACGGTGCTGATTGGAAATTTCTTGTTTCCCATCAGCACCGCAGGCTCAGCTTTAACAGAGCCGCGTGGTAAAGGGAAACACTGTCCCTTCGCCGCTGCTCTAAAAAGCGGAACCAGCGAAGAGGGGTAACGAGTAGGCTCTCCGGAGGCAGGGGAGGATGGGCGGATGCGGGGCTCCTCATTCTGCCGCCACCACCACCGCCGCTGGAGTGGCAGCTGCTTCTTATGCCGTTGTTTATTATCTTTTTATTATTTTGAAGGCCGAGTGAGGCGGTCTTTTTGGGGGCAATTTTGCCGCCCCCAAAAAGTTGCTGCCTGAGGCCACCGCCTCACTTGGCCTCATTATAGAGCCGCTTCTGAGCGGGATGCACTAAAGAATACCTTTGTACTGAGTATGTATAATTAAAAGCTGGACTACTTCTGCAACATCTGCAATTGCTCAGCCAGGCACTTCACTTTGTTTATAGGAATTGAAGCTTTTAAGTTTTTTGACTGATCAATTGTTGTGTAGAAGGTATCCCCAGAAGGCCCAAAGGTGATCACTATCCCACGCTATTACAGTGTCTTCTGGCCACCTTTGGTTGATATGGAGTCTTTGTGTCTTGTAGTTCTCTTTCTTCTCTGGCAGATGCCTGACTTCAAGTTTAATTGTTAGCGTGCAAATAATTTTGTCTTATTGACTTTAAAGGAAATGAATGAAACAAATGCAATTGAGCAACACACAATAACTCCATTTCACATATATACAGTTACCTATTTCAATTTTCCACACATGTAGATAGTTTCCCCTGTTATCCAAGTTTACCGCTCCTGTTCATTGTAATGACCTGACTCTTGTTTATTGTCGGATACTGTTTGTTCTATGTAAACCGCGCTGATCGCAAATAGTGCGGTATATAAGAAATGTAAATAAAAAAAAAAATAAATAAATATTGACAGCACTTGTTATACTACTAAAAGCCAAAAAGCTAACAGCAGTTTACAATAAAATTATAGCAGAAACTAGGGAAGGAGCTGAGGATAGAGGAAGGAAAGAAAGAAAGTAAAAAGGGAGGGGTTACAAATTCATCTTAGGGAGGGGGCGAGAGAAGGGGGGGGGGATAGAAAGAAAGCAAAGGGAGACTCTGCCGAATGAGGGAAGGCTTGTTTGGAAAGCCAGGTAGGGTCCAAGGCATCATAGGGGGGAAGGGAGTTCCAAAGGTTAGGACCAGAATAGGAATATCAGTTCTTAGAAATAACCAGGCTGAGTGCAGAAGGAGGGGTAAGGAAAGGAGAGAAGTGTTGACAGAGCAGAGGGAGCATGCTAGTTGATATGGAGTAAAGTGGCCTGGTAGGGTGGGAAAGTTGAGCAGAGTGGACAACAGAAAGGATTTAAAAAGAAATATGCAAAGGGATTGAAAGTCAGCATAGAGAAATAAAGAGAAGGGAAAAGTGATTGAAATGATGGGCCTTACAGATGAGTTTGGCAGCAGTGGATCGGATTGCAGTAATTTAAGACACAACGAGACTCTACTGACCACTTAAGTTGTATACATACGTAAACATTAAAATATACTGAAGAAGAACATACTATATAGGACTCGGTTTATAATCAATCTTTTTATAACAAGCCTTGGTTTGTAACTAAAGGGAGAAGATCCTTCAGTATTAACTGTGAATAAAGAAATGCACAGTATTTGTTCTGGACATAAGATATTGTTTTAACAAATTCTCTTTGTAGCAAAAACTTGTTTGTGGTGACTCAGATTTTTTATAAAAAGAAATGCTGTATATGATGCAGTCAGTGGGAAGAGTGGGACGGAAAATATAATTTATCTGAGGTAATAGAGAATAGCTTCTTTTCTCACTGTGTCACCAACTAACGCCAAAAATATAGTATAGTCGGCAGAATGAAACATGTCATGCAAGACATAAACATCTTTAACTTTGTCGTTACCTTATTCTACTGCAAAAAAAAAATTATAATATTAAAAACATGATTGAATCTGGATGCTATTTCCAAGAAAATGATTGTTTTTCAAAGTCTTCTTCTTTTCAAGAATAGAAACATAGAAACACAGAAATATGACAACAGGCCATGTGGTCTTTTTCTATCTAGTCTGTCCTTCCATATCAACAACTACAACAGTCCCCTTTTTACCTTTAGATATCCTCTGTGTTTGTCCCATGCTTTTTTTGAATTCAGTTACTGTCTTCATCTCTACCACCTCCACTGGGAAACTATTCCACGGATCCACTACTCTTTCCGTAAAGAAATATTTCCGCATATCACTCTTGAATCTATCTCCCTTCACCCTCATCCCATGTGCCCTCGTAGCAGAACTTGCTTTCAATTGAAAGAGGCTCTCTCCCTGAACATTTATGCCATGGAGGAATTTAAACATCTCAATCATATCACCTCTATCTCGCCTTTCCTCTAAGATGTGCATATTAAAATCCCTAAGTCTGTCCTCATATGCTTTATAATGAAGACCACTAATCATTTTAGTAGCCACCCTCTGCACCGACTCCAACCTGTTCACATCCTTTTGAAGGTGCAGTCTCCAGAATTGCACACTATACTCCAAAAGATGGAAAAGCACCTCCGCAAAACCAACAAGGCCATTTTCCACAAACTTAGAGTCCTACAACCCCTACGGAGCATCATTGATCCTCACGATTTCAGGACTGTAGCGCAAGCTCTAATCATGCCGCACCTCGACTACTGCAATGCCATCCTACAGGGCCTTCCAAAGAAAACCCTCAGCATTCTCCAAATGGCCCAAAATGTAGCGGCTAGGGTCATCATGAAAAAGAACCTCACTGATCACATTACCCCTGTATTAATCGAGCTTCACTGGCTCCCCATTGCAGCCCGGGTAAAATATAAAATACTAGTAACCACCTTCAAACTGATTCATAACATAGCACCATCCTTTCTCTCCACCCTTATCAGCACGCAACCACCCAACAGAAGCAGGCGAACAATCCACTCAAATATACTCCATGTTCCCCCGGATATCAGATCGGTAAATACCACTACTAGCCAACGAGCATTCTCCTATTCGGCCCCGTCCATCTGGAACCAACTACCACCATAGCTAAGAGCTGTCAATGACCTTATGGAATTCAGAAAGAAGCTCAAGACACATCTTTTCCAGTGCCAATACAATCTGATATAATCCCAGGGGTATAAATGATATCACCCAATGAAACATGGTGGCAGTTTATGTAAATAAGTAAATATGCAAATATGTAATGTCTGAATCATCTCCATATGACCTTTCCCCGTGTGCTGTGCTTTCTCCTCCAAATCAATGTGTGTATACTTCAAAAATTTTGACATGATTGTACAAATCCATTTTGTTAATCATACCGCTACTGATCGCTGGAAGTAGCGGTATACAAATGTATGCTAAATAAATAAAATAAATGAGGTCGCACCATAGACTTATACAGAGGCATTATCACCTCCTTTTTTCTGCTAGCCATTCCTCTCCATATGCACCCAAGCATTCTTCTAGCTTTTGCCATCGCCTTTTCTACCTGTTTAGCTACTTTAAGATCATCAGACACAACCACGCCTAGGTCCCGCTCTTCTTTAGTGGACAAAAGTACTGCACCCCCTATACTATATTGCTCCCTTGGATTGCTGCAGCCCAAATGCATGATCTTACATTTTTTAACATTAAATCCCAGCTGCCAAATTCTAGACCATTCTTCAAGCTTAGCTAGATCCCTCCTCATGTTATCTATACCTTCCTGGGTGTCTACTCTATTGCAGATTTTGGTATCATCCGCAAAGAGGCAAACCTTACCCGGCAGCCCTTCTGCTATATCACTAACAATGATGCTAAAAATAATCGGACCAAGGACAGATCCCTGGGGCACACCACTGGTAACATCCTTCTCCTCAGAGAGAGCTCCATTTACCTGTACTCTTTGTCACCTCCCACCCAACCAATTTCTAACCCAAGCAGTAACTTTAGGGTCTATCCCCTAGGGAATGTTCTAAGAGTTCATCTCTGATGTAGTTTTTCTTTGAACACTGCAATGTGTGACCTGCATGGACGAAAATATAGGTATACCTGAATGGAAAATTACACAAGGTGAGCAATTTCATAACAGGATGCCTCCATAAAAATTCCCCAAAATAATCTACTTTAAGCCACACTTAACAAAACAAAAAAGAGTATATAAGCTTATGAATTACATTTTGGAAAAATAAAAGGACCAGTCACCAAAATTGTCCAATTGCAAAAAGGTCCAGTTATCTTCCATGGTTACTGTGCTTATTAATGCAGATGTGTTTTTCTTCAATTGGATAATTTTGGTCCATGTTTTATGAAAATATCACAAAATATGAGGCAAATGTTGAACTCAAAGTAAGGAGCAAAACAATGTATGAATGCATTCATGTTCATATAAAATTTGATCCCTTTAAAATTTGTTATAAACAAAAAAACCTCAAAAAACATTATTTGGGGAAATAGGAGGACTTAACACCCATGGCCTGATTGAGGAGTTGGTGATTTACAGCTGCTGACTGATCATTGTGATGCCTCTTGACATCATCAGCCCAGGACTCCCCTTTACATTTAAACACCGATATCTTTGTAACATGCAGCTGCAGACACACAGCCACAGGTAGTAACTAAAGGGGAATGACACACTTCTTTAGAGTTCTTTTAGAGCCAAACTGTAGCTGGAGCGAAAGTGAAGGAATCTGCACTGCCTGCTAGAGTCAGAATCCTCCTGGTGACTTTGATTTTTCCCATTTGGAGGCCCTAAAGTAGCTTTGGCAGCTTAGAAAGGCCTAGTAGATCATTACGTTCATTTGGTTAAGTTGAAGTCTCTCCCGGAGAGTTAGTGCCTGCCTCAGGTGTCTCCGAGCTTCTTTGAGCTCCGGGCACCATTCTATTTTACCTCCACCTAAGAGATTCAATTTATTAGGTTTCAGGGAAAGAGTATTATTATTTGCCTCAACCCCACATCCAGCTACTGGGAGTGGTGTTGTGGCATCTCCCCCTTTGTTTTTATATGTTTAGGAGGTATTGCCAATCCAAATACTATCTTTCCTCCTAGTCGAAGTAGGTTTGCTTAAAAATATTTATTTATAATGATCAGTGAACCAAAGATCAAGACCACCAAAATATTCACTAACAATAGGTCAGACCAACGATAAGAGCTATTAAAAACAAAATGTTTAATGTTGAAACCTTTGTTGTGCAAGGCACCACTCTTCTGAAAAACAAACCTTTTCTTTTAATCTTTTTTTTTCAAATACCTTTATTAAGCCTTAAAGTAGGGAAAGTTTACATACAACAGTCCACATCAAGAGGAAAGCCTGAATACATCAAAATGCAGGCAATACAAAAACAACTGTCAGAGTCCTGAAAACTAAACATCACAAACCCTCAATTACTAAGCCAAATAAAAAGAAAAACAATTACCTATATAGCATTACTCACTCAACTTGTCTCCCTGTCAGAAAAAACTCAAGTTGTTATGTTTTTTATGAACCTATTTATCACCTTGAAAACTTGAGGCTTTAAATAAAAAATAGCTTTCCTAAGTCTCTGAGTAGATTTACAAAGGAAGCATTTTTCTTGGCAAAGTATAACTTAAGTATCAAATTTTTATCACTCAGAGAAATAAAGGAAACAACTAACATGGCCCTGGCAGAAATATTATCTGAAGGAGATTCCAAAATAGAAGTTAAATCCAGAGTTTCAGACGAGGACAGGTGTACCAACTCCTCCCCCGTCTGACCTCCTATCTAACTCCCTGGGGAATATAAAAAATATTAGAAACTTTAATTGAATCCACATCTTTCATCAATATAACTTCTTGAAGATATTTACAAAAGAGAATAAGAGGAGATAAATAATGTGCACAGGGAAAATCAAGAAAGCGTAAATTCTTAGCCTGGGCTTGATTCTCCAAGGCCACAATCAAAAAACTGCCAGCATGGTTTAAAGGTGAGGTCAGAGAGGCTGTTGTTGCCAAAAAAGCATCTTTCAGGAAATGGAAAAAAGAGCCAAACAACAAAACCTGGAAACAGCATAAGAACTTGCAAGTCAAATGCAAGGCAAAGGGAGAATTTGAGAAGAAGCTTGCTGTGGAAGCAAAAACACGAAATAAAGACTTTTTCAAGTACATTCTTAGCAAAAAACTGTGAGACAGTCAGTTGGTCCTTTAAATGATAGAGGGGTTAAAGGGGCACTAAGAGGCGACAAGGTGATAGCGGAGAGACTGAATGAATTCTTTGCTTCGGTCTTTACTGAGGAAGATGTAGGGATGTTACCCATGACTGAAGTGGTATTTAAAGGTGCGGAAGAATAGAAGGAAATATTGATACATCGGGAAGATATATTACAACTATTTGATAAACTGAAGAGTAGCAAATCACCTGGGCCAGATGGTACACATCCAAGGATAAGAACATAAGAACATAAGATATACCATACTGGGTCAGACCAAGGTCCATCAAGCCCAGTATTCTGTTTCCAACAGTGGCCAATCTACGTCATATGTACCTAGCAGTTTCCCCAAGGGACACAGGTTCCACAATGCTTGTATTGGTTCAAGCAATGATATCCTAGGTCCCTTCTTAATAATGGTTTATGGACCTTTCCTCCAGGAACTTGTCCAAACCTTTTTTAAAACCAGCTACACTAACAGCCTTTACTACATCCTCCGGTAACAAATTCCAGGGTTTGATTACACGTTGAGTGAAAAAATATTTTCTTTTATTAGTCTTAAATAGTTTACCCTGTAGCTTCATTGCATGTCCCCTAGTCTTTCTATATTCTGATAAGGTAAACAATCGATCTACGTTTACCCGTTCCACTCCATTCATTAATTTATAGACTTCTATCATATCTCCCCTCAGCCGTCTCTTTTCCAGGTTAAAGAGCCCTAACCTTTTTAGCCTTTCTTCATAGGAGTATCCTTCCATCCCTTTTACCATTTTGGTGGCTCTTCTCTGAACCTTTTCTAAAATCGCTATATCCTTTTTAAGATACGGCGACCAGAATTGCACACAATATTCAAGGTGCGGTCTCACCATGGAACGATATAGAGGCATTATAATATCTTTTTTTTATTTTCCATTCCTTTCCTTATCATACCTAGCATTCTATTTGCTCTCTTGGCCGCTGCTGCACACTGGGCCGAGGGTTTTAACATGGTATCCACAATGACGCCTAAATCTTTTTCCTGGGTGGTAGTTCCTAATGTGGAACCTTGCATCGTGTAACCATAGTTTGGGTTGTTCTTCCCTAGGTGCAAAACCTTGCACTTGTCCACATTAAAATTCATCTGCCATTTTGATGCCCAGTCTTCCAATTTATCAAGATCCTCTTGCAATTTTCCACAATCCTCTTGGGTTTTAACAACTTTAAATAGTTTTGTGTCATCTGCAAATGTGATGACCTGGAAAGTGGAATAACGAGTGAGGTTATTTATGAATATGTCAAAGAGCAGCGGACCCAGCACAGATCCCTGGGGTATACCACTATTCACCTTTCTCCATTGGGAAAATTGGCCATTTAGCCCTACCCTCTGCTTTCTATCTTTTAACCAGTTCCTGATCCACAATAGTACACTGCCTCCTATCCCATGACTCTTTAGTTTTGCCAAAAGTCTCTGATGAGGGACCTTGTCAAAGGCTTTCTGAAAGTCCAGATACACAATATCAACTGACCCACCTTTGTCCACCTGATTATTCACTCCTTCAAAAAAACATAACAGATTAGTAAGACAAGATCTTCCTTGTCTAAAGCCATGTTGGCTGTCTCCCATTAGGTCATGACCATCTACATGCTGAGTAATTTTATTCTTTATGATGGTTTCTACCATTTTTCCCGGTACTGACGTCAGGCTCACCGGTCTGTAGTTTCCAGGATCACCCCTGGAACCCTTTTTAAAAATTGGTGTTACATTGGCGATCCTCCAATCTTCAGGTATTAGAGATGATTTTAATGATAGTTCACAGATTACTAATAGTAGGTCTGCTATCTCATATTTCAGTTCTTTCAACACCCTTGGATGTATACCATCCGGCCCAGGTGATTTGCTACTCTTCAGTTTATCTAATAGTTGTAATACATCTTCCCGATGTATCGATATTTCCTTCAATTCTTCCGCACCTTTAAATATATCCCTACATCCCTACATCTTCCTCAGTAAAGACCGAAGCAAAGAATTCATTCAGTCTCTCCGCTATCGTCTTGTCGCCTCTTAATGCTCCTTTAACCCCTTTATCATCTAATGGACCAACTGACTCTCTCACAGGTTTTTTTACTAAGAATGTACTTGAAAAGGTCTTTACTTCGCGTTTTTGCTTCCGATGTTGAAAGAACTGAAATATGAGATTGCAGACCTGCTATTAGTAATCTGTGAACTGTCATTAAAATCATCTCTAATACCTGAAGATTGGAGGATCGCCAATGTAACACCAATTTTTAAAAAGGGTTCCAGGGTTGATCCTGGAAACTACAGACCAGTGAGCCTGACGTCAGTACCGGTAAAATTGGTAGAAACCATCATAAAGAATAAAATTACTCAGCATGTCGACAGTCATGGCCTAATGGGAGACAGCCAACATGGCTTTAGACAAGGAAGATCTTGTCTTACTAATCGGTTATGTTTTTTTGAAAGTGTGAATAAACAGGTGTACAAAGGTGAGTTGGTTGATATAGTGTATCTGGACTTTCAGAAAGCCTTTGACAAGGTCCCTCATCAGAGACTTTTGGCAAAACTAAAGAGTCATGGGATAGGAGGCAGAGTACTACTGTGGATCAGGAACTGGTTAAAAGATAGAAAGCAGAGGGTAGGGCTAAATGGCCAATTTTCCCAATGGAGAAAGGTGAATAGTGGTGTACCCCAGGGATCTGTGCTGGGTCCACTGCTTTTTGACATATTAATAAATGACCTGGAAAGTGGAATAAAGAGTGAGGTTATCAATTTGCAGATGACACAAAACTATTTAAAGTTGTTAAAACCCAAGAGTATTAAGAAAAGAATACAAAACAGAAAAAATATACAAAATAACAATACATCATACCTAGCCCACAATATGGGGAGAATATAATAACCATAATAACAATCAAAAAGAAAAAAAGAAGAGTCATAACTCCTGAATTTCTAGACAGCTAAATTAACAAAAACCACCTATCCCAGTCCCTTCGTGCCAGGCCCCTCTTTATCACAAAGAAATGACTCAAGTTGAGTAGGATCAAGGAAAACAAACCTAGATCCCTGAAAAGTTAACAAGCACTTACAAGGATAACGAAGAAAAAAGGTGGCCGGGAGGGCAATCACTCTAGGTTTAAGGGCCAAAAAACCCTGTCTCCTAGTTTGAGTCGCCCTACAGACATCCGGAAAAATTTGCACTTTCGCACCACAATGAATCATCAGTATGTTTCTTTATGTTTGCTTTGTAAGTTTGAAAAAAAAATTCAATTAAAAAAAACAAACAAAAAAACCCCCAAGAGGATTGTGGAAAATTGCAAGAGGATCTTGATAAATTGGAAGACTGGGCATCAAAATGGCAGATGAAATTTAATGTGGACAAGTGCAAGGTTATGCACCTAGGGAAGAACGACCCAAACTGGTTACACGATGCAAGGTTCCACATAAGGATCCACCACCCAGGAAAAAGATTTAGGAGTCATTGTGGATACCATGTTAAAACCCTCGGCCCAGTGTGCAGCGGTGGCCATGAGAGCAAATAGAATGCTAGGTATCATAAGGAAAGGAATGGAAAATAAAACAAAAGATATTATAATGCCTCTATATTGTTACATGGTGAGACCGCACCTTGAATATTGTGTGCAATTCTGGTCGTCGTATCTTAAAAAGGATATAGCGATTTTAGAAAAGTAAGGGCGCGGGCAGGGTCCTGGCGCCCGCGGCTAACCGGATGCCCGGCCCGATGCGGGACCCGGCGCGTGCCCGGTTTCAAAATTAAATCAGGACATTATGGGGGGGGGGGGGTGTGGGGAAGGAGGAGCCTCGGGGCATATGGAGGATGGAGGTAGCTAATTGGATCCCCTGCTGGAGCGTGCACGGGGGGGATCTGTCGGCGTGCGTGCGCTGGTGCCCAGAGCTTCATGGTTGGCTTTTGAGGCGCATGCACGAATGGCTTGAGCAGCGTTTTTGGGTGTGCCAGTAGAGCTGCGGGGATCCAGTGTATCGGCGGCCGAGGCCCTCACGGGGGGTGCGAGCAGGAGCTGAACGTTCGAGGGTACTCGCGATTTTGACCACAGTGGGGGATGGCGCAAGTGGAGGACGGCTTGAGCAGGCGAGTGTTAGCTATGGCGGCGGTCAGGGGAGTGCGTGGGGCCTAATGGCAGTGGGGTAGATTTAATTATTGGCAACGCGGCAATAAAGCAAAAGGGGGAGAGATTTAAAAATTAAATTAAAAAAAAAAAAAAGATCTATATAATATTTTAGCTGGGATGCTAGCAAGTAGGGCAAGCCGCGACCGGGGGCGTGGGGTTGCAAGGGTGGCGAGTAACGGGCCAAGAGGTGGTCGTGGGGAGCGGGGGTGCTCGGGTGGAAGGAATAGGGGTCAGAGAGGATGCTCTGCGAGTCGGGAGGTGCAGGTAGCCAGGGGGAAGGCAAGAGGTCTTCCTCGGCCACACGACAGGTCCTGTGGGGAAGAACTTGTTGTGCGGGGGGGCCACAGGCGTGGTGAGCGGGGTAGGGGAGGCGCACCTAGAGGTGGCAGTTTAAGTGAGCCCGCAGCTCCTGCTGCGGCCCTGGAGGGTGGCTTGGGTGACTCAAGGGGGTCTTTGCCAGCAATTGCTGGGGGGAGAGTTGGGGGTGAGGGGCATGGGGCGAACGTGCCTGGGCACGCACAAGTTGGAATCCAGGAACACATGTCGGTTGGGCAGAGAGCTGGCCCTGGAGGCATTTCTTATCCGGAGGGGGGGGGCAGGGTTGTCCCTGGGATGCTTCCCTCCCCATGGTTTGGTTCTGTTGGGATTCCGGGGGGTGGGTCTGGGGGACACTGCTCTGATTGGGAGCAGTGGATGAGTGGGGGCCAAGGCCCATCTGGGGCCGAGTGGGCGGGGGCGTGGTAGCCGGCCTGGTCTGCTGGGTTTTCTCCTCCTGTTTTTCCTTTTCCTCCACAGATCCCGTATTTGGCTTCGCCTGGAACAGCGCACGGAACAAGCAGTCGGCGCCAGGAGAGCATGGATGCTCGGCACGGGGCGACGCGCAGAGACGGAGGCGGACGGGCTGGGTGTGTCTGAGCAGAGGTCGAGCGAGGAGCTAACACAGGAGATTAGTGCACCGGCGGACAATGATGCTGCGGCGTGGGGTGAGTTGCTGTTGGATACGGGGGCAGAGGGCGGAGGGAACAGAGACTGGACGGAGCAGAAGGATAAGGCAGGCAGGAAGAGGAAGCACTTGTGTAGGAGGAGGCGGGGGTCTGACTCGTCATCCTCCTCATCGTCCGTGTCGTCTAGTTCATCCTCGGAGATGGGGGGTACTCGGTCGGAGGGTGGTGGTGGGGGAGCCGCAGGGGGAACCCAGAGTGTGGTAAGCTTATCTGAATTGTGGGAAGGTGTGCCGAAGAAGTTGAGGCGAAAAATACGTAAACGGAAATATATAGACATTTTCCGATTGTTGGACGGTCGTAAGCGTTCGGGTGAGAGCAGGAAAAATCGGAAGGAGGATGAGAAAGCTGGCAGGGTACGGAAGGTTTCTAGGACAGTGGTTAACTGGGTTCGGGCATTTTTGAGTCTGGCCAGCTTATGGGGGCAGCATTGCCCGGGGCAGTACGGCATGTTGTTGGCATATGCGGACACCATTCTCGAAGCTTCGCAGACCCATGAAGGGTGGGCCTGGCTGAATTATGACGAAAGGTTTCGTGATAAGATGGAGGAAAATAAGTCGTTGACCTGGGCCACGCAGGATATCAATTTGTGGCTCACCCAGATGTCGGCGAGGTCGGTGGCTGCGGGGGTTCAGAGCAGAGGTGGCGCGGCATCTATGCCAGGTCCGAGTCATTCCTTTCGTGGGGGAGTCGTCTTACCGGTTAAAGGGGCTGCTGATCAGGGAGGGGACTATGCTGACGATTCAACAGGTCAGCGTGCCCATTCCCGGACTGCAAATTCCGACACCCGTGCTCTGCATGTGGTGGGGGGCATACGGCGGCAAAATGCCTTAAGAAAGGTTCGTCTCTCTCGGCCTTGTCTTCACCTAAGCCAGGAGGGGGCGTTTGATGTGGCGCCTACACCAATAAAGTTCAAAGCATTGAGGTTATGGCTACGGGACTACCGAAGGCTGAACGTTAAAAAAAAATGTTGCTGTTGGGGGTTTCAGTTTGGGTTTGTTATACCGGTCGGTGGGTGGGTGGCGGCTTCAGCGGCGAGGAATTCGCCTTCGGTGCGGAGGTTTGCAGCGGTGGCACAGGAGAAATTGGCAGTGGAGCTGCAGTTCGGCAGGGTCGCCGGCCCGTTTATGCAGCTGCCTTATAGGGATTTTGTTGTATCGCCTGTTGGAATCGTGCCGAAGAAGGACATAATTTGTCTTTTCCAATAGGAGCTTCTGTGAATGATCACATCCCATGCAAGTGGTGTACGGTACGCTATATATCATTCGACAAAGCCGAGGAGCTACTTAGGAGGGTCGGTCCTGGGGCTCTGATGGCGAAAGTGGATATAGAGTCAGCTTTTCGCTTGCTACCAGTTCACCCCACGGCATTTTGTTTGTTAGGATTTCACTTGTTTGGTTCTTTTTATTTCGATAAATGCATGCAGATGGGTTGCTCAGTATCATGTGCCTACTTCGAAAAATTCAGCACCTTCTTGCAGTGGGCCGTGACCAGCCTGGTGGGCAGGTCTGAGGTGGTCCACTATCTGGATGATTTTTTGTTTGTGGGTGCGAGCGGGTCGTCGGCTTGTCAGGAGTTGTTGGATGGTTTTGAGGCGCTCGCAAGGCAGTTAGGGGTGCCGCTGGCTGGGGGGAAGACTGTTGGGCCGTGTTCGAGGCTCACCTTTTTGGGAATCGAGTTGGATTCGGATCAAATGGTGGCGCGTTTTCCGTTCGAGAAGGTCGTTAAGTTGCGGGTCTTGGTGGCTAATGCCTTGGCCTCTTCGAAATTTACTTTGAGGGAGATGCAGGCCTTGATCGGTTCATTGAATTTTGCCTGTAAAGTTATTCCGATGGGTCGGGTATTTTTGCGTCACTTGGCGGCTGCAACGGTTGGGGTCAAAAAGCCGCACCATCGGTTGCAGATTTCCAGAGCGGTGCGGGAGGATTTAAAAGTCTGGGACGTCTTTTTGAGGAAGTTTAATGGGGCGTCTGTGATAAAGGAGGTGGAAAGTTCCAGCGAGGACTTGCAGATATATACAGATGCGGCGGGTGGCGTTGGTTTGAGTGTATACTTTGGGGGTGCGTGGTGTGCAGATAGGTGGCCAGCGGAGTGGCAGGCTGTGGGTTTATCAAGGAACATAACCTTTTTGGAGTTATTCCCGATGCTTGTGACATTGGAGTTGTGGCTGGACAGATTGCGAAATCGCAGGCTTACGTGGTGGTGTGACAATGAAGCGGTCGTCAGCGTAGTGAATCGTTACACTCCGAGATGTCTGCAGGTGGCATCGTTGATACGGTCTATAGTGCTGGACTGTTTGTGATTAAACTTGGTGTTGAAGACTAGGCATATTCCAGGGCATACTAATCAAATCGCTCTTTCTAGTTTATAGTGGGACCGGTTCCGGCAGCTGGCTCCGGAGGCGGATGCGGAAGGATGTGCGGTCCCTTGGAGATTGTGGAACTGTGGCCGGCCGAAATGAAGGAGCTGCTCCGGTGTTCTGTGGCCGAGAGGACCTGGGATGCTTATCGGAGAGGCTGCGGGATTGTGGTAGCATTTTTGAGGGATCGGGGTTGGCGGTCGGGCGTGGTTTCGGATCGATTGCTAGGGCAGTACGTAGTCAGTGCGAAAGCCCTGGGTTGGTCTAGGGCGGCGGTCAAGGGGCATCTCGCCGGTTTTGCGTTCTTTGCAAGGACGGTGGGCTGGGGCGACGGGGGGGGGGGACGGGTTTCTGATTCAGAGGCTGCTGCGCAGGTGGGAGCGCGTTCTGCCGTCCCCGCGTGACGGTCGCCGCCCGATTACACATGACTTACTTTTGAGACTGTGTGCTGTGTTGCCGACGGTCGTGGAGTCTCGATATGAGGCAGTGCTATTCCATGCGGCGTTTACTTTGGCTTTCTTTGGGGCATTTAGGGTAGGCGAGCTAGTTGTGAATTCTCAGAAAGCCGGGGTTGGGGCCTGCTTGCTTCACCAGCATATCCAGCTGGAGGTGGGGCAAGTCCGGGTACTATTGGCAAAATCTAAGACAGATCAGCGTGGCAGAGGTCTTTGGGTGATTCTCAAGGCTATAAAGTCCCCTTCCTGCCCGGTGGCCGCGATGCGAGAGTATTTGTTGCTGCGTCCGGGGGTTGAGGGGGGGCTATTTGTGCATCTGAACGGGCAGTTGCTGACGCAGTTCCAGGTGACGGCGGTTTTACGGATGGTCTTGGGTCGGCTGGGTGAGGACCCAATGCAATTTTCAGCCCATTCTTTTCGCATCGGGGCAGCGACCAGTGCGGCCGAAGCGGGGCTTGAGAGCGGACAGATACAAAGGATAGGTAGATGGTGGTCTTGGGCATTTCAAGGGTATGTGCGTCTATGAATTGGGGGGGCGAGCGGGGGGGTGTGTGTGAATTTAACTGTTGATTTCTTTTTCAGGTGGGGGACTTAATGTATGGGAATTCTGGCTTATTGGGCACTCCTTCATGTTCTGGGCTGGACGGCGAGCGGAGGTGCGGCCAATTGGGATCAATCTGGGCCTCGATCCGGCTGTAGGGTCAGTTTCATGGCTGGGTGTGCGTGGTCTGCGGTGGACGCAGCTGCTGCCCTTGCTTCGTCATCAGCTGCAGTTGAGCAAACAGCTGGAGATCGTCCTGGTTCATCTTGGGGGCAACAAAGTATCTACATGGACTTGCAAGCAACTGATTAACGCGGCAAAGAGGGATTTGGCAGTGGTGCTGCGGTGGTGGGAGGGGGTGTTTTTGATATGGTCGGACATTATCCCTCGCCCGGCTTGCTGGGGGCAGAAGAGGTGGTCTCAAGGCCTCATAAAGATTAATCGGCAAGTTGGGCAGTGGGTGTCCGAAATGGGGGGCTATCAGGTACTGTCAAAATAATATCAAATGATATCTGCTCTTAAAACAGAAATCTCAACTAACAAAATCTAATATCACAACCTATACACATTTCACAGGCAAAATGACCTCAGCAAAGCTTATATCCCAGTTAGTGAAAAATCACCATAGGGAGCAGCATACGCTAACATCACTGGTCAAAATGCCACCATTCAACCACCTATAACTCTATATATACCAAACCTTAAAACACCCCCTAATTACTCTTGGGAAAAACACTTTAAACTGACTTCTAAAACTACCACCATACAAACATACAACACATACAAACAGCGTCTCAAATTCACACAAGTCTGCCAAATTTGCATAACAAGGAATTATACGGAATTCCACCAAAGCTGTAATCTCTCACCTAAAAGAAAGAAAAAGTAATTAGGCAAAAGCCAGAAATAACAGCACAGAAGTGCTCCATGTACTTATCTTCTTAACAGCAAGCTGGCACCGCAACGCCCCATCGCAAGCAAAGGTTCCAATGTTTACGAACAGGATCCTAAGGATCTCCAAAAATATATGGTAGCGGGAAAATAATTTAGTTTTGCTCTTACACAGCTTTTCTATTGGTATGGGCTATCAGGTACACCATGCATGGGCTGTGGTGAGCTGTACTGGTCTGTATAGAAGTGATGGGGTTCATCTATCTCCGGTTGGGCTGGACTTATTGCTTAACGACTGGCAGGAGGCACTTGAGGCGGTAGTGCAGGGTATTGGCGCTGGTCACAGCTGAATATGGGGGGGGGGGGCGGCACAGACACCTAAGCGGGCCTGGGCCTGTGACGGTGGTGGGATCCCGGAGGTTTCCGGGGTCTGGAGCTGTAAGCCTTTTGGGGCGAAGGCGGGGTGCCCTCGACCAGGTTAAACCCTGGCAGACTTGTGCTACTTAGACGGCCAAGTTGGAGAAGGGTGGCAGGCGATTGGCCGGTGGCTTCATCCGGCTGGGGCGGTGGCGAGGTCACCTTGCTAATCATATGGCTGGTGACGGATCGCGCCGCAGGGTATGGGTACAGTTGATTATTATTGTTATGAGTGTTTAATGGTTGGATTGTTATCAATAAAGCTGTGACCAGTTGAAGCCAAGAACAGTCTCTTGTAAGTTTGTGGGTGAAACCTTGTGGTGGGGGGCAGCGGTTGCCCGGGTTTTTAAAGTGTTGTGGGTGGGGGGATGATGTAGGGTGAGCTTCGGGTCCGGCTATCCAGTTAAAGTAAGGGCGCGGGCAGGGTCCCGGTGCCCGCGGCTAACCGGATGCCCGGCCCGATGCGGGACCCGGCGCGCGCCCGGTTTCAAAATTAAATCAGGACATTATGGGGGGGGGGGGCGGTATGGGGAAGGAGGAGCCTCGGGGCATATGGAGGATGGAGGCAGTTAAGTGGATCCCCCGCTGGAGCGTGCGCGGGGGGATCTGTCGGCGTGCGTGCGCTGGTGCCCAGAGCCTCGTGGTTGGCTTTTGAGGTGCACACACGAACGGCCACCCACCCACCCACCCGAGGTGTGGGGGGATCGAGGTGGGATGCGGGTTGTCACAGCTTGGGGGGGGCAGGATCCCGGAGGTTTCCAGGGTCCGGAGCTGTAAGCCTTTTGGGGCGAGGGCGGGGTGCCCTCAACCCAGTTAAACCCTGGCAGACTTGTGCTACTGAGACGGCCAAGTTGGAGAAGGGTGGCAGGCGATTGGCCGGTGGCTTCATCTGGCTGGGGCGGTGGCGAGGTCACCTTGCTAATCATATGGCTGGTGACGGATCGTGCCGCGGGATATGGGTACAGTTGATTATTATTGTTATGAGTGTTTAATGGTTGGATTGTTATCAATAAAGCTGTGACCAGTTGAAGCCAAGGACAGTCTCTTGTAAGTTTGTGGGTGACCCCTTGTGGTGGGGGGGCGGTTGCCCGGGTTTTTAAGGTGTTGTGGGTGGGGGGATGATGTAGGGTGAGCTTCGGGTCCGGCTATCCGGTTAAAGGTTCAGAGAAGAGCCACCAAAATGGTAAAGGGGATGGAAGGATACTCCCATGAAGAAAGACTAAAAAGGTTAGGGCTCTTTAACCTGGAAAAGAGACGGCTGAGGGGAAATATGATAGAAGTCTATAAATTAATGAATGGAGTGGAACAGGTAAACGTAGATCGATTGTTTACGTTATCCGAATATAGAAAGACCAGGGGACATGCAATGAAGCTAGAGGGTAAACTATTTAAAACTAATAAAAGAAAATATTTTTTCACTCAACATGTAATCAAACTCTGGAATTTGTTACCGGAGGATGTAGTAAAGGCTGTTAGTGTAGCTGGGTTTAAAAAAGGTTTGGACAAGTTCCTGTAGGAAAGGTCCATAAACCATTATTAAGAAGGGACTCAGGATATCAATGCTTGACCCAGTACAAGCATTGTGGAAGCTGTGTCTTTTGGGGAAACTGCTAGGTACATATGACCTAGATTGGCCACTGTTGGAAACAGGATACTGGGCTTGATGAACCTTGGTCTGATACAGTATGGCATATCTTATGTTCTTATGTAATCTGGTGGTGAATTACCATATTATCCCGCATAGAAGAGGAAATAGCAGCATGGGCGAGATCATATTGGCTCCCCAACTTAACCCACGATGACCTACAATCAGCAATCTTTTTATCTTGTTTCACCATCTTATTTACCACTTCCACAGAAAAACATGAAACATCTGCGAGGGATGACCGCAAAGAAACGTCTGTACGTGACACCACTTCCCTGATGTCACGCAACGTAAGATCCTTAGGAGGATCAACAATAGAAATATTAGAAGAAAATATAAAGGGAGTGGGAGTCACCACCAAGTTATCCAAAGAAACCCGAGTCAGCTCAAAGTTATATGGAAGAAGAGATTGAGGCCGGAGACTAACCCCAAGATCCTCCGCCAGGGTGGCCTCTGTCTCTTTAGTTTAAATTATCCCACTGGATAGGGTTAAACCTTCAGAGACACAGGGGGAAAGGTCTGATGGCGTACTCACAGTTCCCAAGGTTAGGTTCATATGCGCAGCAGCTGCACCTGCTGCAGTTACAAACTGCAAATAACGATCCATAGGACCAAAAACCTTAACTGCCTTAACAACAGCAGGAGGCAAGATCTTCTTCTTCCTCTTACCCATCAGCACGCCCTGAATCATTCACCTCCTCCGGGCTCCAAAGGGGTTCAAAAGGGACAGGTCCTGCCCCTTTGGACATGCACCTTTGGACACACGCCTGCGGGCAGAGGGCAGAAGGGAGGAGTAGCCTAGTGGTTGGTACTTCAGGCCGGAAGGTCGGGGGTTCAAATCCCACTAGAGGACAGCAACCTTGGGCCAGAAGGACTGGGGTTTCTAGTCCCACAGATGCTCCTTGTGGTCTTGGGCAAGCCACGTAACCCTCCATTGCCCATGTTCCCTGTAAGTATTAGTGTATGTGTCTCATATCCTTGCGTGTTAAATGTATCCCCCAATTGTGTTGTGACCGCTTTGATTGAAGGATAAGGTGGTATACAAAAACTGTCTAAATAAAAATAAATTTAACCCCAGCAGGGGATGACATCTGTGATAGAGTCCTCCTCCTCTCCGCAGTGACCAGGACTCCAAAAGGTAGCAACAGAGTTCTACAAATTGTAGGCTTCCCTCCTTTTTAATCTTTTTAAAAGGTGAAAAACACCACCAAATAAGTGTTTCAACACCTCTACAAGTGCTAAACACAAAAATTGTAACAATATAAGATATTTCTTTGGCAGACATTTGGAGTTGATGACTAGAAGTGAGACAATGCTAAAGAGTTTGTTGACCCAATTGTGTACATTTTCTTGTGATACCATCCCTAAACTGGAATTATTGGATAATAATGTCAAGATTATTGCCAAACATGGAAAATCTTTGCAAGTCCAAGTCACAACTTTGCAAACCACTACTACTACTACTTATTTGTATAATTCTACAATGTATACAAGGTGTTGTACATGTACATGTAAGAGACAGACACTGCTCAAAAGGAGCTCACACTCTATCCAGGATATACAAATACAACAGGGGACAGGGTAGAACAAAGAAGAAATGGTTCTAGTACACATGGTTGGTAAACAGGAGAACAAGGGGGTCAGGATCCAAAAGCAGTTTTGAAGAGGATTCAAATATAACCAGAGATGGAGCCTGACATACCAATTCAGATAGTCTGTTTCTGATATAGGATACAGCAAGGTAGAATAAATGAAGTCTGGAGTATGCAGTGGAAGAAAAGGACATGGATAATATAGGGTTAAAGACAGTTTGACTTTATATTACAAATTGGAAGCTTTGGAAGATACGGCATGGACTAGGAATTTGTATTTTTAAAATTTGCCTGTGTGCTATTTACTTTCTCCTGATATCCTGTTTAGAAAATATTTCAAAGAAGCCCTGAGAATACCCACTGTAGATGATATAAAGTTATCTAAGTATTATTACCTGTCAAGTTGAGAGTGCTATGGATAAGGTAGATCATCTAAGGGGCATGTTTACTAAACGATGCTGTTAGCATGGGTTTTGCCATGCACTAAGCGTGTCACGCTAAATGCTAACTGGTTACCACGTGAACGTGCAGGGACTGGGTGGGTTAGGGAAGGAATGTGCTACCACTAAGGGTTAGTACCATAAGACCACTGCCATATTGTATGCCTCCGGAGACAGGACAGGAAGAAAGGGGGTCCATTCCTGCCCTGATTATCACTGGACCGCCAGGGAGCCCTGGTAAGGCCCAAGGGGGTAGAGATGGGGGGAGGGCAGAGTTGAATTTAATGGCCTTCAGAGGCAGGATAGTGGGTGTGGGTAAAGAAAGCTGCCTGCCTTGGGTTTTTCAGGTGTGGGGGAGTTTGGCAGAGGGAGCTCTGCAGGGCAGGATTCTCTTATAGTTAGCACCAGTCCTTGCAAGTGGGGGGCTGAATCTGAGGGTGAGGCCTGATTGGCTATGTCAGGTGGCCTTGACTGAGCATGGGGGGGATGAATTGGGTGTGTGGATAACTGACAGCCAGGGGGAGGCTGTTACCATCGCCTGTCTCACCAGCAGCAGGCATGTTACTGGACTGCTGGCAATGTGCTGCACTTATCACCACTCCTTGAAGTGGCATTAGATACAGTCAGCACCATACCTAGACCTGTGCGAATGGTGCAGCCACACAGGGCACATTTAGGGTTGCTGACTAGCTGGTTATCTGCTGACTGCGAGCCTTGGCTCCCCCCTCCTTGCTGCCTGCCCAGCCTATCCTTGCCCCGCCACCACTTTTCCTGTTCCATGGGTGGCGGTGGCAGCGGACCTCCAATTTTAAAAAAAGTGGGTCTTTGCAACTCTTTGCTTGCATGGCGGGTCTGGTCCCTCCCTCCTCTGATGTGAGCATACGTCAGAGGAGCGAGGGAGGGATCAGACCAGCCATGCAAGCATGGAATCAGAAAGATCCACATTTTTTTTTAATTGGATGTCCACTGCTGCCACCATTGCTGTCAACACTGCAGGAACAGGAAAAGCAGTGGTAGGACAAGGGCAGGCTGGGAAGGCAGCAGGGGAGGGAACCGGCTGGACATGAGAAGGTGGGGCAAGATGGGGACATGCTGGACATGGGGGGACTGAGGCAAAAGACCTTGGCTAGGCATGGGGGGATGGGAAAATGACAAAAGTCTGATGACATGGGGGAGGGCGCCATGTTTGCAAGTTGCACAGGGCACATTTATGGCTTGGTATGGTCCTGAATACAGTTACCCTATCAGAAGTTGTGACAGTCAATGTGTGGCAATATCAGGACACACCCCAAACAGGTATGTCAGTGATTGGGCCCCAGAAAAGAAAACCCATAAATATCACTTGAGAAAAATACTGTATAGAACTATGGGAAAACCTAGCCATGCCATGGTCACTGCTCAGTCAAGGTGAAAGCGACCTCCCAGCATGACATGCTGTGGCCACCCTGTTCGTGCAGGTGGTGGTCGGGCACTACAATGTCACAGCCATTGCCTATACCCTGTGCAAATGCATCCTTCCCATGCCACCCTGTCTGGGCCATACCCAAAGTACCTTGCTCCTCGTTATACACATTGGCAGGCTAACACTGGAAACAGTGCAAGCAATGTGGGCTCAGTAAGGTGTAGGCAGCCACAACAGAGTGGATAGATAGACACACACTCCCACACCTATGCCAGCATTGTGCAAATATAGAGGTTTGTGGCAGCCCTGGCAACCACACCAGTCCTGGGCACAGTGCAGGCATTGCTATGATACTCACTACTGTTAGGGTCACTCCCCGGGATGGTAAACACTGTCAGAATCAATAACTGAAACACACTCCACAGATATCAGAAAGGTTGTTATGATGAATCTCTATCAACAAACTGTGTTTAACTTAGGATTTGTTAGCTGACATTAATCATAGCAACCTTTTGATATATGTGGAACGTGTTCCCAAGTTTAGGATGGCATTGCTAAGGTATGCAGGTGCCAGTATTGGGAGATGCTGCTCCACGCAGGGCCCATCAGCCTGACTCTCCATGAGGCTTTGGATAGTGCAGAGGTGGGCAATTCCAGTCCTGGAGGGCCGCAGACCAGTAAGGCTTTCATGATGTCCCTAATGAATATTCATGAGATCTATTTGCATCCACTGCCTTCCATTGTATGGAAATAGGTCCATGAATAGTGGAGCCTCTGGGTGTGGGTTTTTATGCCCCTGTTGGCTGCTGCTCTAGGGCAGAGGTTCCCAACTCCGGTCCTGGTGGGTCAAACACTGTTCAGGTTTTCATGCTGTCCCTAATGAATATGCATGAGATACATTTGCATACAATGGGGGTGGCGAATACTAATGCAACACAGGCATATTTATTAGGGTCAGCATGAAACCTGAATGGTGTTTGGCTCTCCAGGACTGCAGTTGGGAAACGTTGCTCTAGGGATTGCACATGTTTATGGTGTCTGCGCTCGTAAGGGTAAAATATATGCTTTTCAGGCATGTTTATTTTATCTGCAATAAAGGTTATCTTTATTACCACGGTTTAGTACTGGGTAAAATATGCGGACAGGGTTGGCAGGAGCTACAGCTGGGACTTGAACTTGTGACCTTCTGCTCCTGAATGCACTGGCTGTGTGTACTGCACCACACTGTTGCCACAGGGACATATCATTCCCTGGGGAAACCATGACTGTTCATCAGACAGACCCTGTCTGTTGCAGTGCACAGCACCCAGCTAAATGGGGCCAGGCCATGGTCTGCTGTGGGCAGATGCCACTGCCCCCTCCGCCACCAGCACCCCTCCGCCACCATGCTGCCATGCCATTATGCTGGTGGTGCGCAGTCCCAGGACATCCAGTGTGCCGGTAGGCAGCTGCCTATGCTGTGGGTTCTCGGGTAGGGGTGCCTACATGGACATGTGTGCTTTCCCCCGGCACCGCCTGCCAATGTTATGTGCCCTTGGGGGTACCTGCTGAGTAATCTCCCCTGTGACACTGTGGGACACACACTCGTGCCCATGTTGGACCCTCGTCAGTTGCTGTCTTGATGCTTTACAGTTTTGGCATTCCTATGTGCCACCTAGGCATCTGCCTAGTCCACACTGTGCCCCAGCTGGACCACAGCATGTGCCGCCTACAGCCCCATGATCCCATTTACAGCATCAGTACAGTTGCCCTTTCCTACGTGCCCACTCTGCTGTTGCTGCACATGTGCACGCCATAACAAACATGCCTAATCTAAATGACAGAAATCCTGATCAGCGCTATTTCAATGTGGGATCATTCACTTTGTAGGGGGAC
Organism: Ichthyophis bannanicus; assembly: GCA_033557465.1. NCBI lineage: Eukaryota > Metazoa > Chordata > Amphibia > Gymnophiona > Ichthyophiidae > Ichthyophis > Ichthyophis bannanicus. The sequence continues at coordinate 1,185,391,987 of CM066033.1, forward strand.
AGAGCATAGGCCCTTCCAAACATGATATCTTAAGTTTTACGCTTTGTCAATAGTGTTGCTTTATGTTTATCATTAATATCACTATTGGCCAGCTTGGTTATTGGGATTTTAAATGTGGTTCTGGTCATTTTTTATATGTTTATTTGCCTTTTTGGTTCCTGCACATTTATCCCAACTATCACTTTTCTGGCTTTCCCTGGCTTTGCTGCACATTGCTGACTTAAATTGTTTCTCTTTCCTGCAAATGTGCCTAACGCGAGGGTTTCACTGGCGTTGGTGTTCAGACCCGAATTTCACAGTGTTAGTGTGCCCGGAGCCTGTCCCCGCCCACTCTCTGCCCATTGGCCCCCTTCTCTCCGCCCTCTGGGAAGCCTTACTCCACCCTTCAGACCAGGATTTCACAGCGTTATTGTGCTTTAACGCTGCTGCCGCATTATCGTGCGATAAGTGACGTTATCGCGCGATAATACCACCACTGCGACATTAAGACGGTTTAGTAAACATACCCCCATGTTCCATTCTTTACGTGATACTGAATAAAAATATCTTATACTTTGATAACATGAACAGTTTCAAAATGGTAGAAGGAAAAAGAATTGTGACACTTCATAATCAAGTCATGACTGTAAAAGAACAACAGTAAAGTTCAAATGAGATTAAGAAGCCTGTTTATTAAAACTACATTAATATTCTCCCTTCACACTAACGCGCTGATCTGAAGAGCTGAATCCAAACGCGATTGAAAACCTGCCGTTAAATGCACATTACAGGGGAGAGAAACCATTTCAGTGTCAGCAATGTACAGCCCAGGCAGGGAAACCCAAAAGAAGTGATAAGTGTGATACATGTGCACAGAACAAAAGGGCACATAAACACTGAAAATGACCCCAACAAACTGGAAAAAAGCCATAGCCAAGCTGGCCAATAGTGGTATCAATGAGAAACATCAACCCCCCCCCCCGAGTAAGCTCCATAGAAAAGATATAAATCGTGGAAGGGTCTATACTCCGTCCCCATACAAGGTGAATGAGCCCACAGTGAAATAGCGCTGCTCAGGGTTTTTCCCACCATCGGACAGGGTTCCTATGGCGTGCACAAGTCCTGCAACATCAGGGCGGGCATGTCGGAACGGCAACTGGACAGATGCTGGAGAAGAGGATACAGAGGGCCGCAGGCGGCACATGCTGTGGTGCAGCTGGGCCACAGTGCGGACTAGGGTGATGCCTAGGTGGCCCATACGAATGCTGAAACAGCAGAGCAGCCAGACAGCAACTGCTGAAGGCCCAACATGGGCACGAGTGTGTTTCCCACAGTGTCACAGGGGATAGTACCCAACAACTACCCCCAAGGGCACGGAACATTGGCAGGCGGGGCTGGGGGGAGCGTGGACGTCTATGCAGGCACCCCTACCCCAGAACCCGCACCATAGGCAGCCGCCTACCTGCACACTGGATGGCCTGAGACTGTGCACCACCAGCACCACCAGCAGAAGGGCATGTCAGCATGGTGGCTGAGGGATACTGGTGGTGGAGGGGGCAGTGGCAGCTGCCCAGAGCAGACTGTGGCCTAGCCCTGTGTAGGTGGGTGCCGTGTACTGCAACAGACGGGCCCTGTCTGACGAACAGTCATGGTATCAGCAAGGAATGTACTTACTCTGTGACAACAAGGTGGTGCAGTGCACAAAACCAGTGTATTCAGAAGCAGAAGGTAACAGGTTCAAGTCCCAGCTGTGGTTCCTGCCAACCCAGTCCCCATATTTTATCCACTACTACAACGTGCTAATACAGACAGCACCTTTATTGCAGATGATGTAAACATGCCCAAGACACCTACATTTTACCCTACAGAGCACAGACACCATAAACATGCACATTACCTAGAGCAGAGTCTCCCAAATGCAGTCCTGGAGGGCCAAACACCATTCCGGTTCCATGCTGCCTCTGATAAAGATGCCTGTGCTGCATTTCTATGCACCACCCCCATGGTATGCAGATGTATCTCATGCATATTCATGAGGGACAGCATGAAAACCCGAATAGTGTTTGCCACCGCAGGACTGGAGTTGGGAACCTCTGCCGTAAAGCAGCAGCCAACAGGGGCAGACACACCCGCACCCACAGGTCCCATTATCCAAAGCCTCCTGGAGAGGCAGGACTTTGGGCTCTGCGTGCATCTTCCAATACTAGCACTTGCATACCTTAGTAATGCCACCATAAACCTGGGAATGTGGTACACATCTATCAAAAGGTTGCTATGATTACTGGCAGATAGCAATTCCTAGGTTAAGTACAATTTTCTTGGTGAGCTGCATCATAGCAACCTTTCTGATGTCTGTGGAGTGTGCTACAGGTCTGGTGTCTGACAGTGTTTACCAACCTGGGGAGTGACTCCTACAGTATTGCGTACTATAGCCATGCCTGCACTGTGCCCAGGACTGGTGTGGTGGCCTGGGCTGCCCAACACCTCTATAGTTGCACAATGCTGGCATAGGTGTGGGGAGTGTGTGTCTGTCTATCCATTGTGTGGTGGCTGCCAACACCCCTCCACAGTCCACACTGCTAGCACTGTTGCCAGCATTGGTCTGCCAATGTGCATAATGAGGAGCAAGGTACCGTGGGAATAGCCTGGATAGGGTGGCCTGGCCTGGATGCATCTGCACACGGCATAGGGCAATGGCTCGGACATTGTAGTGCCTGGCCACCACCTGCATGGACAGGATGGCCATAGCATGTCCTGCTGGGAGGTCACTCTCACCATGACTGAGCAGTGACCATGGCATGGCTAGGTTCCCCCATAGTGCTATATAGCATTTCTCTCATGTGATATATATGGGGGGTTTTTTGGGGCCCAATCACTGACTTATCTGCTTGGTGTGTATGCTGACATTCCTGTTCTGGGTACATGCATCTCTTCCAGGACCATACACTATGGATTAGCTGGCAGACTGTCTGCAGCTAGTATGTGTCTTGCTGGAACACCTTGCAGGGTGCAGCGGCTGGAGGCTTGCTGCTGGAGAATGTCAGTTAATGGTGGGGGGCAGCTGAGCATTTTCAGGCCTGCTGTCTGTCTGCTATTGCGTTATGGATGTGTACCGCTCTGTCTGTTCCCCAGCAGGACTGGGGTTGATGGTCCCCTCTACTGCTACCATTGCAGGGAGGTAGACTGTGGATCTATTGCTGGGTGATCCTGTTTCCCACCCTGAGCCCCAGAGGGTGGGTTGTGTGGTGGTACATGATCTGCCTATGGGTCCATACACCCCACCCTTCACCTACAGCAGGTAACCATGGCACCAACAGAGGATATGCACTATTCTTGGTGCATCATTGCCCATAAGGACCAGACATGACCGAGACATACAGCAGGACACAGATGTATCCTAGGTGTGTCTAACGGACCTACCTATCACACACTGCTGGGGACCTGCAGCATGGCGTATTTCAGCCATGAAAGGTGCTGTGGACCTGGTGCTGGGTGCCCCACCTCAACCTCAGGGTGGGCACAGTACCCGCACAATGTGACTGTCTGTGGCTACTCTGTGGCAGTACCACACACGGTCTGTTCCCCCTACCAGGCTGAGGTGCTGTGGGGGTGCATACCCAATCTTGTGCCCATCTCTCGACTGCTGATTTGCATGTGCAGTGCCGCATGGGTACAGGTGGGTTAACCCTATCCTGGTAACCACAGCAGACAGTTTGTGTGGTGACATGCAGTCCTTCTGCAGCCAGCAAGGGCTTTGTTCACAGCCTTATAAGGTGTCCTATAGGGGACATTATAGGGTGCCTTGGCGGACAGTACACTTTATAATGTGCCCTATGGAGTGTGTTATGGGGTGCCTTATGCGGCACCTTCGGTTATGCCATCGTGAGGGTGTGTTTGCTTGCAGCACTAATTAAAATACACGTCAAATGCCTCAACAATCACTACTTAAATGTAAAGGGTGCTGCCTCAGCCAGCCTTATACATTAGGCCCACTGGGGAATCGAACCCATGATCCCTGTACCATCAGTCAGTGTTGTAACCATTGTGCTACAGCTCTGTTGCTGTGTTTGTATGCCTGCGCGCCTTCTTAAGATTAACGTGCGGTAACGTGCCCTGTAGCGCTCGTTCATTTATGGCGCCTGGTAATGCGCGTTATCGGTTACGATGTACCGCCCATGTCCTTATTTGGGATTTCTGTCTCTACCGCGGCTCCTAACGCGAATCACACTAACGCAGTTTAGTAAACATACCCCCTAGTGCCCCAGAAGCTCCTGGGTTTTCTTGGCAGTGTCACCAGGGGTAGATTGCCAGGCCTTTCTTCTGAGAAAATGGAGGGTTAAGTGACTTGCCCAAGCCCACAAGGTGTGCTAGTGGGAATTGAACCCAAGTTGTTTGATTACCAAGCCAGTGTTCTAACCACTAGGCTACTCCTCCACTCCAGCACAGAGTTTAGAAATATGTTAAACACACACATCGGGCCCCTTGCTAAAAATTCCATGCTAACTTCTTAGCATGTGATTGGGCTGGGACTGGACGGTTTAGAAGCAGAACATGGGCACTGATGCAGTTAGCGTTGTCATCTTGGGTGAGTGCTAACAGTGGCTCTTGCCTCAATGGGTGAGGTTAAGTCATTCATATGCCAGTTAGCGTGGTGACAAATGATTACAATGGATAATGGACTGAAGATCGCCACTATCCTGATAACTCCAGCACTGACCACATTGTACACATACTGTATTTTCACGCATATTACATGCCTACTCATATAACGCGCGCACACTGTAATGCATGGAAATGCGGCCATTCTGTTTTAAAATCTTTGTATAACATGCCTACGCATACAAAGCACATATGGGCATTTTTAAGGTTAGAGGATCATTGATTATTACTTACTAATTTGTGGCTCTTCATGTAACACGTGCCCTCGTATAACGCACACACACGCATATAACACGCGGGGGGGTGGTCTGGCAGAATGAAAGAAAGGTATAGAACGCGCACATTATATGCGTGAAAATATGGTATTTAACATGGGCTATTATCTACATAGTGTTGCTGAATATAAGTATATATACTACTAGACATGACTCCAGCATTTCCCTCACCGTCCCTCACAAAAGAACCAAATGCTCGCAACGGACCTGCAATCGAGCCTTTGAACTTTATGCTCCATCCTTATGGAACTCACTACCGAGCTGTCTCAGAAACAATACCGACCTACCATCTTTCAGAAAACAGCTAAAAAACATTCTTTTCCAGGAATGCTTCAACACGAACCCCACCGAAAAATCCACAAACCCCTGATCTCGCCCACAACGAACCTCTGACTCAAAGCTATACAACGAACCTCTGACTCAAAGCTATACTAACCTGTCTATGTCTAAAGTCTGTCCCATGTCCAAAGTCTGTCCTATTCTCAAAATCATCAATGTTACCTCCTCGGTGTTTGCCCTACCCTCGTACTTAATCTCCCCACCCCTATATGTAACACCGCCTTGACCCGATGAAAAGCGGTATATAAATGCTGCTAAATAAATAAATAAATAAGTATGTTATTTAAATACTGTGGCCAGTGTTTAAAAATGCTGACTATGGAATTTAAAGATCAAGCCGCATACCTTGAATAGCCTTGGTCTCAACCATTCCATATAAAAGTATTCTGCTGTTAGGCCATAAACTATTAGACAGAATATCACTTGCTCAGGATATGCTACATTGACTTCCTGTCTTGTATCATATAAAATTTAAAGTCATGATTAATATTTTTAAGGCAATACTTGTGGAGGACCCATCAACCTTTGAAGGCAAAATTGATAAGTTATGAACCTACACAAGTACTGAGATCCTACAAGGATTTCCTCAAGAAATGTCATTAAATGTCTCTGAAATGGAGTACTCAGATATTTGGAAATGGACATTTTCTAGGTATGCCCCTTGGTCTTGGCTATGCTTCTTTTTAAATGACTTGCAAGACCTGAGCATTTCAGGAAGCTTTTTTGCAATAAGATCTATGACGTTAGGGAATATTTTACCTCTGTGTTTATTTATGGCTTTATTATGTTACTATGAAGCATGTTTACTAACATGCACTAACCATCAGTGTGGGGCTTGCCGAGAGGCAAATGTTATACATTAACAATGTGGAGCCCCATGCTAACTGGGTAGTGCATAATTGAGTGGGGACTGGGTGGGTGAGGGCCAGAACATGAGCACTGACAGCACTTCGTGGTTAGCACAGGAGTTATGGCTGCATACTAACTATGAATGTTGCCATTAGAGTGGGTGCACCTCAAGGGGTAGGGGGGTAAGTGCGCCAGCGTGCCATTTCATGCAGTATGGCATATTAGCAATGCACTAATGGAAGGGGGAAAAGATGAACACCCCAACTAAAGTTAATACCAGCCTCTGTAATAGTTTTGCTTTAGTAAGCATGCCATCATGTGTTTTGTGTTTTGATATGTCAGTGGTTCTCAATCCTGGTGGCGGAGGGGGCAGTGGCATCTGCCCACAGCAGACCATGGCCTAGCCCCATTTAGGTGACTGCTGTGCAATGCAACAGACAGGGTCTGTCTGACAAACAGGCATGGTATCCCCAGGGAATGAACTGTCAGTGTGGTGCAGTACACACAGCCAGTGTGTTCAGGAGCAGAAAGTCACAAGTTCAAGTCCCAGCTGTGGCTCCTGCCAACCCTTTCCCCATATTTTACCCAGTACTAAACTGTGGTAATAAAGACGGAACCTTTATTGCAAATAAAATAAACATGCCTGAAATGCCTATATTTTACCCTTCAGAGCACAGACACCATAAACATGTGCAATCCCTAGAGCAGAGTTTCCCAACTGCAGTCCTGGAGGGCCAAACACCATTCAGGTTTCATGCTGTCCCTAATAAAAATGCCTATGCTGCATTAGTATGCACCGCCCACATTGTATACAAATTATCTCATGCATATTCATTAGGGACTGCATGAAAACCCAAACAGTGTTTGGCCCACCAGGACCGGAGTTGGGAACTTCTGCCCTAGAGCAGCGGCCAACAGGGGCATAAACACCCACACCCACAGGCTCTACTATCCAAAGCCTCATGGAGAGTCAGGCTATTTGGTCCAGCGCGCAGCAGCATCTCCCAATACTAGCACTTGCATACCTTAGCAATGCTGCCCTGAACTTGGGAATACGTTACACATATATCAAAAGGTTGCTATGATTAATGGCAGATAACAATTCCTAAGTTAAGCACAATTTTCTGATAGAGCTGCATCATAGCAACCGTTCTGATATCTGTGGAGTGTGTTTCAGTTTTGGTTTCTGACAGTGTTTATCACCCCGGGGAGTGACCCCAACAGTATTGCATACCATAGCCATGCCTGCACTGTGCCCAGGACTGGTGTGGTGGCCAGGGCTGCCAAAATCCTCTATATTTGCGCAATGCTGGCATAGGTGTGGGAGTGTGTGTCTGTCTATCCAGTGTTTTGTGGCTGCCTACACCTTACTCAGCCTACACTGCTTGCACTGTTTCCAGTGTTAGCCTACCAATGTGCATAATGAGGAGCAAGATACTGTGGGTATGGCCTGGACAGGGTGGCCTGGGCAGGATGCATCTGCACAGGGCATAGGGCAATGACTGGGACATTGTAGTGCCCAGCCACCACCTGCACGGTCAGGGTGGCCACAGCATGTCCTGCTGGGAGGTCACTCTCACCCTGACTGAGCAGTGACTATGGCATGGCTAGGTTCCCCCATAGTGCTATATAGTGTTTCTCTCAAGTGATATTTATGGGTTCTTTTTTCTGGGGTCCAATCACTGACTTATCTGCTTGGTGTATGGCTGGAACACCTTGCAGGGTGCAGTGGCTGGAGACTGTCAGATAGTGGTGGGGGGCAGCTGAGCATTTCCAGGCCTACTGTTTGTCTGTCATTGCCTTATGGATGTGTACAGACCTGCATTGACTGCCCTGTAGGGTGTCTGTTCCCCAGCAGGACTGGGGTTGATGGTCCCTTCTACTGCCACCATTGCAGGGATGTAGAATGTGGATCTGTTGATGGGAGATCCTGCCCCCCCCCCCCGAGCACCCAGACAAAAGATTGGGTGGTGCTACATAATCCACCTATGGGTCCAAACACCCCACCTTCACTTAAGTCACGTGACCATGGCACCCACACAGGATATGCACTATTCTGGGTGCATCATAGTCCAAAAGGGCTAGACATGACTAAAAAATACAGATGGACACAGGTGCGTCCGTATCTCAGCTAAGCCAGGTGCTGCAGACCTGGAGATGGGTGCTCCACCTCGCCCTCAGGGTGAGCACAGTACCCCCCAATGTGTTGGTCTGAGCTACTCTGTGCCAGTAACACATATGGTCAGTTCCCCCCTACCAGGCCGAGGTGCTGTGGGGGTGCATACCCCATCTGCTGATCTACATGTGCAGTGCATCATGGGTACGGGTGGGTTAACCGTATCCTGGTAACCACAGCAGACAGTTTGTGTGGTGACCTGCAGTCCTTCTGTAGCCAGCCAGGGGTTTGCTAGCAGCTATAGAGATGTAGCCCACTGGTTACTTCACTGACTGTCAAAGCAGAGGTCATGGGTTTGATCCCACAGTGGTGTTATTTGATAGGGCTGTATGAGGCATTTCCTTTTTTTAATTTAAATTAATGCTGCTAGCAAAAACACCCTCACAGTGCTGTAACCTTAAGGCGCCCTATAAAGGTGCCTCATAAGGCATCCTATAAAGCGCCCTATAAGGCGCCTTATAAGGCGCCCTATAGGGAACATTATAAGGTGCCTTGGCAGACAGTGCACTTTATAATGTGCTCTCTGGAGTGCCTTATAGGGTGCCTTATTGCGCACCTTAGGTTACGGCACTGTGAGGGTGTGTTTGCTGGCAGCACTAATTTAAATTAAAAAAGAAAATGCCTCAGACAGCACTGATTTAAAGTAAAGGGTAATGCCTCAGACAGCATTACTCATTAAGCCCACTGGGGGATCAAATTCATAATCACTGCTTCATCAGTCAATGTATTAACCATTGTGCTACACCTCTGTTGCTGTGCTTCCTGGTCAGCGCGCCTAATTAAGGCTAACACACGTTAACGTGCCACTGCTCCCTCCATCGCACGATAACTGACTTTATCGCACGATAACCTGAAATGCTACCTTAAGACCAGAACGCCCACTACCTTATATGGCATTCGTCACAGTAAGACTGCAACTAACGCCGGTAACATTAAGACGGTTTAGTAAACATACCCCATAGTGTAAAACATACTACATTCATTATTATGCTGTGAAAATGGAATTACATTGTCCAGCAAATCATAAAGCCTGTATACTTCTCTATAGCACCTCTTTTTTTTTTTAACTCTGAGATTTCTTTGCTAATTTCTAATGGTTACTCTCCTTTGTGATAAAATACAATTTCCCCTGCCATTTATAGTTATATGAAAAAGATCATAAGCTCAGTTGCTACTTATGTAGTACAAGTTCTATCAAATGCCACGGATGGAATACACAATAAGTTTCAGCAGTTCCAGTAATTATTTTAGAAAATTAGTTCGCTGTCAAAACAAAAGCAAAAATAATTAAGGTGCTTCAGATTAGTTCCAATTTACATTTCTTGAGAAATTATTGGTGTTGAAAGTGAAAGTTCATTTCTTATTGAATTCCACTCTAATTAAATAAAAGATCAGCATGTTAGCACCGTGTATGAAGCCCATTCAAGTTTCTCCTGGATATAGAGGAAGAATGAACAGATGATCGGAGGATTCAGGAAAGCAGATGTAACCGTTATACAGTAAAGGAAGTAGTTACTAACGTGCCCTAGGGGGAAGAATGCATGGTTTTTTTTCCTGAACACATATTAAACAGCAAAATTGTGTATTATTTTCCTGTAATACATGTTAGTTTACTGCAAAGTAAGTCAGCAAACAATAAGGTACAAAGCATGCAAATGCATGCAAAGCAATTCATTATTGTGCTAAATGAATAATACAGTTTGCATTTAACTTTGCAAGCTGTCTTCTTCCTGGCTTGGGCCACTAATATGCAGCCCGATGCTTTCGGCCACTATCTTGAAGGGGTTGCTGCCATCATGAAGTAATACAACTCTCCTCCCCCCCCCCATCCAGACCCTTCACCCACTAAAAGATTCTGCAATCAGCCCCCAAGTCCGGGCCCCCCAGAAGACACAAGACTCCAAGAACTGACTCCCCATACCACTGTCACCCCGTGAACCTGAAGATACCCTCCCAACATCAGCCCCCTAACAAAGCCTCCCCACTCACTCAAAAATGTCCCTGTAGGTCCCCCCCCCCCAAGGCCTTCCTAGGATAATGGGACGGGAAGGATTCCCTGTCATGTCTGCTACTTCTGCTGTCACTAGGAGCCAAACTGCCATATAGAATCATTGCAAGAGTTCAATTGGTGCCATTTTGAACTTGCCACTGGAAGAGAAGAAGTGACTATGGACCCTTGACCACTAGAGATTTTTTCAGGTAGGTCCAAGGCAGGAGAACTTTATTTATTTATTTATTTATTTTGGGGAGAATGTTCTTTGTGTTTGTGAGGTGACTTTCATTGGGTGGGGGGTCAGGAGGCTTGGTGATGAGTTTCAGGGAGGATGAGGTCTAGACTTGGGACTCTTCAGGAAAAGTGAGAGGCCTGGATTGAGAGGAGGGGTTTTGAGCTATTTTATGATGGCATCGGCCTCTTTAAGATGGAAAATGGTATTTGTGGCGCAGTGCTCCAGCCACAAATACGGGCATTATTCTTCCTGGAATAATGCAGCTATTGAAGTTTATCACAAGCTACATGATTCTTTTACCATGAGAGTTGCTAACCTATGGTACTGAGTTACTGCAGGTTAGTGATGCCCGCTGTAAACTAAGCTGTGATAAAAAATGGATGCATTATGTGCAACCACATTATTGATATGCATGAATACACCACTAAATTAGAAACCCCCTGATATCCCTTATCAGCATCCGCAACAACTCATATCCACAACCCAACCATCCTGATCTTTCCTGAGTAACATCCTGACCCCTCAAATGAGCATCCAACCCACCCCATTAACATCAGGACCCATTCCTCACCCACTCCTAATTCTCCCCAACCAGTAATAGTTAAAGAGGAATTCCTACCCCAATCTCCTCTGGCACTTACCAAGGGTATCCTGTTGGGTTAGTGGTGGAAAAGGAGCAATCCCAGGATGTTCCTGCTCTATTTCCACTTGGTTTCAAAATGGTAGCTTCAACCCCACTAGCAGTTGTCTTGTGGTACTACTGCTAGGGTTCAACCTGCTTGTCAGTAAAGAGACAGTGCTGGCACTTTTCAACACAGCAGGAAAGGACTCACTCACTCTGTGATTCTAATGTAACTGCATCGGCTGCCTCGTCCAGTCCCTCTGTTACTGATGGTAATACGCATGGAGGCACATTCCAATCAGACCGTCCAGACCCGTGTGGCTGATTAGAAATGGGATGTTCAGAGGTAGACCCGATTATGCCTGAGGGCTCAGAACTGGGTCTATGGCCTGGATGCGCAGGCTGGACACAGATTGTGATTGTCCTGCACACCCAGCCACATGCCCGGCTACCTCAGTTAGGCATCCCATCGCCATGGCACCATGGCTCCATTCAGGAGCCACAAATGCCGGCCGGCTGCCGATATCCTTCTTTCCCTGCAGCCGGACCCTAGATTCAACCTCCCATGTCCAGGGTCCAGCTGCAGGGAACCTACTGCACCCCCTACCTGATTTTGTATCCCAGCAGCAGCATCCCCCAATGTCCAGGGGGACTTATTCCACCATAGAATAAGTCCCTTGTCAAAGTTCATGGCTCCGGACATACAGGGAGGCTTTAGCCGGGGCCAGCAGGGGGGTGAATAGTGGGGATGGATGTCCAAAAAGGACGTCCATCCCTGCTATTTGTGGGACAGAATGACCCCCATACTGAACATACTCCAGGGAATTATGTGCCAAAAATTTTAAATAATGCATCAAAATAATACATGTTAGAAAAAACTGTATTTGAAGTATTCTGGAAATTTATGCAGTTACATTAACACTTGGCTCCAAGTCAACCCTAGCCCCCCAAGGCCAGCAATGTCCTGTTCCGCAAGTACTGTAACAGAACTCCTGTGGTTATTGGCAGCCATAAAATGATTAGCCTATCATTTTTGGAAGGTTGTTAAGTGATCACTAGGCTTCAGATCTGCTGGCCTTTAGTTTGTTGCTAAGTTTCCAAATATGCTTGGAATGTGTATCGTCTACACTACAGTATATTAGCTGTACCATTGCTTATTAATATAAACCCTCTACAGTACCAAGCATATTATGAAGTAATACAAAACCCTACAGAATTCATTCAGGACCTATACAGCAATTCTATCATACTGTAACAGCACTACCTTCCAGGAGTCATGCAGCACTAGGAAAAGGCAGCACTGTAAATACTGTAGTGCATTTGCCACTAGAACATCAATACACCTACTGAGAAAAATAAACTGCTATGGATTGATCCTACATAGTCATTCACTGCTAAGAAATTGCCTGGCCTCTTTCATACAAGCAGAACACAGATAGATTCTCACCAAGTATAAAATAAGTAATCACAAACTAAAAAATAGAAATATGTAGACAAAAAACTAAAAACCCCTGGCTCCAGTCTTTGTTTCTTTTTCCTTTCCTCTGTCTTCTTAACAATTTTTATTTATTTAAAACAGATTTATAGACCACTTCAACTAAGATGTATATAGTTTAGATAATGTTACAAGAGACTTTTCAGGTTTTTTGAAGTTATAATGTTACTGTTTATAATTACAAGTTCTTTGTATAAGTTGACATTTTGCAAGTTATTTGTATAAGTTGAAGTTTATTGTAAACCTCCTTGATTGAATGAAAAGGTGGTATAGAAAAACTGTTAAATAAATAAATAACAAGAGCCATTCTGAATGATTTACAGATTAACATACATAATAATATTAAACAGAACAGAAACATAGACTTAAAACACTTCACCTAAATCAGAGACCTAGCCATAGGTTTCTCTGAATAGAAATGCTTTTTTAGTAATTTCTTAAAAAACCAAAGATCTTGCACTGCTCTATTATTGGGTGGCAAGGTGTTCCAGAGCTGTGGAGCTGCAATGGAAAAACTAGATGAGTGAGTTTCTGATAACATAGCAGCTTTAAGGGAAGGCACATGCAGAAAGTTAGCATTTTTCAGAAAGCAGATTCTAAGACGGAATATGCCAGAGAAAAGATTATGGACATACCTTGGAGTATTGTCTCCTTGGCACATTTTTATTAAACACAAGCCGAGAGACTTTGTTTTTCACTGCACTAGTGATTAAAATTCAATGTAAAGACATGAACAAGGCAGTGATACAATCTCTTCAAGAGACACCTGGCAACAAGCAGGTGGCAGAATTTTGTAATGCTCACAATTGCTTAAAAGGAAGGCCTAAATAAAAGATGTTACAGTAATCCAATGTAGTCAAGACTATAGCTTGCACTGCCATGTGAAAATGAACAATGGGCAATGCAAAATGTTAAGCAGCAAAAACACTGTTCAAATTAAAAGAGGCAGAGTACACATTAGCCAGTTGTGATTTCATGGTTGGCGACTCATCTCTCCATATGCCCAAATTCCTAATAGTGGCAGAAAACTGCATCTCCATTATGGCAGCAGATAATAACCCAATTGAAATGGGATTAGAAAAAGTGGGAGATCTTACACACAAATGTCTGCCTTCTGAAGATTCAATGCTAATAAATAACTAGCACTCATACAATTAGATATGTTGGATGAGATACTTTTCAATCTTTTATGCAGGTTGTCAATGTCATCAATCATTAAATGTACTTTAATATCATCCACATATATCTTATTTGAGAGATTAAGAGATCTTAACTTTTAGTGAGTGGCAACAGAAAAATGTTAAACAATGTTGCAGAGAAGGACACATTATGAGGCATGATGGAACAGACTGATTTTCAGTCAAAAAAGTTTCCATTAAGCTCAACCTTAAACTGATTATCCTGCAAAAATGATTTTAACCAGGCAAGGACCTGCCTAGTGATGGGGATTTTTCCAGGGTCTCCCTCCTCCTGTCTTCTTCACTTCCTCCCCTACATCCATATCTGACTATGTGCTTTTCCTTTCAGCTTTATTAAAAATGTCTGTCTCTCTTTCCACTCAGATTTTACTTCTTCTAACTACCTCGCCTTCAATTTCCCTCTTTTTACTGCATCTACCTACAGATTTCCATCTATTTCTTTCTTCATCCTGACATTCCTATTCCTCTTCCTCTTGCTCCCATCTTTTGCTAACTGTACCTTTTCTTCCCATCTCTCCCCTTGTTCAGCATTTCTTCTCCCTTCCAGCATTTCCTCTTTCTCTTACACTTCCATACAGCGCCTTTTCTCTCAACCTCTCCTACCGCCAATCATCACACTTCCATCTCCCTCTTCCTGTGCCAAGCTTCTCCTCTCTGTCTCTCTACTCCCCTCCCCCATTTCCTATATCTCTTTTGTCTCCCTACTCACCTGTGTCAATCATCTCTTGTCACCCTATTCATCATCCATGCACAGCATCTCCCTTATCACCCTATTTATCATGCCTCATATTCAGCCATTGGCATACCACGGCAGGGTGGTGGGTGCAGCCTATCCCGAGGGTCAGCCAGGAGAGGAGTGCACACCCGTCAGGCCCAGACTTATGAGGAAGTGTGCAAACCTACCTTAAAGCCGGGTGGCTTTCCACTCTGCTTCCAATCCAGGCCCACTGGCTCTTCTCTACCAGTGGGAGGGTTGGAGGGTGGCATATTCTGTCTTAGAATATGTGTTCTAAAAATGCTAACTTTCTGCATGTGCCTTCTCTTAAAGATGCTAGGTTATAAAAAACGTATCCATCTAGTTTTGTCACCTGACTTTAAGGTAAACTTATCATGCTGCCTGGGAAGTGTGGGCCTGGTGGGAGAGCTTGGAGATGCATGGCCGCAGAGAGAAGGTGCTTGCCCTGGGGGCTTAGGGGTCTTGGAATACCATTGCGTTCAGCATCTTTTGTCACTCTTTTTCCTCCAAGCATTCTCTGTTTGTGTTCCTAGTATACCTGTACCCACTCAGAAGCCTGCATATCTCCTATGTTACCCTACACCTGCTCCCATGTCTAACCCTCCAAACTACCATTCCCTTTTTTCTCTCCCCTCCCCAATCCAACTTAAACATAAATATTGATTCTGATTTAAAGTTAGAAAGTCACATTGCTTCTTCTGCAAATGATTGTTTGGCACTATGAGCAAGAAATGTGTTAAGGCTAGCCCCTCGGACTTATCCATGGGCACTTTAACAAGGCTGAGCCCACTTCCCTACCTATAGCAACAATGACTGTATTGAGTGGGGAAGCGTGCCTTGGGTGAGGTTGAGGAGCTGTCTGATTGGTACTCAAAGAAGTTCCTGGCGCCAATGGGCTCAGAGTGGACAGACTAAAGGCCTCTGCATTAGTAAGGTTTTTGTTGGAAAATGTGGCTAGGAGAGGGATGTTATTATGTCTTTCAAGCATGCTGAGAGCTCTTTTTCAGGTTTTGGGGATGGGACGTTAATGCTGTGGGTGGAAATCAGAGTACAGATATTCCCCCAAATTGGCCTTTTGTAAGTGGAGAGGTTTGAACACTTTAACTGAGGGGTAGGACCCATCTGTGCAACCCCTGGGTATCTGGGAGGGAAAGAAGGGGCATATTCTGGAGTTACCATGAGCTATTTGTATCTAGAATACCGTGGGTACTTTAATTCACTAGTTCACAACCAACTAGTTGAATGACTGAATGTGGGTATGGAAGACTGAGTTAGAGGGCAAGACACTGGAGTGATCTGAGGTGTTGTGCCTGATTAGAAGTTATTTATGTAATTGGTGAAGCCAAAGTGGGAGATGGGGATGTTGTGGGTTTTATGGTTCATTTTTGCTATATTATGATTGGTCAATGTTAATAAAGCTGTGGCTGTTTTATGTCACCACATATCTTGTCTTGAACAATCTTTTTGGCATGGAAGCAGTTGGAGAGACTCCTTTTCTTGGGGGGGGGGGTGCAAATGTCTTTCTTTGTGCACACCTCTCTACCCTAATTTATGAAGAATAATGCAGATAGTTATTTATCCAGACTGGATAATTATGATTCATTGTACATTAGCTTGCTTTTTCAAAGACCAATAAACTGCAAATGATAACAGAAATCATGGCACATGTTTTCTGCAGTTCTAACTACTACTACTACTACTACTATTATTGCTACTGATCATTTTGTATAGCGCTAAACACATGTTAGGGTTTAACAACTAACACTATTTCGTAAAAGGGCCCCTATATGACATGGTTGAAAATATATACTAACTTACCCATTTAGTTATCCCTGTTATTTGTGCATTTTACATAATCACAACAACTATACTAACAGCAGCTCAGTTTTTTAGGCTCTATTCTTGGAATACTCATAATACCATCTCCATATATATGGATGCATTTTGGCCATCTAGCAACCTACACAGCCAAAATTAATCAGATTAATTTATAACAAAGGGGGAAAAAGGGAGCACAACATAAAATTCACTAACATCTCTTACTACTATTGATCATTTATATAGTGCTACAAGGCATATGCAGCTCTATACAGACACATGTTAGAGATGGTCCCTGCTCATCAGAGCTTACAATCTAGTCAACACAGACCACAGAATAGCTGGGGACTAGGATATGTCAAGGGGAATGGTAAGAAAACACATAGCTGGAGAGCAGGAGACTACTCGGATCAGGATCCAAAAGCAGCATCGAAGAGGTGAGTTTTCAGCCTGGATTTGAAAAGGGCCAAAGATGAAGCTTGATGTACTGACTCAGAGAGTTAGTTTGAGGCATAAGGAGCAGCAAGATCAGATAGGTAGGCAGAGATCTAGGCCTGGATTCCTGGAGAGATTTCATATGTAGAGAGGTAGACATGAGAGTCATCTACATAAAGATGGTACTTAAAACCATGGGAGGTGATGAGTGCACAAAGGGACTGGGTATATATAGAGAAAAGGAGTGGTCCCAAGACAGATCCGTAGGGTACACCAACTGAGCATGGGATAGCGATAGAGGAGGATCCACCAGAATGAAAATAAAGTGTGATGTGAGAAATAGGAAGAGAACCAGAATAGAACCGAGCCCTTAAAGCCTCCGAGGACCTTGGATATGGCCAGGAACAAGTCACTGGAGAATTTAGCAAGAGCCGTTTCAGTAGAATGCAAAGGATGAAAACTAGATTGCAATGGATTCAGGAGGTCTTGAAAAGAGAGAAAGTCATCACAACGGCCCAAAGGAGCAACAGGAACCACAAAATTATCCATACATCTTAATGGGACTAAACAAATAAATGAAGAATAAAACAAAGAATAAATAGTTCCTAAAAGACCAAATATGGTCCTCTTTGAAGTTTTGCCTGGATCAGGGATCAAAAACAAACACACCCTATAAACCAGCCAAGCCATCCTTACTTATTGCAAGTTGAAGAATAAGAATAAAACTGAAAATTAATTTTTATTCTTATTCTTCAACTTGCATTAGGTAAGGATGGCTTTGCTAGTTTATAGGGTCTTGATTTTTAGGTGTACTCGTATTATGACAGGTCTGTGCAACTTTTTTAGAAGAGTAAGAAGACTGGTGATTGGAGGAGTAAGTCTGAGGGGCAGCTTCAGGTTTCAAAAGCAGGGTGTGTTTGGTGGGTAGGTGTTTGGTCTGTGAACTGAAGGATCAGCTGTTTGTTCAGTGACGTAAAAGTTTGAAGGTGAGAGATAGATTTGGTAGTAATTTTAAGGTGAATGAGTAGTTGTGTGATATTTGAGACATGTGTTATTATATTGTAGGTGCGTTTGGATTCCAGAGCATTTTTCTTGGATGTGCAGAGTATGGATTGAGAAACAGCGGTTTGTGGACCAGTGAAACCAACGGCTGTGGTCGGAGGATAAATCACCACAGGATATAATACAGATACATTACTTTGGTGGCAGGGTATCAAAGTGCTCTTTGAATGAAGGCAGTGTATCAACGTTGTCTTATTTTTTGTTTTGTGTTAACTGCAGCTTTTATTCTGTGCTTTGCTATCATTTTTCTAAGCCTATGTTGCAAAGGGGACGATGATGATGGTGATGTGGTTACAGGTTACCTGAACCAATAAAATCCACGGTTTGAGTCCCTGGCATTGGCAGCAAGCAATATATGAAGTTATTATATAGAGTAATTTAAGATATATTTATGTGCGATAGTAAAGTTTAGGTAAGATATATTTGGGAGTCCCACTGTGCATGTTATTGATTATTATTTATGGCACTCAGTATTGGATTTATTTATTTGGAGAAAAAAATCTATTAGCATTTTGTAAGCGCTGGGATTCCTTTCTTAACTTGCTCAAATACTCCAGTAGAGCATACTCAAGAGATCTTTTACTAATGGTCACTAGCTGGCAAAGTGTGTTTTGGGGCATGCTGAAGGCATGCTGTGATACACAGGGCCATGATAGTTGGCACAGGATGATTCCCGCACTAACTGTGCAACTCGCTTTAGGGTCGTGAGTGGGCAGGTTGGAGCAGAGAGTAGGTCTTGTGAGTTCAGCGCAATTAGCACTGTGTTCATACCGCACGTTCCTGTCTTGACTACTGTAACCTACTCCTTGCTGGTCTCCCTTTGAATCATCTCTCTCCCCTTCAATCTGTTCAACACTCTGCTGCGCTGCTGATCTTCCGTCAGCCTCGTCATGCCCATATTATCCCTCTTTTCAAGTTACTTTATTGGCTCTCTATCCGTTTCCGCATCCAGTTCAAACTTCTCCTACTGATCTATAAATGCATTCACTCTGCAGTTCCTCACTACCTTTCTTCTCTTATCTCTCCTTACAGCCCCCGCTTGGGAACTCCGCTCTTCTGGCAAACTGCTTCTATCTGTGCCCTTCTCTTCTATTGCTAACTCCAGACTTCGCTCCTTTCATCCTGCTGCACCTTGCGCCTGGAGCAAACTACCTTTGTCTGTATGCCAGGTACCTTTTCTGACCCTTTTCAAATCCAGGCTGAAAACTCACCTCTTCGCTGCTACTTTGGATCTTGACTCACCTGATCTCCTTGTGTCTTTACCGTCCCCCCTTGTTTTATCCCCGTCTACACCTTCTGTGTTGTCTGCGCGGTACTGTCTCTTACATATCTGTGCAGCGCTGCGTACGACTTGTAGCGCTACACAAATGCTCAGTAGTAGCAGAAGTAGTAGTATTAGCATGGGTTCACCTAACGCCATCTCAGTAGGTGAAGTTAAGTACGCCTGAGCAAATGCAGCACACACTAGGGGACAGGGCTCTGCATGAACTGTTAAGGAAAATGCTTTCTATTTTCCGATAGTTAACATAGTGGTGTTGCACCTAATGTGCCATAGTTTCAGCACTATTGGAACATTACTTGCAACATCTTAGTGACGGTTAGTAAAAGACCCTCTTAATATTCCAATAAGAACATGCTCACATGTTCTTAGACAATTCTTAGACAAACTGCAGCATGCTGACATACTTCATTGCTACAATGAATATGTTTCTTAATATTGCTGTCGTTTTATAGAGGTTTTAGATATTTTACAAATGGAAAGATTTATATACAATCGATATATAATTTGGGTTTTCTCGTATATATTCCTCCTATAGATTAGACTGTACAGTACATAACAGTATCTTTAAAAATGGTCTTTCCTTATTTACAGGGTGATTAATCTGCCAAAATCCTCTATTTGATGTTTGTTTGTAACCCCTGATGCAAGTAAAATGCTGAAACATGCCTATATTGGATCTTTTGTGAACTGTTTATGCTTTGTTTTATTCTTCATGGATTTGTTTGGAGCAATTAATGTCTGTGGATTTATGGTATGGTCCCCTGTTCTCTCTTTTATCAGTCTTCTATCATTTTGAAGAGTCTCTTCTATCTTGTTTGGCTCTCCACATATATATATATATGAAATATGGCACGGGCTAACTCTTGAGCTACATTAGCCTTCTATAACTTGGAGATATATATTTAAATTCTTTTCCTTAATGCTTTGGGTATTAAAGGAAGAAGTAAATTAAAACAAGTAAATAAATAAATAAATGTAGCTTTAAATAAATTAGCACCAAGTTATTTGCAATCTAATTTGTACAGGTTTATTCCAGCACACTCAATATCATCTGCAAAGCAGCTGGAGCTTTGGATTCCTGACCCAACGGGGACCAATTTGGGTAAAACACATAGCAAAACATTCTGGAATTCATTATGGAATGCTTTGACTCAGTCGATATGGGGAGGGGAAGAAAAATGTTGGTCTTTAGGAAGATGTTAAAAGTGTAAAATTTCAATTAGGTCCTTACCAAGTCATATTAGCTGCACCCTGCAATGGTGTGTTTGTGTCAGGGTGGAGGGGGGAGGATAAGGGTTTACAGATTATTTTATTATTCCTGAATTTTAAGTGGACAGTCTTCATTCTACCCTACAGCACTAATATACCGTATTTATTTGTGTGGATATTGTTGTATTTTTTTGTTATATTAGCAATTTTCTTTTAAAAATGTGTTTAGATCATTCCATTTGTTGTTATAGATTATTGTTATTGTTTTAATTTAAGAATTGTTTATTAAAGACCCTACTTCGATTTTTCTGGAACAGCAGGTTGTAAGTATTCAGGACACTTTTTCGCAAAAGACTGAGAGCATAACTTTAAACAAATAAGTTATCTTATATATATATATATATATATATATATATATATATATATATATTTAGCTAACCTATATTTTAGGGGTCCTTTTAGTAAAGTGTGGTGTGCAGTCAGTGTTGGTTTGGCATGTGTTAAGTGTGTCCCGAAGCATGTGGTGACTGACATCACAGGTCCAGGACAGCACATGCTGAATACAGTGTTAAAAGCACATCATGCATTGGGGAAATGAAGGGGTAGGTTAAGGGTGGAGAGAGGGAGTGGTGAGCATGATGCAGTTAGCGCAGGAGAGAGCACTGTGCTCTACCTGCGCCTCATACAATTCACGTGGGTGCACCTAACACCACCTTAATAGATGGTTTTCAGGTCATTCACAGTAATAGTGCACACTACCACAGTGTATTAAAGTGCTATTCTGTGCGGTAACTGCCCGGGAACATGCTGGCTACACCGTCAGAAGTTAGCGCTTAAGGACTGCAACTATCGCATGTTATTTTTAGCGCTAAACACATGTTAGTTGTTAAATCCTAACACTATTTAGTAAAAGGGCCCCTACATGAAATGGCTGCAAATACATGCTAACATCCATTTAGTTATTCCTGTTATTTGTGCGGTTTACATAAACACATACAACTATACTAACAGTGGCTCAATTTCTTTAGGTGCTATTCTTGGAATACTTGTAACACCACCTCCACATATACAGATGCATTTTGGCCATCTAGCAACTTACACAGCCAAAATTAATTTGATTAATTTATAACAAAGGGAGGTTCAAAGGGAGCACAACTTAAAATTCACTAACATCTCTTACTACTATTATTAATACATTTGTATTGCACTACAAGGCATGCACAGCGCTGTACAGACACACGTTAGAGACAGTCTTTGCTCATCAGAACTTACAATCTAGTCAAGACAGACCACTGAACAACTGGGGACTAGAATATGCCAAGAGGATTGGTAAGAAAACACATAGTTGGAGAGCAGGAGACTACGCGGATCAGGATCTAAAAGCAGCCTCGAAGAGATGAGTTTTCAGCCTGGATTTGAAAAGGGCCAAAGATGAAGCTTGACGTACCAACTCAGGTAGTTAGTTTGAGGCATAAGGAGCAGCAAGATAGAAAGATCAAAGTCTGAAGTTGGCAGTGGAACAGAAGAGCATGGATAGAAGTGATCTGCCAGAAGAGCGGAGTCCCTGGGCAAGGATGTAGGGAGAGATAAGTGAGGAAAGGTAGTGAGGAGCAGCAAAATGAATGCACGTATAGATCAGTAAGAGAAATTTGAAATGGACATGGAAACATATAGGGAGCCAATGAAGCGACTTGAAAAGAGGGGTTTTATGGGCATAGTGAGACTGGTTGAAGCAGCCATGCAGCTGAATTTTGAACAGACTGGAGAGAGATTATTTGAGGGCAAGGAGGAGGACGCAATAGTCCAGATGGGAGGTGAATAAAGAGTGGATAAGCGTCTTAGTAGTGTGTTCAGAAAGGAAAGGGTGAATTTTGCTGATGCTATAGAGAAAGAAGGGACAGATTTTAGCTATCAATTGGATATGTGTGGAGGAGGAGAGGGAGGAGTCAAAGATGACCCCAAAATTGCGAACTGAGAAAACCGGGAGTAGAGCATCATTCACAGAAATATAGGAAGGAGGAAAGGGGAGGTGGGTTTAGGGGGAAAGATAAGAAGCTCATTTTTGGTCAAGTTCAATTTCAAATGGTGGTGAGACATCCAGGCAGCAATGCCAGATAGGCAGGCAGAGATCCAGGCCTGGATTCCCAGAGAGATTTCAGATGTAGAGGGGTAGATATGAGAGTCATCAGTGTAAAAATGGTATTGAAAACCATGGGAGGAGATGAGCACACCAGGGACTGGGTATATAGAGAGAAATGGAGTGGACCAAGACAGAACCTGGGGATACACCAACTGAAAGTGGGATAGCAGTAGAAGAGCATTCACAAGAACGAACACTAAAAGTGCAGCAGAAGAGAAAGAAATAGAATCAGAACAGAACTCTTAAAACTAACTGAGGACAATGTATCAAGGAGAAGGTGGTAGTTGACAGTGTCAAAAGCAGCAGAAGGATCAAGATAGATGAGGATCAAGTAAAGGCCCTTGAATTTGGCCAGGAAATAGTCACCAGACTGTGGCAACAGACATTTCAGTAGAATGTAGAGGACAAAAAGCCAAATTACAATGGATCCAGACGAGCCTGAGAAGAGAGAAAGTCAAGACAACGATGGTAAACTGCATCTTCAAGTAGTTTAGCAATAAAGGGAAAAGGGAGATGGGTCAATAATTAGGTAGGGTCTAGTGAGGGTTTCTTGAGGAGAGGTATAACCACAGCATGCTTGAAGCCTGCAGGTAAAGTTGCAATGGAAAGCAATAGGTTGAGGATATGACAGATGGCAGGAATGAGAGCAAAGGAGATGGGGCTGAGGAGATGGCTGAGTTCGGGGAAGAAAATAAGATATGCGGTTTCCCCTTCAGAGATCTTAGAAAAGGAAGAAAGAGTGGTAGAAACATAGAAACAGAGAACATAGAAACATGACGGCAGAAAAAGATCACAAGTCTGTCCTAGTCTGCCCTTCCATATCAACCACTGCAATAGTCCCCCTTTTTCCTTTAGATGTCCTCTGTGTTTGTCCCATGCTTTTTTGAATTGAGATACTGTCCTCATCTCTATCACCTCCACTGGGAGACTATTCCACACATCTACCACTCTTTCCATAAAGAAATATTTCCGTATATTACTCCTGAGTTTATCCCCTTTCACCCTTAACCTATCTCCCCTTGTAGCAGAGCTTGCTTTCAATCGAAAAAGGCTCTCCTCCTGTGCATTTATGCTACAGATGTATTTAAACGTCTCTATCATGTTTATTTAACTAGGTGTATATACTGCTTTTCTACCAGTCAACTATACAAAAAGAATACTAGTAGTTCCCTCCACCATCCACTATCGTCATTTGTCGGGCATAAACCAAGCGAGAGACAAAACCACTCTGTCACTCACAAATAGTACATGCCCCTTTTTTTGATTAAACCAAAATCATTTTTACACGTGATTTAAAAATCAACCAAAAGAGCAAATCACACTTAACTTATCCACCGCACGACGTGCACGTTTCGGGGCAGTCGCCCCTGTATCAAGTGCCTCCAAGGAAAATGCAGTGTGTATGCCCACCCGCACGTAACTGATAAAAAACGCCGACTTGATGGCTGGTAAAGTAGAGGAGAATCTCTCAAGATTGGCTGACAAAAGACCCGCCTACTAACTCAGAACCAATCACTAAAAAAGGGGAACCCCAACCAAAACGAGGGTCCCTACAGTGAGAGGTGGAATACCAAAATGTCAAAGTCCCAACCAGTCAATGTCCCGATTAAGGCCACCCAGAGCAACCGTATGTAGATTGAAGATGTTTTTGTTAGACTCTGACTTTGTAACAAAGTGGAATCGCATTTGTAATAAATGCAGTTTCGATTTGATTGTCTTGATAATGGAACGAACAGCGCAGGAGGAAAAGACACTTGATGCATTGGTATTGGAGGCTCATGAGACATTGAAAAAATCAGTTGAGACTCCGGTCTTCCAATTGAAGGAGGAAGAGATTAACTGAGAATTGAAAGGTTTTTCTGATTATTTGAGAGCCTTCAAAAATCGCAAGTATCAGGGGGATAAATCAGACTATGATGCTGGACATGTATACTACTGGATGTATGATTCTGATCCTGATGTTGAACAGAAAAAGGTGACTTTTGATGTCTCTTCGGATGATACCGAGGAAGAGTCCTCAACAACTTCTAACAAACAAAAATCGAGGAATCCTTCGGTTTTTCGAGGGGCTAGGTCTCGGGGGCGCCGACCGCGGAGGACCGAGTCCTACCGGGAGGGGGATCCCCCGTTCACCCGACAGAGAGCCAAACAGTTTCACGATCTTTAGTGGTGAATTTGACTGATCGACCCCTGGATTTGTCCCTAGAACAGACTTTAAATTTGGGTTTATCCTTTATTCCGATGGTGGACTATGATTCCTTTACCATGCGTGCGGCGTTACAAAGATTCTTTCGAAAGTTGCATGTTTTATGCTTTTTTGCGACTGAGCGGTGTGAGCAGCGCAATCCGGTTCTTCCATCGGTGGTGACACCTATTTCTACATGGATGCCCCCCGGTGCACCTGATCCAACTATAGCCACCTATCAATCTTTGGTGTTGCGGGATTTGGATATCAGTGAGAGAAAGTTTGGGAAGTGGGGTCGTAATACCACACGTGCTGACCAGAGGAGTTTGACTGCTTTGTCTTCTGATAGTTCCATCACAATTCGGAGTGCAGACAAAGGGGGGGCTATTGTGTTGTGGGATACGGAAGTATATCTTTCAAAATTAAGAACCCATGTGTTGGATGAGTTGGTTTATCACAAACTTGATCGGGATCCAACATTGGAGTTGAAAGAGGAGATTTGGGTCATTCTTATGCTGGCATTTTCTAAGGGGTGGATCACCTCGCGGGAACTTCGGTTTCTAATTATCCCCTATCCTAATTTATTTTGTGCCAAAAATACATAAATCTTTGGTTGATCCACCAGGCCGGCCTATCGTTCCGTGTAGGGGATCGCTTTTGGAACCGTTGTCAAAATATTATGATGTGTTTCTACAAAAGGAGGCCGCTCGGGTTCGCTCATTTCTCCAGGATTCCACACATTTTTTGTCGTGTCTTCAACAACTGGTACTACCCCCTTCTGAGATTTATATTGTGACCCTTGATGTCGTCTCCCTATACACGAATGTGGACCAGGGGGAATCTTTGACCCTTCTTCAATCCAAGTTTCAGCATGCTCCAGAGCATGTTCCCAGGGCTTTTTTGCTGGAGATGGTGTCTTTGGTACTTACTCGAAGTTATTTTTTATTTGAGGGAGAGTTTTTTCAACAAATCTATGGGCTAGCAATGGGGGCTAGAGTGGCACCCTCGATTGCTACGTTATACATGGCAGACATTGAAGAATGTTACATCTATCCCTCTCAATATTTTGCCAATGTGGCCATTTGGAAACGTTTTTTGGATGATATCTTCTTTGTTTGGACATCTGATGCTACTTCCTTGAATGAGTTTATTACTTGGCTTGGGACTTTAAAACCCCGTATCCAGTTTACTGCCCATATTGCTTTGGACCGTCTGGAGTTTTTGGATATGGTGGTTTACCGGGAAGACACTTAGCTGTTGACAACTTTATACTGCAAACCGGTCCAGAGGAATTGTTTATTGAAATATACTAGTTTCCATCCGGAACCCCTTCGAAAAGGTTTACCATATGGTCAATTTTTATGGATTCGGCGTCTTTGTACATCTATCGCTCAGTTTAAATTTCATGCGGTGGATTTGTGGAACCGTCTTATTGATAGAGGCTACCCCAAGTCAGTTATTTCCCATGCTTACCATAGGGCCTTATACTCCCATCGGGAGTGTTTTTTGGATGCCAACATATCTGTGCCATCTACGGCACAAAGACCTGTTGAGGATTCTACTGAAATTTCGACCGATATGTTGACTGGCATATTACCATACATGTGCCATTCACGGGAAGTGACTCATATTCTTAAGAAACATTGGTCAATTCTTTCACTTAACCCTTGTTTCAATAAACCCTTACGGATTACGTTCTCTTGGGGGTGTAACCTACGGGATTGGTTGGTTAAATCTGCAACGTTGGTGGACAGACCTTTTTGTCCAGGGACCAGATCGGGTTTTCATTCAGCATGCAATAACTGTGTGCATTATCCTGCTACAATTTTGGGATCTTCTTTTTCAGATTTATCATCATCTCGGCATTATTTTCGTCGATGGCAGACCTCCTGTATGTCCCAATTTGTGGTGTACTTCTTGGATTGTCCTTGCCCCTTACGTTATATAGGGAGCACAACCCGGTTGGTTAAGGTTCGTTTGGGAGAGCATGCCTCACGTCTCTGGCAGGAGGTTTTGACAACCCCACTGGTGAAACACTGTTTGGATTTCCATCACTCTTTTGCCAAGTTAAAATGGACTGTGATAGATCACGTTCCCCTGGACCCTCGGGGTGGGGATCGTATTGCAAGGTTAAGCAGACTGGAACAACGCTGGATTTTCAATCTACATACGGTTGCTCTGGGTGGCCTTAATCGGGACATTGACTGGTTGGGACTTTGACATTTTGGTATTCTACCTCTCACTGTAGGGACCCTCATTTTGGTTGGGGTTCCCCTTTTTTAGTGATTGGTTCTGAGTTAGTAGGCGGGTCTTTTGCCAGCCAATCTTGAGAGATTCTCCTCTACTTTACCAGCCATCAAGTCGGCGTTTTTTATCAGTTAGGTGCGGGTGGGCATACACACTGCATTTTCCTTGGAGGCACTTGATACAGGGGCGACTGCCCCGAAACGTGCACGTCGTGCGGTGGATAAGTTAAGTGTGATTTGCTCTTTTGGTTGATTTTTAAATCACGTGTAAAAATGATTTTTGTTTAATAAAAAAAAGGGGCATGTACTATTTGTGAGTGACAGAGTGGTTTTGTCTCTTGCTTGGTTTATGCCCGACAAATGACGATAGTGGATGGTGGAGGGAACTACTAGTATTCCTTTTGTATAGTTCTATATTTGAATACTATTTTGGGTGCTTGGCATTTCTTTGTTGATTTCTACCAGTCAAAGCAGTGTAGCTTCAGGTAACAATCTCTTTTGGTGCTTTAGTTTAAAAGTGGGAAATATTTTCTTTAGTGGGGTGGGTTTAAAACTCTGCTTTAGTGTCTTTCTCAGCTCTTTGAAGCTACTGACACCTCATCAGGTGTTAGTTCCCTCCCCACACATGAAGGGACCCTACTGGACTTGGTGCTTACCAATAGTAAAAATGTTTCTGATGTTATACTGGGAAATCATTTCACAGCCAGTGGTCACCAAATGGTGTGGTTCAGTATTAAGAATAGGGCTGTTAGAATCCATTCAAAAGTGAGGGTCTTAGACTTTAGGAAAACAATTTTTGCCAAGATAGGCTAGTACCTCAGGGAGTCGTTAGCGGGCTGCAAACAGCTGGGGGATGAAGAAAAGCAGTTGGAATAATTGAAAGGGGATATTTTAAGGGCAAGACAAACCACCCATCTGGGCAGCAGCAGAATGGGACAGTGTTGATGGCGGAGGATCACATTTCTGTGACAACGGCAACAACACTAAACTTAAACTGTGCAGAGGAAAGGCTGGTAATCTACTTCTGTATCTTGCCATGAATACCCAATGGATAGTCACAACAAAACAAATTGCACTATAGTGCTGGAAAATGAGACCCCAGGTCAGAAGGCACTCAACTAGCTACTGGGGAAGAGCTGAAGACTTTTCAGAGTAAAGCCAGCATTTATGATGTGGTTGGATCAAAGCCCTCGGGACATCTGACTGCTGATGTAACTGCACATGAAATGAGAGTCAGAAGCTGTAAAGATGTCTTGCATATTGGAACATGGAACGTATGAAGCATGAACCAATGGAAGTTGGAGGTAGTCAAGAATAAAATGGAACGTGTACAACTTGATCTGTTGGGTGTCAGCAAACTGAAATGGACTGGCATCGGGCACTTTGCATCAGATGATCACATGGTCTACTATGCTGGAAATGAAAGACAAAGAAGAAATGGTGTTGCATTTATAATAAAGAAGAAACTTGCAAGAACTGTAATGAAATAGAATGCAGTCAGTAAACGCTTAATCTCTATTCGTCTATGAGGAATGCCTATAAACCCAACTATAATTCAAGTATATGCCCCAACAACAGCTGCAGAAGAGGATGAAATTGAAGAGTTCTATGAAAATGTTCAAGCTGAAATTGACAGAACATGCAAACAGGATATCCTGATAGTCATGGGTGACTGGAACGCAAAACTTGGCAACAAAGAAGAAGGCAAAGTGGATGGAAAATATGGACTTGGCAACAGAAATGAAGCTGGAGAAAGACTGATAGATCATCTTGCATAATTCTATTCATCTCAAACACCTTCTTCCATCAACACAAGCGGTGACTGTACACATGGACTTCAACCAATGGATTGCACAAAAATCAAATTGACTACATCTGTGGAAGTCAACGATGGAAAACTCTATAACATCAACAAAGACAAAACCTGGAGCTGACTGTGGTACAGATCATCAACTACTAGTATGCAAACTCAAGCTAAAGTTGAAAAAAAGCAAACCACTCATGAATGCAGCAAAATATGACCTTGAGAATATACCACTGGAACTTAAAGACTGCCTTAAAAATTGATTTGCTGCTTTAGATACAAATGGCAGAGCTCCAGAAGAGTTATGGAATGACATCAAGAAGGTTGTGTTGGAAGAAAGTGAGAAGACTCTACAAAAGATGAAAAAGCAAAAACGGCCAAAATGGATGATGGAAGAAACTCTGAAAATTGCCCAGAAACGCAGAGAAGCTAAAGCCAGAGGAGAAAAAAAGACAATCGCAAAACTCAACAGAGATTTCCAATGTGCAGCAAGACAGGGCAGGAAAAGTACTACAATGACGCATGCAAGGAAATAGAAGCAGAAACTATTAGAGGAAGAACAAGATCGGCTTTCCTAAAGTTACGAGAGTTAAAGTAAAAATTCCAGCCTCAAATTGGAATGTTACTAGATGCTCAAGGTTCTATGATGAATGATGCTGAGAAGATCAAGAAAAGGTGGAAAGAATATACAGGGTTTTTATATGATAAAGATCAAGTGGACCAACAGCCATTTCAATCTGTACCTTATGATCTGGAACCATTGGTGATGAAAGAAGAAGTTGAAGCAGCATTCAAAGCCTTATCAAAGAACAAAGAACCAGGCATTGATGGAATTCCCATAGAAGTATTACAGCAATCTGATGCAGCTGCTACCATACTTACAAGGCTTTGCCAAGAAATTTGGAAAACAACATCATGGCCAAGTGACTGGAAAAGATCTGTGTTTATACCAATACTAAAGAAAGGTGATCCAACTGACTGTGGAAATTATTGCACAATCGCTCTGATCCCACATCCCAGCATTATTCTACTGAAGATTATTCAACAGAGACTACAACCATACCTGGAACAAGAACTACCTGAAGTGCAAGCAGGGTTCTGGAAAGGGCGAGGAATGAGAGACATCATCGCGGATATGAGATGGATCCTTGAAAAGACTAAACAATATTAAAAGGATATCTATTTGTGCTTTATCGATGATAGCAAGGCTTTTGACTGTGTAAACCATGAGAAACTCTGGGCCACATTAAGAAGCATGGGTATACCAGAACACCTGATCGTTCTCTTGCACAATCAAGAAGCAACAGTTCGAATGGAACAAGGAGAAACAGAATGTTTTAAAATAAGCAAACATGTAAGACAAGGCTACATACTTTCCCCCTACCTGTTTAATTTATATGCAGAACAAATCATCAGAGAAGCAGGATTGTATGAAGACAACATAGGTGCGAAGATTGGTAGAAGACTCATCAACAACCGTCGCTGTGCTGATTTCTGGCTGAAAGTGAAGATAATCTCAGACATTTGCTTCTCATTATCAAAAAACATAGGGGCTTGTTTACAAAGCCGCAGTAGTGGTTCGCGATCGTTATTGGAGCCGTGGCCCCATTGAAATCAATGGGGCCGCGGCTCCGATAACGATCGCGAACCGCTACTGCGGCTTTGTAAACAAGCCCCATAGTCTCAAAATGGGTCTGCACCTTAATATAAAGAAGACAAAGATCATGACAACTGGCAAAATCAACAAGTTCATCATAAATTGAAATTGTGGACAACTTTAACCTACTTGGATCAACTATCAATAAAGAAGCAACAAGCAATCAAGAAATCAGATGATGCATTGCTCTTGGCAGAATGGCTTTGAAAGACCTAGACAAGATTCTCAAGAGCAGAGATGTGTCTCTCCATACAAAGATTTGATTTGTTCAAGCCATGGTATTTTCAATAATTACTACGGTCACTACTAGAGTGTCCTAAATCAATAAAGCAAAAAAAAAAAAAAAAACCACTCAACTATAACAAAAAGTAGGCTTATATCCAATTATGGAATCAATTTATCAAAACATTCGCTGTTAAACACCATCAAAATATTCTTTATAGAAGAAGGTCTCAGCATTAAACAGGCCAGTGTATTCTGTGACATATAAATCACTAACAACGATTCTCACATGCCCCAGTCACATCAACGACCTTCTCTATAAAAAAAACAAGTAGGTCCAGGAACATCGCATAAAAACAAACATCCTGAAAAGAACATCATTTGACGCGGTCATTCCAACCCCAACGCCTCACAACAAGAGCTTACAAGCGTTTCACATATCTTCTCGCTTCTTCAGGGGGACACTGGTACCTAAACAAGCCTAGATGTCAGACGCACGCGTTTGTTTGAAGCTGAATTGTGAGTTCTACAGCTGGTTGTGTGCGTGTGAGAAGGTCGTTGATGTGTCTGATAATACCATTTTTGCCCTTCCTCTTCTCACTAACATATCTGAAAAATGTCTTATCTCCCCATTTATTTGCATTGCCTGTTTCCTTCTCTTTTTGCATCTTTGCTTTCCTGACTACTTTGCTAGCTTCTCTAAGTTTTTCCAAATATAGATGCCTGTCTTCCTCTCTCTGTGATCTCTTGCATTTCATGAAGGCCTCCCTCTTTTTCTTCACCATTTCAGCTACTTCTTTCAAAAAACATAGCGGTCTCCTTTTCCTTTCACCTTTATTTATCATTTTAACAAAAAGGTTGGTTGCCCTTAAAAAATCCCCTTTCAGTTTTACCCACTGCTTTTCTACATCCCCCAGCTGATCCCATCCTGCTAACGACTCCTTGAGGCATTGGCCCACCTTGGCAAAGTTAGTTTTCCTAAAGTCTAAGACCCCTGCTTTTGAATGGATTTTATCAGCCCTAGTCCTAATACTGAACCACACCATTTGGTGATCACTGGCTGTGAAATGATCTCCCACTATAACATCGGAAACACTTTCACCATTGGTAAGGGCCAAGTCCAGTATGGCCCCTTCATGTGTGGGTTCTGCTACCAGTTGCCTGAATATTTCTCCCCGTAGAGAATCCAGTATCTCCTTACTTCTAGATGATATTGCAGCAGGGATGTGCCAATCAACATCTGGCATATTGAAATCCCCTATCAGTAGTATGTCCCCTTTCCTGGCAATGCTGCATATGTCCTCAATTAACTCTCCATAGACCTCTTCTTCCTGTGATGGAGGTTTGTATATCACGCAAATGCAAATAGAATTCTCTTTCCCTCTTTCTAGTTTAACCCACAGTGCCTCCTCTCTCCCTTTCAATCCCTGTATTTCCATAGCTTTAATATAATGTTCTACATATAGTGCCACTCCTCCTCCCCTTCATCCTACTTTGTCATTTCTGAATAAAGTATAGAGGTAGAGTTTGATGGGAGAATCTGGGAATGAAGCGGAGATGGAGATGACCTCATGGGGAAGTTGAGTACAATCTTGTGGACTTTGTCATGGAAACAGCGAAAGTCTGTGCAGAAAGAGAAGGAGGGGTTGGAGGCATAGGCACCTTGAAGAGAGAGTTGAGAGTTGTAAAGAGATGCAAGAATCACAGGCAAGAGAGTTAGTCAGGTGGACATTGTAATCTTGTTTGGCGAATCCTATGGCTTACTGGAAAGAAGTTAGCATGAATTTGATGTGTAGAAAGTCCACAAGGGTGCAGAATTTAAATCAAATGCACTCAGCTGAGTGGACACAGGAACATAGGTAGTGGGGTTTTTAGGGCAGCCAGGGCTGAGGTACAGCAGGTACATGTGGCATGGAATGAGCAAAAGCATGCAGAACAGAGGAGAGTGCAGCATTATCAGAAGATACTGCCTAGTCAAAAGACTTAGATAAATTATGGAGGAAAGAGGTGATGAGACAGTAGTGAAGTGAGCTGATAGGTCAATAACATAAAGATTCCTAAAGAGGTTGGATGAGATTGGGGAGACTGATGTGGGGAGTGATGAAGAGTGAAGCTTAGCAAGTTATGGTCAGATAAAAGGAACAGAGAAGAGCAACCAAAATGGTAAAGGGGATGGAAGGCTTAAAAGGTTAGGGCTTTTCAACCTGGAAAAGAGATGGCTGAGGGGAGAAATGATAGAGGTCTATAAATTAATGAATGGAGTAAAATGGGCAAACATACATTGGTTGTTTATGCTATCAAACAGTAGAAAGATTAGGGGACATGTAATGAAGCTACAATGTAACCTATTTAAGACTAATAAAAGAAAATATTTTTTCACTCAATGCGTAATCATACTCTGGAATTCATTACCGCAGGATGTAGTGAAGGCTTTTAGTGTAGCTGGGATTAAAAAAAAGTTTGGGCAACTTCCTGGAGGAAAGGTCCATAAATCATTATTAAAGAGGACCCAGGAAATCCACTGCTTGCCCCGGGACAAGCATTGTGCAATCTGTGTTCCTTTTTTGGAACCTGCCAGGTACTTGTGACCTGTATTGGTCACTGTTGGAAACAGGATACTGGGCTTGATGGATGGTCAATAAATGACAGCTAACCAAAGAGGTAGTGGAGTAAAAAGGAGGATGGAAAAGGAGGTAAAGGGGTGAGCCTGAGGGAGAAGTAAGGTTTGAAATTGGCAGGAATGAGAGAGTAGAAACCCAATACCACCACCACATCCAATGGAATGAGGCATATGGGAGAACTGGTAGCCGCCATGACAGATTGCCGAGACTGAAGCTGAGTCTTCAGGGAGATGCCAGTTCTCAGTTAGGGCAAGATGATGGAGTGTAATAGAAATAAAGGGGTCATGAATAAAGGCAAGATTATTTGAGATAGAGTGTGCATTCCACAAGGCACATGAGAAAGGGAGAGAGGCAGAGGAAAGGAGAGGGAAATGAATATGATTTGAGGAGTTGCGTGTGGACTCCAGAGACTCTGGAGACCCATATCATAAAACCATTCTCAGTAGTACACTCTGTGCAGTTAGCCTGAAATTTGGTAGGGTCCTTCACAGGCTAGCCCATAGTCCCTCATCCTTGTCTCTTCAGCTTGCACTGACCTTCCTTTGCTTGTCTTTGTACATGTCTGACAGACAAATCTGATTGATTTCTTTGACTGGGTGACCAGGGAGTTGGACCGAGGGAGAGCTCTAGATGTGGTGTATTTAGATTTCAGTAAAGCCTTTGACACTGTTCCTCACAGGCGACTTATAAACAAACTGAGCACCCTAGGGATGGACCCTAAAGTTACTGCTTGGGTTAGAAATTGGTTGGGTGGGAGGCGACAAAGAGTACAAGTAAATGGAGCTCACTCTGAGGAGAAGGATGTTACCAGTGGTGTGCCCCAGGGATCTGTCCTTGGTCCGATTCTTTTTAACATCTTTGTTAGTGACATAGCAGAAGGGCTGTCGGGTAAGGTTTGCCTCTTTGCAGATGATATCAAAATCTGCAATAGAGTAGACAGCCAGGAAGGTGTAGATAACATGAGGAGGGATCTAGCTAAGCTTGAAGAATGGTCTAGAATTTGGCAGCTGGGATTTAATGTTAAAAAATGTAAGGTTATGCATTTGGGCTGCAGCAATCCAAGGGAGCAATATAGTATAGGGGGGTGAAGTACTTTTGTCCACTAAAGAAGAGCGGGACCTAGGTGTGGTTGTGTCTGATGATCTTAAAGTAGCTAAACAGGTAGAAAAGGCAACGGCAAAAGCTAGAAGGATGCTTGGGTGCATACGGAGAGGAATGGCTAGCAGAAAAAAGGAGGTGATAATGCCGCTGTATAAGTCTTTGGTGCAACCTCATTTGGAGTATAGTGTGCAATTCTGGAGACCGCACCTTCAAAAGGATGTGAACAGGATGGAGTCGGTGCAGAGGGTGGCAACTAAAATGATTAGTGGGCTTCATTATAAAGCATATGAGGACAGACTTAAGGATCTTAATATGTACACCTTAGAGGAAAGGCGGGATAGAGGTGATATGATTGAGATGTTTAAATACCTCCGTGGCATAAATGTTCAGGGAGAGAGCCTCTTTCAATTGAAAGCAAGTTCTGCTATGAGGGGACATGGGATGAGGGTGAAAGGAGATAGATTCAGGAGTGATATGCGGAAATATTTCTTTACGGAAAGAGTAGTGGATCCATGGAATAGTCTCCCAGTGGAGGTGGTAGAGATGAGGACAGTAACTGAATTCAAAAAAGCATGGGACCAACACAGAGGATCTCTAAAGGTAAAAAGTGGACTGTTGTAGTTGTTGATATGGAAGGACAGACTAGATAGGCCATGTGGTCTTTTTCTGTCATCATGTTTCTATGTTTCTATGTCTGCCATTCCTCCTCTCTGGTGACGGTGCCCCCTTCTGCGCATGCCTATGCCCCCTAGGCACCTCAGTCAGGTACCATCTAATCATATAATTTGCCGGATCCTGCCTTCTTGATGCTCCTCCGCTTCCCCCATTCTTACTTGTGATCAGTCACTTCATGCAGAGCTCTTCGGAGTAATACGTTTTTGATTCGGGATCTCTCCCTCCACTCCCATCTTGACCTTCTCTTTCTGACAGAGACATGGCTAAGGGATGGTGAAGATCATCTCCTCGGACGCTGTCACCCTCCCAGCTTTTCGGCCTTAGCCACCCCCACCTAGGGCGTGCTGGGGGGCGGTGTGGCTGCCCTGTATCACTCCTCCTTACTTCTCACCCAGCTCTCATCACCCATTTTTCATTACCCTGAGTCCCTTCTCCTGTCTGCACTAATCCCCCCTATCTATTTTCTCCTTCTTTATGTGCCACCCTCCCTGTAATTTTTATATGCTAAACACAAATATGACAGTGAAATTGCAAAGTTGGCTCTAGTTTTTTTGTAATCTACAAGAATTAATGTTTACATCACGAAATGCATGTCAATAGTAAATATAATAGGCCTTTGGTTAATACCTTTAAAAAAACAAGTCATAGACTACTTCTTAGATTTTTTCGCCTGTCTCTTGTACAGCTTCTCTGGGGAGTGTCCAGCAGTAGTCAGCCAGCATTGTAGTGGACCATTTTCCCTGGTATCTTTGCTCCATCATTGTGATATCCTGGTGAAAACGTTCGCCCTGTTCATCACTAACCGTACCACAGTTGTCAGGAAAGAAATCGAGATGGGAATCAAGGAAATGGATCTTTAGAGACCTAGTGCAGTCAAGTTTCTGATACTGCATCAGCATGTCTTCTACTAGTTTCTTGTAGTTTTCTGCCCTAACATTCCCAAGAAAGTTTGTTGACACTAGGCAAAAAGCATTCCATGCTTGTTTCACATCACCCTTCAGCAAGTTGTTGAACCGGTCATCTTTGAAGAGCTCTCGAATCTGAGGACCCACAAAAACTCCCTCTTTAATCTTTGCTTCCCTGAGTCGAGGGAATTTTTCATGCAGGTATCGGAAAGCTGGCGAAGAGTGGTCCATGGCTTTCATGACATTTTTCATCAAACCTAGTTTGATGTGAAGGGTGGTAGCAGGATTTTGTGAGCCTCAACCAGACATGGGTACTGGATATTCTTCTCTCCAACTGTTACATTTTGTCTGCGATTCCATTCCTTCCGCAAGTAGTGCCAATCTCTTGTTCGGCTATCCCACTCACATAAGAAACACATGTATTTTATATATCCCTGCTGCAGTCCCATTAAAAGGGCAACTACCTTCAAGTCACCACAGAGGTGCCAGCTGTACTTGTTATTGTTAATGGAAGTCAGTAGATGCTTTAATTATTGTATGTCGCTTTCATACATTTGAAACATTTGCTTCTCACAATCAAAGAACATAGCCTCAAAATGGGCCTGCACCTTAATGTAAAGAAGACAAAGATCATGACAACTGGCATAATCAACAGGTTCATCGTTGAAGGAGAATAAATTGAAATCGTGAACAACTTTAACCTACTTGGATCAACTATCAATAAAGAAGCAACAAGCAGTCAAGAAATCAGACAACGCATTGCTCTTGGCAGAATGGCTATGAAAGAACTAGATAAGATTCTCAAGAGCAGAGATGTCTCTCTCCATACAAAGATTCAACTTGTTCAAGCCATGGTATTTTCAATAACATCATGTGGATGTGAAAGCTGGACAGTGAGAAAGATAGACAGGAAGAAAATTGATGCCTTTGAATTATGGTTCTGGTGGCGAATACTGTGTATACCATGGACTGCCCGAAGAACAAACCAGTCGGTACTAGAGCAGATCAAACCTAAGCTTTCTTTAGAAGCTCAGATGACAAGACTTCAAATTTCATACTTTGGACACATCATGCGAAGAGAGAGATCATTAGAGAAAGACATCATGCTTGGCAAGATAGAAGGTCAACGCAAAAGAGGAAGGCTAGCAATGAGATGGATCGATACAATAGCAGCAGCTACGGGTACCAGTCTGTCACCAATGAGCCGCCTGACTCAAGACCGAACACAATTTAGGATAGCTATCCAGAGGGTCGCCATGAGTCGACTCCGACTCGACGGCACTTAACAACAACAATAACATGTCGCTTTCATGTAGACGGCATGCGCTACTGGAATAGATGGAAGACGGTTTCCATTGTTCAAAAGAACATCCTTCAGACTCAGTTTCGAAGAGTGTATAAATAGTCTCCAGTCTTGTGGGTCATGAGTGATTTTTAAGGCATTCATGAGGCTTTCAATATTGGAACAGAATACCAGATTACTTTCCTTTCTGAAGAAAGGCTCCAACTGCTGGTGGCACTTTCGATATGAAGTAATGTTGACATCTTCTTCTAGAAGATTCAATTGTTGGAGTCTTGATCCTAGCAATTCTGCCTTGTTCTTGGATAAGTCCAAATCACAAACCAGGTCATTTAGTTCTTCCTGTGTTATTCTGTGTGGAGTTGATATGCATCCCAGTGAAAATCTGGGTCACTGCATGCTGACGGACCAGAAGAAGAACAGGTCGGCTCACCCTTGTCCTCATCAGATGAATCAAGAGAATATGCTGATGGAGGTTCTGGAATAGAAAGTCCCTCACTATGTGGAACTGGTCTCTATGCAGACGGAATGTTTGGGTAGACTATGCTTGACTTCTTTTGCTTCGTTATTCCGCTGGAAAGAGGAGGAACCAAGTAGAAGTAACAGACATTTATGTGGTTGCTTGGCTCTCTCCACACCATGGGGACTGCAAACGGCATTGATGGTTTTTTGCAATTCAACCACTGTGAAAGCTGTGTTGTACATGTAGCGCAGCACATATGCGGTGCCCAAGGCTTGTCTTGGTCACCAATCTTGCATCCGAAGTAAAGATGATATGCCTTCTTCAGTTGAGAAGTGATACTTTTCTTCTGGTTGGCAAATGTCACTTCCCCACAAATGTAGCAGAAATTGTCAACGGTATTAACGCACTTTCGCGGCATTACTGTTCTGTATTGTACCTAAATGGCTAAAATTATATGATTAATAAAAGTTACATGTAACAGTAGCTTAAACTGTCTCGCACACAGTCTGAAATATTTTAAATGCTCAACCTTCCCGACTGCGTATAGTACACTGTTGATGTCAGATGGCTTCAGCAGCCGTCTGGCAGTAGTATTGCATTGCATCAGAAAATGATGCAATCAGCTCTGGATGATGTGTGCATGCTGGTATTATGCAATGTGATGCAATATTACATCATTCAAGGCTTATTTGGGATGTTGTTGATGTCCTACTGGATAAATTTACACGGTGAAACGTCAAAAATGAACTAAATGCAATATCTTCAAAATGAGAGCCAATACATTTTTTTTAATGTTACATTCGTGTTCAGCTCACCAAGATACTACAGATTAGGGCTTTTTAAAGTCAGTAACGATTTCAATGTTGACCAGTGTAATCAATTCAGTTTGAACAGAAGAACCACATTCCCACTACAGTAAAATTAGACACACTTGTGATCAATTGTCATACTCATATGACTCAAATCAACTAAGGAATGATGGCTCTAATTTTTATTTTATTTTATATTTATGAAATTTTACATATAAATCAAGAAAGTTACATAACCATTCTTGCAGAAACAGAGCATACATAATGAAAAATACTCAAGGAGTGGAGGAGTGGCCTAGTGGTTGGGGCAAGGTACTTCAGGCCAGAAGGTCGGGGGTTCAAATCCCACTAGAGGACAGCAACCTTGGGCCAGAAGGACTGGGGTTTCTAGTCCCACAGGTGCTCCTTGTGGTCTTGGGCAAGCCACATAACCCTCCATAGCCCATGTTCCCTGTAAAATAGTTATCTCCAAGTTATAATGCCCTGTTCAATGTAATTTCAGTTTGTTCAATGTAAACCACACTGATGCAGAATAGCACAGTATATAAGAGAATGTAAATAAATAAATAATAAAATAAGACAAAACCAGAGTATTCCTTCAAAGTAATAATCATAAGCATTGCCAGGTGGCACTATATGCCAGCTCTCCCTAGACCACTATAAAAGGGGAGAATAGTCACAATCCATAAACACAACACAAAAGAAAAAGGCAACAGTCATCATTCAGAACCACAACCTATGGCTCTAATATTTAAAATGGCCACATTCACTCCCTATTCCATTTTCACAATGCCGAAGACAAGAGATGCCTGAGACCATCAGAAAAGTCATAATTGCCAAACATCAAACTTCAATGGGGCACAAGGCCATCACCAAAGACCATGGGATTCCTGTGTCTACAGTTTGCAATGCTATTAAGAAGTTTTCTGCTCATGAAACTATCAAGAACCTCAGAGGACGTGGTGGGAAGAGGAAAATTAATCCAACAAGTCTTTGAAGGTTAGTGCGAACTGTTGGAAAAACACCATGTACAACATCCAAAGAGCTTAAGGCTAACCTGGAGCAATCTGGAGTAGTGGTTTCAAGCTGCACCATATGCCACACACTCAACAAAGAAGGACTTCCTGGGCGAAGGCCAAGGAGGACCCCACTGCTCAAAAACAAACATTAAAAGGTACACCTGATCTTTGCCTAAATTCACCTTGAGAAACCACAGTATTTCTGGGAAAATGCTCTGTAGACAGATGAAACCAAACAGGCTCTTTGGCAATGCAAACCAGTGATACATTTACAGGTGAAGAAATGAAACTAATAAGGAAAAAAAATGCCCTTCCTACAGTTAAATTGGTGGAGGTTCCATAATGTTGTGGGGTTGTTTTGCTGCCTCAGGAACTGGAGTCCTGGAACGTATCACAGGAATCATTAAGTCAGAGGACTACCAAGGTATTTTGGAGTGAAATGTGCTTTCTAGTGTCAGAAAGCTAGATCTGCATCGA
The DNA here is from genome assembly GCA_033557465.1 of Ichthyophis bannanicus. NCBI lineage: Eukaryota > Metazoa > Chordata > Amphibia > Gymnophiona > Ichthyophiidae > Ichthyophis > Ichthyophis bannanicus. The sequence continues at coordinate 1,185,431,974 of CM066033.1, forward strand.
AGGCCATGAGTCCTCCAGCAGGACAATGACCCAAAACATACATCCAAAAGTGCAAAAGAATAGTTAAAAAAGAAAAAAATGGACTGTTTTAAACTGGTCAGCAATGAGTCCTGATCTCAATTCAATTGAGAACCTTTGGAAAGAGCTGAAATCTGCCATTGCTAAAAGGAATCTTGAATATGAGCTGGAACAAATCATATTTGAAGGGTAGGAGAAACTACCAGCAGACAGATGTGCAAAACTTAGAGATGGCTACAAGAAATGTTTAGAGGCTGTCATCACTGCCAAGGGTTGTGCAACCAAATATTAGTGAAAGGTGCCATTAATCCTGTCAAGGTCGTATTTTGTTTTTTTCTCAGAAATTACTACATCTAAGTTGCACAGACATTTTTTTGTTATATACCTTTGAACATACTATTAAAATATTATGATGACATACAGTTGGAATATTTCCATTTATTTCTCAAGATATTGTACCCAACATACCTAAAATACAAGGGTGCAATAATGTTGACCATAACTTTATGATTCATGGAACTGGAGGGGTGCTTAACGCAGTGCTTGGGACACACTGCCTCCATTGTATGCATATCTATTTCATGCATATTCATTGTGGCTATCCTGACAACTTGACTGGCTTGAGAGCCCCTGCTTTATAAGGAATGAAGCACTCACAGATCCATGGATGAGTGGTTTATTTGTTGCCAGTCAACAAGGACAAATACCAGGCAACGTAAAGGCTGGCAGTATTAATTAGTATGTTCTAATTAGTGTACAGCAATATTGTAACTACTTTGGGTAAATCACTTAGCCTTTCAATACTCAAACTTAGTGCCCTCTTTACTGAGGTGCACTATGGCAGTAATGCATTTTACTAGCCAATTAATGAATATTGTTTGGAAATGTGCTTTACATGCCTAAAAATGAAGCCTAGCAGAAAATAAAAATTAAGCCGAACCTGTGTTAAAAATATTGAGCTGTTCTACATGCAAATGCATGCTATACAGCTCATTAATATGCACAATAAATAACATGGCTTGTAGCAAGCTTCATTATTCATGGAAAATTAAGAACAGCTCCAGAGGTGTTCATTTTTTACCAGAAGCATCAGCCTGCCAATGTAAAATCCAGGACTCCCAGGGATGAAGTTAAAGGGGCTGGAGAATTTAAAAAAAATAGTCTCTTTCACCCCTCTGATCCCTTGTAGAAAAAACTTAGGCATCTCACCTGCACCCCTCACCTCTCTTATATTTGCAGCATGACCCTTAGCTATAGTATCATAGTGTCATATTTGAAAATGGAGCTGCCGGCTACAGCAACTGGGGATTGATTAAGGCATCAGGGATACCCCAGTAAGTGCCCAGTGGCAGGGAATGTGTGTATTGGGAGTGTATTGGGATGCTCCAAATCAGGCCCGTAACAAGTCATAACTGTGCCCTGTTCAACTTGCAAACCTGGCATCCTCCCAGTAACATCAGACTTTTGTCATTTGCCCCCCCCCCCCCCCAAAAAAAAGAAAATCCCTGCCCCCAAGTCTGAAGTGGCCCACAGGCAGAACCGATCCAACTATCAGGCAATCTAAGTGGTCACCTAGGTTGGTGACTTCTGAGGGAGCAATAACAAGGAGGGACAGTACTTCTCTTGCAGCTGGAGGGTTGCTGTTAACTGCTACATGTCTCGCCTACCTCCTCAGCTACAGGGGGGTCCAGAAACTGACTGCTGTGCTACCTACTGGATGGGGAAAAGTTGCATCAGAAGCTTATGCCGTGGTTCCACAGATAGCTCTACTGGGACTTTAATGCCGGCAGTGAAGGCATGTTCTGAGCACATCTTTGCAGCCCAGAATGTCATGATGCTAATCTCACGTACACTGCGAGATTAGCATCAAGACATTCTATTCCACAAGGACTCTTTTAAAACAGGCTTGCACTGCTGGTACTGAAGTCCCAGTAGAGCGAACTGCGGGGCCACAGCATAACTTTCTGTTGCATCACCTGGCCCCAGCCCCGCAGAATCAGACTGATGGGACCTTGGGATCCCTACCAGCCACGTCGCTCATCTTGAATGTGAGGACTCAGAATCCCCAACCTCCTCTGCCCCATCAGCCAGCCCCATCTGCCCTCCTGCTCCTCAAAATTGTGTGGCTCAGTATCCTGAAAAATCTTCTAAATTTCACTTCCAGTTGGGGTCAAAATGCACCTAGGGTTGCTAACTTTTTGAAAAAGAAAAACCTGCCACCTGTAGCTAGCCATGTCCCACCCATACATGCCCCGCCCTAACCCCTGCTCTGTCCCTGTCCCACCCATAAAAAATAATTGCAGAGAGGGCAAAAATGCAGTATTTAGAATCTGCAGGCTATATCAAGGGGGGGGGGGGTACAAGAGGTTGGACTCTTTAGCACCTATTCAGTCACAGTCCCCTTCTAAGGCCCCTCCAACACACATGTGCTCTCCCATATGGCATTAAATCCAAACGTATATTCTGCATCAACCAAACCGCACCCCTGACCCATTCCCCCACAATCTGTGCAAAGCAGAGCAGAGCTAGAACCTTCCCCATAAAACGTATCATACGAGAAAAAATTCCTCTCAATATCAAGCATATTTTGAAGTAATCCGGGCGAGCCTCAAAGTTGATTCAAAGTGTTGGCACCCTAAGCAAATCTTAATTCATATGCCCCTTCTGGCTGTCAGAATTTATTGTTTGGCTTTGAAAGCCCTGCCAACAACCCCCCCCCCCCTCCCAAAGCGATCGCCTAGGTTGCCTGATGTTTGGGCCAGTCCTGGAGTGGAGGAGTGGCCTAGTGACTAGAGCAACAGCCTAGTACCCAAGAGATCTGCATTCTGTTCCCACTGGCACTCCATATAACCTTGAGCAAGTCACTTAACCCTCCATTGCCTCAAGTACAAACTTAGATTGTAAGCCCTCTTAGGACAAAGAAACATCTCTGAACCTGAATGTAACTCATCTTGAGCTACCATTGGAAAGGTACAAACTAGATACTAATAAATAATACTAAAAAGTCATTCAGGATCAAGAGCCAATCTGCCATGCCAGTACTGACTTCCAAAACTCATACAAGGACCCTACCTAGAAAAAGACAGCATTGTAAACATTGCAGTGGGCCCTAAAACATCAGCAAACCTATTAGGAAAGCTGCAAGCAAACTATTACACATTCTTAAAAAGAAATTCCATGCTAGCAGAATACCCAGTCTTGGTCACACACACACATTACAGACAGGCCTTCGCCAATAAGTGACCACAAATTGAAAATAGAAATATGTAGACAAAAATTAAACTAAAACTTCAGAAAGCCAGACGCTGCATGCAGTGCAATAGCAGAAAATTAGAAAGAAATGCATTTCCCCCAATTTTGTACAAAGCAAAAGACAGCAGATGTCAGGATTGGCAGTAAGAAGGAAGCAATCAGTACAATTGTCTGGGTCCCCAAGCCAGAGAGGGCCTTAGATCTGTCTGAGACTGAAAAAGGCACAGCTTGCTAGTGGGCTTTAGGATCCCTTCTCAGATTTGGATAGGCCCCAGCCATGTCTGACACCAGTCATGACGCCTGGCAGATGTACTTTCCAAATACCGACATTTTCCAGTTACAAAATAGAAAATATTCTTCTGTCTTCTCTTAGCTCTCTTTTCATGATCTCCTCTCCATTTGCCATTTCTTCTCTCTTCTCCTGTCTTCACTTCCACCCTTATTCCAGATTTCACTCCTTCTTCTTACCAACCAATCCTTAATCTTACCTTTTTACTGTATGTAGCTATAGCTTTCCATCTCTTTCCCTCATCCCAACCCTCCAATTTTCCCAGCTCCCTCCTTCCCCAGCCTCTTATTTCCTTGTGTCACTAACTCTCCCCCTCTCTCCCATATCCAGTATCAACCCCTCTCCCTGTCCTGCTTTCCTTCCTCCATGTCCAACATCTTCTCTGTCCCCATAGCCCATGTCCAACATCTTCCCTCTTTATCCCTTCTTTCTCCCCCATGTCCAACATTCCCTCTCTGTACCTATCCCCCCATGTCCATTATCTCCTCTGTATCTCTACCCCCCAAGTCCAGCATAACCCTTCTGCCCCTATCTCCTCATATCCAGCATCTCCCCCCATGCCAAGCATAGCCCTTCTGCCCCTATCTCCCCATATCCAGCATATTCCCATCTCACCCCACTCCTTCATGGCCAGTCGGCTTATCCCCATGCTGCCACCACTTTTCCTGTTTCCATGGTGGCATTAGTGGACCTCCAATTTTAAAAAAAACACACAGATCTTTCTGATTCCACGCTTGCATGGCTGGTCTGATCCCTCCCTCCTCTGATGTATGCTCGCGTCAGTGGAGCGAGGGACAAGATCAGTCATGCAAGTGAGGAGTCGCAAAGACCTTGTTTTGTTTTTTTTAATTTGAGGTCCAGAAACCAGGTGGAAAGCTGATGTTTTGAGGATGGATCTAAGATGGCTGTGGCTAGTGTGTAGCGGCATGCACACGATTCTGATGGGGAAGAGGAAGGGGAGAACGGTGAAACATCCCCCGGCTCTCTGCCCCCCCCCCCTACTGCTGTATTACCTATCGGTCCTTTGAACCATTTCCTTGTGCATGTCTAGCCGGGGTAGCCCAAAGGAGGAGTGCTATCGTTCAAGCGTTGGACCGTTGGAGTGTGTGAGCTCAGCATCCTCTTTGGAGTTAGAACTTACCCCTCCAGAGGTGTGGCATCCCCCCCCCTTTGAGCAGTTTCCCTTGGCTGGTGGGCCCGAAGTAACCGGGCCAAGAGAGGAAGGGGGCTGGAACTTGGATTGGAGACATCAGGTTCTCTGGTGTCCCCTGCTGTTGTTTCATCTGGAGCCAGCTTGGTCGCTGAGGACAGGCAGCAGTTGGGAGAGGTTGGAGTGGTTCGGAGAGGTATGGCTGGATTGGAGGGAGCTGCAGGAGGAATGACTTTGGAGATTTTCCTTTCTCCGTCCCGGCCAGATAACCCTTGAATCAATTTGGAATGCTCTTAAACAATTAACTTCAGTAATTCTGCTGCAAATTCAGGATTTATAAACACAGTTGCATAATGTAGGTCATAAGTGTCCTGGGAATTCGGAAGATATATCAAGATCAAAGGAGATTGTGGTGGTTTGTCTATTCGTATGGATATTACGGAAGGCTCTGTGGAATATTTGGTGAAGGATGCTACGTTTATGAAAACTAAGATTGAATGCCCAATCTTTGGTTAATAAACTTTCCCAGATCACAGTTGTTAACCCCTAAAGATATGTTAAAAGTTATTTGGAAAAAGTCTCAGGAGTTAAACTAGAATCCCGACAACCTGTTGTTAAAGTTTATTATTTACTTCAGGATAAGAAGACTCAGGGACAGATGGTAGACTCTCCTATGGATCAATTGGATGTGCTTAATGTTTCTGATGTACTGGAAATGTCTGGAATTGTTAGTGTTATCCTTGCAACAAGTTTGGCTCAGTTTGCTTTCACTGCAGATAAAGATTGGTCTGTGAGAATGTTTTTCGTAGGAGGAATGTTAGTTTTCATGGGTTGCTGGTAAGGGCTTTTCCTGACCCGGCAAGAGAGACCCAGCGCCGTAGAAAGGAATTTCTCCTACTCCGGTCTAGGGCTCTTCAGCTGAGGGGATTGCTTTTCCTTAAATATCCATGTAAATGTTTGTTGAAATATCAATCTAATTCATATGTCTTCCTGTATCCCTCCCAGCTTATTTCCTTTCTAAATATCTACCTTATTCCCGATTCTGATACTGGATTGTCCAAAAAATCTCCTGTTTAATATAAGTTCTGCTTTTTCACTGGCCTATTTCCTTGGGATAATTAGTTATTTTTCCTTTGTTTTCACACTCTTGTGGGCTAAGGATGTGGGCTGGTTTTTTGAATGACTTGATAGTCTGATCTTCATATCTTTGATTGTTTTAATGCTAACCACATTATTTTCTCAATTTGTTGTTTCAAATTGTGTGTATCTTGAAAATTGATATATAATAAATTTAAAAAAAAATTGAGGTCTGCTGTTGCCGCCACCGCCAAGAGAACAGGAAAAGCGGTGACGGGACAAGGGCAGGCCAGTCAGGCAGTGTGGGAGGAAGCCGAGGCCAGTGGTCAGCACAAAACTAGCCCTTCCGTGGTTGGTTTTACTGTCTTGCCAGCCACCGGCCTGCAGCTCACAAAAACATCAAGGATGGCCTAAAACAGGTCAGTTGGCAACCTTAAATGTGCCCCTATTTTTCTGCACCCTGTGTGGCTGCACTGTTTGCATAGGCCTAGGTATGGCACTGCCCCAAATACTTGAGGTTGAGGGGCCAAGTGGTACCTTCATTTTTTTTTTACAAGGATTGTAGTTAGGGAGCTATTTTTTGAAAATCAGCAGCCTCTTTAAAAAAAATAACAGGCCCGAGTGCTATCTTTGTGATGCTGTGGTTGGAAACATGCAACGTTTCCCAAAATTACCATAGGCCTCACTTACCTGGAGTGGTAAAGTGAATCCCATGTGAGCACCAAAACATAACAATTTACCACAAGCAAAAGTGTAAGACTCTTTCGGTAGACTATTTTAAAGCAAGATATCCGTTACTGCAGCACACACTGATGGCTCAATGCAAACAATAAAAGTCACTATCATTACCTAATAAACCTATATATAGCATTGGTTAGTGTAATATTCTAATAACAAATCTATTGCATTATAATATTCTAAAAATTATGCAGCTAATAAAAGGAACATCTTGTTGAATTGTCTTACTCGTTTTCTAGTATTTATTGACAAGGTTTCCCCAGGTTTCTAACACTTTAAACTGCTACCGTATGCAGGTTAATGACATAGGGTAAGGAAACCGGCATGTAAACCAATTTTCAAAGAGCACCTCCCCATGTAGTTTGCCTTTGAAAATATCACAGCACACAAATGCTACAAGGATTCTTTGCCCCACATAGTTTGTGGATGCAAAGTTCATTGGGTTAAAGAACTCTTCGGTATTTCAAAATTAAATCACTGGGTGTATTTTACTAGGCTTCCACTAACACTAGGGTTGCCAACTTCTTCACTGAGAAAAATCCAACACCTGTGGCTCGCCATGCTCCGCCCATTCCCCTCCTCCAGTCCCACCCCTACCCCACCCCCCAGTCCTACCCATGCTCCACCCCAGCCCCACCCACAAAAATTACAGAGAGCAAGTGTAGGCAGCTGTAGGGGAGAAACTCTAAAGGTGAAAGGATGAGATTATATAGATCTATTATCAGAACTGTGAATACTGTGTTTGAGTGTCTTCTTGAGAAATACTGTGAATGCTGAAGGTCAATGATATTTCAGTAAAGTTGCAGTTCAGTATACCTCACTATGTGCTGTGGATTTATTTATGAACTTCCTGACCCCCAAGGTGGACCAAATTGAATAATATTGCCCAAATACGAGAGCTACTTAAACTAAATAGTCCTATATATTGAAGGAATTAGCACAAGAACCTACTCCAGTCCTTCACCACTAATATGCTCAGTGCACTGTAGGATGAAGACTGCCGTTGGAGTAATGCATTGCAGTCTAAAGCTTGGATTTCATTCATTGACCTAACTCCTTAGGCAGTAACTATGAAACCTAAAGTGGTGGGCTGCCCTTACATGGTGTGAGACAGTCCCAGGACCCACGATAATACAGGGACGCCAAGGCGCCATGTTTTGAAGACTGAAATGCTGACAAAGAGTTACAAAAAAAACCTGATAAGTGTGTGCCTGATTTGCGTTTAATAAAATATATAATGCTGAGAGTCTGAGTGACATTACATTGATTGGCTGCAAGCATATATATTGATATGAACTGTCCTTGGCAGCAGTGAGCATCTGAATAGTTTGAAGTTAAAAAATAAGTTTTGAAGTTAAAAAATAAGTGAGGACATGAACATTTATTTAAGTGACTCAAAGACCAAAGTTCAGGCAGTGCAGCACAGCACAACAGCACCATTACCATCCCCATATAAAAAAATCTGTTTTTAAGACCCTGGGAAGTCCAGTATCACTGTTCAGACCCACTCACTGTCACTTGGCTGGCTTTGGCTCTGGTTGTGACTGGCTGGCTCTCTTTCCACTAGTCGATGAAAAACCTCCTGCTGGAAGCTCCCTCCACTACTCCCTAGTCCCACCCTCTGTTGTTTCATTGGCTCCTTCGGATGACTTACTCAGCTTCCACTACTCAGTCCCTTCCTCTGTTGTCTCATTGGCTATTTTAGTTGACTAGTCTCAGCCTAGCCTCATAGGATGGAAGAACAGAAACCCGCCTATGATGGCAGTTCTGCCACCAGCCACAAAAAAAAAAAAACGGCTTTTCAAGTGCCGGTTTTAACAGTCTGCCGGCAGCCGGCCTGGCCATATAAAAACCAGCCAGGGCGGCTGAAAACCGGCCAGTTGGCAACCCTAACTAACACCATTCCTGTTGTCATGCCTTTCTCTGCAATGACATGGGAGGGTGGTTTTTAAAGTCATTATCTCCATAGGTAAACACCCGTTTACCCACAGAAATCCCTTGAAATCCTTTTAAAATCTGCTTTCTTAAATGATTGAAAAAGTGTACTGGCATGAATAGATCAGTTTGCTTTTCAGTTCTGTGTGCAATTTGCATTAATAGCAGTGATTTCAGTGACATTCAACAGCAAAGAGATTATAAATGTATATCATGTTTCATTTTTACCTTCTGTAAATTATACTGCACTACAGTAGCTATTCAATTATGTTGGTTAATCATGATAAGTTAAATTTACTACACTGCATGCTTTTGCTTGCAAATTCTACCAAATACAATTAATCTCATGTAAGCTGTATTGAAATCCATTTAAGATCAGAGCAGAATCATATTTCTTAGATGAAGAATCAAGGATCATATGTTCAAAAACTCCTTGAAGCATGCATCTTGCTTCTATTTCGGAAAATATGATTAGCAAAATCAAAATTGCTAGTCCATTTAATGAATTAAGAATAAAAGAACAAAAGTGAAACAAAGAACAATGGAAGGGAATGTAACAATTTAAAATGGAAGGACATAGAGGGTCATAATTGTGTCATCAAAACATGCTTTTTTTTACGTGTATCATTTATCATTTGCATCAAATCTCCCTCCCCCTCCCCAAACAGGCATATTAAAGGTATCTAAGCATAATCTCAAAAAACCATGCTATATATATTTTCCTTGTTTGTCCTGAATTAGTGGGCAGCTGTTACAGTAATAACACTGGGCTCAAATCACATTGGTCATTTTGGATACCCATTAATACAGGGCAGTTGGATACTGGATTTTCCTGAAAGGTAAATGTGACTGTGCTTTCATTTGAAATGGAATAGGGAATACCCAAACCTCCTATTGTGTTTCTTTATGTTTTTCTAAATCCAATGCCTCACCTCCACCCCTCAGGTACACACGCTAGTATAATTTTGGAGCATGAACTGGCAGAATGGAGTAGACTGGCAAAGTAAATCGGACTAATCTTGCTTCCTTCTGTCATGGTGACACTTTCTTAGGCAAAAGAGTGGCAGTACCCGAAACCTACAATTTACAGTGAGCAATGCTAGCATAATAGAAACATAGAAATATGACGACAGAAAAAGACCACATGGCCTATCTAGTCTGTCCTTCCATGAAATAATAAGATGACATGTCATTGGTAGGGCTTCAGATTTTAAGTTTTAACTGATGAACATGGATAAAACACCCCTGATGCAAAAACATTTAACATAAAAGCTTAACGGATAAACACATGAAAAAAAACACCCCTTCCCCAGGATTATCTTGTCTTATCCATTCAGTATCTATGCCTTTTTTTGTGCTGATGAGTCCAAAGTGACATATACACTGTAAATAGCCCACCTTGTACATAGCTCAAACAAATCAAGCACCCAACACCGCCATCACACAACCAAGTTTCATCCTCACTGCATGTACAACACACACACTTTACCTGATTGCTTGCTGTGATACCACCTTGATTATTAAGATAAGGCGGTTTAGAAATACTGTTAAATAAATAAATAAAAATAAATAAATATACATACACATTTGATTTTACAGGAAAAATAACCAAATACAGTATAGTACAGTATGTGTAGTGGAGGAGCAATCTAGTGGTTAGAGCAACAACCTAGTACCCAAGAGAGCAGGATTTGATTCCTACTGGCACTCCTTGTGACCTTGAGTGATTTACTTTATCCTCCACTGCCTTAGAAGAAAAGGTTGGGCAATCTACTTCCAGTCATACCTTGCCAAGAAATCCCAGAGGCTACTGAGCTGCCAGGAGTCAACATAGTATCTGTGTTAGTGCCGCTGAATATCCTGCTTAGGGAAATTTACATGGTTTAAAGATCTGTAAACCATGTAAATACCTTTGAATATCAAGATCACCGTGAAATAACCATATCATGCCCACCCAAAAAAGTTACACTGGCTACCTCTCCTGAGTCGAATCAATTATAATGACAGCCTTAAAAGTCAAATCTGATGACAACCTTTAAAGTAGTCCACCAAATATCCCCCACAGAGGGCTGCAACAAAGCCATCACGACTGGGTCCCAAGTCGCCAGAGATGTTCGGGTACCACTTTAGCTGCCGCCTATGCTCCAGGCACCAGCAACCAGAACCGGGGCCATTGAAAACAAGACAGAAAATCAGCAATATGATTCAGAGCACCATGTACATGACTCGTTCTAGCAGTCACATTAATCTGTAAGCAATAGAGCATGAAGACCCACATAAGAGCCACCATGCACACACATTTGGGTGAGTGCTGAATTGTCTCTACCACCGTGACATTGTCACAGCAAAAAAACACCCTTCTGTCCATAAACCCAAGGCCTGTGAACCGAGAGCAAGAGCCTTCATCAGATCAACTTTCTCAAACTCCTGGCCATTACAAATGCTCATTGTGCCCTTTGGGTGCACCAGAAGAATCAGGTGGTCCTGATCAGATGGACAATCAGGTAGCCATGTTCTATGTGAACAAGCAGGGAGGCATGATCCTCCTGTGTTGGGAGGCTGATCGCCTCTGGAGGTTTGCCTTCCTCCATGGCATAGATCTCAGGGTGATGTATTTGCCTGGTGAGAGCAATGGCCTAGCGGATTACCCCAGCTAGGTTCTTCAACCACATAAGTGGTCCCTCAAGAAGGAGGTGGTGGACTGGATCTTCTGGGAGTGGGGCACTTCCGATGTGGATCTCTTTGCTACTGCACAGAATGCTCAAGTAGCTTGGTTCTGTTCTAGGAGATTGACCAGTGATTGCCTGGCTCCGGACTCCTTCCTTGTCCACTGAGGGAAAGGCCTGCTCTATGCCTACCCCCCCCCCAATTCCACTCATCACAAAGATGCTCCTGAAGCTCAGGACCGAGAGAGGGTCCATGATTTTCATCACTCCCTAATGGCGCTATACCTAGCCCTGTGTGAGTGGTGCAACCACACAGGGTGCAAAGGCTTAGGGGGTGCATTTCGGGCTTCCCCCCATTCTGCCTGCTGTTGCCCTGCCATTGCCACTCTTTGATTTCTCAGTGGCAGCAGCACTGGCAGCAGTGGAGCAGACCTGACATAAATTTAAAAAATCAAAACACGCTGGTCTTTCTGCATTTCTCTTCCCTCCCTCTCTTCTCTGATGTAGCCTGCATCAGAGAAGGGAGGGATCAGGCCAACAATTCAAGCATGGAGTTTCAAAGACCTCCTTTGATGCAAACCTATGTCAGAGCAGAAAGGGATCAGATCTGCCTAAAGAACGGAGTTGGAAGACCCATGTGTTTTTGTTTTGTTTTTTTTATTTGAGGGCAGGTCTACTCCGCTGCTGCTGGTACCACTGCAGAGAGAACAAAATGTGACAGCAGCAGGAAAAGAGCAGGCAGCCTGCTAGACGTAGGTATGAATGAGGGGGAAAAGGGGAGGAGGGGGCACGTCCGATATGCAAGTCGCACAGGGCACAATTATGGCTTGGTATGGCCTTGATTCCTGCTACTGCTGCAGCTGTCATACAGGAAACCTCTTTGCCTGGGCTCTGACCCAGACCTCATCTCGCAGGATGTTGCATCCCAATGTCCCCTCCCTGGTGCTCATAGCATGGATGCTGAGTGAGTAGCCCTCAAGGGTCCTGTCCTCCCTGAGGGCATGACTGAGAACCTGCTAGCATTCTGCAAGGAGTCGTAAGCTGTGAGAAATAGAGCACGAAGACCTGCATGATAACTGCCACATGCGCACATTTGGATGATTGCTGATTAATTGTCTCTACCACCGCAGCATTGTCACACCAAAAAACACCCTTCTGTTTTTGGGGTCTGTGATCCAAGAGCGAGAGCCTCCATCAGATCAACTTTCTCAAGCTCTGGGCCATTGCAAATGCTCATCGTGCCTTTCAGGAGCCCCAGGAGAATCAGATGGCCCTGATCCAGACGAACAATCCGTGGGCCATGTTCTACATGAACAAGCAAGAGGGCACATAATGCCCACACACTTATTTCTCTTGTATTCTGTCTGTCTTGATTAGATTGTAAGCTCTACGAGCAGTGACTGTCTTGTTTATAGGTTTGTATGGCTCTGCGTATGCCTTAAATGATTAATAGTAGTAGTATTTATTTATTTGTTTGTCTTTATTGGTGTGCTACTTCATCTCCCTGTTCCCTTTAGTTGTGCACTTCAGCTTTCTCAGCTGTATAACTTACCCTGCCTCTTTCAACTATCTGGCCTTTGTGTGGTAGCCAGGTTAATTGTTACTTTAAATTAAATATCTCTCCCTGCTCTGTCCCCAGAACGTGCTGCGTTTTAAACTATTTTTCCTGCTCTAGTCTACCTGAGGGACTACCCCCTCCCCCCCTGCTGAGGTATTGTGTAGCCCTTCTTCCTGTCTTCTCCCATGTGTACATAGTCTGTTTGCCTCTCTCTGCTCCGGGAAGAGCAGTGCCCTCACAGTGCTCTGCTAGAGAGGTAGATATTTAACTCCTGTGATGACTTTGTTGTGAGTTCTAGCTATCTATTTATTTATTTGTTTGTCTTTATTGGTGTGCTACTTCATCTCCCTGTTCCCTTTAGTTTTGCACTTCATCTTTCTCAGCTGTATAACTTACCCTGCCTCTTTCAACTATCTCACCTTTGTGTAGTAGCCAGGTTAACTGTTACTTTAAATTAAATATCTCTCCCTGCTCTGTACCCAGAACATGCTGCATTTTAAACTTTTTTTCCTGCTCTAGTCTACCTGAGGGACTAACCCCCTCCCCCCCTGCTCAGGGTACAGGGTACTTTGTAACAGCCCTCTTTTAATAGGTCTTATTTCCCTCCCTCCCTCCCCGACACCCACCTGCCACTGGGGTAATTGTAGCTTTATAGGTACTTACACGTCTTAGAGGAAAGGGGCTGCTCTCAGGTGCAGCTCTTTAGAAACATAGAAATATGACGACAGAAAAAGACCACATGGCCTATCTAGTCTGTCCTTCCATAACAACTACAACAGTCCCCTTTTTACCTTTAGAGATCCTCTGTGTTTGTCCCATGCTTTTTTGACTTCAGTTACTGTCCTCATCTCTACAACCTCCACTGGGAGACTATTCCACGGATCCACCACTCTTTCCGTAAAGAAATATTTCCGCATATCACTCCTGAATCTATCTCCCTTCACCCTCATCCCATGTCCCCTCATAGCAGAACTTGCTTTCAATTGAAAGAGGCTCTCTCCCTGAACATTTATGCCACAGAGGTATTTAAACATCTCAATCATATCACCTCTATCCCGCCTTTCCTCTAAGGTGTACATATTAAGATCCTTCAGTCTGTCCTCATATGCTTTATAATGAAGACCACTAATCATTTTAGTAGCCACCCTTTGCACCGACTCCATCCTGTTCACATCCTTTTGAAGGTGCGGTCTCCAGAATTGCACACTATACTCCAAATGAGGTCGCACCAAAGACTTATACAGAGGCATTATCACCTCCTTTTTTCTTCTAGCCATCCCTCTCCGTATGCACCCAAGCATCCTTTTAGCTTTTGCCGTCGCCTTTTCTACCTGTTTAGCTACTTTAAGATCATCAGACACAACCACGCCTAGGTCCCGCTCTTCTTTAGTGGACAAAAGTACTTCACCCCCTATACTATATTGCTCCCTTGGATTGCTGCAGCCAACCCTTAGTAAGTACAGAATTTAAAGACCTAAACACACTCTTTAAACTAAGATGCAGACAACATTCGAGCAGCGAGATGGGGGCTTTCCAGTCTTTTGCACTGAGTGTCACATGTATGATTTTCTCCCAGTTGGTGAGAGGTCTTACGTATGCACTAAGTGCAAGCAGCTCTTTGCTCTCAAGGAACAAGTCTGTTCTCTAGAGGCTAGAGTAGCAGACCTGGAAGACATAAGAAAGACAGAGAGGTTCTTGGACGAGACCTACAGGGATATAGTCCTGAAGTCCCACCTCCAGTCTGGCAGCATTCCTGTTGCCATGGAGGAAAGAGGTCATGTGACAGGAGAGCATCACCCTGGTGTGGCAGGACATGATCCTGTAACTAGGACCTGTCCTCCAGGTAATGTAAAACCTTCTCGCACTGAGGACGTTTCTCCAGCGCCATGTGCCCATGAGGGAAGGGTTAGGACAGCTGTTATAGTTGGTGATTCAATCATTAGGCATGTAGATAGCTGGGTGGCTGGTGGACGTGAGTATTGCCTGGTAACATGCCTGCCTGGTGCGAAGGTAGCGGACCTCATGCACAGCCTAGATAAGGTCTTAGATAGTGCTGGGGAAGAGTCTGCTGTCTTGGTACATGTCGGTACCAATTACATAGGAAAATGTGGTAGGGAGGTTCTGGAGGATAAATTTAAGCTTTTAGGTAGGAAGTTGAAATCCAGAACTTACAGGGTAGCGTTCTCCGAAATACTTCCCGTTCCACGTGCAGGACCCAAAAGGCAGGCAGAGCTCTGGAGTCTCAATGCGTGGATGAGACGATGGTGCAAGGATGAGGGTTTTGGATTTGTTAGGAACTGGGGAACATTCTGGGGAAAGGAGGGGCTCTTACGAAGGGATGGGCTTCACCTTAACCAGGATGGAACCAGACTGCTGGCATTAACCTTTAAAAAGGAGATAGAGAAGCTTTTAAACTAGAAAATAGGGGAAAGCCGACAGACACCCAAGAGCGCATGGCTCAGAAGAATGTATCCTTGAAGGATAATACCAAAAACAGAGAGGTTCCAAAAAAGAGTAAAGTAACCCAAATGCCCTTGAGTATGGTGCAGACAGAGCGTAAAGATTCCAAATTACCCATGCCTACCAATAGCCAGATTGATATTAATAAAATAAAGTCTCAAAAATGCTTGTTTGCAAATGCTAGAAGTCTAAACAATAAGATGGGAGAGTTAGAATATATAGCACTAAATGAGAGGTTAGATATGATTGGAATCTCAGAGACATGGAGGAAGGAGGATAACCAGTGGGACACTGTGATACCTGGGTACAAACTATATCGTAATGATAGAAGTGATCAAATTGGTGGAGGGGTTGCGCTCTATGTTAGAGAGGGCATTGAGTCAGAAAGGATTAAAATTTTACAGGAAACTAAAATTGCTGTAGAATCTCTATGGATTGAAATTCCATGTATGAAGAGAAAGGTGATGGCAGTGGGGGTGTACTATCGACTGCCTGGCCAGAATGAACAAATGGATGACGAAACGCTCAAAGAAATCAAGGAAGCTAACAAAAGTCACAGAACAGTAATAATAATGGGTGATTTCAATTACCCTGGTATTGACTGGGTCAGTGTCACGGCAGGACATGCTAGGGAGATAAAGTTCCTAGATGAAATAAATGACTGCTTCTTGGAGCATCTGGTTCATGAACCGACCAGAGGGGAAGCCATATTGGACCTAGTCCTTAGTGGAACTCCAGATCTGGTGCAGGTGATAAGGGTGTTGGGCCACTTGGCAATAGTGATCATAGCATGATCGCGTTTGATTTAATTAGTGGAGGAGGGATAGTAAGGAAATCCACAGTACTACCTTTTAACTTTTGAAAGGGAGACTATGATAAAATGAGGAAAATATTTAAGAAAAAACTAAAAGGAGTGGTTGCAAAGGTTAAAGACTTACATCAAGCTTGGGTGTTGTTTAAAATTACTATCCTGGAAGCCCAGACCAGCTGTATTCCACGCATTAAGAAAAGTGGAAGAAAGTCCAAAAAACTGCCAGCATGGTTTAAAGGTGAGGTCAGAGAGGCTATTGCTGCCAAAAAAGCATCTTTCAGGAAATGGAAAAAAGAGCCAAACAACGAAAACTGGAAACAGCACAAGCACTGGCAAGTTAAATGCAAAGCCATTGATAAGGCAGACAAAGCGAGAATTTGAGAAGAAACTTGCTATGGAAGCAAAAACGCAAAATAAAGACTTTTTCAAGTACATTCGTAGTAAAAAGCCTGTGAGAGAGTCAATTGGACCATTAGATGATAGAGGGGTAAAAGGGGCAGTAAGAGGAGACAAGGCTATAGCGGAGAGACTGAATGAATTCTTTGCTTCGGTCTTTACTGAGGAAGATGTAGGAATGTTACCCAAGATTGAAGTGGTATTTAAAAGTGATACTGCAGAGGAATTGAGAGAAATATTGCTACACCTGGAAGATGTATTACAACTATTTGATAAACTGAATAGGAAAGAGAATAACTAGTGAGGTTATCAAATTTGCAGATGACACAAAACTGTTTAAAGTTGTTAAAACCCAAGAGGATTGTGGAAAACTGCAGAAGGATCTGGATAAATTGGAAGACTGGGCATCCAAATGGCAGATGAAATTTAATGTGGACAAGTGCAAAGTTATGCACCTAGGAAAGAACAACCCACACTATGGTTACACTATGCAAGGTTCCACATTGGGAACCGCCACCCAGGAAAAAGATTTAGACGTCATCGTGGATGACATGTTAAAACCCTCCACCAATTGTGCAGCAGCAGCAGCCAAGAAAGGAAATAGAATGCTAGGTATCATAAGGAAAGGAATGGAAAATAAAACAAAGGATATTATAATGCCTCTGTATCATTCTATGGTACGACCACACCTTGAATATTGTGTGAAATTCTGCTCGCCGTATCTTAAAAAGGATATAGTGTTATTAGAATAGGTACAGAGAAGAGCCACCAAAATGGTAAAGGGGATGGAAGGCTACTCCTATGAAGAGAGGCTAAAAAGGTTAGGGCTCTTCAACCTGGAAAAGAGATGGCTGAGGGGAGATATGATAGAGGTCTATAAATTAATAAATGGAGTGGAACGGGTAAACGTAGATTGATTGTTTATGCTATCAGAAAATAGAAAGACTAGGGGACATGTAATGAAGCTACAGGGTAAACTATTTAAGACAAATAAGAGAAAATATTTTTTCACTCAACGTGTAATCAATCTCTGGAATTTATTACCGGAGGATGTAGTAAAGGCTGTTAGTGTAGCTGGGTTTAGAAAAGGTTTGGACAAGTTCCTGGAGGACAGGTCCATAAACCATTATTAAAAAGGGACCCAGGATATCAATGCTTGACCCAATACAAGCATTGTGGAACCTGTGTCTCTTGGGGATACTGCTAGGTACGCATGACCTAGATTGGCCACTGTTGGAAACATGATACTGGGCTTGATGGACCTTGGTCTGACCCAGTATGGTATATCTTATGTTCTTATGTTCTAGTAGTAGTAGTAGTAAATGCTCGGGCCAGGTTGCCAGTGCCACTACAATCAGGAACAGCTCTAAAAAGGCCACATTGCGGGTCATCACAGAAGCATGCCATTCTGCCAGCTGTGCCTCTGCATAAAACGCCCCCTGACAGTACACTCTGAATCCCTGACTGCCAGCCACATCCGAGAACAACTGCAAATCTGCATTAGACACCTCATCAAGTTGCAATACTGAGCATCCATTGTATTCTGCTAAGAAGGCATCCCATACCCATAAATCTTCCCGCATTCCTAGAGACACCCAGATATGATGATGGGGCTTCACCATTCCTGTCATCACAAGAGATAAATGCCACGAAAAGGGACACCCTGTCATTATAACTCTACAGGTGAAATTCAAATAGTCAACCAGGGACTGTAATTTCCATACTAAGACCTTACTGGCCGACCCCACTACAGATATCAGCCCCGCAACTTTGCTACATTCTCAAGCGGCAAATATGCCACCAACACTACTGAATCCAATTCGATCCCCAAAAAGATGAGGTGCATCACTGGGCCCCGCATCTTGTCCACAACCAAAGGTATGCCAAACTCAGTGGCCATCTCTGAAAAGGCCACCAACAGCATCGCACATGTATCTGACTGGTCAGCCCCACAAATAGGAAATCATCAAGATAATGTACTACACTCAACAAACCCATATGTTGCACCACCATCCAGTATAAAAAGCTGCTGAATAATTCAAAGTAGATGCAGAAAATGGCACAACCCAGTGGCATACACTTGTTAAAACAATAACCATTCTCAAATTGGAAACCTAAAAGATGAAAGGCAGAAGGATGCACAGGGAGGAACCGAAACACCAATTCAATATCCACTTTGGCTATGAGGGCCCCCAGCCCATACCTCCGCATAAGAGCTGCTGCTAAGTCAAATGAGGCGTACCTAACCATACAAATCTCCGGCACTATATGATCATTTACCGAATCACCTGGCAGAAAGGATAAATTGTGAATGACCTAAATTTGCCGGGGTCCTTTTTTGGATCGACTCCCAACAGGGAAATAACAAAGGGACAAAATGGGTACTCATGAAATGGCCCCGCAATTCTACCCTGTGTACACTCAGCCTGTACTTTTTGCAGCACAATCTCTGAAAGGCGCCACACCGATGACATATTCTTTGCCGTTGTGTCCTGCACAATGCCTTGAAATGGGATAACAAAACCTCACTCCCCATAATGAAGGAGCCATGGACGCAAGGCCTCCACTCTCACCACCTGAGTTCCTTCTCACTTGTTTGCCAGCAGGGCCCCAGCCACGCCTTTGCAGTCACATTTGACTGCCGCATGACTACCTCTGCAGAGGGAACAAGCAAGCTGGAATTTGCAGTCTGGGAAAAGGCAAGACAACTTGTTGAAGCACCAGCACAAGTCTCCAATACCTGCCCACCCTTTGGACTATATGAGGCTGCCTGCCGCTCCCTGCCGCAGTCTGAAAGGAACGGTTCAATCCTTGTGCTATCACTGCTTCACTTTTAGTCCCAACCCCCTGTCCACTGGACAACCCCCTCTTGGTGAACATCTGCGTGAGCCACAAATTAATGTCCTTTGTCCCCCATGACAAATATGTATTCTCTTCCATCATATTCAGAAAATCCTCTTCATAATTTAGGAACCATACTGTGCTGGTAAGTAATGGCCCCATGTGCTTGCCAATCTAAAAAAGGCCCTCATCCAATTAAGGATATTCCCAACGTCTCATCTTCCTTCAGCTTCTTATGACTTTCCCTCAAATGTTTTTACCCTTCCAACAAATGGAACATATCAATATAATGCCTTTTCTTAACCTTGCTCCGCAACTTCTACAGCACCCCTTCCCACAACTCCAAGTGACCAAAGTAGGATGGCCCACCCTTTTTCCAATGCCAGCTGCGGATGCGTATGCTGACGATGACCCACTCGATGAAGTGGATGAAGAGGAAGATGCTGAATCATGCTGACATCTGTGTGTATGTTTGTGCTTGCTTCTGGCCTTCTTCCCCTCCAACTCAGCCGGCACTTGTCATTTCCAGATCCTTTATTATCACTACCAAGATGCTCACCTTTTGCGAGAGACATCCTCCCACCAGGGCCGGATTCCAAAGGATGCTCAGCATTCTGCTCAACAATTCTGAGGAGCTGTCCCTGTCCTTCGAGTCCTTCTACCTCAGACCGAAACCCCCACTGTTGTGTAAACTTCAGCCACTTACTCTGCTGTGACCTAAGTAGAAAAAGAGGAAAAAACACCAACCGCCACTGGATCTGACCCACTTCTCCATTTCCCCCAAGGTGAGGACCCCTGCCCTCCCGCAACCCATGAGGATGCACCCACATACCCTCCGGCCCATGACAGCAGCTATCTCCCAGGGCCACTATTCCAGCCCTCTGTGAACCGCTGCTGTCATGGACCAAGGCTTGGAGGTAATGCGGATACCCCCCCATGTGGTATATGGGGGTGAGCCAAACCACTGGTTATCATAGCCAACTCGCCCCAGCTTGCCCAGCAAAAACTCCCCACCCCTCTGAAACTGGCCTATCCCTGTACCTACTAGAATACCCCTCATCTCCATGTTGCCCTTCACCTTGATGAACCCTCGACTGTACAGCCCCTTAGTCATGTCCGATACAAGCCCCCTTCTCCCTGTTGCCCTTCTCCTCCTGTACGTATGATGGTCCCTGGCTGCTCAGCTCTGTCTTCTGCTCTGTTGAACCCTTCTTCATTGTTGCCTCTCCTTTGCACAGCCACCCCCAGCAATCAGAGTAGGTACATCCTGTATATTGCCCCACAAGGACCGTGAACACCTACTAGTTCCCTTAATCCGTCTGCCACTAACATTAGTTACTCTTGTGGCCTGAACCCCAGCCATCCCCGCAACATCCACACCACAGAGCTCCTCATGTTCCACTCCTGAACTTACCTGACCTTCTCCCCTTTCTCCTCCCTGATGACTGCATAGCTCCGCACCATCCCCAAGGAGGCTGCACCTGCACCTGTGCCTCTATGCCTCCACACTGCACACTCGATGCCACAATTGGTCCAACGCCTCACCTGGAACCCTGCTGTGTTCCCCCTGGCACCGTGCCAGTGCTCACCCGCTCCGCCCAACGTCGGCACATTGCTAAATGTGAAGGCCTAAGGAGAAAAGCAGCAATGCACCCGTCACCACCTGTTTAACGTCCGAGGAGGGGAAGGCTGTCCTAGCTGAGCAACATATCTCGGCTTGTTCAACCCTCCCCCCAAGTCACCACGTAGGGGGACTTCAAACCACGCAAGGCTCTGCTATGGCAACCCTCCTTCTACCTCCACTTGTCCTCCCACTGCGTTCCCTCCACTTCTCCTCATGTTCCCTCTAGGCCTGCAGCCTCTGGGGCACATGGTTATTGGTTGGCCCCCGGGACCTGGGCCCTATGGCCTCCTCTATTTCTGTCTTCCTCATCCCTACACTTCCATTCCCCTTGAGGGTATAGAAACATAATATTTTTAGTTAAGATAAGCAGTTTGATTCTCATCTTTAAAGCTCTTTGATATATGGGGCAGTTTTTCTCTCCACATTTGATACTTATAATATGCATTTGGTTTGGCAGTACTTTAGAGCAACATTCCAAAATCTAAACTTGTGTTTAGATTGTGTCATATTTATTCATTTTACCAGCCTTTGCATTCTCAAGGTTTTATTGGTTTATATTACTTTTTTAATATATCTTTTAATGTACTGTTTTATCATTTATTTATTGTTCTTATTGTTTTATTCATTACAATCATAACTGTTTTTATGTATTTTTATTTGAGGCAGTTATCCCCTGAAAAAGGCGTATGCCAAAATGCATGGGGGTTTTCTACAGTAAACCACATTTTTAAGAGTTATCCATTATTGGCAGAATAAAAAATGTTGCAGTCACTGACTCTTCCTTCAATCACACTTTTGTAAGCAATAATAAAAAACCCCCTACTTTTCTACTCAAAAATGTCATCTGTTATTTGATAAATAAGACTATGTCAGTTAGTCTATTTAGCAGATTTAGGAACTATGGGGAAGAAATTCCCAATATGCAGTCACATATTGAACAGTAGCCTAGTGGTTAGAACACTGGCTTAGTAACCAAGCAACCAGGGTTTGCATTCCCACTAGCAGTCCTTGTGGCCTTGGGCAAGTCACTTAACCCTCTATTACCTCAGAAGTAAGACTTGGCAATCTACTTCTGGTCACACTGCCAAGAAAACCCAGGAGCTTCTGGGTCACCAGGAGTCAGCATTGACTCCAGGAGCTTTTGGGTCACCAGGAGTCAGCATTGACTCGAAGGCACACATTGCATTTTGCATTGAACATGCATTAGATTTAACCATCTTAAATGCATGCTACATATTCAATTGGATATTGTGTTAGTTTTGGTTCAACAGTATTACAATTTTCCTTATTCTTATTGCAACTTTAAAAACTGTTAAATTATGGGGCATGTTTACTAAACTGCGGTAATGTCATGTGCGTTAGGTTCCGCGATAAAGGTACAGATGCCCATATAAAGGCGTGGGCGGGGCATCATTATGGCAAGCATGTCAGGTAACGTGCATTATAAGGCACATTATAAGACACAGTACAAGGCACATGCCTTAACGTGCCTTGTACTGTGCCTAATAAGGTGCCTTGTAACGTGCCTTATAACGTGTCTTATACTGTGCCCAATAAGGCGCCTTATAACGTGCCCTGAACTGTGCCCAATAAGGTGCCTTGTAATATGCCTTGTACTGTGTCTAATAAGGTGCCTTGTACTGTGCCCAATACGGCGCCTTATAATGTGCCTTGTACTGTGCCCAATAAGGTGCCTTGTAATGTGCCTAATTAGGAGCCTTGTAACACCTTATAAGGATTGCTGGCAACTGTGGTGAGGGTACTATGGGCTGGCAGAACGGATCTGCAAAGATATGACTGTCACAGGCAAGCAAAATATCTGCCTTGGACAGGAGGGAACAACGAGGAATTGAACCTATGACCTCCACCTATACTGTCAGTGTACTAACCAGTAGGCTATACCTCCATGGCTGCGCAAACTGTCTGCTCTATGTGCCAGGATAGGGTAACCCCACCAGCACCCATGATGCATTGCACATGCAGAACAGCGGCCTACAGCTGACCACCAAATGGGGTCTGCACCTCTCCGGTACTGCAGCGTGGTAAGACGGACTGACAGTGCGTGATACTAGCACAGAGTAGCTACAGACCATGCCATTGTGCAGGTTCCGTGTGCACCCTGAGGGATAGGATGGGCACCCAGCACTAGGTCCACAGTACATGTGGTGCTAGAGATAGGTCCTGCTGCACATCCCCAGCACTGTCAGTGTGTGATAGGTGTCCCCAGCAGTGTTCTAGTGTCACATATGACCCTGGGGGACCATACACCAACCAGATTAGTGCATGCCTGATGTTAGGGTCTCACAAACCAAGTCCAGTGAATTAAAATCACAGCAACACACAAAAGTCCACCAGAAGTAGAAGACACTTATTTTTTTGTCGAAGCAGGCCGAAGGAGGGTCAGTATTGAAACTCGACCCACACCAGACGGCAAGCTACTTTTTAATCAATTAAGGTTTACCACCCCAAAAAAACTTTAAATTCACTTATCTTCTCAATGAAAATTTATAATGCTCTCAAAAGATCCGTATCACATAAGTTGCTCCCAAAAGGTGCTCTCTGCATGACGTGCACATTTCAGGCAACAGCCCTGTTTCAAGTACTTCCCCTCTACGCAAAAAATGGCAACTGTGTTGAAAAACGCTGTCACCGCAGCTCAGTTCAAACATTCATTCAGGCTGAATAGGCATATTTAAATAGGGAACCAACCAATAGCAACAGGGAAATACCCACCACCAGGGGAATCCCTGCCCCGATTGGTTATCTAAACACGACAGCTTTACCACATCATAACACACTCTGCCAATCTCCCGATTAAGTCCGTAAGGTTCAACCGTGTCCAATGAAAAGATCAAATTTTGTTCAAGCCATTGCAGTCGCGGATTCAGAGGCACATGATCCATAACAGTCCACCGAAGATCTTCAAAAGAGTTGTTATATTTGATACAATGGATCACCATTGGCGCAGATTCCAAACGCTGCCATAAACGTGAGGCATGTTCTGCTAGCCTCTTGTTTACCTGACGGATAGTCCTACCAATGTAGATCAATCCACATGGACATTGCAAAAGGTACACAACATAAGATGATGTACAGGTAGTATCCCACCTATGCTTATATATTTTTGAAGTCTTAGGATGACGCCATATCTCTCCCGATAACGTCATAGTGCAATAGAAGCAGTCATTACAAGGACTGTGACCAGTCAACATCAATCGTGGTATTGCTCGGTCAATTGGCAATGATGTTTTAACAAGGCGATCACTAATATTCTGACCCCTAGAGAAAGCAATACGCAATGGCACTTTAAAGCATTCATGGAGTTGTAAAACTGACCAATGGGTATGAAAAATACGTAAAATGCCAGAACTCCGATCGGTAAATGGCAAAACCCCAGTTATTGATGTCTCTGACTTAGATTCTTCATTAACATGTTGAGGATCTAGCAACCAATCTCTATGTATATGCAGGGCTCTACAATAAGCCTTAGAAATAATAGATGGGGGGTAACCCTTACAGCGGAGCCGACCACGAAGATCAGAGGCCTGTTTTTTAAATTCCCCAAGAGTGTGGCATATTCTCCGTAACTGCAGAAATTGTCCAAATGGTAAACCCCTACTAAGGGGCCCATATGAAAGCTTAGAAAATGCAGCTGAACTGGTTTCCGATAAAGCGTGGTAGATAAATGGCCTGCTTCAATAGAAATCTGCATGTCTAAAAATTCAATGGTCGTGGAACTGATATGCTCAGTGAACTGTATGTTCCCCCTCAAAGAATTAAGCCGTGTGATGAACAATTGAAGTGATGTGAGGTCCGAAGTCCAGATGAAAAAAACATCATCAAGGACACGTTTCCATAATAAAACATTTGCAAAATCCATAGAACATTCAATTAAATTGGTCTCCATATCCATATGATTTTGTTGACAAATGGAACAAAATATTTAATAAGTGCAGCTTCGACCTTATTGCTTTGATCTTGGAGTGAACGATTCAAGAGGAGGAGGTGATTAAGAAACAAATTGAGGAAGCACAACTGTCCTTGAAAGAATCTTTGGGAGAGGATCCTTATAAGCTTAAAATTGCTGAAATAGATCGACAGATCAAGAGTTTTTTTGATTATTTAAAATCTTTGAAATCTAAGAAATTTGTTCGGGATAAGACTGATTATGAAGGGGGCGAAGGTATATTACTGGATGTATGAAAAAACTGACAAGATTGAGAACATCCGTAAGAATGTTACTTTTGATAGGACTTCTGATGACACCGATGATAGTGCGACGGGGTCGGAGGATCGATCAACTGGTCGGGGACGTCCGGATTTTCGGTCCGGACGGGGTCGCCAGTTTCGCGGATCATACCACGACGACGATTGGGAACCTCCGAACACGAGGCAACGTTCCAAGCAGCGTCTTCAATAGTGGTTAATCTAACGGGACACCCTTTACCACTGGTTCAGGAACGGGTGCTGAATTATGGGCTTTCATTTGTGCCTACTACGTGGTATGGTCTGTTTATTATGAGGATTAATTTGAATAGATTTTTTCAAAAAATTATGAATTATCCATTACTTCCATAATAAACCAAGCTCTGTGGATGATTCAGTGGTTAAACTGGTTTACCGCTGGCTTCCGCATGAGGTTGCGGCGGATCCTGTTGTGGCTACCTACCAGGCATTGGTATTACGGGATTTGTCACGTTTAGAAAATTTGCCATTTAAGCGGTTTTCAAATTTGGATATGCAAAGTTGGCAGGCTCTTACCTCTTTGACATCTGACCCCTCTGTGGTGATCCGAAAGGCAGATAAAGGGGGTGCTCTAGTGTTGCAAACTTTACAAGATTATCGGGTGTCCCTACATGCTCATCTTAGTGATCGTCATACTTATAGGATTTTGAATGAGGATCCTACTACGGCCTTGATGGGTGAGATAAAATTGTTGGTGGGGACGACCTTCCAAAGTGGTTGGATTACCTGTAAGGAGCACTCCTTTTTGCTTAATCTGCATCCTGCATCCTGTGGTTCCTATACTCTATATGGTACCAAAGATTCATAAATCGATGTCTTCTCCTCCAGGACGACCTATTGTATCATGCAGGCATTCTGTGTTGGAACCTTTATCTATCTTCTGTCAAGCTAGTCAAGTCTCATCGTTTATTATGGATTCTACACACCTTTTGCAGATACTTTCTACTATTATGGCACCGACTAATGCTTTTTTAGTCACCTTAAATGTGGTGGCATTATATACTAATATTGATCAAGTTGAAGCATTGAATTTGTTAAAAAATCTGTTTGTCTTTGCCCCTGATCTTTTTTGGTTCAGTTGATGGACCTTGAGTTGACTAGAAATTATTTTTTATCCGAGGGAACTTTTTATCAACAAGTTGCCGGTATTGCAATGGGGGCCACTGTGGCACCTTCAATTGCCACTCTGTATATGGCGGATATGGAGACCAATTTAATTGAATGTTCTATGGATTTTGCAAATGTTTTATTATGGAAACGTTTCCTTGATGATGTTTTTTTCATCTGGACTTCTGATCTCACATCACTTCAATTGTTCATCACATGGCTTAATTCTTTGAGGGGAACATACAGTTCACTGAGCATATCAGTTCCACGACCATTGAATTTTTAGACATGCAGATTTCTATTGCCACCATGACCATATGCTGTCGGTGCTGGTGGTGCGCCATCCCAGGCCATCCAGGGGGCAGGTAGGCGGCTGCCTAAGGTGTGGGTTCTGGGGTAGGGGTGCCTACATAGATGTCCACGCTTCCCCCGGCACCACCTGTCAATGTTATGTGCCCCTTGGGATACCTGCTGGGTAATGTCTCCTGGATGGGACACTGTGGGCCACAGACTCATGGGCATGTCTGACCCTGGTCAGTTGCTGTCTTGCTGGTTTCCATTTTTTGTGCTCCTATGTGCCACCTCGGCAACCGCCTGGTCCACCCTGTGCCCCAGTAGCCCCCACTGCATGTCCCGCCTGCAGCCCCCATGTCCCATTTGTACCATCACCATAGTGGCCTTTCATACCTGGGCACTCTGCTGTTGCTGCAAATGGAGCACTACTATCAGCTTTCTTGGGCTCCCTGCCTATGCTGTACATTGCTGACACTGAAATAGTTTCTCTCTCTTGCAAATGTTCAGTTGCGTTAGGATTCAGTCCTTAATTTCTCTGCGTTAGTGTGAAAGGGGCCTCTCCCCGCCCACTCCCCACCCATTGACCCCTTCTCTCCGCACTCTCTCCACCCTTTTCTGGACTTACCGCGACTGGGAATGTTAAGGCGCGTTATGTAAGGGCTACATCTTGCCAACGCCATACAGAATGTAACATTAAGGCGCCTTAACGTTACATAATGCGCCTTAACGTAGCCGCTGCTACGTTACCGCAGTTTAGTAGACATACCCCTATGTGTTGTTGATCGCAAGGCCCATGATCCTTACATAAGAACATAAGATATGCCATACTGGGTCAGACCAAGGTCCATCAAGCCCAGTATTCTGTTTCCAACAGTGGCCAATCTAGGTCATATGTACCTAGCAGTTTCCCCAAGAGACACAATTTCCACAATGCTTGTACTGGGTCAAGCATTGATATCTTCGGTCACTTCTTAATAATGGTTTATGGACCTTTCCTCCAGGAACTTGTCCAAACCTTTTTTAAACCCAGCTACACTAACAGCCTTTACTACATCTTCCGGTAACAAATTCCTTTGATTGGTATTGGTATGATTAGGCTAATGTCTTAAATAATAATATAAACACTTTTAGGTGAAGCTCAATCTGTGATAATGACTTCTGTTTAGTATTATAGATGACCAGTTTCTCCAGGTCTGTGAGAAATATATGCTTAGTCTTCTGTAATTGACCTTAAGTTATATTGACTTTCTGCCACTAGTATTAATCTTAAGTCAGCAGTAACTCCTATTTAAAATTTAAAATGACTATGAGCAAGCAGCTGAGGGAGCAAAAACAAATGAAGTCATTTTACCTGAACCAGTTAATGGTCAGTGGACCAGGTAAGCTCGTAATAAACCTGTGTTATCGTCAGAACTGTTGGGAAAACAATTGCCCAATAATGCATTTGGAATGATGTATCTTTGAAGGCTACTAGCAAATCAGGGAAGTTAGGGCAATGTCACTGAACATGGATGTCCCCCTTTCGTAAAATGTTGGCCGGGACATCCAAGAAGCCGTTTCGGTGGCTGTCCATTTGGGGTCATCCATGTTTCTAAAATCATGCCAAAATATAAACATCCCCAGGGTTTCCTTGGACATTTTGCCCTGGATACCCCAGACTGCACCTGGACATCCTTTCTAAAATACCCCATGGCCTTCCCATGGGAATTGGCTTTCCTGATTCCCGTGGGAAGAAGAGGAGGATTGTGGCAGGGGCAGAGAACCTGCATGGAGGCCATGATCAGGGACTTCCCTCCTGTTCTGGCCATGGGGATTCGATTTCCAGTGGGCAGACAAATGGAGTCTTTGGGATCCCCACGGGATGAAGAGGCCTCCATGCAATTTTCTGGCACTTTGCCAGCCAAATGTTTTCTGGGACCAGGGTCTGTGTGGCCCACACTGTTCCAATGCCTATGGTCATACAAACCCAAATAAATTATCTTAAAGGGCTACATCTTACCAAGCTTACTGCTGTTGTACAATATACCACAACGTATGTACACTAGGATCCTATAACATATGGCCCAATTTCTTGTTGTTGAACAATCAATTTTTTTATTGTACTAGCCCTTTTTACTCTTTATATATCTTAAAACATTTCACCTCTTCATCCCATTAATTATCAAATGTGCCCGCTAAATCACCATTTATCTGACACAATGTCATGTTTCGAACTATTCACCATCTAAAAGTTCTATATCCATGAAAAATGGCTTCCAAGAAACATAGGGGTATGTTTACCAAGCCCACACTAGCAATGTGAGTCTGGGCCGCATTACTAGCATGGGGCCGGGGACAGTTGTCCTCCTGAATTTAGTGTGACTAGCCACATTAAAACTGCTGCCATTGTGCTGGTAGTAGTTTTTCCCCATAAACTGCCAACAACGCAGGTTTTCAAGACTTGTACTAGTGTCACTGCAGAAGGAACACCCATGCCCCGCCCAGTCATTATCCATAAGCGTGTTACCTGGGCAGCACAGGTTTTTGAGCATGGGGCACCACGTTACATTTAAGTGCAGCACTGATAACATGTGCTTACCCTGTGCTTCTCAAATAGTGCCCTTTAGTAAACATGCCCCATAACAAGCAGAATGGACCAATTTGAATGCTATATGGTTCTGGGCTAGCACTATATAATCGAAGGTCAGACATAAAGTAATTGGGCTACACATTACAGGATCCTACTGGATATATATTGTAGTACTGGAATCTTATTAGTTGATCTTTCAGATTGGCATGATCCACCTCAAGAGTTTTGCAGGGAAATAAACAAGTTGCTAACAAATTAACCTTGCATATATTTTACATTCAGTTTTATATTAGCACCATGGCAAGGAACTGAAAATTACAGGCAGCACTTCCCAAGGGCAAAGACTCAAAACAGCCCTCAAAAGTAGTTAAAAATGTTAAAAAACAAAGACTTATTCTTACAAAGCACTGCAACAGCTTGTCAGCAGTCTCAGCAGTAAACAGGGACTTTCCCATGGGCACAAGCCTTTTTTAAACCACTGAGGCAGTCCACCATTATCTGTGATTGACAGCTCAACATCAGGTAGGTCAAAGGTCACTATTCATGCTTCCAAATGTCAAAAAGTAGCATGATTGTGCTTTTAAAAAGACCCTCCCCCTTTTCGTAAAGAAACTGAAGCATATCTAGCATGTTTTCAGGTAGTTAGCATAGGTGCCACTCCAGTGCTAAGCAGTTTGCCTCTTTTACTGTGGGCACACTTAACAACACCCACTGAGGTGGCAGTAAGTGCACCTGCACTAAGTAAAACATTGACAGTTTAGCGTGCATTAAAAACAACCATGCTAACTACAATACATATGTTCTACCTTGGAACCTCCCAGTCTCTACTCCAACCTGCACTGAACAGTCAACAAGGGATTCTTAGCGCAGCTGCATATTTGGCACAAGGTAGTGGTTACTGCAGAATACGTGGAGCATGAGCTAAATGTTGTACTAGCTATTACTCCCATGGGTAAAAGAAGAATTAAAAAAGTAAAACAAGAAACAAAAGAATAAACATTAAAATAAATAATAAAACATAAAGGGAGCGATTCCGACATTGACGGCATGGCCCTCTGTGTGCCCGGTCGGAACAGGACGCACAGAGTCAGCCGGGATTCTGATGCCATTGGGCACGTCTAGCCCTGTGGGATCAGAATCGTGACCAGGCCTGTATGTGCAGGTGGGACCCCGATTCAGTCCGGCCTGCACATGCAGACCTTGCCTGGCTAACTCAGTCAGGGCTTTCCAATGGATCCGTGGTGCCATTGAAAAGCCGCAATCCCCGGCCAATGGATCCAAAGGTGTTTTCCCCACAGCCCATCCCCCAATCTGGCCTCCTAAGGCCAGGGTCAGGCTGCAGGGAATGTCCTCTGCCCCCCTGCCCTTACCGCATTCCAGGCTCACCATCCCCCGCCGACTAGGGGTACTTATTCCACCTCCAAGGTGGAATAAGTTCCCTGTTTAAGCCGCCGACCCTGGACATATAGGGCCAACAATGGAATCGGCCCTGTATGTCCAGGGCTGACAACCACCCACTGCCCACCCTAATGCCACCCCCAATCCGCCCCTTTCCTGCCCCCATCTGCTTTCTCCATACAACACGCAGGGAAGGTAGACAGGATCAGGAAAGGGCCCAAATAGAGGGGATGGAGGTCCCAACAGGATGTCCATCCACGCTATTCATGCTTCGGAATGACCCCAAAAACAAATAATGTAACATGTGATAGAGCAAAATACCAAATAAGTACATATCATAAAAGACACAGAATAAATTCACAATCATAAAACATATAGGGCCTGATATTGAAAGGCATTTACACGGTTTACATGCCTGTAAACCATGTAATTGCCACTTAGAGGGATATTCAGCACACTAACATGGTTAGTGCCGCTGAATAACCCCAATTAATGCTACTACATGTCCCGATGCTAATCGTAGCATCGGGGTATGCTGGAGGCCTTCTGGGTGAGAGCGGAGGCAGCACAGTCGCTAATTGGGCAACAGTGATATTGCACCACTGCTTGATTAGTGACCCATGGGTAAAGATAGACCAGCTTTTGCTGTGCTTATCTTTACCTATGGGAGCTAAAAGGGAAGCGGCTCAATATAGCCGCTGCCTAGTTAGGTTCTGCAGCGTCTTTGACTATGTAGTGACCCCTGATATTTTGGGCCGCATATGACCCTGGCATTGAATATCTGGGATTGAAGTTTGGTGGAGATGCCATCACAAATTAATATCGGGCCCATAAAGTGTGAAAATATATAATCATAAAAACGTAAAAAATCATAAACATAAATATGCAGAACTTCCTAAAACCCAGAAAGATAACATAAAAATACATAAAACCATATATAATCAGTAAATTACAAATACACATATAGATAGATCCTTAAACAATACTTAATATAACATACAAGTATAAAATATGCATAACTAAATAAGGTACATCACAATACAAAAATATAACCATATAAAACAATTAAAAAATAAATATCAACAATATAAAATGCAAAATTATAACAATCTGCAAATAAAACATAATAGAGAGAGAAATGAAAACTTATATCTAATTAGCACCATCCCCCGCCCCTCCCCGAAAAAAAATCATTGAAATACACTCAGGTCAGTTTCTTGATTCAGGCCACATGGGCAAATGGTATTAAGATCAAAAATCATTTTCTTTTCTTCCTATATTAATCTCCTTTTTATTTCCCCACCTTGCTATGACAGCACCACCACTTGTAACGCACAGACCCTTAAGTCCTCAAAACAGTGTTTAACCTCTTAATAGTGCTCTACCAAAAGAGTCTCAACATGTTCCTTCATTGTACATCTCTTATGCTCAGTGAGCTTAAAGTAGTGTGTAACTTCTTCATCTGACCAATATATAATAGGTGGCATGGACAAACAATGACATTAATCACATTCATAGTATTACAGTTTTAAAAAAATCACAACTCTCACTTGGTTTGCAGCTTGTCGTGCTGTGAGAGCTTGCGTGCATCAGTGATGCTGAGAGCTAAACTATCGGTAGTTTAACTACTGGCAGGGTCTCCCAAGATGGACAGGTCTCAGCTGAGGTGACAGACCAAGACAAACCACCTATCTGGGCAGCAGCAGAATGGGATAGTGTTGACGGCGGAGGATCACATTTTTGTGACAACGGCAACAACACCAAACTTAAACTGCGCGGAAGAAAGGCCCGGCAATCTACTTCTGTATCTTGCCATGAAAACCCAATGGATAGTTACAACAAAACAAATTCTGCTATGGTGCTGGAAGATGAGACCCCCAGGTCGGAAGGCACTCGACTAGCTACTGGAGAAGAGCTGAAAACATTTCAGAGTAAAGCCAGCATTTATAATGTGGTTGGATCAAAGCCCTCGGGAAGTCTGACTGCTGATGTAGCTGTGCATGAAATGAGAGTCAGAAGCTGTAAAGATGTCTTACACATTGGAACATGGAACGTACGAAGCATGAACCAAGGGAAGTTGGAGGTGGTCAAGAATGAAATGGAACGTGTACAACTTGATCTGTTGGGTGTCAGCGAACTGAAATGGACTGGCATCGGGCACTTTGCATCAGATGATCACATGGTCTACTATGCTGGAAATGAAAGACAAAGAAGAAATGGTGTTGCATTTATAATAAAGAAGAAACTTGCATGAACTGTAATGAAATACAATGCAGTCAGCGAACGCTTAATCTCTATTCGTCTACGAGGCTTGCCTATCAACACAACTATAATTCAAGTCTATGCCCCAACAACAGCTGCAGAAGAGAATGAAATTGAAGAGTTCTATGAACAAGTACAAGCTGAAATTGACAGAACATGCAAACAGGATATCCTGATAGTCATGGGTGACTGGAACGCAAAAGTTGGCAACAAAGAAGAAGGCAAAGTAGCTGGAAAATATGGACTTGGCAACAGAAATGAAGATGGAGAAAGACTGATAGAATTCTGCAAGACCAATGATCTATTCAGTGCAATAACTGCGGTACTTTCATTCAAAGACGAATCATTTGGAGACTAAGAGCTTGTCCTATATGTCTAAAGTCAGCTGCCATGCATGAAGAACTGACTCTACTAAGGAAAGACCTAGCTGCCATGCATATAGAAGTATCTCTACTGAGGGAGGAACGGGCTGCAATGAAGCGCACCTCTTCTAGGATACAAACTGAACAAAGTCCACCACCGCTCCCACAAAGAATCAAACGCCCCAGGAACAAATGGATCACAGTGGGTTCTGGTAGATTGCGACCTGTAACACAAAGACATCCTATACATCAAGAGATATCCCTGCACAATGCCTTCTCTGCCTTGGCTAATGAGGATGCCCAATTCAAAGAAACTGAAGGGCCTTTAAATGAGTCAAACAATGCCCAATCCCCTGCTAAAGCACTAAATATGAAGAAAACCTCACCAAACAGAAAACTACTACTACTTGGAGATTCCATCATCAGAGGCACCAACTTGGGAACACAGTTCAAAGGAGAGAAGATAGTCATGTGCCTACCAGGCTCTTCAGCCAGCAGGAATACAAACCAAGTTGTTGAATTACTTTGTGCAAAAAGTGAACATTCCAAACTTGATGTTATTATCCACCTAGGCACAAACGACCTGGCTAGGAACAGTGCCTCTACAGCCCAAAAGGACTTCCAATCTCTGGGGGAGAAACTCAAGCACGTTGTTAACACTGTTGCATTCTCAGAGGTTCTACCTGTTCTTGGTAAGGGGACAAAAAGACTGCATCGCATTAACAGCTTTAATACATGGCTCCAGACCTGGTGCAGAGAAGAAGGATTCAGATTTATTGGCAACTGGGACAACAGATGGACCAACAAGAGACTATACTGTGCTGATGGACTACATCTCTCTTCCGCAGGGAAAAGAATCCTAAGTGAAAAATTCAGGCAGTATGTGGACATGCATTTAAACTAGGAAAAGGGGATGACGGATGTGGAAGGTCAACATCTGCCTGCCACCCCCAACAAAAGCAGAACAACATCAGAAACAGCCACACTTTTAAACCACACATCAAAAACATGTGGGAGGAAGTGGGCAGAACAAAATCAATGCAAATACACACAAGCCAGGAAAGTGCTGGAAAGCAATGAGCACAAATGCTCGAAGCTTAGCCAACAAAATTCCAGAACTGGAAGCCCTAATGGTGGAAACGGACTTGGACATTGTGGCCATTACAGAAACATGGTTTAATGAATCACATGATTGGGATATAGCCATAGCTGGCTATAATCTATTCAGAAGGGAACGAGAAAATGGAAAAGGAGGAGTAGCCTTGTATGTCAAAAGCAATATTAAAGCTACTGAAATGCAGGGGACATGGGGAAAAGAAGAAGCGCTCTGGATTGCGTTGGAGAGAGGAGATGGCACCGTCATCCATATTGCTGTAGTCTATAGACCTCCGACTCAAATTGAAGAGAGAGACAATGAATTGATTATAGATATTGCCAAGATAGCATCAAAGGGGGAAGCAATCATATTGGGTGACTTTAATCTACCTGATGTGGATTGGATTACTCCTTCTGCACATCTGGAAAGAAGCAAAAAAATTGTGGGTGCTCTCAAAGATGTATTATTTAGACAAATGGTGATGGAACCAACCAGGGAAAGCTCAACGCTGGATGTAGTGCTCACCAACGGTGATAGTGTGTCGAATGTCTGCGTGAGTGCCCTTGTGAGCAACAGCGACCATCACACGGTGTGGTTTGAAATAAAAGCCATGGTACAGGCCAATCATAGCAAGCTCAGAGTCCTAAACTTCAAATACACTGACTTCAATAAAATGGCAGAGTACGTAAAGGAGGAGATGACGAGGTGGGAAGAGATAAAGGAAGTGGAATTGCAATGGGCTAAACTAAAGGAGGCAATAAAAGGAGCAACAGATAATTATGTAAGAAAAGTAAATAAAAGCAAGAGGAGAAGGAAACCTATTTGGTTTTCCAAAGAGGTGGCTGCTCATATAAAGGCAAAAAACACAACTTTTGCAAAATTCAAAAGCTTGCAGACAGAAGAACACAGAAATGAATACAGGATCCAACTCAAAGAGTCTAAAAGAGTAATAAGGATAGCAAAATCAAAGGCAGAGGAAAAGATGGCTAAAGATGTTAAGGGTGGCAACAAAAATTTCTTCAGGTATATTCAGGAAAGGGAAAAGATCAGAGTTGGAATTGAAGGACTCAGAAGTGCTGGGAAAGGACTCGTGGAAAGTGACACTGAAAAAGCGAAATTGCTAAACAATTACTTCTGCTCTGTGTTTACTAAAGAAGATCCTGGGGATGGACCAGCTGTGACTCCCAAATATAAAAATGGGAATGAAGTAGATACCACACCATTCACAGAAGAAGAGGTGTTAGAACAACTTGCTAAACTGAAAGTGGACAAAGCCATGGGACCAGATGGGATACATCCCAGGATACTGAAAGAGCTCAGAGAGGTTCTTGCAGGACCGTTAAAGGATGTCTTCAACAGATCCTTGGAAACAGGAGAGGTTTCTCAGGACTGGAGAATGGCTGATGTCGTACCTCTACACAAAAGTGGTGACAGGGAAGAAGTGTCAAACTACAGGCCTGTGAGCCTTACCTCGGTGGCGGGAAAAGTAATGGAGGCACTCCTGAAAGAGCGAATAGTGAACTTTCTGAAAACCAACAGCTTGCAAGACCCGAGGCAACATGGTTTTACCGAAGGACGATCTTGCCAAACAAATCTGATCGAGTTCTTTGACTGCGTGACCAGGGAACTAGATCGGGGCATGCGATGGATGTCATCTACCTGGATTTCAGCAAAGCCTTTGATACTGTTCCTCATAGGAGGCTTGTCAACAAACTCAGTAGCTTGGGGATGGGTCCCAAGATGGTAAACTGGATTAGAAATTGGTTGACTGACAGACGACAGAAGGTGATTGTACATGGAGCTCAATCGGATGAGAGGAAGGTGATTAGTGGGGTGCCCCAGGGTTCGGTCCTGGGCCCGGCACTGTTCAATGTATTTGTGAGTGATATTGCTGAAGGACTGAATGGAAAAGTCTGTCTTTTTGCAGGCGACACAAAAATTTGCAACAGAGTGGACTCCCCCGAGGGAGTGGTTAACATGAAGAAAGATCTACAAAAGCTGGAAGACTGGTCTAAAGCTTGGCAACTACGATTTAATGCAAAAAAGTGCAGTGTCATGCACTTGGGTAGCAGAAATCCAAGAGAAATGTACGCGATAGGGGGAGAAAGGTTGGTATGCACAGTTCAGGAAAAAGACCTTGGTGTGATTATCTCTGCTGATCTCAAGGTGGCAAAACAGTGGGACAAGGCGGTGGCAAAAGCCAGGAGGATGTTGGTTTGCATACAAAGGGGGATTACCAGCAGAAAAGAAGAGGTACTTATGCCACTGTATAGGTCACTGGTGAGGCCTCACTTGGAATACTGTGTTCAGTTTTGGAGACCATATCTTGCAAAGGATGTAAAAAGACTGGAGACTGTTCAGAGGAAGGCAACCAAAATGATTTGGAGCCTGTGTCAGAAGCCTTATGAGAAGAGACTTGAAGACCTAAATATGTACACTTTGGAGGAAAGGAGGGACAGGGGAGATATGATTCAGACCTTTAAATACTTAAAGAGAAATGATGAACAAACAAACCTCTTCCAAAGACGGGGAACCTGTAAAACTAGAGGGCATAACATGAAACTGCAAGGGGGTAAATTGAAAGGCAATGTCAGGAAATATTTTTTCACTGAAAGGGTGGTGGATGCTTGGAATGCCCTCCCGATGGAAGTGGTAGGGGCGAACACGGTGACGGAATTCAAAAAGGCATGGGACAAACACAGAGGATCCCTTTACAGAAATAGGATAAAAACAAAATAAACGGTACCATCTAACTTCTGAACCATATAACGTTTCAACAAATAGGGGTGTCCTACATGGAGTGGTGGGTTTACCCCTGAACAAGGATATGGGGAGGGGTGGCCTGCGCGGAGCGACAGGTGCACCTACTCTTGCCATCTTGCTGGGCAGACTGGATGGACCATGCTGGTCTTTATCTGCCGTCAACTACTATGTTACTATTCATCACAAACACCTTCTTCCAGCAACACAAGCGGCGACTGTACACATGGACTTCACCCAATGGATTGTATAAAAATCAAATTGACTACATCTGTGGAAGTCAATGATGGAAAAGCTCTATAACATCAACAAAGACAAAACCTGGAGCTGACTGTGGTACAGATCATCAATTACTAATATGCAAACTCAAGCTAAAGTTGAAAAAGAGCAAACCACTCATGAATGCAGCAAAATATGATCTTGAGAATATACCACTGGAATTTAAAGACTGCCTGCAAAATCGATTTGCTGCTTTAGATACAAATGACAGAGCTCTGGAAGAGTTATGGAATGACATCAAGAAGGCTGTGTTGGAAGAAAGCGAGAAGTCTCTACAAAAGGTGAAAAAGCAAAAACGGCCAAAATGGATGACGGAAGAAACTCTGACAATTGCCCAGAAAAGCAGAAAAGCTAAAGCCAGAGGTGAAAGAAAGACAATAACAGAACTCAACAGAGATTTCCAACATGCAGCAATACAGGACAAGGAAAAGTACTCAATGACACTTGCAAGGAAATAGAAGCAGAAACTATTAGAGGAAGAACAAGATCGGCTTTCCTAAAGCTACGAGAGTTAAAGAAAAAGTACCAGCCTCGAATTGGAATGTTACAAGATGCTCAAGGTTCTATGTTGAATGATGCTGAGAAGATCAAGAAAAGATAGAAGGAATATACAGTTTTTATATGATAAAGATCAAGTGGACCAACAGCTGTTTCAACCTGTACCTTATGATCGGGAACCATTGGGGATGAAAGAAGAAGTTGAAGCAGCATTGAAAGCCTTATCAAAGAACAAAGCACCAGGCATCAATAGCATTCCTATAGAAGTATTGCAGCAATCTGATGCAGCTGTTACCATACTTACAAGGCTCTGCCAAGAAATATGGAAGACAACATCATGGCCAACTGACTGGAAATGATCTGTGTTTATACCAATACTAAAGAAAGGTGATCCAACTGACTGTGGAAATTATCGAACAATCGCTCTGATCCCACATTCCAACAAGATTCTACTGAAGATTATTCAAAAAACACTACAACCATACCTGGAACAAGAACTACCTAAAGTGCAAGTAGGGTTCAGGAAAGGGTGAGGAACGAGAGACATCATTGCGGATGTGAGATGGATCCTTGAAAAGACTAAAGAATACCAAAAGGATATCTATTTGTGCTTTATCGACTATAGCAAGGCTTCTGACTGTGTAAACCATGAGAAACTCTGGGCCACATTAAGAAGCATGGGTATACCAGAACACCTGATCGTTCTCTTGCGCAATCTGTACATTGATCAAGAAGCAACAGTTCAAACGGAACAAGGAGAAACAGAATGGTTTAAAATAAGCAAAGGTGTAAGACAAGGCTGCATACTTTCCCCCTACCTGTTTAATTTATATGCAGAACAAATCATCAGAGAAGCAGAATTGTATGAAAACAACAGAGGTGTGAAGATTGGTGGAAGACTCATCAACAACCTTCGCTATGCTGATGATACTACATTACTGGCTGAAAGTGAAGATGATCTGAAACATTTGATGATCTGAAACATCAACTGAATATGAGATCTTCCATACCCACCGCACAAATAAAAAAGGTGGAGGAGTACTAATAATAATAAGGAAAAACCTTAATGCAAAACTAATTTCATCCAATAATATTGATAATGTAGACACACTAACTATAAAAATTAAAACCACAAAGATATGCTTAATATATAGACCCCCAGAATACAATACAAACAACACTGACAACCTAATTGAACTACTGGCATCATCCACTGACACAAACCCAATAATACTAATGGGTGATTTTAATCTCCCCTCAACACCTAACAACCAACCAAACCATTTCACAGAAGCAGTAAGCAACTTAGACTTCCATCAAATAATAACAGAACAAACACATAAAAAAGGAAAAACACTCGACATGGTATTCCTACCAAACTCACTTCATAACCTATATAACTCCAAATCACTCTCAAACACACCAGTCCCCTGGTCAGACCATTACCTTCTGAAATTCGATATTACCATCCCTGACAACAATCACACTAAACAAACACAACCCCCACAAAATAAGAGATTTAGAAAATTTAATGAGGAGGAATTCTTAGATCAAATAATTCCTCACCTCACCTTAACACCTACAAATTTGGAAGAAACTATCAAATCCTGGAACAAAACTATCTCACTGGCAGCAGAAAAAAAACCTAACCTGTCCCAACATAATAAAAACGACAATATAATTGATAAAAAGGATGCCCCATGGTTCAACATGACACTTAAAAATCTTAAAAGACAACTAAGAATGGAAGAAAGGAAATGGAGGCAAAACAAATCTCCTACAACCTATGAAAAATACATAAATACCCTACGCACATATAAAGTAGCAATAGACAATTCTAAGAGAAACTACTACTCTAACTTACTCAATAACTCAATTAACCGACCAAGAGAATTGTTCTGTATAATACAGAAGCTAACAAATAAAACATACAATTCAGATGAAATATCCATAGAGATTACCCCACAAGAATTAGCACAATACTACATCAATAAAACAAAAATACAAACAAATAACCCCTCAACAACACTCACTGAAATGAAGCACACAACCTCTCATAACTGGTCCAATTTCAGCCCAATTTCAAAGACCACACTCAAAGCTACCATATCTAACATCAATACAACCACATCATATCTTGACCCATGCCCAGTTGACTGGATAAAAAAGACACTCCCAACACTCTCTCCCTTCATCCTCCCCATGGTTAACATTTCACTAGATGAAGGATACTTACCACCATCACTCAAACATGTTCAAATAAGACCAATACTTAAAAATAAAACACTAGACAAATTATCCCCAAAATCATACAGACCCATATCGAGCATTCCTTTCATGGCCAAACTTATTGAAAAAATAGTTCAAACCCAACTACAAGATTTTATTGACACCTTGAACCTCCTTGACGAACACCAATATGGCTTCCGCCCATTCCATGGGGTTGAAACATTGCTAACAGTCCTTTACGACACCTTACTAAGAGGAATTGATGACACAAAGCAAGCCTTCATACTAGTATTCCTCGACATCTCTGCCGCATTTGACAGCGTAAACCATATAACAATGCTCAACAGACTTCAACAAATAGGAATTACATCCACTGTCTATAACTGGTTTAAATCCTACTTATCAAACAGAACCCAAACAGTAAGAATTCTTAACCAAACATCCAACACATTCAACCAAACACAAGGCCTCCCACAGGGATCCGCACTATCAGCACTTTTGTTTAACATTTACCTACAACCAGTCAGCAACATCTTTAAACGTCATGGCGTCCATTATCATATCTACGCCGACGATATAATGTTTTACCTCCCATTTAAAATCCCACACCCTCCACTACAACAAATAACAGAATGCTTTAAAGAACTAACAATATGGCTCAGCGATCAGAACCTACACATTAACTTCTCAAAAACTGATGTACTATATATTACTAAAAACCAAACATACACACCTCCAAGCACCATCACACTTGATAACCATGAGATCAACATAAAAAAAGAAATAAAATACCTAGGTGTGATACTTGACAATAAACTTAACATGGATTCACACATAAAATATCTAACAAAAATCATACACTACAAACTTAAGACCTTGAGACAACTAAGACCTTTAATTCACTTACAAGACTTCATAACCATAATTCAAGCTATCATAACCCCACATTTTGATTTTGCAAATTTAATCCTTAATGGCATCACAAAGCAAAGCATTAAAAAGATACAACTAACTCAGAACATAGCAGCAAGGATAATAATGAATATAAGCTCAATCGAACATATCACACCGATCTTGGCTGAACTCCATTGGCTACCTATTCACAGCAGAATAAAATACAAGATTCTACTAACTACATTTAAACTAATAAATAACTTAGCGCCATCAGTACTCAATACACTCATCAATTTAGAAATAGATAAAAGATCACAAAGGAGTAGAAACACAAACACCATTACAGTACCAAAAGACTACACAAAAGCTAGAAAACAAACCAACATGAGAGCCTTCTCTCATTCAGCACCTATCCTCTGGAATAACCTTCCTGACAACATTCGCCTACTATCAGACATAAAGGAATTTAGAAAAAAACTGAAAACCCATTTATTCTCATTACACTATAGCAAAGGAGCAGAAACTAGCCAGACTACACAAAGAGACACAGGTTAACTAGCAAATACAACCATTATATAACTACGTACCTTAAAGATTAAATTAATGTTTACACCTACAAGCGATATATGATAATTGTAAATATCTACTATGTACATATGTTCTAATAGCTTAACGTTCTAATAAATTACTGTTTAAATATTATACTGTTACCTGTACATAGTTCACCTGTTCTATGTAAAATGTACCTAGTTCACCTGTTCTATGTAAAATGACTTGGTATGATACTACCCATACCATATATCATAATGTTCATTGTAAACCGCACTTGATACTTGTGAAAGAGCGGTATAGAAATAATTGTTAAATAAATAAATAAATAAATAAATTTGCTTCTCACAATCAAAGAACATAGTCTCAAAATGGGCCTGCACCTTAATGT
Organism: Ichthyophis bannanicus; assembly: GCA_033557465.1. NCBI lineage: Eukaryota > Metazoa > Chordata > Amphibia > Gymnophiona > Ichthyophiidae > Ichthyophis > Ichthyophis bannanicus. The sequence continues at coordinate 1,185,473,722 of CM066033.1, forward strand.
AAAGAAGACAAAGATCATGACAACTGGCATAATCAACAGGTTCATCATTGAAGGAGAAGAAATTGAAATTGTGAACAACTTTAACCTACTTGGATCAACTATCAATAAAGAAGCAACAAGCAGTCAAGAAATCAAACGACGCATTACTCTTGGCAGGATGGCTATGAAAGACCTAGATAAGATTCTCAAGAGCAGAGAAGTCTCTCTCCATACAAAGATTTGATTTGTTCAAGCCATGGTATTTTCAATAATATCATATGGATGTGAAAGCTGGACAGTGAAAAAGACAGACAGGAAGAAAATTGATGCCTTTGAATTATGGTGCTGGCGGCGAATACTGTGTATAACATGGACTGCCCGAAGAACAAACCAGTCAGTACTAGAGGAGATCAAACCTAAGCTTTCTTTAGAAGCTCAGATGACAAGACTTTGACTTTCATACTTTGGACACATCATGCGAAGAGAGAGATCATTAGAGAAAGACATCATGCTTGGCAAGATAGAAGGTCAGTGCAAAAGAGGAAGGCCAACAATGAGATGGATCGATACAATAACAGGAGCTATGGGTACCAGTCTGTCAACAATGAGCCGCCTGACTGAAGACCGAACACAATTTAGGATAGCTATCCAGAGGGTCGCCATGAGTCGACTCCGACTCGACGGGACTTGACAACAACACTAGGAAGAGTCAAACAATCCATCACAATCATCTGCTTACAGTTCATACATTTTCCACATATAAAATAATCCACCTTCTTGGGGGTCTCTCCAGGTAAATGGAATGGGAGATGACACAACTTTATTTCTCAAATTTGTCCCCATATATAGTGTAGATCTGTCTTTAAATCAATCCAAATACTGTATAACATGCTAAAAAAAAGATATCCTTTTACAACCTGGGAAACATGAATGGTACAAGTCAATCTTGAATCTGCTATATTATCAATCCTACTTAATAAACCTTTACTCTGCAATAAGCTTTGAGTTATTCAAAATCAGAAATTAGAGGATAGCTCAATATTTAATCAATACAATTCATCAAACCCATGAAGCACTAACATATAGGGGGTTATTTTAGAAGCCCTATTCATGCTTTGGACATCCAAAAACAGGCATAGAGACGTTGAAAGCACAGAAACTGTATCCAGAGCCATTTTAGAAGCCAGCAGTGGGGACATCTAAATCTGGATGCAGGAGTAGAGGAGTATGGTTCAGATATGATTCATCCGCTGCAGCCCTCACTCACACATATAGGCACCCTTTGCACCAATCTCTGCACATCTCTTCATCGATTCCAAGCACACCACTGAACAAAGGACTCCACTGGTAGGAACAGCATGGAGGTAAGCTCCTCCTCCCTGTAACACTTCATCCGCCTGCAACCCCTTAGCCTATTAATTTCAATACACCCGAGGCATGCCTGCACCTAAGAGCCATGCCAAAGGGCCCTTTGGTGCACCCCTTAGATGAGGACCAGAACGAGGACCATTCCGAACCTCCCAACTACAACAACAGACTCTCATTAACTACCATAACTCCAGCATACAGGAAGGATATCAACCAGAAATCTAACCCCTGAACTCTCAGCAAATATGCTACCATGATACCTAACCCTCTATACCCTGCTCACATGCCTAGCTTCAGTCCACACCTCCAGCGTACACTACACACCCCTCCACCTATCATATAGACCCTATGTTTTTCCAACTGAGATGCACACAACACCTCTACACAAGGCAATGGAACCCTCAGCATGTCATAGACATCCAAATCAACATCAATCATGCTACAACCACCTCAATACACAAAATCCTCACACATACACTCATGTGCACTCAAACTCATGCTCAGTAAGAAATAAAATCCCCATCATCAGAGATCTACTCATCACCTAACACCTCAACATACTACACATAAGGGAGGGGTGGCCTAGTGGTTGGGACACAGTACCTCAGGCTGGAGAGCTGGGGATTCAATTCCCACCTGGGGGACAGCAATCTCAGGCTGGAGGGTTTCTAGTCCTATAGACACTCCTTTTTGCCTTGGACAAACCACTCAATCCTCCGTTGTCTCAGTTATGCATAGATTGTGAGCCCTTTGGGGACAAGGGAAAGTATCCAGTACCTGTTTGTAGTGAATACATAATGTAAACTGCTTTGATTGAAGGATAAGGTGGTATAGAAAACTGGTTAAATAATTAACAGAAACATGGCACACAGACACCATGCTCCTGAACCAACTCATACTGAATGGATACACCCTCTTCATTCTTCACGTTTACAGTGAAGAGGTGGAGGGGTAATGATCATAGCCAAATCATACTTCAGTTTTTGGTACCTCTCAACCAAAAGCACGAATGAAACTGACTCCCTTACCATAACGAACAAACAATTAACCATCATCCTCACATATAGAACACCAACCTTGTCCACCACCAACTTATCTACCATCCTGTGATGAGTACTCATGAACACCAAGCCAAACAAGGATCTCATCGTACTAAGAGACTTCAAACTCCCTGCAGTCTCACCAAAAAACGCCAGCTCATTCATGGAAGCAATGTCAGCCATGAATCTCAAACAGATCATACTAACCCCCACGCATGAGAAAGACAATACTCTTAACCAAGTCTTCATCAACAACCACACAACACACACAAGTCCCACACATTCAATATAAATCCAACGAGTACCCTGGTCTGAACACAGATTAGTCAGCTTCTCCATTCCCATTGAAAACACAATTACACCCACTACCCACCAACAATCAAGAAGATGCTTCAAACAGTTTAACAAAGACAACTTCCTAGAAAACGACCTCCCACAACTGGAAACAGTCTCAAATTACCCCACCACTCTTACCGACAGCTGGAATGAAATAATCAGAAAAACAGCATCCATAACATCTACCCCACCATGCTCAACCAAGAAGCACCCCAAGGCTCTATGATATACCCTCACCCTCCACAAATACAAAACTCAACTTCAAAAACTTGAGCGAAGATGGCACAAAACAATCTACCATGAGGTCAGACTTAATTATCTAAAACTTCTGTAAAACTACCTTACTGCAACTGACAATGCCAAGTATGAGTACCACACCAAACTAATCAACAGCTCAATCAACCATACAAGAGAACTCTTTGACCTCATCAAACAGCTTACAAGGACACCTATCACCATCAACCAGGATACCTCCCGTTAGCAACCCACTACAAACAACTTCACCCACAACCAAACCCAACCCTCACCCCCCTCACAAAAACCTCCCACCCATTCCCATGGTCATCCTTTGACACCATTAGCAGAGAAAACATTGAATCCATCATCTCATCCCTCAATACAACAACCTCCCCATAGATCACTGCCCAGTCAGCTGAATCAAAGCAACCAAAATGGAACGTAACACTATACTTGCCAAAATCACACAATCAGCCCTACAACATGGTCATATGCTACAATCCCTGAAACTCTCCTTCATAAGTCCCACCCTTAAGGAGCCAAACCTGGAGCCATCTGATCCAGCCTCCTACAGATCAATCACCAATCTCCCTTTCATCGCAAAAATCATTGAAAAATCTGTTCAGCAATAACTCCAGGACCACATCGATAGAAACACCCTCCTCGACCCCCAGCATATTGGATTCCGTCTTTTGCACTGAGATGAAACACCCTCATCGACCCCCTAATAAAAGGCATACAAAACACCGCCCAAGGATTTCTCCTGATCTTCCTTGACATCTTGGCCACTTTTGACACGGTGAACCACAACATCCTCTTTCAACGTCTTCAATCCACTGGAATCCAAGGCATAGTTCTCCAGTGATTCAACTCATACCTACACCAACAGATAAAAATCAGAACAAACACTTCCACCCCATACCACTGAATGCAAGGAGTACCCCAAGGCTCTACCCTATCCGCGCTCCTCTTCAACATCTATCTTCAACCCCTCTACTCCATCATCAAATCTCACAACCTCAACTTTCATATCTACGATATCATGCTCTATGGATCGTTTAACATGAAGGACCCTCCTACACCAACTACCAAAACTACTTTTCTGATGTCTCCAACTAGCTGAGTAACAACAATCTCACAATCAATTGCAAAAAAAATGGAAGCTTTATAATGAAGGATGATTCATTCTCTCCCCAACCATCCTAATACTAAACAACACCCAAGTACAAGTTCTACCAGAAGTGAAATACCTTGGCATCACCCTCGATCAACACCTCCCTTTCAAACAACAAAAAACAAAACCACAAAGCAGTATACTACAAAGCCAAAACCCTGCAATGCCTCTGACCTCTCCCTGATTCTCCAGATTTCCCCTCAGCACTCCAAGCCATAATTCTCCCACACCTCGAATACTGCAACTCCATCTACCAGGGTCTCCCACAATTTACCCTACTTCCTCTATGCACTGCTCTACATTCAACAGCAAGCATCCTAGAAGGAGCATCGGAATATGACCATATCACACCCATCCTCAAGCAACTCCATTGGCTACCAATAAACAGCTGGATAAAATACAAGATCCTACTTCTGACCCACAAAGCCATCCACTCACACTCCACCACACACCTCCACACCTTGCTCCAAATACAACAATCCAATGTGCTCAACATCCCCCACGCTAGAACTAAATACAACCAACAGATGAGCTTTCTAGCTATATGCTCTGTCCATCTGGAACACCCGGCCACAATAAGAAACATCACCGACCTCCTCACCTTCCAAAAACAACTAAAAATGCACCTATTTTCAGAACATTTCAGCCCCACTCCACCCTCTGCTGTACATTCTGAAGATGATGTAAGCATAGGTACTGTATATAATCTATTAACCATATTATCAATTGATGCCCATTGTATATAGTTATAGTCCTGTAATCTTTGTATATAGTTATATTACCGTAATCTTCCAATGCATGTTGTACATAGTTTAATTATTATAATGTACCATTTTTCATTTTCATGTACACTGTCTTGACCCGGTGAAATGCAGTATGTAAATACAGTTAAATAAATAATAAAATAGTTCACTGTTCTAAATATCCACTGTATACTCTATAAAGGTCATACATTCTTTGTAACCAACTGTTGTTTCACTGTTTCATGTATACTGCTTTAACTAGGCGAAAAGTGGTATATAAAACCAGCTAAATAAATAAATAAAATCCAAAAATAGGCATAGAGATGTTGAAAGCACAAAGACTGTCTCCAGAGCCATTTTAGAAGCCAGCAGTGGGGACGTCTGAATCTGAATGGGGGAGTGCAGGAGGTATGGCCAGGGTATTCCCAGGAACTTAGAGGTGTGGTTAGAGCATTCCCAGGGACCAGGGCATCCCCGTCTGATCACAGAAACATCATGGACATCTGGTGTCATGCCTAACTTTAGACCTGGTCTAGGGCATGCATAGCAATAAACAACTATCTCAAAAGTGCTAATTTTATCGTAAAAACATCCAGAGTGTATAGAGAATAAAATGCTCTATTATCTCCAGTACTCTGCACAACTTCAACTGAATTGGTAGTGGAATTTGAACCCTGACTACCAGGTTCCTAACTCTCTACTCTAACCATCATGCTATCCTAAATACCTGGGTTTTGGAATATAGTTCTAGGGATATCTAAGGAGATGCCCCTGCCAATGTCCCTATCGGACATGTCCAGGATTGCGAAATCACATCTGTACCTGGATGTGTCTGCATTTTTTCAGACATTCTGGCTTAGGCATCCCAGATTGCACTTGGATGGATCTTTTAAAATTTTCCTCATAATTGAATGTTCTATTATATCCTGGGTACTCCTTTCTTTTTATAATTTGTGTAGCAGAGCATTGATGTTCACCTCACACAGTAAAATTACATTTATTCATAATACTTAACCAAATGCCATACCACAGAATCACTTCCGCATCCTCAATTCAGTACTCCATTGAGTCAATATGTTTTCCACAGTCTTTCCAATGTCAGTTATACAGTATTCTCCAGTGCAGTAGTACATTTCCACATCTCTGCATCAGAGAATTAGTCATAAAATTCACTTATCTGCAATGTTCCAACTCTGTGATCCAAAACAGATGCTGTTTAAATACTTTTCGTCAATTCCTGCTGTACATGTGCTACTCTCCATTCCACTCAACTTTTGACATCGCATAAATTATATGTTTTGGCAACACACCTGTTTGGAGTACCCTTGGCTTTAAACCTAAAGGCAGCTAAACAATGTCGGTGACTGACAGCATGACATCAGGATGGTCAGAGGCCACTACCCACACTATAAAATGCCAAAACGTAATGATACAATAGTGTGGTTATGCTATTTTTAACATTATATTTTGCTGTTTTGAAGTGTGGATAGCGGTCTTTGTCTTGTTTGATTTCATGCTGTCAGTCACCGACATCAGTGGACTGCCTCAGAGGTTTAAAAAAAAGGCTTGCTGCGGAAAATTCCCTGTATACTTCTGCTGCTGTTTTTTATGAGGGTAAGTCAGTGTTTTTTTAATATTTTTAACCAGTTTTGAGGGCTATTGTGAACCTTAGCTCTTGGGCAGTACTGCCTTTAGTTTTCACTTTTTTTGCCATCGTGTTAATATAAAATTGAATGTGAAATATATGCAAAGTTAGTTTGCTAGCGGATAATTTGTTCTTTTTCCTGCATAGCCTGTGTGGTATATTATATAGCAGCAATGAGTTTGGTAAAATGTAGCCTTTAATGTATTTGGGTTTGTATGACTGAACAACCTTTTCTTTTGCTGTCTGTCTTTTTGCCACTGGTTATGAGGCTGGGATTATATAGCCCCTTCAGGGTCTCATTTCTTTTTATTTTGTTTTTTGCACTTGATGTATTCATTTTCTGAAGTGTTTAAGCAGTATTTTTTCAGCTCTTTAGCACATAGGAGCCGGGGAAGATTGCTTCAGTATTCCAAAGGTAATTGATTTTTTACATGCAGCATGCATACAAACCATATTAATTTTGTCCTGGCTACATTCTTTATTAATGCAGTCCTTGGAATTAAAGAGCATCAGTTTTTATTTTTAATTATTATTTTTAATTTGTGTTTTTTGCTTTTTCCCATGGTTCTACCTCCCCTCCCCTCCTTTCCTTCACCTTTTTTTCTGTGTGTCCTCTTTTCACTTGCTTTTTTTTTTTCTCTCTTGCTTTTTCCTTTATGCCATGTTTATTTAGGTAGCTGCTTTGTGTCTACACCTTGTAGGTAAAGAACAGTGCCAGTGATTGGGACCCCAGCACTGGGGAACACAAATATATCACTAGAGACAAATAGTGTCAAGCGCTATGTGGGAACCTAGACCTGCCATGGTCACTGCTCGTTCAGAGTGAGTGCCCTCCCAGCATGCCATGCTGTGGCCACCTTGTCCATGCAGATGGTGGTCAGGCACTACAGTGTCCTAGCCATTGCCCCATACCCTGTGAGGATGCATCCTGGCCAATCTGCCCTGTCCGGGCCATACCCAGAATACCTTGCTCCTCATTATGCATGTAATCAGGCTAACGCTGGTAACAGTGGGACATTTTGGGCCCAGTGAAGTGTAGGCAGCCACAGAACAATGGTTAGACATACAAACACGCTCACTCCTTTTGCAGCATTATACAAAGATAGGGGTGGTTGGCAGCCCTGCCCGCCACACTAGTCCTGATCACAGTGCTGACATTGCTAAACTGTGCAGGGGGTAATAGTAGTGCTCTGGTGATAACATCATCCCACTGGCTGGGGCCAACAGCCTGCCGCTCCATGCATCATTGGATTGTGGAGCCTGTGTGAGTGGGTGTTTGCACCCCTGTTTGCCGCTGCTTTGGGCTTTGCACATGTTGCTATTGTATCTGCATTGTAGGGTAAAATATAGGGACATGCTCTGCAGGAACCACAGCTGGGATGTGCACCTGCGTTATGTAACGTTACCGTAGTTTAGTAAACATACCCCTAAAATTCAACATGTTTCAGATGATAGCCACTGATGACTGTGTAAAGCCAAGGATGAAACTTTAGATCATATAATTAGCAGCTGTAGCAAAATTGCACAGACTTACTACAAAGGCATGGCAGAGTGGCAAAGATCATCCACTAGAATTTGAGTAAAAAAATATGGTATTCCTGTACAAAAACAAAAAAATAAATAAACTTCTGGGAATATGCTGCAGAGAAGGTTGTAGAAAATGAACTGCTGGTTACAATCCTGTGTGACTTCCAAATACAAAGAGACAGGCATTTAGAACACAATATGCCTGCTATTACTGTTATAAAAAAGAAAATATGTATGGTTTATAGAGGGGGCAAGCCCAGGTGATGCCCAAATTGAGGACAAAGAACAAAAGGAATTGACAAATCCTACAAAGGACTACCCCCGATGGAACAGCTTACAGTACATCTTGCACCAATAATAGGTTGTTGGTTAGAACCTAATCAGAGGATTCACAGGAATCCTACCTGTCCTTCCACTTATCAGCTTATCTCTCTCCTCTCCTTTGCTTCAAAACTACTTGATGAGTGGTTCACCACCACTGTCTTGACTTTCTTTGCTCTCAAGCCCTTCTGGATCCACTGCAATCTGGCTGTTGCCAAAGTCTCCAGTGACTTGTTCCTCACCAAATCCAAAGGCCTCTACTCGATTCTCATCCTTCTTGAACTTTCTGCTGCCTTTCACGCTGCTCAACACCACCTTCTGCTCAACCAGACTAGGACTTTTGATGATCCAGGGGAGTTGCACGCGTTCTTGGAGGACAAGGAGCTGGTGTTGATGCGGTGAATGCTTGCCTAGAAATCAGTGGTTTGCAGAAGTTCTTCAGCGCTTTCTTATATGGGTGTTTTAACTGGTCTGAGGTCATGAAGTAGAGGCTCAAATCATGCAGAGGTGACATTCAATCATGCAGAGTTGACATTCAATGTGGCATTCAATATGACTTGGAGGAACTCCAGGGTATTGCCTGGGTCAAAATGCCCTACTCTTTGTTTCTTTCTCTCTTCTTTTGTGTTTTGTGTTGTGTGTGGTGTCTGTTGTGGTTGGGAAGGTAGCATGGCTTGGAGGAGCGGAACGGCCCTTGCCTATCTACATGTGGCCTTCTGTGATCATAAATTGTTTTGGTGGGGCAGTTTTGCTATAACGTTCTGGCACTTTGGGTTTGGGGATGCTTTTTCCTGTTTCTGGAATGGGTAATGTGTAGTTTAAGATGCTTTAAGTGGCAGAGGAGTTGAAGTGAACTAGCCAGTTATACTCTCCGTGTCTGTCTTGTCCTTTTGGGTTCACCCGCTAAGTTCTGAGTTGTTATAGCCCCCAGGGTTTTTGGTGGCTTTGTTATTTAGAATTATGTGTTTTTATTTTGAGCGATCTTCCACAGGGGCTATGACTAAGCAGTGGCTTTTCTTTCTGTGTTTGTTCTCTTGGGCTATAAATGCAGTTATCATTTTGAGGGCTTTTAAGGTGTGGATCAACAATGTAAAATCATATGTTACAATTTGGAATGTTTCTGCAACATTTGACTATCATTTTGTGTTATACTGTCAATATGTCCTCCTTTAAGATAGTTTCACTAAATGTTAAGGGCATTAACAATCCCATTAAGAGGAAAAAGATATTTTTATATGGACGCAAAGAAAGTGCTGACATCTTACTGCTGCAAGAGACACATTTGAATGTGAAGGAGTCGTTAAAACTAGATATAAATCCCTTTTCACTAGTGGCTTTTTCAGCTGCCAATCATAAAAAAATGGGGTAGCCATCCTAGTAAGGAAATCTCTATCCCCCACTGTAATACAAACCAGATTTGATACAGAAGGGCGATGGGCAATGGTTGTCATTAAAGTTGGATCCACTGAACTGGCCTTAATCAATATCTATGCTCCTAATATAAATTGCCCTACCTTCTTTAGTTCCATTGCGGCCTTGGCACAAGAGGTGTCCAGATACCCGACTATCATGGGGGGAGACTTCAACCTTGTGCTAGACCCCTTGGTAGACAGGAGTCCAGTGAGAACCAATAAGATCCCCAAAGCTCACCCTGTTCTTTTGTCTCTAATGCAAGAATTGGGCCTGATAGACATATGGCGATTGCAACACCCTATCGACAAAGAATACACTTTCTTCTCTCCTCCTCATAACTCGGTATCACGCATAGACTTTGTCCTAGTCTCCAAAGGACTCTGTTCTAGAATTAGTGAGTCCAATATCCATGCTGCTCATATCCGCAGTCTCATTCACCCTATTTGACTCAACGAGCTTCCCATCTCACTCACGCTGGCATTTTGATAGAACTCTTCTTGGCAACCAGGAGTTCCGAGAGACCATCCTTATGGCTATAGAGGAGTATTTTCAGTTTAATTTACCTCAGGATACCTCGGGTTGGGCGTGGTGGGAAGGATTCAAAGCTAATATGTGGACCACCATTACCAGTTTTGCTATACGGCAGGCCAAACAGCGTAAAGCAGATCTTGAAGCTTTAGACAAGCAGATTAAAGCAGGAGAACTCATTATAGGTCAAAAAACTGATCCTAACATTCTGATACGGTTACAGCGTCTTAGATTTAGATATAATTCAATTTTGACTATTGAGGCTTCACAGAATATTCAAGTGCAGAAAGGGCGGTATTACTTGGAAGGTAACAGGGCCGAATGGTTACTAGCTAACTCGTTAAAAGGTCATAAGGAAGTTTCTCGCATCACTGCTTTGAGAGATCCTCAGGTGCAACAACTGATTGTCAAGGACTCTGATAATGCAGAGATCTTTAGCCAGTTTTATGCTCAGTTATACTCCACAGAGATAGATTTCTATGAGGAGGATTTTGATAGATTACTGGCCAATATACAGAGGCCGATGTTAGATCAGGAAATAGATGCTGGACTAGATAGGTAGATTACGGTCATGGAAATTATCCAGGCTATTGATTCTATGCAAGTGGGCAAGGCTACTGGCCCAGATGACCTTCTGGTTGAATTTTATAAAACCTTTTCCAAAATCTTAGGCCCATCAACAATATTATAGGCTTCTTTTAGAAGCAGAGGTCCAGACTGGAGCGTTCGCCTCTGCAAACATTGTTGTTCTTGAAAAACCTGGGAGAGACCCTCAGTTAGTTAGTAACTATCACCCAATTTCGTTACTAAATGCAGATTATAAAATGTTTGTGGCCATTTTAGCTGGTCGTCTCTCCAAATTGATCCCTTCTTTGATTCATCTGGACCAATGTGGCTTCACTGAGGGACGCTCCACAGACGATAATGCTAGAGTGCTTTGTCACATTCTGGAAGGTGTGGAAGGAACAGAGGGCCCACTTGTGGGATTATCGTTAGATGCAGAGAAAGCATTTGATCGACTGGAGTGGCCTTTCTTGTTTGCTGTTTTGAAGTGGTTTGGACTTGGTGAGAGTTTCTGTAGATTAATCAAACTTATATATGCGCGACCAAGTGCTAATATTTTTGTGAATGCGACTCAGTCTAGAGATTTTCTGTTAGGGCGAGGCACCCGTCAGGGCTGCCCCCTTTCACCCATCCTTTTCAATCTGGCCTTGGAACCTTTGGCCCTATTGTTAAGACAAAGCCTTGCGGTTAAAGGTGTGTCCATTGCTGACATGGAAATTAAACTTTCTGCATACGCTGATGATCTACTGCTGTTTACCACACCCAGCTCTATACTGGCTATTCTAGAGTTGATAAATCAATACTCTGGATTATCAGGCTACAAAATTAATTGGTCAAAGTCTGTAGCATTCCCTTTAAATTCAAGGGTTTGTAGGGCGGATTTGGAAGATTTTCCCTTTGTGTGGGAGCCCAAAATGGTGAAATACTTGGGAGTTCACTATTGTTATCCACTTAGTGAAACTTTACAGTATAATGAAGGGGAGCTCCTTTCTATGGTTCGTAATATGACTGCGAAATGGTCGCCGTTCTATCTTTCTTGGTGGGGTCGTCTTGAAGCAATAAAAATGACTATCACTCCTAAAGTGAACTATGTGTTAGAAATATTCCCAGTCTTTCTTACAAGTAACACTTATCGTCAAGTTGAAAGGACTCTTGTCCAATTCTTAGAACATAAGATATGCCATACTGGGTCAGACCAAGGTCCATCAAGCCCAGTATTCTGTTTCCAACAGTGGCCAATCTAGGTCATACGTACCTAGCAGTTTCCCCAAGGGACACAGGTTCCACAATGCTTGTATTGGTTCAAGCATTGATATCCTGGGTCCCTTCTTAATAATGGTTTATGGACCTTTCCTCCAGGAACTTGTCCAAACCTTTTTTAAACCCAGCTACACTAACAGCCTTTACTACATCCTCCGGTAACAAATTCCAGAGTTTGATTACACGTTGAGTGAAAAAATATTTTCTTTTATTAGTCTTAAATAGTTTACCCTGTAGCTTCATTGCATGTCCCCTAGTCTTTCTATATTCTGATAAGGTAAACAATCGATCTACGTTTACCCGTTCCACTCCGTTCATTAATTTATAGACTTCTATCATATCTCCCCTCAGCCGTCTCTTTTCCAGGTTAAAGAGCCCCAACCTTTTTAGCCTTTCTTCATAGGAGTAGCCTTCCATCCCCTTTACCATTTTGGTGGCTCTTCTCTGAACCTTTTCTAAAATTGCTATATCCTTTTTAAGATATGGCGACCAGAATTGCACACAATATTCAAGGTGCGGTCTCACCATGGAACGATATAGAGGCATTATAATATCTTTTGTTTTATTTTCCATTCCTTTCCTTATCATACCTAGCATTCTATTTGCTCTCTTGGCCGCCGCTGCACACTGGGCCGAGGGTTTTAACATGGTATCCACAAGGACGCCTAAATCTTTTTCTTGGGTGGTGGTTCCTAATGTGGAACCTTGCATCGTGTAACCATAGTTTGGGTTGTTCTTCCCTAGGTGCATAACCTTGCACTTCTCCACATTAAATTTCATCTGCCATTTTGATGCCCAGTCTTCCAATTTATCAAGATCCTCTTGCAATTTTCCACAATCCTCCTGGGTTTTAACAACTTTAAATAGTTTTGTGTCATCAGCAAATTTGATAACCTCACTCGTTATTCCACTTTCCAGGTCATTTATGAATATGTCAAAAAGCAGCGGACCCAGCACAGATCCCTGGGGTACACCACTATTCACCTTTCTCCATTGGGAAAATTGGCCATTTAGCCCTACCCTCTGCTTTCTATCTTTTAACCAGTTCCTGATCCACAGTAGTACACTGCCTCCTATCCCATGACTCTTTAGTTTTGCCAAAAGTCTCTCATGAGGGACCTTGTCAAAGGCTTTCTGAAAGTCCAGATACACAATATCAACCGACTCACCTTTGTCCACCTGTTTATTCACTCCTTCAAAAAAACATAACAGATTAGTAAGACAAGATCTTCCTTGTCTAAAGCCATGTTGGCTGTCTCCCATTAGGTCATGACTATCTATATGCTGAGTAATTTTATTCTTTATGATGGTTTCTACCATTTTTCCCGGTACTGATGTCAGGCTCACCGGTCTGTAGTTTCCCGGATCACCCCTCGAACCCTTTTTAAAAATTGGTGTTACATTGGCGATCCTCCAATCCTCAGGTATTAGAGATGATTTTAATGATAGTTCACAGATTACTGATAGCAGGTCTGCAATCTCAAATTTCAGTTCTTTCAACACCCTTGGATGTATACCATCCGGCCCAGGTGATTTGCTACTCTTCAGTTTATCTAATAGTTGTAGGACATCTTCCCGATGTATCGATATTTCCTTCAATTCTTCCACACCTTTAAATACCACTTCAGTCGTGGGTAACATCCCTACATCTTCCTCAGTAAAGACCGAAGCAAAGAATTCATTCAGTCTCTCCGCTATCGCCTTGTCGCCTCTTAGTGCTCCTTTAACCCCTTTATCATCTAATGGACCAACTGACTCTCTCACGGGTTTTTTGCTACGAATGTACTTGAAAAGGTCTTTATTTCGCGTTTTTGCTTCCGCAGCAAGCTTCTTCTCAAATTCTCTCTTTGCCTGCCTTATCAATGCCTTGCATTTGACTTGCCAGTGCTTGTGCTGTTTCCAGGTTTCATCATTTGGCTCTTTTTTCCATTTCTTGAAAGATGCTTTTTTGGCAACAACAGCCTCTCTGACCTCAGCTTTAAACCATGCTGGCAATTTTTTGGACTTCCTTCCACTTTTCTTAAAGCGTGGAATACAGCTGGTCTGGGCTTCCAAGATAGTATTTTTCAACAACACCCAAGCTTGATGTACGTCTTTAACCTTTGCAACTGCTCAGAATAAACTGCCCAGAATTGCTCTCAGGAAGTTCAAGTATAAAAAAGAGGAGGCGGGTGTGAACTTCCCTGATTTTCAGGCCTACCATTGCGCTTTTTTGCTAATATAAATCTGGTGTCTTGCAAATAGGTGGGACCTTTTTTCTACGATATCCCTGCCGATGTTTAGTGTTTTACAATGATTTAAAATATGTTTTTTCTGATCCAAATGATTTAAATGCTTTCATTAATGCTAGACTATCTGCTGTGGTTTTGCCCAAGTAACGCTGGCTGCTATAACATCATAATATCTGTGTATGTCCTCTTCACTATGAGCCGAGGTCACATGCAGTCATCCGGATTCTTTTTGTATTTTTATTAGCTTTTTTTTTTATTTTGGTCAAAGGCTCTGATTTGGCTAAAATATTCTTCTCTTTTCCCCCCATTATATCGAACTACAATTGTGTATGATTAAATTGTTTTTCCTTTTTGTTACTTCTTGTATTGATCACTGTCATACTCAATAATCTGTGCAAGGAATATTTGTTCTTTTGCTGTATTAATGAAAATTGCATAAATAAAACAACAACAACAACAAAAAAACAGGGTTCAAAATGGGTGGGGGGGGGGGAGGGGAAACGCCCAGCATGGCTCGACCTGGAAGAGAGATTGAGTGCTCCATTCCCCTTGAATCTCCTCCCTGGTATGGTGTCTTCTGAGAGGTTAAAGTCTCATAGGGTAATAGCAGACACTCAAAGGGCCTTTCAGCAGCTAGCGAGGGCAATTCCTAAGGAGGAATGCTTATCGAAACTAATCCCCATCTGGCACAGTTCTTTTTAAAAAATTCATCAAAGGCCATTTGCATGGAAACAATGGTTCAGTAGGGGCATTTGGACTATAGGCCAGCTGTTATTGGATGGCAAGTGGAAGCCTTTTGCTTGTCTACAGTGTGAGTTTGACTTGCCTAAATCCTTATACTTCCAGTGGATTCAGCTGAGACATTGTATAGAGAAATCCCCTATTGATATTAAATCTTTACCTGAAGAATGGGGGTTACTGAATATTATAGGTTCAGTCAAATGGCTTCCGGGGTGGCTTCTTACTACTATAAATTGGTCATTCAGAACCCCACCCCACAGTCCGTTGGTGTTCAACGGATATGGGAACATGACACCGGGGAGACTCTTTCTCCAGAATCATGGGTGAAATTCTGGGGCAAGCTAATTAGAGTATCTCAGTCTGCCTCTGTCTCCCAAGCTCTATATTTTTTTGCATACAGAGCTCACTTTATCCGAATAAAGTTTGCTTAGTAGGATAAAACAGTTGGAAATGAATGTTTGTCTTGTCAGAGTGATGTTGGCACTTTATGACATGTGGTATATCACTGTCCTAATATTCAGTCCTATTGGATTTCGATCTGGAACCAAATCCAAGAGGTCTTGGGATTCAGGGTCACTCTCTCCTGGTCTGTTTTTTTTTCGGTCAACAATTGGCATCTCATCGTTACAGAGGGATTGCCATTTTTTATTTGTCTTCATGATGGGAGTGGCTCTGCATCTCATTATTGCTAACTGGAAAAATACAGCAGATCTTAGCTGGCACGAATGGTGGAATCGTCTGTGCTTATGCTCCAAATATGAACAAATGCCATGCTATGGCACAACTCTTATGCCTTCCACCTTCCTCAAGTGGAAACCCTTGCACACTTACATCTCAAAAGCATGATATGGTATAAATTAAGGGGTAACTAATCAAGACATCATATTTTCACATGGTTGAGAGCTGCTTGGGGTGTCATAGCCCTTGTAGGCCTTTCTTGCTTACTTTTCATAGTTTTTGATGATCGCATGGTGAAGGGAGGGTTAAGGTTGGGGTAGGCTGCTAAGGCCTTGCTTTTTGTTCTTATATTTAAAGAGAAGTATCACTTTAAGTGTAATTTCACTTTAAGTGCAATCAAATATCACTTTAAGTGTAATCAAAGGCATCACCTCCTCCTCTCTAATGAACCTCATTCAGACCATCCCACCAAACAGATCCAGGAGAACTATATCTACAAACTCACTCATAATCCCTAAGGCAGCAACTAAATGCTCACGAGCGACATCTAATTGGGCGTTCAGTTTCTATGCCCCGAAGTGCTGGAACACTTTACCACCTGAAATTCTGGCTAGCCCTGATCTAACCTCATTCAGGAAGGCAATCAAATCCCATTTATTCCCCCACTACTACCAGAACACCTAATCACCTTCCTGACCTCCAACCTCCATTGAGCACCCAACTGATCTAAGAATAATACTGTTGTATATACTTGTATATACTTTGTAAATTGTTCAGTTAAAAATTTCCCCATGTATTATCCAAGTTCTTCTTCCTGTTCAATGTAAAACCAAACAGCTTGTTGTATGGTCTTTTGTTGTACTGTAAACCGCGCTGATCCCAAATAGTGCGGTATATAAGAGCTTGTAATAAATAAATAAATAAATAAATTTTTGGTTTTGTTGTAATTTGTTTGAAAATGTAAATACGTTAAAAAAAAAGAAAAGAAAGAAAGGGTGGTAGAGGTTGAGGGGAAGAGTTGGGAGTGAAGAGGGGGAAGAGGGGAAGGAGCTTATCTCATGGGGAATTGGGAGTGATCTTGTGGACTTTGTCATGGAAATAGTCAGCTAAGGTTTGGGCAGAAAGGGAAGGAGGGGTCGGAGGCTGAGGTACCTTGAAGAGAGAGTTGAAAAAGAGATGGCAAGGGTCAGAGGCAAGACAGCTAATCAAATAGACATACTAGTTTTGTTTGGCGAGAGCTATGGCTGACTGGAAAGAGGCAAGTATGACTTTGAAGTTAGAAAGTATGCAAGGGTGTTGGATTTGAGCCAAATGCTCTCAGCTGAGTGGGCACAGTAACGAAGATAGCGGGTAGTCGAAGACAGCCAGGGCTGGGGAACAGTTTGCCTCAGAGGACATGCAGGATATGAATTAAAGAAATCATTATCATTTAGAAAAGGAAAGCCAAAATGGCAAATTCACCTAGAACAAAAAATCAAAATGTTTTGGGCAGAAGTGAGCATTTTGAAGAATCTAAAAGAAGAACTACTTTAAAACGAAAAGTAAAACTTAACGGGCCCGATATTGAATTGGGCAGGCTATGTGCCGCTGTGGCACATAGCCCTGCCTGCCGACCCTTAACCCTGGATATTCAGTGTTATGATGACAGCATCAAATATTTGGGATCACCACACATGTCCCAGAGCTAACCAGATAACGGTGATATTGCACTGCTATCCAGTTAGTTTTCGTGGGTAAAGCTAGGCCAGCTTTTTCTATGCCTAGTTTTACCCGCCGATCGCTAACCGGGTAGTGGTGCAATATCACCGCTATTACCACCACTACTACTACTACTACTGAACATTTGTATAGCACTACAGGACATACGCAGCGCTGCACAGACACATGTAACAGATAGTCCCTGCTCATCAGAGCTTACAATCTAGTCAAGCTAGACTGCACAGTAGCTGTAGACAGTGATACATCTATAGGGAATGGTAAGGAAACATAGGGAGATCAGGTGAGTCAAGATCTGAAAGCAGCAGTGAAGAGGTGAATTTTCAGCCTGGATTTGAAAAGGGTCAGAGAAGGCACCTGATGTACAGACTCAGGTAATTTGTTCCAGGCATTAAGAACAGTAAGGTGAAAGGAGTGAAGTCTGGAGTTAGCGATAGAAGAGAAGGGCACAGATAGAAGTGGAGTTCCCAAGAAGAGGTGTAGAGAGAAATAATAGATGAAAGATAGTGGAAAGCTGCTACACAGTTAGTGACAGTCTCCGCCTCTGCTCTGCCCCAGAACGTTCCCAACACGCTTCAATGCTAACCGTATTAGAAGGGGATATTCAATGGCACTACCATGTAAGTGCCACTGAATATCCCGATTTAAGGAATTTACTTGGTTTACTGGGCTATGCAAAATAAACCACATAAATATATTTTGAATATTAGGCTCAATATCATTAGAGTACAATATTGGGACCAAAGCCATTGATCATCTCAGAAGTATCAAAGGAACTAAAGCAAAATATTCTGGTGACAGCACAGAAAATTCAGCAATTTGAAAAGTGAACAAGTACAGGCAAAACAACCAATTCAGAAAAATTAAACACCAGTTCTATAGAAGCTTTGAGGTTGGTCAACAAGAATGAAGAAACCACAGCAAGTCCTGATAAAGAAAAGACACTTGAATTTTTGAAAAAGTATAGTTTTCCTATAGCCAACAACCACTGGAACCATACCATTTGAAAAAGTTAGCAAACATCTTGTGAAACTTTATAATACAAAGTGGCAGGCACTTGGATCACGGCCATAGAAAAAAATGTGTGGTTTATAGAAGTGACGATACCAGATGATAGTAGAATTGATGAAAAACAGCTGAAAAAAATAAAAAAATACCCTGATTTAAAAATTGAAATAGAAAGAAATTGGAAGAAAAAAATAACCACCAATCACCAATAGTGATTAGAGATCTTTGAGCAATACAGATTGTACTCCCAAAATACTTGGAAACATTAAACTTAAAAGACATCGCCCCATCAGTTTTGCAGAAAATGACCCTACTTGGAACAGCATACAATTTGTACTGAACTCTATGATTCCCAGATCCTTAGGTAGGACCTGAATTAATGGCATTAAAACCAATCAACATTGACTGTGATGTGCTACATTCGAGGTGGGGCGATAAGTCGCTGGCCTTGTAATGAAACAGAAAGCTACGGACACACTTCAGTTCCGGAGGTCTGAATGATCTTAACTAAAACAAAACTGCAGAGAGATCATTCGGACCTCCGGAACTGAAGTGTACCCATTGCTTTCTGTTTCGTTACAAGGCCAGATACTTATCAGCCCCCCCCCTCGTATGAATGATGATGAGCATAATAATAATAATAATGATAGTAGCTTAAATCTTGCACCGATAGCTGCATGATTCCTAGGTTCTTGGTTAGAACCCGAATCACAGGATTAAAACCAGTCCTAGACTGTGTTTTCCAATGAGGAATCCATTAAAATAATAATGTATATTTAAATGCTTACAATTCCTTTCAGGTGCATGGATGGAATAGCTTCCAGTCCAGAAAAGTATTAACTATCTCAATATACAAATTCATATTCAAATTCAAAAGAATCCAAAAATAAGCTCTCTCTGATCATTACCATCTAAGAATCAATATCCAGAATTATAGGGCATTGATGGCCTACCTATAAAGACTGACTATATCCTCACAGCATTCACTGTCAGTTGCTTTGCAACTTCAACATCCACCTCAAGTACTATACCAGACTAATTGGAAACTGTGGAAGTTTCTGCTGAAATACTGTTAGCTTTGTCTCTGACAAAAGCTGTGTACCAGTCTGTCAAAGAAAATGCATAGTCTTTCATTTTTGCAAAATATGTGCTTTAAAAATAACAAAAAAAGCTGCTATGCACACAATCCATTCTGAGTAAATAAAATCAAATTGAGTTGGCCTTTTATATTTTGAAACAATGTGTAAAAGCTCAGAAAGAAAGTGCTATGAATGCAAATCAACTGCCTTCATGTTTCTAGGACATAGACATCTTGCGTTTTCGATAAAATGAGATGTTTGCTGTAGACTATGGGGTATTTTTACTAAACCGTCTTAACGTGCGCCCGGCGATAGTGTGCAGGCTGCCATAAAAGGAGTGGGCGTTTCAGTTTTAAAGCAGCAAGACGGGAGTATCGCGCGATAATGCGCACTGCTGTGCACATTAACGGGCTAAGCGCCGCTAAGCGCGGTAATGCGCGGTAATCTTAAGTAGGCGCCCAGACATATAAACACAGAAACAGAGGTGTAGTACAATAGTTAATGCACTGACTGATGATACAGGGGTCATGAGTTTGATCCCCCAGTGTGCCTAATGCATAAGGCTGGCTGAGCCATAGCTTTGACATGTAAGTATTGTTTCTTGAGACATTTTATTTGTATTTTAAGTATTGCTGCCAGCAAACACACCCTCACATGCCATAACCTAAGGTGCCGCATAAGGCACCCTATAAGGCACTCCATAGGGCACATTATAAAGTGCACTGTCTGCCACAGCACCCTATAATGTCCCCTATAGGGCACCCTATAAGGCGCTCCATAGGATACCTTATAAGGCACCTTATATGGACGGTAACCATAAGGTGCCTCAGAAGGCGCTTTATAGGGCGCCCTATAAAGCACCTTCTGAGGCATCTTAAGGTTACAGTACGCTGAAGGTGGTTTTGCTGGCAGCACTAATGTACATTAAAAATAGATAATGCTTTGGACAGCCCTATCAAATAACCCCACTGTGGCTTTGAACCCATGACTTCTGGCTCCACAGGCAGTGAAGTAACCAGTGGGCTACAGCTGCTAACAAGCCCCTGGCTGGCTGCAGAAGGACTGCATGTCACCACACAAACAGTCTGCTGTGATCACCAGGATAGGGTTAACCCACCCGTACCCATGATGCACTGCGCATGCAAATCAGCAGTCTACAGATGAACACAAAATGGGGTATGCACCCCCAGAGCACCTCGGCCTGGTAGGGGGAACTGACCGTGTGTGTTACTGGCACAGAGTAGCTACACACCGTCACATTGTGCGGGTACTGTGCTCACCCTGAGGGTGAGGTGGGGCGCCCAGCACCAGGTCCACAGCACCTTCCGTGGTAGAAATAGGCCATGCTGTAGGTCCCCAGCAGTGCTAATGTGTGAGATAGGTAGTTCCTGCAGACACACTTTGGATACATCTCTATTTCTCAGTCAGGTTTAGCCCTTATGGACCCATAGGCGGATTATGTACCATCACCCAACCCACCCTCTGGGGCTGAGGGTGGGAAACAGGGTCTCCTACCAACAGATCTACATTTTACCTCCCTGCAATGTCAGCAGTAGAGGGGACCATCAACCACAGTCCTGTTGGGGAACAGACACCCTACAGCGCAGTCAATGCAGCTCTGTACACATCTATAAAGCAATAGCAGACAGACATTAGGCCTGGAAATGCTCAGCTGCACCCCACCACTATCTGATATTCTCCTGCAGCAAGCCTCCAGCCACTGCACCCTGCAAGGTGTTCCAGCAAGACACATACTAGCTGCAGACAGTCTGCTAGCTAGTCCATAGTGCATGTTCCTGGAGGAGATGCATGCACCCAGAACTGGGATGTCAGCATACACACCAAGCAGATGTCAGTGATTGGGCCCCAAAAAGGAACCCATAAATATCACATGAGAAAAATATTATAAAGCACTATGGGGGAACCTAGCCATGCCATGGTCACTGCTCAGTCAGGCTAAGAGTGATCTACCAGCAGGACATGCTGTGGCCACCCTGTCTGTGCAGGTGGTGGCCGGGCACTACAATGTCCCAACCATTGCCCTATGCCCTGTGCAGATGCATCCTGGCCAGGCCACCCTGTCCGAGCTATACCCATGGTACCTTGCTCCTCATTATGCACATTGGCAGGCCAATACTGGCAAAAGTGCTGGCAGTGTGGGCTGTGGAGGGTGTTTGCAATCACCACACACTGGATAGACAGACACACACTCCCACACCTATGCCAGCAGTGTACAACTATAGAGATGTTTGGCAGCCCTGGCCACCGCTCCAGTCCTGGGCACAGTGCAGGCAGGGCTATGGTACGCAATACTGTTGGGGTCACTCCCCAGGGTGGTAAACACTGTCAGACACAAGACCTGTAGCACACTCCACAGACATCAGAAAGGTTGCCATGATGCAGCTCAATCAGAAAATTGTACTTCAGAATTGCTATCTGCCAGTACTCATAGCAACCTTTTGATAGCTGTGTACCGTACTCCCGGGTTTAGGGCGGCATTGCTAAGGTATGCAAGTGCTAGTATTGGGAGATGCACGCAGGGCCCAATGTCCTGTCTCTCCAGGAGGCATTGGATAATGGAGCCTGTGGGTGGGAGTGTGTCTGCCCCTGTTTGCTGCTGCTTTACGGCAGAGGTTCCCAACTCCAGTCCTGGTGTGTCAAACACTGTTCGGGTTTTCATGCTGTCCCTCATGAATATGCATGAGATACATCTGCATAGCATGGGGGCGGTGCATAGAAATGCAGCACAGGCATCTTTATTAGAGGCAGCATGGAACCTGAATGGTGTTTGGCCCTCCAGAACTGCATTTGGGAGACTCTGCTCTAGGTAATGCGCATGTTTATTTTGTCTGTCCTCTGTAGGATAAAATGTAGGTTTTTTGGGCATGTCTACGTCATCTGCACTACAGGTTCTGTCTATATTAGCACGTTGTAGTAGTGGGTAAAATATGGGGGCTGGGTTGGCAGGGACCACAGCTGGGACTTGAACCTGTGACCTCAACCTGTGACCTCCTGCTCCTGAACACACTGGCTGTGTACACTGCACCACCGTGTTGCCATAGAGACAGTGCATTCCCTGGGGATACCATGACTGTTCATCAGACAGGGCCTGTCTGTTGCAGTGCATGGCACCCACCTACACAGGGCTAGGCCACGGTCTGCTCTGGGCAGCTGCCACTGCCCCCTCCACCACCAGTACCCCTCTGCCACCCTGCTGACATGCCCGTCTGCTGGTGCTGCTGGTGGAGTGCAGTCTCAGACCATCCATTGTGCGGTAGGTGGCTGCCTATGGTGCAGGTTCTGGGATAGGGGTGCCTGCATAGCTGTCCATGCTTCCCCCCAGCACCTCCTGCCAATGTTCTGTGCCCTTGGGGGTACTGCAGTGCCAGGTCCCACAGTACCTGCTGGGTACTATCCCCTGTGACACTGTGGGAAGCACACTCATGCCCATGCTGGGCCCTCATTAATTGCTGTCTGGCTGCTTCAGCATTCCTATGGGCCACCTAGGCATCACCCTAGTCCGTACTGTGGCCCAGCTGCAGCACAGCATGTGCCGTCTGCAGCCCTCTGTGTCCCCTTTCCCAGCATCTGTCCAGTTGCCCATTCCGACATGCCCGCCCTGCTGTTGTGGAACATGTGCATGCCATAGGAAACCTGTCCAATGGAGAGGGAAACCCTGATCAGCGCTATTTCACTGTGGGATCATTCACCTTGTATGGGGATGGAGCGTAGACCCTTCCAAAATTCATATCCTTTTTTTGGAGCTTTCTTGAGAGTGTTTTTCGATGTTTCCCATTATTATCAATATTGCCCAGTGTGGTTATGTTTTTTTTATATTTTGTTGGGGTCATTTTCAGTGTTTATTTGCACTTTTGTTCCGTGCACATGTATCACACTTATCACTTTTTTGTAGGTTACCCTGATTTTGCTGTACATTGCTGATAGAAATGGTTTCTCTTCCCTTTAAATCAGCTCTAACGCCAGGGTTTCACTGGCGTTAGTTTTCAGCCTCGGATTTCACAGCGTTAGTGTGCAGAGAGCCTCTCCCCTCCCACTCTCCACCCATTGACCCCTTCTCTCCGCCCCTGGGGAGCCTTCCTCCGCCCTCCGGGAGCCTTTCTCCGCCTTCAGCGTTCGTTTGCACCGCAGCACGCGTTATCACGCGCTAAGGTACCTTATCGCGTGATAACGTCACAGAGCGCACAATAAGACGGTTTAGTAAACATACCCCTATGTTTTGAATAGCTAATTAGTAATCTATAACAAACATTTGCATTACTCTAACAAAAGTGGGTAATGCATAGATCACTGAGTTGTCTGAATTTGATATACAGTCTTATGAAAATAATTCTAAATATATGGATGTATTTATACTTTAAAATAAAAGTTTGTTTAATTTTGGCTGCTAGATAGTAATATGAAATTAAAATAATATAGTGCAGACAAATGTCAGATTCTTTGGCACAACTGAACATGTTTCAACTTTTTCTGCTGTAGTTATTCTCTATAATAAAAAGAGAGAGTGCATTATTTCCCTATAAAATTAAATAGCTCTAAAAAAGCAGGTTGTCATAGTTTGAATATTTCATGGTATACTACATGAGTGATGGTGTATATGCGTCAGAGAGGAAGTGTGTGTGTGCTTGTATGAGAGGAGGTGTGCATGTGTTCAAGTGGGAATGGTTGGTATGTGTGTACTTCTATAAATACAAAATAAATTGACTGGGTATTAGGAATGTGTGCGTCAAAGATTTTCAGGCTCATTTTTGTTCAGAATATATTTGTTTGGTTAGTCTTCAGGACCCAAAACCTTCATTCATTTATCCCATTCATCCTTTAAAGTCTATGGGGGAAGCTATTTTGCAGTGGAACAGTGAGACTCACCATCTATTTTCAATCAAACATTAAATTTTGATGACGGCATCTCTAAGGGGTAGGTTTACTAAACTGCAGTAGCGGACTCCATGCGATATCGGAGCCGCAGACCCTTTGATTTCAATGGAGCCATGGCTCTGATATCGCACGGAGTCTGCTACCGCGGTTTAGTAAACATACCCCTAACAGTATTGCAAGCCATCAAGAGCATCACAATCCCCCCAGGGGCACCCGAAGAGGGACAAAGAGTATACTGTATATACAGCAAGTCTTCCTGTTCCTAATCTAATTTGTTCCTGAAAATGGTTCAGCTACTGACATTTTGGATACCAAAAATGTATTTCCCATCATTTTAAATGGGAAAACATAATAATGCATTTCAAGCCCATCTGAAAACCCCAACCAGTCTCCTGAAACATCACTAAAAGAGTGCAAAACAATCATACAGCTAGCAAACATTTAAGGAGTCTTTTACTAATGGGTACTAAGGTGTTGCAAATAGTTTTGCCAATAGTGCTGCAATTATGGTGCCAGGGGCAGCCCAAGGTGGGTGTGGGGCCATGTGCGGAGACTCGATGCGGGCTTCATTTGCATAAGGGTCTGTGATAAGGAAGCTTATCATAGCTCAGGAAGGAGCTATAGAAAAAGTGAAGTGACTCTGAACAAGCAACCTGTCAGTTCTGGAAGAAATAAGAAAACAGAATTTTCCCATAAAAGACTACCAGTCCCAGAATGCACCAGGTTTCCAACAGCCATTAGAGGAGCTGAAGTGGGGAAACGTGTGTTCAATCAGGAGGGCTATTAGGTAATCCCTAAGCACTCATCTCAAAGGGCAGGGCCTGATTCAGCACAGCTGCGCTGTATTAGGGGGGAGCACTCATCTAGGCAGAATAAAGGTAGAGTTTATTCTACAGAGAATTATCCTCATTATCCTGAGAATCAGCTTGAGCTTGATCATCAGTTTCATCTGAAGGATCATCAGAATCAGAAGCCAAACCGGACGGACAGAGAAGGAAAGAAACCCTTTGGAAGAAGGAAGAGAAAAGCCTTTGAGAGGTCTAGAAGAGTCCAGAGCAGTACGTATACTGGGAGGCATTTCAAGGGCCAGCATACACCATTGGAATGGGGAAAGCCAGAGGAATGGTGCTGCAGAGCTAGGAAACTCCAGACGCTACCTGTGAGGGAGACGGCTGCACGTGGAAGGGACCCTAAGACCTGTGCCAGAAGGTATGTGAAGAGAGATCCAGTGTCCAGGGATCTGGATTGGAAGGCTGGACATAAGAACTGGACTACATACTGGCCAGGCTATATAGAGAGGAACTCTAACAGCAATGGAAGCTCAGGTATGAACACTGATCTATGCCCTAGCTATAACCTTGAAAGACAGCAGGGAAACAAGTATTCTCCTGAAAGTGCTCCATTGAGAGATTCATCTGTGCCAATCCATGATATTGAACCCATGCTTGTTGAAGAAGGGGGAATGATTGCAGATGAAGAATGTGTTTATATGGACTGCTCTCTGTCCAAACTCCTTTGGTGATTTTCTGTTATAAAGTACAGCAACCATCACAAAGAAATACAAACTTGTTCTTTAATCTACTCAGAAAAGCTCCTGAAGCAGGATTTGACCCACAAAGTAGAAAGCAAGCCAGCTAAGGGGTTTCAGCTGGATAACTGCTAGCAATTGAGCCTTACCTAATTGCTTGTGAGCTAGGAGAGAATCACTTCTGAATCTATGTGGGAAGTTATCAGAAGTTAACCTGAAAAGAACAGTTTTTTCTTTCTTTGTGGCTTTTCGTTTGTTGTTTGATATATGCTAAGAAAACATTAGCTAATGCCTGACAAGTTTGAATGTTGTTTTCCTGATTTTGACTTTGTTTTTCCAAGTTAAACACTAGAAGCAAGTAACCTGATTTATGTGCTACCAAGCATATCTGTGTTGGGAGAAATAACCCCATAAATAAATATCTTATTGGCTTTAACACTTGAGCACAACTAAATTATTGTCAGCAGCTGTGTCTGGTGTGAATGAACTACATTGCCCACAATCCCTTGCAAATCATATAGATATATGCACTTGCCAAGACTGTGAAGATTCTCACCCAGGCAGCCGTCTGACAGGTCCTCATTTGCATAAATATTTGCATAATGTTACCATACACTAACTTTTAGTAAACATGCCTTTTAATGAGTGTATGGATAAAGAAAGACTAAAAGATTTCTACATTACTATAATCCAGTGCCAACCGCCAGGCACATTAAGAACTACTACAAACTCTGCCCATTTAGAACCCATCAAAAAACAACAAATCCCAAAACAGAGTCAATCAAAATCACAAAAATCACAGACACTGCAACAGTCCCACTACGGTTATTCAATCTTCTTTTTGTCGGAAATTCATCAAATTCATCTTCTACTTCCACCACATATAAGGCTCGGTGGCACACTACCTGCACTTCATCTTATGTGGTCTATTTAATCATCTGTCCATGTGGGCTTTTTTATGTGGGCCGTACTACTCGTCCAGTTAAGATTCGTCTCGGGGAGCATGCTTCCCGTTTGCGATTGAAAACGGTTTCGGCACCTATGGTGCCTCACTGCCTTCAAGAGAATCATTTTTTTAATCAGCTACACTGGCGAGTACTGGACCACATTCCTGTTGATCCTCGGGGAGGTGACAGAATTGGAAGACTACAGCGCACAGAACAACGTTGGATATTTCAATTGGACACGGTCTCCCCTCATGGATTAAATGCCTCTGTGGAATGGCATACCATATTGTGACTCTATTCTGCATTTGTATCATCATCTCATATTGGGACTCCCTTACAATGGGTTTTCCCTTTCTTTCTTTAAATGCTCTTTTTTAATGCTTGCTACGTGTAGGGGGCCTATTGGCTGCTTTACTTCCGTGTTCGCGGTGACGTCATACGCCATTTCTACAAAAGAGTTTGACCGTTGGATATTTATCATAAGTTGACTTTTTGGGATTCCATATATTTCACCAGATGCAGGGCCACGGTTGATGTGGATGGCCCGAAACGTGGCACGTTGTGTCTTCTGAATTCCAAGCTGGCTGAGCAAAAAGAATGAGATAAGTTTTGAGCATTTAAAATTATTAAAAAGGACCAACCACGGCGAGGGGTGGGTACAATCCCTACCTTCTTTTGCTTGGTTATTCCGACAAAAAAAGAAATTGTTGATTGCACAAATTTTGTATTTTGCTTTAATTTTACGGTTTCTTGTGAGCCGGGGTATTTTCATTTTGGTCTTTCATTTTGGAAATTCATCAAAGGCAGGCAAGGATGTCACTTGACCCCACCAGATCGTGAAAATTGTCAGCAATTGTCAGCAATTGTGCTGTGGACTGAATTGCGTTTGCTGACAATTTTTACGAGTTAAGATAAGTGAATTCAATGGAGATATGTTTTAAAGTTTATATTCTGGTCACTAAAGGAAAATTCGAATAAAAGGGATTTCATCGATTTGGTGGGGTCAAGTGACATCCTTGCCTGCCTTTGATGAATTTCCGGCATTTAGAACCCATAGCAAACCTGCCGTATCATAACAGCAATACCAGGACTCACAAAGCACCAGACCCTACCTATCAAAAGGCAACACTGCAAATATTAAACCAATACATTTCAGAGAATAATACATGACCTACTGGGGAAAGCGAACAAGTGGCAATGTCAAATAGGAATTACATAAACAGAATACCTTAGCTCAGTTACACATGCAGAACATAGACCATCACCAAACAAGGAATCACAATTTAGAAACAGGAAGACAATAATTACACTGGGAACCCCAAAAGCCAAACTTGGAATGTACAACAACACTGTAGAAATAAAACTATAAATTAATTTCCTGTTGTACTAAACAAAGCGCAGACATTAATGATGCACATTTTCCAGAGCTGACATATTCCAGTTAATAAATTCAAAATAAAGAGATATCTTTCTACCTTTTGTGCATTTTTTTTCAGTTGCAATTGCTCCAGCCACTTTCTTCTGGTTTCTTTGTGTCTTCTGCTAACTCTCCATCGTCTGCTGTTCATTTGTCCTTTCTTCTCTCTTCTAGTTTTTTCCAATTCTCTTTCTACATCTGCTTTAACATACTAATCTTTCTCCTTTTGCTCTTTCCTCATTCCTATTTCATCCACTCAAATTTTACCCCTCCATCCTCAATCCCCACTTACGCTCCCAATACCTGTCCAATTGTAGATTTTTCATCCCTCCCACACAAAATATTTTTCCCCTCTCCATTTCACTCTCCCAGCCCCATCCCATTCTAATCCTCCCCCAACATCAGCTCCCTTCTAGTTCCAGCCCCACCCAGCATCCGCTCCCTTCTAGGCCCCGCATCAGCACATTTCCAGTCCTAGTCCCCCATCAACCCATTTCCAGTCCTAGCTCCCCCATCCATTTCCAGTCTTATCCGAGTCCCTCCATCAGCTCATTTCCAATCCCATCCCCCCATCAGCCCATTTCTAGTCCTTTCCTAGCTCCACCATCAGCCCATGTCAAATCCTAGCTCCCCTCCACTCAGCCCATTCCCATTCCAAGCCCCCGTCCCCATTAGCTATTTGCAGTTCAAGCCTCCCCTTCCACTCAGCCCTTTTCCAGTCCTAGCAACCCCCCAACCCATTACCAGTCCTAGGCCCCCCATCAGCCCACTTCCAGTCCTAACCCCCTATCGCCCCATTTTCAGTCTTAGCCCCCCCATAGCCCATTACCAGTCCTAAACCCCCATCAGCCCACCTCAAGTCCTTGGATGAAATATTGCATGAGCAATTGAACATAGTAAGCTTTGAAAGCTGCAATAACACCCTGATGCATCGGTTGCAGGATAGACAAGTTCAGAAGAAACACGACTTGGATATTGTCGCCATATTTGAGAAAACTTGAGGGATGTTCTGTAGCATTGTTTATAATAAATAGAGCCTTGTTTGCAAGGTTCTCCCTCTGAATGTAGGGCCCAATATTCAAAGCCATTTACATGGTTTGTAGAGCTCTAAACCATGTAAATGCTCCTAAGCGGGATATTCAGTGGCACTAACATGGTTATCCCTGAGTAATGCCGCTATATGCCCCGATGCTAACTGCTTAACATCGAGGCATGTCGGGGGCATTCCAGGGGTGGTACCCATGGATAACTGTGCAGTTGCGATATTCAGCTGCTGCCCGGTTATCCCTTAGTGGTGAAAGTTAGGTGCAGCAAAAGCTATCTTAACTTCCGCCGCCGGAGTTAACCGGACAATGGCTGAATATCACCACTGCATGGTTAGCTTCTGCGATATGTGCAGCTGTGCAGCGACCCCTGATATTTAATGCCAGTCTCTGGATATGGGCCTGGATTGAATATCCGGGATTAAAGTTTGGCAGCAAAGGGCCCGTAGTCTTGGGGACAAGTAGTGTTTCTCATAGTCAGTAAAAGCTTCTTTCGTCACCCAGGCTATTCTATTAGACCTCCATACTACGGGCTTTATCCGCTTAAGAGCCCTGAAGTTTTTTTAATGATGCATTAACAACATCTTAAGCTTTATGTCACCATTACAATTGCCACCAAGAACTAACATAAGCCTATCTTTTGATGCCTTATGCCCTGGTACTTTCTTTTCATCCTGAGAAATGAAGGTGCAAGACAGCATTTGTTTCTAAAATAAACCCCTATCATTTACATTGAAAATCTGTTTAGCCGCCGCCTCACTATCTGCTGAAGTTGCTTCACTAGTGATTTTTGTTATGAAGCATTGCACGGGTCTTGAACAACTCAAACCATCCAGAATTAGCCTTGAAAGTCAAGTTCCTCGCCACATCATCTCCCTACTTCACAGCCTTTCTCTCCACAAACATGGTGATCACTTTGTGCTAAACCATTGTGCGTATACATATTTAGCTCTTTAAGTCTTTTCTCATATGCCTGATATGGGGCCTACACCAGAAGGCATATGAGACAACAATTGAAGACTCAAATATGTATATTCTAGAGGAAAGACAGAGAGGATATGATATAAACATTTAAATACTTAAAGGGTATTAATGAATAGACAAACCTTTTTCCAAGACAGGAAAGCTGTAGAACTAGAGGACATGAAATGAAGATGCAAGAAGTAAACTTAAAAGCAATATCAGGAAATACTTTTTTCATGGAAAGGATGGTGGATGCCTGGAATGCCCACCCAAATGAGGTGGTGGGAGCAAAAACAGTGACATAATTCAAGAAGGCATGGGGGAGACACAGGGGATCACTGTATAGCAATAGAATGGAATCAAAGCAAACGCAAATAAGTTTATTTTAGAGAGGAGTTTCAAAATGTTTTTCTAATTTTCTCACACATCTATATTACTGCATTAACTGTAGATGAGGATAAGTACATAGCAAAATTAATATCCTTAAGCTTTTCACCTTTTTCCATTATTTTTGTCACTTCTATTTTCTTCTCTAGCATATGAGCTTTTCTAGGGCACTGACCTTCTTTCTTTTTAATCTTCTTCAACAGCTTTTCCATTTCCTTAGGCCCCATTTTATCATAAATTGTACAGTACAGTAAATCTTTTTTTCATAAACGAGAAGATACTGTGCAACACGTTAACACAAAGAGACCACAATACTGGAAGACTTCCGGAAACAGCAGATGCATCCACCCACCCCTCTAAAAACTCACCTCTTCGAGGATACTTTAGGATCCTGATCCCCTTAGTATCCTTCTCACTTACTATGTGTTTCCTTACCATCCCCTACAGATACCCTAGTCTCCGGTTGTTGTGTTGCCTGTCTTGAGTAGACTGTAAGCTCTGATGAGCAGGAACTGTCTCTTGAATGTCTCTGTACAGCACTGTGTATGCTTTGTAGCACTATACAAATGATAAGTGGTAGTAAAAGTACAGAGGAAAGCTTCTTGAAACAGCGAATGCCACACCAGCGCCAACTCCAATACTGCACTGTTTCCTCTACACTTGCATGCACAAGTGATGGGTGTACTTTGGATGGGCTTATTTACTGTAAATTTCAACAAAACCGAGGCATTGATAGCAACTTGGGACGAGACTTATGTGTCACTGAGAAACTTATGTTTAGCTGGTCAGTTATTTCTTCTTTGTGATGAGATCTCTAATTTGGCGACTGTGATAAATAGGAATCTGTCTTTTAAGTCCCAGATCTGTAAAGTACTTAGGGTGGTGTTTTATGTTGCACTCAATGCGTAAGCTCTGTGATGTTTTAGAGCTCTTGAGACTTCTGATTCTTGGTTCAGCTCCTAACACTCCCTCACTTTGATAACTGTAATATACTCTACTTGGGGGCTCTCCATCAAAATGTTAAAATCATTGTGAGTTTCCCCAAATGAGGTAGCTAGAGTGATAACAGATATATCACTGCTTGAGCATATAGCTCCTAGTTTAATGGATCTTCACTCAAAGGGTGTTGTTTAAAATGCAGTGTTTGTATACAGGTCACCGTTTGCAGACATTGCATTGCATCTGTGTTACCCTATTCAGGCCTATATACCGAGACAATCTCTGCTCTCCAGCTGACAGGAATTGTTGAGTTTTCCTCCTGATAGAAGTTTAGGACACAATTTCTGAGGTCTTATGTGGCCCTTTTTTAAATGGAATAAGCTACCAATGTGTTGAAACAGAAGATGGAATATTTAACTTTTCGTTAACATCTGAGGACTCGTCTATTCTCTGTTGCTTTTGGTGTGCCTGGACTGACGTGACTTTTTGATGTTATGTTTTATTTTATACTGTCTCTTTGAAAATGTATTATAATCTGTCTATTTTATACACCACCCAGGTAGTATGATGGATGGTTAATAAGTTAATAAAAGAAATGAATGAAATGTACAGTGGCAGAATGAGTACCAGAGATCACCGTTAGAGGACAAGCATTACAAAAAGCACAAAGAAAACTTCAAGAAGTGCAAGGAGGAAAAACAGCACTACAGTTAGTAAAAGCACATCAAGGCACTTTGAGAGGAGCGAAATGGCAAAGAGACCAACATAGCACCAAAATCAGATGAAAGGTCCTAAATTATGCCAAGGACTGTCAGAACACCCAGATTAGCAGCAACACATTATATATGCCAAGGGGGTCAGCACAACACCCAATTCCCCTGAAAGGCCCTAAATTCAAAGAAAACAGCATAAGACCTCAAAAGCCTATAAGGCCCTCAAACATGCCAGTAGGACCAGCACAGCCAAACACCCAGATTGGCTGCAAGGCCCTAAAATGCCAGAGCAGATCCAACACAACAGCAATAGAGGTACAGCCTAACTTGGATAGGTTTGGAGTCCGACTGGTGGTGGAATTGGGGGCTGCCTTGGACCACCCTTGCAGGGTTTCCCTGGAATGGAACACATGGGGGCATCTCTAAACCCCAAAGAACGAACTCTTCCTCGGCAACCCAGAAGCTCTCATCCGGGGGGGTGGGGGGGGGGTGAATTCTCCTGCCCAAGAGCATCATCACTATTTCAGAAACAGAGGAGTCATTGGGCTCCCCCCTCGCTCAGTCTTCCCCTGAGGTTCCAGGCTGGAAGCAGCAGAGGGGAGGTAAGCCTGGGGGTTTGCACCTTCGGGGGAGTTCTGGAGTTCCTTCTGGTGGGAAGACCTCATCGACTACCCTTTTGGGACTGTGTGATTCCATTAGAGCCCTTGATGAGTCCCTGACTGCAAACTTACAGCAACTTGGTGCAAAGATGGCTTTGTTAATGGGTCTTGTCTCTGCTCAGAAGGAAGACATTGCCCAACATTCTTCTAAATTTGAGCACGTGGAAGAACAGTTGGGAGAGTTGAGGGCAGTTAGGAATGCCAGTGTTAAGGAGAGTATGGGGCTGTGGAAGAAGCTACAATACCTTGAGAACTGGTCCTCAAAAGCCAGTCTGGGCTGAGCAGAAGGGATGGGGAAGTTCAAGAATCTAAGGTTCTTGAGCTTCCCCCGATCCCCTCTGCTCAGCCCAGTAGAGAAAAAGCATCTGGTGGACATTCTGGGTTGGGCATTGGACAATCTTCCTCCTATAACAAGGGCTTTGTATCTGTCCCCTTCCAGTGGGTTGCCTGGGGGCCCTGCCTGTACCCAAGACTAATTAGATCTGATTGGTTTTCTGGAATGGTCCCTTGAGATGGTTACTGCTCGTAGCACCTTGTTGGCCACTTTCATCTTTGTGCAGGACAAAGCGTCGG
Organism: Ichthyophis bannanicus; assembly: GCA_033557465.1. Lineage (NCBI taxonomy): Eukaryota > Metazoa > Chordata > Amphibia > Gymnophiona > Ichthyophiidae > Ichthyophis > Ichthyophis bannanicus. The sequence goes on from CM066033.1 coordinate 1,185,507,372, forward strand.
TTTTGCACTTATATTTTAGGTATATGCAGGTGCAGTTTCTTGGTTCAGTTATTTGTATTTTTCCTGATGTTTCTAAACAGATCCAGGCCCGATGTAAGGAATTTTTGGCCTTGTGGCCTCGAGTCCTTGTGTTCAGGGGAATCTGGTTCTTGAAATTTCCTGTTTTGTGTTATGTTAGCTTTGAGGGCAAAACTGATTTCTGATCCTAAACTGTTCCTTGAGCCTATAATTTTGTTGAAAGGAAAATCAGGGATGATGGTAGAGGTTGCATAGTTTGCGTCCTGCTGGCAGTGTATATTCCACAGTCTTCATAGTGTTTGTGGTGTATGTCCTGTGTTATTTTTCTCAACTTGCCTCATAATGTTGTGGTTGAATTGGCAATGAAGATATGATGTTTATCTTGGTTATTTTCTCATATGCTTGAATATTTGTATTTTGAATTTCCTATCTTATATGGGAAATTTGGATAAATTAAAAACAAACAAACAAACAATGGTGCCAGAACAGAAATCCTGCAGGGACACCACAGTTTAACTATAGGGTATGTTTACTAAACCATCTTAACGTCACAGCGGTGGTATTATCATGCAAAAAATACCACATACACTGGCAGTGATACGGGTAGTGAAATGCAGCAAAACCTACTGCAAACATCCCGGGTACTGTGGACCTGGTGTTATCCCCACGACTTTACTCTCAGGGTGATCACAGAACACGCACAATGGCATGGTCAGTAGGCACACTGTAACAGTAACACGCATGCTTGGTCCCCCTACCCAGTTTGATGAGTTGCAAACCCCTATCCGGTGAGCAGATGTAGACTGCTGATCTGCATGTGCATTGCAACATGGGTACCCTTGGTGCTAACCTATCCTGGTAGCCACACCAGACAGTGTGTCTGGTGAACTTCACTGGCTGAGTAGCTAGCCATAGTTTAATTACAACCAATATTGTTGCAGGACAATAGTGAATATACTGACCTCAGTGCGAGAGGTCATGGGTTCAATACCCCAGTGGGCCTGTATATTGATGTATCTGGATGGACAGGATATAGTCTATTATCATCACATCACAGCATGTTACCACATAACAATATGCTCAAAAGTGTGGCCAGTTGCATGCAGTGGGTATGTTGGAAGAGTGCTGTGGGCTGCAGGTTGCTAGATTAGCTGGTGAGCTGTATACAAAGTGTGTCCGTCAATATAACAGTCAGAGAATACGGCCGTCTATGCATGTAGCAGTCTGACATAGATCTGAAATCCATGTGCACATCCCAAAACACCCACAGCTCAGTTGGCCAAACCAAGGTGCCCTGTAAAGTGCCCTAGCTGTGTCTGTACACTAGCCTGGTAAGCAGAGTAGAAAGTGTATGTAGATGACCTGGTGTAACTGTATAGCCAGTCATTGCTATGTGAAAAGGCATAGCACACCAGTTAATACAATGCCCTCACAGCCAGTGGTTATGGGTTCAAGACCCCAGTGTGCCAACACCAAGATCAATGCATAATAAACAAATTGTGGTAAGAAACATCAGACACATCACTGCAATGTGTATCTGCAGCATAAATCTTTATATATATTGACGACGCCACCGTTCGCTGTGTACCGGCCGTGGCACGGGCACGTAGCTAGCGAGCTTTAATGATGCGCAGCAGCGCACGTTGAGGAGCAGCAGCGCTGCAGCGTGTTTTGAGGCATGCATGCGTGCATATGCAACATGCGTGCGTGAGCAAGGCATTGCTGAAAATGGCAACTCGTTCGAGAAAGCCTGCTGCGCCACCTTGCAGGGCTGATCTGCACTAGGCAGAAGAATCTATTCCCTGGCTCCTCCAAGCGGCAGGACCTCGGGCGCTTAAGGAGGGCCTGGGACTGTGTCACAAGGCGTTATAATCGTCTTGCTGACTAACCATGTGTGGTAAGTGTATGGGGACAGGTCAGTATATCCATATACATATCCAGTGTTGATTGTAGCTGTGTTTGCTGCTGTGTGTAGGCATTCTATCTCATTTATGTTTTTTAGTTAAACTCACGTGATATACCACCTATTTATCACATCAAAGTGGTTTGCCCTATCCCCAGGAGGCTAAGGACCTGATCACATAGGTCCAGTTGTCAGCCTGGTGTTATGGCAGCTGCTGCTGTTGATGTGTTAAAATACACCCTAACACAAGGAGCCCCTAGATCTGCCTAAAGAGGTCTGGTAAACAGCATGCTGATATGGTAGGTTCTGCAGTTGCAGGGTCACACATCTGCCTTACCCCTAGGGGTCCTGAGACCTGTTCAAAATGGTCTGTCAATCACCCTGGTGATATGGTTGTGTGTGCATTTGCAGGTTAAAACATCTGCCCTACCCCCAGGCGTCCTTAGACCCCATCAAAGTGGTCTGTCAGTCACCCTGATGGTATGGTTGTGTGTGCATTTGCAGGTTAAAACATCTGCCCTACCCCCAGGAGTCCTGAGACCTGATCAAAGTGGTCTGTCAGCCACCCTGGTGGTATGGTTTATGATGTTGTTGATGTGCTATAATCCACCCTACCCCCAGGAGTCCTGAGACCTGCTCAAAGTGGTCTGTCAGTCACCCTGGTGGTATGGTTGTATGTGCATTTGCAGGTTAAAACATTTGCCCTACCCCCAGGAGTCCTGAGACCTGATCAAAGTGGTCTGTCAGCCACCCTGGTGGTATGGTTTATGTTGCTGTTGATGTGTTATAATCCACCCTACCCCCAGGAGTCCTGAGACCTGATCAAAGTGGTCTGTCAGCCACCCTGGTGGTATGGTTTATGTTGCTGTTGATGTGTTATAATCCACCCTACCCCCAAGAGTCCTGAGACCTGATCAAAGTGGTCTGTCAGTCACCCTGGTGATATATTGTTTATGTTGCTGATGAAGTGTGCTAAGACACCCTACCCCCAGGAGTCCTGAGACCTGATCAAAGTGGTCTGTCAGTCACCCTGGTGGTATGGTTGTTTGTGAATTTGCAGGTTAAAACATCTGCCCTACCCCCAGGAGTCCTGAGACTCCATCAAAGTGGTCTGTCAGTCACCCTGGTGGTATGGTTGTCTGTGTATTTGCAGGTTAAAACATCTGCCCTACCCCCAGGAGGCCTGAGACCCCATCAAAGTGGTCTGTCAGTCACCCTGGTGATATGGTTGTGTGTGCATTTGCAGGTTAAAACATCTGTCCTACCTCCAGGAGTCCTGAGACCTGATCAAAGTGGTTTGTCAGCCACCCTGGTGGTATGGTTTATGTTGCTGTTGATGTGTTATAATCCAACCTACCCCCAGGGGTCCTGAGACCTGATCAAAGTGGTATGTCAGCCACCCTGGTAGTATATTGTTTATGTTGCTGATGAAGTGTGCTAAGACACCCTACCCCCAGGAGTCCTGAGACCTGATTGCAAAGGTGGGTATGACATCCAGATATTGTGGTAGGTTATGCAGGGTTGGGTCACACATTTGCCTATTCCCCGGAGGCCCAGACCTCATTACACATGTCTGTTATGGATCCTGATGGTATGGTAGGTGCAGCTGTGGATGTGCTCCAAACCACCCCATCACCAGGAGCCCTGTTACCTGATTACAAAGGTCTGTAACAAATCCAGATATCATGGAAGTGTACGCAGTTTCAGGTCACACATCTGCCCACTCCCCAGGAGTCCCATACTTGGTCGCAGAGGAACATAATAGATGCTGGTGTAAGGGTACATGCACCTGTTGGGGTTTTACAGCTCTGCCGTAACCCCAGACAGGAGCACAGATGTTAAAAGGCCAGCTAGGTGTGGTGGGCCATGCATAGGCAGCCACAACTTCCCTAATCAAAGGAGGCCTTAGTCATGACCATAGAGGTCTAGTAGAAAGCCAAGTGTCATGGTATTGGCACCTGGCAATGTCCACAGGGCCACCCACCTTCCACTCTATGTCAGAACACATCCCCCATGCATTGTAGGGTATCATGGTGCCATGGCGGGTGTGTCGGATATTGTGTGTAGGTCAGGCAAACACACATGTGTTTGCCAGACCACACAGGGAGTTAGGGAAGACCTCCCCTGGACACCAGCATGGCCAAACCACACATGGCATGGTGCTGCCATGTCATGCAAGGAGAGTGTAGGAACAGGGTATGGGGTGTCCGGGGGGGTTACGTACAGTATACATAGGTGGCAGTGCACACATGGCCAGACCCACAGCCACACATGCAGGTGGCACTGGCAACAGTTAGTAGAGGACACACTGGCCAGAGGAGCAGGAGCAGCACGATGCTGCTCACAGAGATGTGTGATATGTGTTGGGCACCCACCAGAGATATATGGTCATTAATACTCCCACCCATTGCTTTCCCTCCCAGGTAGAGGACCTACGGAAAAAGGGTCGGGAGTTGCGGCTGCACTGCCCGTAGGTCCTTACCCGCCTCCAGAGGGGGCGACGGCACAAAGTGGAGGTGAGTGTTGCGGCCTCTGCAGCTCAGTACAGAATGTCACAGTGGCCCACCAGCCTGTGGGCGGCCAAACTATGTACATGTGGTATGTGACTCACATGATAGTGTGCTAATGACTGTCATCCCCCACAGAGGATGCTTCTGCTGGCGAGGGCCCCTCAACATCAGAGCACCCCAGAACATGCCCCACAGAGCAATACCTGACAGAGGAGGAGGAGGAGGTTGGCCCAGAGGATGAGGAAGAAGAGGACACCATGGAGGGGGAGAAGTGTGGGGTGGTGCCGGAGGAAGGGGAGGGGGAGCCTTATGTGGCAGGGGGTGTGGATGGTGAGGGGGAGATTAAGGAGGTTGAAGAGGAGGAGGGGGAGGAGAGCGTGGAGGGGGGCAACAGTGAGGGTTGGTGGGAGGGGTCAGGGGTGGAGGATGGGGGTGTGGAGGGGGGGAGGGCGTCTCAGTGGGTGCCATGGGACACAGGACAGCACAGGGCACTGTGGGTCCCTGCCAGCTGCCACATGTCTGCGGTGATGGTGTCTGCCTGGGAGTTGTGTCCCCACCCATTGCCACAGACAGGCCCCACGCTCATGCCACCAGCCAACCACTGGCCAACTGGCATGGATGTGGTGGCACGTGTGTGCGGGACCTGTATGTGGCAGTGGGTGGCCTGCTGCAACAACAGCAGACCCAGGACCACACCATTCGGTGGCTGGCAGGCACCATTCAGTGGTTGGCTGCTGAGATGCACATGCAGCGTGCATCTCAGCCCCTGATGGGCCCCTGATGGGCGTTCCTGGAGAGCTTAAGGGGCACAGGGGTGCCCACACATGTGTCCTGTGCTGTCCTGTCTACTGGCACAGAACATGGGTTGTTTGAAAGGTATGTTTAATACAGTTACAGATGTGTATGGCACCTTCCCCTCCAATCAAGGAGGTCACCTCATATTGGAATTGGAGGATTTAATTTTAAAATAGGGTACGTGTAAATATTTAGACAGTACAATCACTGGTCAACAAATCTTTACAAAGATCATGTTACTGAAATAAAAATAGTCATTTATTATCAATGTTCATATGCTGAACACGAATATGACAGTGATATTCCAAAGCTGGCTGTAGTGTTTTTGTAATCCACAAGAACTGATGTTTACATCGCAAAATGCATGTCAATAGTAAATATGATAGGCCGTCAGTTAATACCTGTAAAATACCAAGTCATACACTACTTCTTAGATTTTCACGCCTGCCTCTTGTACAGCTGTTCTGTAGCTTCACTGGGGAGTGTCCAGCAGTAGTCAGCCAGCATTGTAGTGGACCATTTTTCCTGGTATTTGTGTTCCATTGTTGCGATATCCTGGTGAAAATGTTTGCCCTGTTCATCACTAACCATACCACAGTTGTCAGGAAAGAAATTGAGATGGGAATCAAGGAAATGGACCTTTAGAGACATATTGCAGCCAAGTTTCTGATACTGCATCAGCATGTCATCTACTAGTTCCTTGTAGTTTTCTGTCTTGACATTCCCGAGAAAGTTTGTTGACACTAGGCGAAAAGCATGCCATGCTTGTTTCGCATCACCCTGCAACAAGTTGTTGAACTGGTCATCTTTGAAGAGCTCTCAAATCTGAGGACCCACAAAACCCCCTCTTTAATCTTTGCTTTGCTGAGTCGAGGGAATTTTTCATGCAGGTATCGGGAAGCTGGCGAAGTGCGGTCCATGGCCTTCACAAAGTTTTTCATAAAACCTAGGCTGATGTGAAGGGGTGGTCGCAGGATTTTGTGAACCTCAACCAGAGCTGGGTGCTGGATATTCTTCTCTCCAACTGTTACATTTTCTCTGCGATTCCATTCCTTCCGCAAGTAGTGCCAATCCCTTGCTTGGCTATCCCACGCACATATGAAACGCATGTATTTTATATATCCCTGCTGCAGTCCCATTAAAAGGGAAACAACCTTCAAGTCACCATAGAGGTGCTAGCTGAACTTGTTATAGTTAATGGAAGTCAGTAGATGCTTTAAGTTATCGTATGTCTCTTTCATGTGGACGGCATGTGCTACTGGAATAGATGGAAGATGGTTTCCATTGTTCAAAGGCACAGCCTTCAGACTCAGTTCCGAGAAATCTATAAACAATCTCCAGTCTTGTGGGTCATGAGTGACTTTTAAGGCATTCATGAGGCTTTCAATATCGGAATAGAATCCCAGATTACCTCCCGTTCCAACTGCGTATTGTACACTGCTGACATCAGATGGCTTCAGCAGCCATCTGGCAGTAGTATTGCATTGCAGCAGAAAATGATGCAATCAACTCTGGATGATGTGTGCATGCTGGTATTAGGCAATGTGATGCAATATTACATTATTCACGGCATATTTGGGATGTTGTTGATGCCCTACTGGATAAATGTACATGGTGAAACATCACAAATGAGCTACATGCAATATCTTCAGAACGACAGCCAATACATTTCCTTTAATGTTATATTCGTGTTCAGCTCACCAAGATGCTACAGATTAGGGCCTTTTAAAGTCAGTAACGATTTCAATATTGACCAGTGTTAGACTGCTCCTATGTTACTACAATTAACAATGTCCTGAAGTCTCTGAGGATGCGTGTGAGGTCATCCAACGCCCTCAATCTGGGTGGTACATCTCTATGTATGTACAAATGTATATATGTAAATAAAAAAGTTTGTATGTACGGCACAATGGTCACGTGTCTCCCCCACAGACTGAGTGTGAACGTGAGCATGGGACATGTGTGTAGATCCCTATGTGTATGCGTAGTAAACATAAGTAACATACATGGACTGTCTCCACACACAGGTGGGGGGCTGCCCATGTGCGTAGGCATCTGTGTCCCATGGTGTCCCTGTGATGTGCCAATGTGGAGTGTGTCCCAAAAGCTATGGTCACATGCAGGCTGTGTGTGATGTGTGGGCACCATATCTGATGCACCATGCTTGTGGGGCAATAGGGGAACAGGCTAGCAGCAGGTATGTGCCATGGAGGGTAAGATGGAATGCTGTACCCAGGAACTGCACAGGGGGATAGCTGTTGAGGGCGACACAGGTCAATGCATGTCACGAGGATGAGCGGTGGGGGACTACAAGTGCTAGTAAACAGTGATCAGCTGACTGAAGCAAGCCACCTTTGTCTGCCTGTGCTGCATGCAAGCCTATGTGGGAAGACAGCCACGTAGGCCCTGGTGTGGGTAGGGAGAATGGTCACACATGTGTGTCCAATGATGGAGAGTATTTGGGGTGTCCAATGATGGAGAGTATTTGGGGTGGGAGAGGGTGACAGATCCCTACAACAGACATGTACCACAGTGAACATCTTCCTGGGCAATGGGAGAGGTTGGGTATACCCCCACGCATAGGTAGGGGGGTGACCACCTGCCACAGTCCATGGCACACAGGGCATGGTATGACCTATGCGCGTTGATAGGTGGCAGTACAGACACCCCACCCCTGAGGGGCATGGGTAGGCACATGTGGGCATGGAGACAACATGAGGTGCAGGGTACGTAGGGGATCACAGTGCCACACATTGGAAACAAACACATAGGTTGTAATAGTTTGTGGTGGTTTTATTTGTAATGCTCACATCCGCCGTGGCCAGCCATGGCGACCACGGCCCATCCCACCTCTCTGTTGCGGGACTGCTGGTGCAGCCTCTGGTGCCGGTGCTGACTGCTGTATATGGGCTGCTATGGCCTTCTGGGCATCTGCAATACGGAGGAGTGCCCCTGCTATTGTGTCTGCTGTGGACCGCAGCTGGTGGATCTCTTGGTGAATGGCCAACAAAGCCTGACGAGTGCCTGTGGGTGGGACACAAGGTGATCTGTGAGATACCTGTTTCAAACCCCACTGTGACACATGCACATGTCAGGCATATCCCACCAGATCAGTCTGCAGAACAATCATGCATGCAACAACTAGCAATGCATGACCGTGTTTAGATTTGTGTGCCCATGAGCCATTCTCAGGCCTGGAAGGGGTCTTGATGAGGGGTCATGTGAATCACAGATCTCACACATGGCACAGTGTCGCAGTTCAATCTGTCAATGCTTGATCTGCACACTGGTCGTCTGAGATAGGTCAGATGACATGAGGGGTCATGGCACACACATACATATATCTGGGGGGCCCTCTTTTCTATAATGCTTGCACACAGTACATATTATGCTGACAAACTATGCTGCATTACAATACCCATGGGGAGGTGTCAGTCAAGTAAGGTGTCTGGGTGACCTGGGATAGGTGTTTTCCACTGTGCGCTTCCTTGGGGTATAAGGCTGTGAACAGTGTGCGTGTGTCTGAGCCCCTCACACATGCTGACACCTGACAAGCCATGCTACCGGAGGGTGGAAAACACATGGCACAGAACACCCCCCCTCCCCACATAAGAAATGATCTGCTATGTTGCTGACATATTGTGGTGCACATGCAATCTCCTTATGGATGTTACGTCAACCCCCATGGGGATTGTTGTGTATGCTGTTACCCACCTTCGGCATTGTGCCGTGCTGAGGCAATATGGGCCCGCAGCTCCGCCAAGATTGTAGCCATGCTTGTGGGAGGGGTGGCTGATGTCCCTGGCGCCTGCATGGGGTGGTGGTTCCCCTCCATCTCAGCACCCTCTAGAGCCTGTGAATGGCTGCCAGTCGCCCCCACTTTAGCGGTGACATCCGGGGGCGTGTCCTCTGCCTCGGCCAGCACATTGGTTCCTGGTGTGCCTTTGCCATTGCTGGCGGTGTTCCCGGACATTGTGGCCTCTGATCCCTCCCCATCCTGAGGCCCTGCCACATCCTTCTCCTCATGTGCCTCTATGGTCCTGTAGTCACCTGGGTTGTGGAAAAGGGTACACAGCACAGATAAGTTTGCACAGTGCACCTATGTACACCTGTGTAGTACATCCACCCCACAATCAATGTGTTGTCTACCTGTACCTGCTGTTGTTGCACCTACAATAGGGACAGCACAGGTGCCTACAGTGTGCTGTGCCTGGAAGGGGTGGGGTGGTAGCAGGCTCATTCCCTGGTGTAGCTGTGACACATGGGATGTGGTGTGTGGGGGATTGTGTGCTGAATGCCATGCCCCCTATCTGCAGTATCAGATATGGACTGTCCACCTGACCTTATCTGTGGCCTCATCAATACATGTGGCCATGACACATGTGGGAGTCCTGAGTGGGATTGTGTGCCGTCATTGTGTGTGCGAGCAATGTGCTTGCATTGCCCTGAGTAGCATGCGCATTAGGAATTTCAGGATGTGTCCATGTCAGCCAGGCGTGTATGGGGGCCCTCCACTTTGCAAGACACTGTGCAGTGTGGTTGGACAGCTATCACAAACTCCATGGGTGTGGTGGGGTGTCTGGGGGGATGGGTGGAGCCCTGCTGGGTATGGGGTTGCACAGTGTGTGGGGGTATTGGAATGCATGTGTGGCACGTGTATATGGGCTGATCCCAGGTGTTGTGGGGGTTGTGCTATGTGCATTTTGTATGGGTGTGGCAATGTACCATTCAAGGTCTGGTGAGGGTGGGTGGGGTACCCCACTTTATGTGGGCCCAGACAGAGTGTTAGGTGTGTGACATTTGTTATGTTTCTGCTGCCATTTCTTTGTGTCTATGTCATCAACCCTGTGTGTTAGGCCCTTCCCTGTCAGTGGTCTGGGATATGTCCCTGGATAGGTAGGTGCATACAGACGTCATATGTGTTTTGGTGGGGTGTGTGGGTACCCACAGGCCACTGTGTTCTGAGCTACTTGTATGTCCGTCTTGTATGTCTCCCCCTGTCTCAATGTGTTCGGGGACTTGTTGCAGATGTATGATGACTGGCTGTGACCTATATGCCATATACTATATTAGCAAGTAGACCTCAGAGGGACAGACAACGCAGGCAGGTACTGAAGTACACACCCCAAATGGAGTGGGCACAGAAATTAATTAACTGTAAGCCCTCATACCCCATATGTGAGGATGGAATGCTAGACCATTCTGGGTATGGTTACTCCAGTGGTAGAGGCATCTGACCTCAGTTAGTCCCACAACCACCCATCCTTAGGAGGAGGGGTACTTAGAAGGACAGACCATCCCTGTAATTGCATGAACTCCGCATACATCAGTGGCCAAACTAACCTATATGAAAGGTCCCAAGGATCCAGCAGCACAGCCAGACTTCACAGCACTAGAGAGCAACAATGTAGAGGTGATACCAGGAGGTTATCTGCATACTGTCAAATGATATCCCAATGTGGCTCGTTACTGTTACAGTGCTGCTCAGGTATGCTGTGCTTCTCATTGATTACAGTGGGATATCATTAGCCACTCCTAAGATAGGTCCTTTACATCACTGTTACACTGATGATCTGTGGTGCTATAAATTGTTGCTATGCAGCTTAACCCTCTGGGCTTTGCTTGCCTGTTGTCTGGACCATGGATGTATGCAATGTTGAATCAGATATGGGTCTTGCCTGCCACGCCCCCTTCTTCACCATTGCTTTGTGCATCTCGAATATGCTCAGGACTGTCCCTATCATGCACACAGGTCCAGGTACCTGTCACACACACCTTCTACCTACCCTGCCATGTGCTGCTGTTTCATCACCCCACAGTTATCTGTGTTAGGGCACACATGCCCTCAGGACATGGTCCCCAACCATTCCCCTCCATGTGCCACATGTGCTTGGGTGTGCCCTTACATGTGCTGCATATCTACTACTACTACTCCTACTACTAAGCATTATTGGGCAATACCAAGCACATGCATCACTGTGAAAGGGAACACACAAAAAGACAATTCCTGCTTAGTGGAGCTCATAAAACTGAATAGACATAACACTTACAAGTGTGGCAAGAGGTTTGGAGCTGGAGCAAAGAGTCAGGGACAGGGGAGACAGGACAAAGGATGGTGGTAGGAACACTTGTGAGAGGCAGACAGAAACGTGCAATTTAAAAGGGGTGGAATGGGGAACAGCACACTCATGAGCCTAAGGCAGAGGCAAAGATATGAGCTATGAACCCAAGTGTGAGGAGGGGCAAGGCAGATGCCTGACGCCTAGACAAAGGGCGTTTCTTCCAAGCGTAAGGAGCAGCAAGGTGTAAGGTGCATACCTACCTGCCTGTGGATGGGCAGTGTACAGCTCTTCTGGTAGTCCACAAAGGTAGATGGGCCCAAGACGGTCTGCTAGCTCCTGCTCCAGGGGTGTGAGAGTTGGGGCAAAGGGGGCACCCCCACTGGTGCCCATGGCATGTTGCCTCTCAGCCACCATATCTGCACGCACACCACGCTTAATGTCATTAAATCTCTTTCTCAGGCTGTCCAGGTCCCTGGTTGGTCCCCCTGTCTGGGCTACGGCCTCCTGCACCTCCTCCCACACATGTGTACGTGTTGCCATAGTGGTGCTGTTGCTCAGCTGGCCATAGAACACCTCATACTGCTCCAACACACTGGCCAGCAGGATGTGGTTTTCTTGCTGACTGAATCTCACAGCCCTCCTCCATTCCTCAGCTGGCACCGGTATACAACTTCATTTGGCCCTGGGTGGCCCCTGTGTGGGCTGGGACACACCCGATGGGCCTGCAGCCACCGCCAAATGCCCAACACTCCCTGCTGTCTCTGGTTCCTGCTGAATAGGTGCCCCCCCCTCCTCCCCTCCTGCCATGTCGTGCTGCTCCTTCTACCTGCCCTCTGTGCCCTCTCCCTCCCTGTCACACATCCCTGCTCCTCGGCTCCTCTGCTACAACTTACACCTGCTCCTCGCCCCACCTTCTCTCCCTACTGCCTGCTCCTCAACTCTGCTGCTGTCTCTCTAGACTTCTCTTCACCTCCCCTCCTCTCTCTCTCCCCTGCTTTGCCACACACCTCTCCACAACAAACCTGCCTCTGACACTCTCCTCCACCACTCACGAACCAACCACAACACACCTGCCTCCAACACTCTCCTCGCTTCAACAACAACGCACGCCTTCTCTCCCTTGCGTACACAAACCCCTCAATGTGAACCAGGTGTGCAGGTGTATTTATAGGTTATTTTACGTTGCGTACGCTGTGCATGCGCTGCAGTGCGAGCACGTCTGCTGCGCACATTGAGCAAGCACCGCAAGCGCATCTGTTGCGCGCGTTGCGCATGTGCCACAGAGACATGGAGGTTGCGCGCATGGAATCCCATCTTACACATGCGCTCTGCGTGAGCACGAGGCTTGGCGCATGCGCCTAACATCATGCAGCATATGCGCATAATGTGCATGGCGCACTTTATCGCGCAATGACCCGCGATTGCTACTTTAAGACCGGAACAACCACTCCTTTTATGGCATTCTTCACATTATCGCTGGAGCTAGCGCCAGGAACATTAAGACGGTTTAGTAAACATACCCCTATAAGTAATTTTGTAACAAGGTGCTTAGGCTTTCAGTTCTCATCGGTGCCTATGGCGTCCTCATTTTGTAAAAGCAAAATATGTACCTATGTGCCTTATAAAACTACCCCAGAGAAACTGGCACGCCAAAGCTGTGGTAATTGTATGTGTGTGTATGTGCTAGAAAAAATATGCTTATGCACAGATGCTTTATAAACATGTACAAGTGACCATACTGCCTCCATTGCACCTATTCTCTGTCCCTTGGAAAGCCTATACATCTAGAATTACTATCCATCTACTTTTTATGTAGAGATATCTCTAGGTGATTACATAATAGATTATTTGAGCATGTAAAATGCTGTTTTACATGCTCAAGTCCCTTATAAAATGTCCCTATTTGTATGTGCTTTTGTAAATGAAAAAGGGACATTTGTTATGTGGTGGACGAATTAGAGGAGGGAGTTTGCCTATGTGTTTCTTTGTGCAATCAAGCAAATTTTGTGCATACTATGTATGAATGTACTAAATATATAAGTGCACAGAAAATGAGATGACCTTATATCAGAAGAACTATAAATGGGGAAAAATTGACAATTGGAAGTGAATGTATCTACAGATTAGTTTGTAATAGTGATAATATGACAAGCCATTATGAATTTGTTCTTTTTGCTAATGTAGCAGTGCAGTATTATATTACTGAATGCATTTTAATATCCTTAAAGTCCTGCAAATGTATGAGGCATGTCTGAATGTGCTCTTGAGGGAATAAAACCATAAATACAAAAATAGAGACTCAAAACAGGATAAAAGATACTTTACACATTGTACAATATACAGTATTAGAGTAGGATCAAGTAGTTTTCAAAAGGACAATTTTCAAAACCATTTATTTACCTGCATTTATGGAATCTATGCAATACAGCAATTTACAGATCTGCAGATAAGACTACCTTTCATCATATCAGAACACTAAATATAATGGGATGCAAACATAAACCCTTATAAAAAATAAACCACAACCAAGGCATCCTAAATTCTAATATGCAGAGGGTAATTTTATAACAAGGTGCCCAGTTAAAGAATTGTTTATGGTGACTATTTTAAGCCTATTTTATAAAAATAAGTAGGCACCTACTTATTTTTATAAAATACTAGCCTAAGTGGCAGAAATCACACCTTATATTAAGTCATGCGCATTTACACCAGTACTAGGGTTGGTGTAAATTTCTAGTCCAAGATTTGCAAGAATGCATGTAAATTATAGTATTTTATGTTTATTTTATGTTTATTTCAACTTAACATACGACCTTATATCAGGGATATCAAGCACTTAAAATATACTAAAAACAAAAGAAAATAATAAAAGAAAGAGAAATTTGAGAGAGAGAGAAAGAAAACTTGGAAGAGCAGTATAGGAGTCTTAATGCTGTGGCACTGTGCTCCTAGAGTGATATAATATGGTCCTAGGAGCATCATGAGGAGTCAAAGGCCTGAGTGAAAAGATGGGCCTTTAACCGCAATCCAACAAAGAAACGTGGATAGCAAAGGAGGACGTGTGAAAATCTTTATTGGTCAAATCAGCCAAAGGCCCGACACAGGCCGTGTTTCGGAATTCCCTTCTTCAGGGGCTAAATGGCTAAAGACAAATACACAAATTAAAATAAACAACAAAAATAGTTATTTAAAAACAAAATAAAACTGGCTAAAACCACGGACATCGATGAATGCATTCTAGAACAGTTTTAAATGTAAAAATAATAACAAATTAAAACCATTTTTCTAATAAACGGTTGTATCAATATAAATATATAAATATAAATATAAATGGTGGAACAAATAAGTACGGCTAACAGCAGAACGACACAAAAAAAGGACCTAAACAGTACAATTAAAAATAAATGAAAGTATATAAATATATATAAGAAAATATAAATATGTGAATATAAATTTGTAAATAAATAATAAATGTTTCAACGGACGATAAACATTTCATAATATAATCAAAAAATTAATGTTGTATCTAAAAAACATATAAATTACACATACCTGAATCAACAGACTATATCAATTAACCAAAAAGAACTAAAACAATATGTGTCTTCAAAAATGTACTATAACAATGTACTATAAAAATGTACAATGTACTATAAAAATGTACTATAACTGTATATGCTATATATAATATGATGTTCCTTGTAAATATGTTCTGTTATAATATGACGTTCCCTGTAAAACAAACTTGCTTTGTTAATTGTTGTTCACTGTAAACCGCAACTGAACTTTGGAAGATGCGGTATATAAATGTATGTATAAATAAAATAAATAAATAAATAAACAAATATAACACCTAAACGGTACAATTGATAAAAACATATAAATATAAAATATATAAATGTGTAAATATAAATATGTAGATGAATAATAAATATTTCAACGAACGATAAATATTTCATAATATAGCATAAAAATAATGTATTTAAAAAAACATATAAATTACACATACCTGAATCAACAGACTGTATAAATTAACCAAAAAGGACTAAAACAGTGTGTGTCTTCAAAATTGTGCTATAACAAAAAACAAGCATTTAAATTGAAAACTTATAAATAAATTACTCTTAAATAGAAAAAATAAACATCATGAAATCCATACATATATATAAAAAATATTAAGAATTAATTATAAAAAATAATAAATAATAAATAATAATAAATTATTAATTTCGAAAAATATAAATAGAAATCAGCCTGATTTAAAGAGAGATGAAGACAACCCATGTAAATTGATATTTGAAAAGAGTAATAAAATGAGAGAATGAAAATAAAAATGATACCTGACCAAGAAACTCTTCCTACGACCATAAATGTGCAATCTGTAAACCGTGAAAAATGTATAAATAAATAAATTGTCAAGATAATGATGTAAAAACAAGGCAAAATTAACAAATTGTGATTTTAAAACCAACGGCCATTTGGACTCTCAAAACAGTATGAGTGGCGTCTGTGAAAACAATCCAATAAATTTGTGAGAAATACAAAAAAACAATTAAAAATTGAGGGACACAACGGAACATGAATGCGTGGAAGCAGTCACAGAGTATATTCAAAAGTGATACATAATAGTCACAAACTGCCCATTTCACCGGTTGTTATACTACACAGGCCACTTCACTTAAAAAAAGCTAAAAACATCAATTCTAAACAAATAAATATTATCATTGACAAAAGCCTCTGACCACCTCGAACCATGTCTCGATGATTTCAAGAGGGATGGAAAAACTGTTCATTTGTGTGAATGATTAGAAAACATCGAAAGACTTTTAAACCCACTCAACCATTATCCAAAATTAAAAATTATCAATAATAGTGATATAGCGGATACAACAATAAAAATTATAATTCACTTACAAAAGTTTTTAATTAATTTGTAAAAAAGTTTTAGGAATCGCATTATAAACCGATACGTATACTCTAAGTTTAAGCAGCATCGGTGAGGAAGATATAAAATAAAAAATTAAATAAAATCAGAACGACAGGATGCTGCAGACTAACTAACATAAAACCATATTTATGTCATGCGGTCAGCGCGCCAGACTCGGCAACTTATTTTTAAAAATGTAACCCCCTGCATATGCGTATTGCAGGAATGAAACAAGGATGGCAACATAGTCATCGTTATGTAAACTATCATAAAACCATGTTTGTGTCATACGGTAAGCGCGCCAGACCCGACAGGTTTTTCAAAATGTGGCCCCCTGCATCTGCACATTGCAGGAATGAAACGAGGTAGGCAACATAGTCATCATTATACAAACCAAATGAAAGGCTGATGTTAGCAACGTAGTAGTCATTATGCAAACCAAATTAAATTAACACAAACACATTAAATTTTAATGGCCTAAAACCGTTTCTCACCATTTTCAAGAAAGCACAGATACATAGTCATTTTCTAAAAAGACATCAAAAGTCTTTGCATTCACTCAAAAGTAATCAATGATAGCAACATGCTGACTCGAAGTAGGAAATTAGAACTTAATTTTAAGAGAAACATATTGACAAAGGATTGTGCTACAAACCAAACTTAAACATCATTGATAAGAAGAACCCAAACGAACTAAAATCAAAAAGAACCAGAAGGCAGAGATTTAAACAAACTGCTACCATAAAATCGTATTGTATCCTGTAGCAAACGCGCCAGAACTCGGCGGTTCTTTTACAAAATATAGACGCCTGCATCTGCGCAGTGCAGAGGTAAAATAGAGAACGAGGCTGACCACGTCATCTACATTATGTAAACACAATTCAATAAAAAAACATAAAGGTGCACCTTTCATGGAAAAAACAAAAACAAATGAAGGATTTATCAAGTCTTATTGCTTAATAAAAATGAATACAAGGGTATTCAAAAGTACATAAAAATAAACATCAAAATGTATCAATCCAAAACATATAAAAAATTCACCCTGAGTTATTCCACGGGATAAAAACTGATGTATATAAAGAAATGACCCAGGAGTGTAAATACTGTGTATCTTTAAATGTTGACAAAATAAAAACCAAAAAAAGGTTAATAAATAAATAAAAGTATGACCAGATAATGATAATAATAAATGGTAAAATATAAATAATAAATAAATAGTTATGCAAAATAAATATCAAAAAAACTCCATATAAAAGGAGAAAACGATTGAAACAACTGCTGAAGGCAAAAGTGAATTGTCATTGTCATACAAGGGGACAAGATCTTCATTGCCCGCAAAAGTGAATAGCCATTGTCATGCAAGGAGACAAGGTCTTCATTGACCGCAAAACCAAGAGAATATGCAGTAAAAAATAAAATGATATACAAATAGATGTATAAAAGTCGGAATGGTGTCGAGTCAATAATAATATTAAAGAAAGACCGAAAAATCACTTTCCATATTAAGACCCAAACAATTGTACCGTTTATATGTTTTTATCAATGATATGTTTTTATATTTATATGTTTTTATCATTTTTATCAATTGTACCGTTTAGGTGTTATATTTGTTATAGTACATTTTTGAAGACACATATTGTTTTAGTTCTTTTTGGTTAATTGATATAGTCTGTTGATTCAGGTATGTGTAATTTATATGTTTTTTAGATACAACATTAATTTTTTGATTATATTATGAAATGTTTATCGTCCGTTGAAACATTATTATTTATTTACAAATTTATATTCACATATTTATATTTTCTTATATATATTTATATACTTTCATTTATTTTTAATTGTACTGTTTAGGTCCTTTTTTTGTGTCGTTCTGCTGTTAGCCGTACTTATTTGTTCCACCATTTATATTTATATTTATATATTTATATTGATACAACCGTTTATTAGAAAAATGGTTTTAATTTGTTATTATTTTTACATTTAAAACTGTTCTAGTATGCATTCATTGATGTCCGTGGTTTTAGCCAGTTTTATTTTGTTTTTAAATAACTATTTTTGTTGTTTATTTTAATTTGTGTATTTGTCTTTAGCCATTTAGCCCCTGAAGAAGGGAATTCCGAAACACGGCCTGTGTCGGGCCTTTGGCTGATTTGACCAATAAAGATTTTCACACGTCCTCCTTTGCTATCCACGTTTCTTTGTTGGACTGCTTTTGCACGTGGTGTTGTGCCCTTTGTTGGACCCTTTAACCGCAATCTAAATTTTATGTAAGAGATCTTGCTTTTCAGTTTAGAGGGACGTGCATTCCGAATCCTAGGAGCTAGAACAAAGAATGCGGATTGACTGGTATATTCTTTTTTTCATTATTCCTCTTTATTCACAACTGGGAAGCTTCCATTATGTCATTGTTGTCATATACACAGATTTGTAAAAAGGAAAATCATAGAACATATGCAAAAAGAACCACAGCCAATCTTCTAAACCCAAGTACAGTATCCAATAAATCTTCCAAGCCATTTTCTTATATCGTCCCCATGTCATTCCCTCTCCCTCTTTATTTTCCCACCACTGCTTCTGTGAAATCAGTTGCTCTTCTTCCACCATGTAATGTCTTAAATATTATTTTCACAACCCATAATATGGCTTTTTCACCCAACTAGATGCAGTTAGTACTGACCTAACTTCCCATATCACCATTTATTTCATATAATTAACTCGACATTGTGCAGATAGTGTCTCTTCTGTAACCCAGCACCCCAAAATAGCTTTCTTTGTAAGCATCAATGCCACTTGAATGAATTAGCTTTGTGTCTTACCCAAACGTGTCTCCTTCAAGAGTTTCTCATTCCACAACTTGGAATTCCCTCACTTGGTTTGCAGCTTGTCGTACTGTGAGGGCTTGTGTGCATCAGTGATACTGAGAGCTAAACTATCGGTAGTTTAACTACTGGCAGGGTCTCCCAAGATGGACAGGTCTCAGCTGAGGTGCCAGAACAAGACAAACCACCCATCTGGGAAGCAGCAGAATGGGATAGTGTTAACGGCGGAGGATCACATTTCTGTGACAACGGCAACAACACCAAACTTAAACTGTGCGGAGGAAAGGCCCGGCAATCTACTTCTGTATCTTGCCATGAAAACCCAATGGATAGTTACAACAAAAAATTGTGCTATAGTGCTGGAAGATGAGACCCTCAGGTCGGAAGGCACTCACCTAGCTACTGGGGAACAGCTGAAGACTTTTCAGAATAAAGCCAGCATTTATGATGTGGTTGGATCAAAGCCCTAGGGACGTCTGACTGCTGATGTAGCTGCACATGAAATGAGAGTCAGAAGCTGTAAAGATGTCTTACACATTGGAACATGGAACGTACGAAGCATGAACCAAGGGAAGTTGGAGGTGTACAACTTGATCTGTTGGGTGTCAGCGAACTGAAATGGACTGGCATCGGGCACTCTGCATCAGATGATCACCTGGTCTACTATGCTGGAAATGAAAGACAAAGAAGAAATGGTGTTGCATTTATAATAGAGAAGAAACTTGCAAGTAGTGTAATGAAATACAATGCAGTCAGCGAACGCTTAATCTCTATTCATCTATGAGGAATGCTCATCAACACAATTATAATTCAAGTATATGCCCCAACAACAGCTGCAGAAGAGAATGAAATTGAAGAGTTCTATGAACAAGTACAAGCTGAAATTGACAGAATATACAAACAGGATATACTGATAGTTATGGGTGACTGGAACGCAAAAGTTGGCAACAAAGAAGAAGGTAAAGTAGTTGGAAAATATGGACTTGGCAACAGAAATGAAGCTGGAGAAAGACTGATAGAATTCTGCAAGACCAACGATTTATTCATCTCAAACACCTTCTTCCAGCAACACAAACGACAATTGTACATATGGACTTCACCCAATGGATTGTATAAAAATAAAATTAACTACATCTGTGGAGGTCAACGATGAAAAAGCTCTGTAACATCAACAAAGACAAAACATGGAGCTGTCTGCGGTGCAGATCATCAACTACTAGTATGCAAACTCAAGCTAAAGTTGAAAAAGAGCAAACCACTCATGAATGCAGCCAAATACGACCTTGAGAATATACCACAGGAATTTAAAGACTGCCTGCAAAATCGATTTGCTGCTTTAGATACAAATGACAGAGCTCCAGAAGAATTATGGAATGACATGAAGAAAGTTGTGTTGGAAGAAAGCGAGAAGTCTCTACAAGAGGTGAAAAAGCAAAAACGGCCAAAATAGATGATGGAAGATACTCTGAAAATTGGCCAGAAATACAGAGAAGCTGGGGGCGGAGCCTGATGTCCAGCGGGTTAGACGCTTCGCGCTGAAGCTCCCGAGAGGCCTACTCAGAATCCTGACTTAATACCTACATAAACTTAATATTTTGCTCCGAACTTACCGGGGTGCCTCGGGGGGGGGATGGCGGCCCACAAACCAGCGCGCTTAGACTTCGGGTCTCCTTCTTCTTCACACGGAAAACGCTCCAAAACAGAGTTGTCTTCCCCACAAAAGATTGCTCCACTTCGGGAAAACCCCGAAATGCAACAGGAGATCTTGGAGGAAATACGCGGTGTGAAGGAACTGGTACAGTCCAACGGAGAAGCGCTCCGAGCCATGCGAGAAGATTTCGGTATGCTTCAGGACCGGCTTGAAGGTCTTTCATTACGGCAGGACAACATGGCAGGGGTCCTCGACTCGCACGCGGTGCGCTTGGTGAAACTGGACAAGGCTGAGCGTCAGATACAGAATCTTCAAAAAGAGTTAGAGGATAGCAATAATCGAGCCCGTCGCAACAATGTAAGGCTCATTGGAGTACCGGAGGGGGCGGAAGCAGGAGATGTAAGAGAATTCCTGGTCAAAACTCTTCCCTCCTTGCTGAAGATCACTTTTCACAGAGATCTGGAAATCGACCGAGCACATCGTGTTCCTACCAACATGGCGCTCAATCGGACGACCCCCCGGCCTATCATCTTTCGATTACTGAGATATCAGCAAGTTGAGCAAATTCTAAATGCTGCCCGGGCGAATCATCATCTGGAGTTTGAAAGTCATAAAGTCTCCTTCTTCCCTGACTTGGCAAAGCCCACAGTTGACCGTCGGAAGAGACTCCTTGCTTTTCGCCCTAGACTTCAACAGCTACAGGCTCGTTTTGGCCTATTGTATCCAGCGAAGCTCAGAGTGACTCTCCATAACCAAACTAGAACCTTCGAAGATCCCGATCTACTAGCAACATTTTTGGATTCCAAAGAAGCAGACCAGATGCGCTAATCCAACAACTTGGATCTGTACTCCGCCGGATCTGCCCGCCATTTTGAATGGCCCGACGCGGTGATCACAGCTTGGAACAGAGACTGCCTGGACTTTTCTTTCTTTCTATATATCACCTTCTTGGTCTCCTGTCCCTCCATGATGTGCACCTCGGTAGGATTCGGAACATGCACAGCTATACAGGTTATATGTTTCAATCTAGGCCTTCTCTGGGGTTTCTCCCCGCAGACATATGGTCGCCAGTAATTTCTGGGGTTCTGCTTCTTCTCTAAAGCACTTCGGTGCTTATTTTTTTATATGGGGCGCTTCATTGTTTTTCACTAGCTTATTTTCTATCATGTCATGTGTACATCCATATACAGTTAATATGAGGGACATTGTGAAATTATGTGCGTTATCATGTTCTTTCTCAGAATTTTTAACCCTTCTGAATGGCCTTATGTAAGATCTTATCACTGAACGTAAAAGGCATCAATAGTCCAATCAAAAGAAAGAAAATCCTTAGCTATCTTAATCATGAGCATGCTGATTTAGTGTTTCTTCAGGAAACGCATTTAAACTCCGTTGAAACACTGAAACTTAATGCTAAGCCTTACATGGTGGCTGCCTACTCTCCCGCCGTTTCCAAACGGTGTGGAGTAGCCATCTTGGTTAAGAAGTCTTTGCAAGCTACTGTAATGGATACTAGCTCTGATAAGGAGGGTAGATGGGCCCGAGCATACCTTAAGGTTGGAGATAGTGAATTTACGTGTATTTGTATTTATGCTCCGAATGTGGATAACCCTGCTTACTATGCAAGTATTGCGCAGCTGGCACAGGCCTCTGCCAATACTCCATTAATACTTGGCGGCGATTTCAACCAAGTACTTGATCCTTTGATAGATAGACTGCCGCCTAGAACGAGTGGTCCACCCAAGAGTCTTGATACCCTTACAGCTCTGATGAAAGATCTTGCGTTAGTAGATATATGGAGGCTGCTTCACCCCTCCGACTTAGAGTTCACCTTTTTCTCAGCCCCCCATCACTCACAATCTAGAATAGATTTTTTTCTTATCTCCAAAGCACTGATATCCCAAGTGGACACGGCTAGGATTCATCCTCTCCATATTTCAGATCATGCTGCCATATCTTTCTCATTACATGTCACTACGCAAGGTGAACATCCCCGTGCTTGGTTTTTTTGATAGATCCCTACTAGACCACAAAGATTTTCAGGTTGACATAAAGGCCGCTATCCAAGATTACTTTCATTTTAATTCACCCCATGACACTGCGAGCTGGGCTTGGTGGGAGGGTTTCAAGGCGTCTATCCGTGCAACTATAACTAGCTATCAAATTCGACAGGGGAAACAAAGAAAGCAACATTTACTGATTCTAGAACAACAGATACAAGCTGGAGAGCGTCTCCTCACGTCCCGTACTGACCCATGTATTTTACTTCGCTTACAACGCCTTCGTTTTCAATACAATCAGCTTTTATATACCGCTGCTGCTAAAAATATTGAATCACAACAAGGGATGTACTATCGGGAAAATAACCGTGCTGGCAAATTGTTAGCCAATGCTCTGAAAGGTCAAAAAGAAGCCAAGCGCGTTACCGCTCTCCGCAATCCGTCGGGGGGGAGCTTGGTCACTAAAGATACAGAAATATTAGAACTCTTTCGTGATTTTTATACTCGGCTTTATCAATCTGAATGCGACTTCGAGCCAGAAGCATTTGAACGACTACTATCAGGGGTACAACGGCCGACCCTATCTGACGAAGATAGAGAGGCCATGGACAAACCATTCACTTTATCAGAAATTCAGTCGGCACTCAAGAGATGTGCCACAGGTCGAGCCGCAGGCCCGGACGGTCTCCCAGCTGAATTCTACAAAACTTTTAACGCTGACTTAGCTCCGTTTTTGAAACTTTATTTTTCTGCTCTGGCCGAGGAGGGATCTCCTCCTGGATCCTTCTCAATGGCAAATGTAGTAGTTTTTGAGAAAGAGGGGAGAGATCCGCAATTAACAGCTAATTATCGTCCAATTTCCCTACTAAACGCAGACTATAAAATATTTGCCACCATTCTCTCCACCCGGCTCTCCGACAAGATGTCTACTCTAATACACCCAGATCAATGCGGTTTCATTCCTGGTAGATCAACTGCTGATAATGCTAGGACTCTATGTCATGTACTGACTGCCGCAGTTAATCTTGATCGACCATTGGTTGGCCTCTCACTTGATGCTGAGAAGGCCTTCGACCGCTTAGAATGGCCCTTCTTATTTGCAACTCTCCGCTGGTACGGCTTCGGAGAAGGCTTTCTCCGTTGTCTCCGAACCATGTATGCACAGCCTACAGCTAGTATCTGTGCTAATGCTTTAAAGTCTCAGCCATTTCCCCTGCAACGCGGTACTCGCCAGGGATGCCCACTGTCTCCACTTCTCTTCGATCTCGCACTCGAACCCTTAGCTTTACTATCCGGCAATCCAAGGATATTCATGGTGTTCCCTTCTCTCATAGGGAAATCAAAATTTCAGCATATGCTGATGACCTTATGCTCTTTGTCTCCCTAGACTCAGTGCCGGCTGTCCTAGAACAAATTGGTAAATATTCACAACTCTCGGGCTATAAGATAAATTGGACCAAATCGGTAGCCTTCCCACTAAATCCTCTGATCCATCAGGCAGATATGCAATCCTTTCCCTTTTTATGGCAACCTCGCATGGTCAAATACCTTGGAGTGCACTACTGCTCTCCTTTGGAAGACACCATCACCTTTAATGCCAAAGACTTAACCTCTAAGGTCCGGGCGCTTACTCAACGTTGGACTCCTCTAACACTTACTTGGTGGGGCCGCCTAGAAACCATTAAAATGATGATTGTTCCCAAAGTGAACTACATTCTAGAAATGCTGCCATGTCTCCTACCTCGACGTACATATAGAGATTTAGAGGGTCTTCTGACTAGATACTTATGGCAAAACAAGACACCTAGGATAGCGAAACATACGTTACAAGCAGATAAAGAAAATGGTGGTGTCAGATTCCCTAATTTCCTGAAATACCACCATTCTTTTCTTCTCAAACAAGGTGCTCGTTGGCTGGAAGATCTCACACCGAGTAGACCAGTGTGGCTAGATATAGAGGAGGACCTTTGCAAACCAATACCTCTTACTTATCTCCCTGGTATGACTCTCCCATCAGACTCCCACTATCCACCAATGCTCTTAGACACTTTAGGTGCCTTTAATACCCTTGAGCAATCGCTAGACCCCCGACTTTGCCCGCTAGATAGACTCCCGCTTTGGCACAATGCTCGATTTCAAATACAAAATAAACCGATGGCGTGGAGCCCCTGGTACACTAGGGGCATTTGGATCCCTAACCAGCTGTTCCACGATGGTCGCTGGAAAACTTTTAGCGAATTACAAATTGAATTTGGTCTCCCAGCGAAACACTACTTTCAGTTGGTGCAACTTCAGCATTGTCTTCGGAGTGCCAAGGTGCTCCCGCCATCGGAAACCCATACCCAAGGATTATCGGAGATAATCCGATCTATCGGGAGCTTATCGGGTGTGGCATCTAACTTTTACAAAACTTTATGTAATACTGTAAATAGAGGCACTCCCACAGCACAGAAATCCTGGGAGCGGGAAATGCATGTAACTTTGACCCCGGAGCAATGGAGCCTAGTCTGGAGCAAGGTGACACGGGTCTCTCGATCCGCCTCACTCACTCAGACGCTTTTCTTTCTAGCCCACCGATGTTTCTATACTCCTGACAGGTTAGCCAAATGGAACGCCACCCAGAGCAATAAATGCTGGACATGCCATGCGGCCATTGGTTCCCTTACTCATGTTATGTATGAATGCCCCGCATTACAGTATTACTGGAGTCGGGTCTGGGGTCGTATTCAATCTATTTTGCACTTTCAGGAGCCCCTCTCTTGGAAGATAGTGGGACTCCGCTCAGCTGCGGGGATCCCCTCTCTTCCCAAATCGGCCTACTTCCTTTTAGACTTTATGCTGGGCATAGCTATTTCCCTAATTACGAAATACTGGAAAAATAGCTCCCATCTGAGCCCCAATGAATGGTGGAATCATGTCTGTCTCTACAGTAAATATGAGCAAATACCTCGTATGTTAGCTTCTTCCGCTCAGACTCCCCACCACTTGTCTAAATGGAAGATGCTCAACGACTATGTTCAAACTGCTAAATGCTCTCATCTGACTGTTTAAATCTGTGTAAATCTCTGTCACATGATCATTCTGTATCGCAGATACTATTTCTGTTTGCTTTGATGTACAATTACTGTTGTTTGTAAGCGCTTATATGATGATATTTATCAGCTTAGAGAAGAAGCATAGGGGTGGGGGGTAATTGGGGTTGCTTTTCCTTATTGTATGTTTGTGTTTGTTTCCTTTGGTGTGTTGTTTCTTTTGCTTGTTGTAAAATGAAAATAAAAGTTTAAAAAAAAAAAAAAAGAAATACAGAGAAGCTAAAGCCAGAGGAGAAAGAAAGATAATCGCAGAACTCAACAGAGATTTCCAACATGCAGTAAGACAGGACAATGAAAAGTACTACATTGACGCATGCAAGGAAATAGAAGCAGAAACTGTTAGAGGAAGAACAAGATCGGCTTTCCTAAAGTTACGAGAGTTAAAGAAAAAGTTCCAGCCTCGAATTGGAATCTTACAAGATGCTCAAGGTTCTATGTTGAATGATGCTGAGAAGATCAAGAAAAGGTGGAAGGAATATACAGAGTTTTTATATGATAAAGTGGATCAACAGCCATTTCAACCTGTACCTTATGATCGGGAACCATTAGTGATGAAAGAAGTTGAAGCAGCATTGAAAGACTTATCAAGGAACAAAGCACCAGGCATTGATAGCATTCCCATAGAAGTATTACAGCAATCTGATGTAGCTGTTACCGTACTTACAAGGCTCTGCCAAGAAATATGGAAGACAACATCATGACCAACTCATAAGCAGACTCCAGTCAATTGGAATCAAAGACACTGTGCTCCAATGGTTCCGATCCTATCTAACCAACAGACAGCAACTGATCCGCACTTCCACCACAACCTCACCCCCCTACCACCAACATCAAGGAGTACCACAAGGATCCACTTTATCAGCCATGCTCTTCAATATCTATCTCCGTCCACTCTGCTCAATCATACGCACCCACAACATCAGCTTCCACATATACGCAGACGACATAATGCTCTACGCACCGATCACAACCACCAACCCAGCAAATGATCAGCTATCAGCCTGCTTCACTGATGTGTCCAACTGGCTACAGGAGAACAACCTCTCCATCAACATAAAGAAAACCGAAGCCCTTATAGTAACAAAAGAACCAGATTTGAAACCATCCACCCACCTCCACATAGGAACCACACAAATTCAGATCCAACCTCAGATAAGGTATCTAGGCGTTATCATTGATCAAGCCCTCACCTTTAAACACCAAATCAACAAAACCACCGGGACGATATTCCACAAAGCTAAAACTGTGCAACGCCTCCGACCCCTCCTAGAACCTCAAGACTTCAGGAGAGTAATGCAAGCGGTGACACTCCCCCATCTGGACTTCTGCAACATAATGTACCATGGATTACCCGCCACACAAACCAACCCCCTCCGAACTGCCCTAAATACCACAGCAAGGATTATCCAGAATGCGAAAAAACGGGATCACATCACCCCAATCCTAAGAGACCTCCACATCCTTCCAATCGAAGCAAGAATTAAGTACAACGCTATACTACTCACCCACAAGACTATCCACCAAACACAGAACACCGCACTCCACACTCTACTACCCCGCCCGATTCACAACAGACCAACCAGACAATCCTCCAATAATTCCATAATCGTCCCCCACAAAAGAACCAAATCCACACAACGGACCTGCAACAGAGCCTTCGAACTCTATGCCCCATCCCTCTGGAACTCTCTGCCAACCCTCATCAGAAACAACACCGACATCACATCATTCAAGAAACAGCTGAAAACAATCCTATTCCGAGAGCATCTCTGAACAGAAACCCACCCCATCCTCAAGAACTAATGCTTAGATACTGCAAAATGTACATGTCTATGTCCACCCCAAATCATTAATGTTGCCCCCCTGGTGATGGCCCCACCCTATAAAGAATTTACCCCCCCCCTTGTTATATGTTACACCGCTTTGACCCGGTGAAAAGCGGTATATAAATACAGTTAAATAAAAATAATAAAATAAAATAAATAAACTGACTGGAAAAGATCTGTGTTTATGCCAATACTAAAGAAAGGTTATCCAAATGACTGTGGAAATTATCGCACAATCGCTCTGATCCCACATGCCAGCAAGATTCTACTAAAGATTATTCAAAAGAGACTACAACCATACCTGTAACAAGAACTACCTGAAGTGCAAGCAGGGTTCAGGAAAGGGCGAAGAATGAGAGACATCATTGCGGATGTGAGGTGGATCCTTGAAAAGACTAAAGAATACCAAAAGGATATCTATTTGTGCTTTATCAACTATAGCAAGGCTTTTGACTGTGTAAACCATGAGAAACTCTTGGCCACATTTAGAAGCATGGGTATACCAGAACACCTGATTATTCTCCTGCACAATCTGTACATTGATCAAGAAGCAACAGTTTGAACGGAACAAGGAGAAACAGAATGTTTTAAAATAAACAAAGGTGTAAGACAAGGCTGCATACTTTCCCCCTACCTGTTTAATTTATATGCAGAACAAATCATCAGAGAAGCAGAATTGTATGAAGACAACAGAGGTGTGAAGATTGGTGGAAGACTCATCAACAACTTTCACTATGCTGATGATACCACATTACTGGCTGAAAGTGAAGATGATCTGAAACATTTGCTTCTCACAATCAAAGAACATAGTCTCAAAATGGGCCTGCACTTTAATGTAAAGAAGACAGAGATCACGACAACTGGCATAATCAACAGGTTCATCGTTGAAAGAGAAGAAATTGAAATCTTGAACAACTTTAAACTACTTGGATCAACTATCAATAAAGAAGCAGCAAGCAGTCAAGGAATCAGATGACGCATTGCTCTTGGCAGAATGGCTATGAAAGACCTAGATAATATTCTCAAGAGCAGAGATGTCTCTCTCCATACAAAGATTCGACTTGTTCAAGCCATGGTATTTTCAATAACATTGTATGGATGTGAAAGCTGGACAGTGAAAAATATAGACAGGAAGAAAATTGATGCCTTTGAATTATGGTGCTGGCGGCGAATACTGTGTATACCATGGACTGCCCGAAGAACAAACCAGTCGGTACTAGAGGAGATCAAACCTAAGCTTTCTTTAGAAGCTCAGATGACACGACTTTGACTTTCATACTTTGGACACATCATGCGAAGAGAGAGATCATTAGAGAAAGACATCATGCTTGGCAAGATAGAAGGTCAAAGCAAAAGAGGAAGGCCAGCAATGAGATGGATCGATACAATAACAGCAGCTATGGGTACCAGTTTGTCAACAATGAGCCGCCTGACTGAAGATCAAACACAATTTAGGATAGCTATCCAGAGGGTCGCCATGCTGTTAGTAGTGACCTACCTTCCCATATCACCATTTATTTCATATAATTAACTTGACATTGTGCAGATAGTGTCTCCTCTGTAACCCAGCATCCCAAAATAGCTTTTTTTGTAAGCATTAATGCCACTTGAATGAATTTGCTTTGTGTTTTAACCAAACGTGTCTCCTTCAAGAGTTTCTCATTCCACAACAACAATGATCCATTGGACCAATCAATGTGCATTCAAAACAAATCCTCTGTGTCACCCAACACTTTATCCCAAAGGAGGTTTCATCAAGGGCATTCCAAGAAAGAGTACATTAGTGTGGCTGCTTGCATTTTCCATTTATTGCATTCATCACCCTTCCACAACGTCATTCTAGTGTCCTTCACTTTTGTATCAAAGACCCTATGGAGCAACTTGTATTGCATTTCCTGTAGTATCATATTAGAAGTGGTTTTGCCTATATCCTCAAAGTATTGCTCCATCTATTGGGGTATCATTATTTCCCCCTTCTAGTCTCCAAGATTCCATGAGAGCCCCCAATATCGGGGCTTTCTGGTATTCCTGGCTCTCTCTATACCAAGTGGACATATTATTTAAGTTTTGTGGCATAGCTAATAGTAATGTCTCATCTGCAAGTAAGCCCAGACATGGTGGTTTGGTAAATCTCACTCTTCCCTTAGCTGAGCAAATGAGAGGAAGCAGGTCTCTTCTTCTTTGGTCAGATGTATATGCACCCCTTCTGAGCTCAGATTTGAAAGGGATGCCCTTCACATACTGGTTCAAATTCTAGGTTACTCACAAATGTACAAAAAGGGGGCATCCCGGGGCCTTCCTTATACAATTTCTCTACCAATACCAAGTTTTCCTAAATGGTTGTACTACTGTAGTTGCCATTAAGGTTTTGGCATCTGGAGTACACTAAAAAACCCAGAAGGTTATGTTTATCCATCCAAAAGTCCTCTGGTGCAGATTTTGCCTGTCCCATATGCAGCTCATAGATCCATCACAATGTAGTAGTAGCAGTGCAAAATTGAATATCTTGCAATCCCAGCCCACATTTCCCTCTGTCTAATGTAAGTTTAGGATACTTTATCCTAGCATTTTTGTTTTTCCAAATAAAAGCCCTGGTTATCTCTTACTATATATTTTGCTCTTTAACCACAAAGGTATCATTTGAGAGGGTAAAGAATCTCCAGGAGCAATATCATCTTCATGAGGGGTACCCACCCCATTAGAGATAAGGGTGAATCTTTCCATATCAAATCACATTCTTTTGACCTGAACAAGTTTCTCGCATATATTCTGTCTATAAATTGAAGAGGATCTGCACTTAAGTGCACCCATGGGTATTTAAGCTTCACCTGTACCCACTTCAAGGGAAAGTCCTTCTGTCCCAAACTGCTGCAGGTCTTCGATATTTATTTATTTATTTATTTACATTCTCTTATATACCACACTATTCTGCATCAGTGCAGTTTACATTGAACAAACTGAAATTACATTGAACAGGGCCTTATAACTTGGAGATAACTATTTTACAGGGAACATGGGCTATGGAGGGTTAAGTGGTTTGCCCAAGACCACAAGGAGCACCTGTGGGACTAGAAACCCCAGTCTTTCCGGCCCAAGGTTGCTGTCCTCTAGTAGGATTTGAACCCCCAACCTTCCGGCCTGAAGTACCTTGCCCCAGCCACTAGGCCACTCCTCCACTCCATTGATATGGGTAGCACTTTGATTTCCTGAAATTGACTGTAGGCCTGAGAGAGAACCATATTGTTGGTTCATATCAATTACCATTTCTAGATGGTCAGATGCATTATTTATAAAACAACATATCATCTGTGAACACATTTATCTAAAATTCCTGTGTATCTATCTAGATCCCCTGCCACTCCGGAGTCTGGTGATCTTTCATAGCTAAAGGTTCCAGTATAAGGAAGAACAGTACGGGTGAACGTGGCAGCCTTGCCTCGTTCCCTTCACAAGTGTAAATGACTCAGTCAGCCTTCTATTTAGTATGTGTGCTATGGGAGCCCAATATAAAGTTTGCATCCAAAATAAGAAGGAGCTCCCAGTTCCTTATTTCCCTACCACCCAAAACAATTAATCCCATAAGACATTGTCAAAAGCCTTTTCTGCATCATGACTGGCCAAAATCACACCTCCTTCAATGTACTTCCATCTACCAGAACTACTAGAACTTTTAGTAAATTTGCTGACACAAATCTTTGTTGAACAACGCCTGGTGCTCATGTTTAAAGCTAAGAATCACTCTACCTAGACACTGTGGAGGTCATGCCATAACACAAATAAGCCATTTGGACATGTGCCGTAGACATTTTTCTAGCAAAAATGTCTAAGACTGTATTCTAAACCCCCCGCAGCCCTGCACATCTACAATGCTAGCATGGGGATCTTAGAGAAGAGTAGAACGGGGCGTGGTCATCCACAAAGACATATAAAGCATATTCAGGAAAGGCCCTGATACATTTTCAGTGTTTTCCGCAAACATCACCGTTATTCTTGCGGAAACGTGGAATAAGGCCAGGACTTAGAAAATATTCTGCTCTGCTCTTCAGTGCATCCCATATTGAAGAATGGTTGTAACAATTATGTTATGAACAGGTGTGTCTGCAGTGTGGAAAAACACAAAATGCAGTTTTAAGAAACAGAAAGCAGAGGTGAGGGAAGGTTGTAAGGTAAAGAAATATTAATAAACACCCCTACAGAAATATTAAGAAGAACAATGGTGTTTACTCTGGTAATGCTGACATTTGCTGTTTGTACAAAAGGAGCTAATCTAGGATTTCTAGGGTTCCCTAACAATTCCTATGTTCTAAAAAATGTGACTGTTTATGTAGGGATAATATGTAAGTGAATACGGAAAATATTCTTATTTGGGTGAGAAACGTAGATCAGTTGCTCTTGATAGGTGTAGAACAAAAAAACCTAGTCCAGTGAACTAAAAATCACAACTAATAACAAAAGTCCACCAAAAATATGAAACCTGTACTGTGTTTTTTTATCGTTTTCTTGTCGAAGCGAGCCGAAGGAGGGTCAGTATTAAAACTCGACCCCCACCAGACGGCAAGCTGCTTTTTAATCAGTTAAGGTTCTCCACCCCAAAAAAACAATTACTTCACTTATCTTTCCATTGAGAATTATTCTCAGAAACTCCACATCACATAAGCTGCTCTCAAGAAGTCAGCTTGGCACGACGTGCACGTTTTGGGAAACAGCCCTGTATCAAGTACTTCACTTTCATCTCAACAATATGGCAACATTGTTGAAAACACCATCACCGTGGCTCAGGTCAGACATTTACTAAGACTGAATGGATGCATTTAAAAGGGGGAACCAACCAATAGAAACAGAGAAATCCCCACTATCAGGGGAATCCCTACCCTGATTGGATAGCCAAATACAACAGCGTCATAACACACTCTGCCAACCAATCTCCCGATTGAGCCCGTGTGGCTCAACCATGTCTACAGAAAAAATCCATTTCTGCTCCAACCATTGGAGTCTTCCCTCTCTATCACCACCTCGTGGGTTCAGAGGCACATGATCCATGATAGTCCATTGGAGATCTTCAAAAGAATGATGATATGTGATATAATGGGTCACCATCGGGCCCGATTCTATTCGCTGCCGTAACCGTGAGGCATGCTCCGCCAACCACTTTCTAATCTGACGAATAGTCCTGCCAATGTAGACCAAACCACATGGGCACTGTAGAAGGTAAACAACATATGATGATGTACAGGTAGTATTCCATCTATGTTTATATACTTTAGAAGTCTTCGGATGACACCATGTTTCCCCTGAAAGAGGCATGGCACAGTAGCAATAGTCCGAAGACTTCTAAAGTATATAAACATAGATGGGATACTACCTGTACATCATCATATGTAAGACACCCCAACTGAGTAACATCTCTCCACAACTTGGGTTATACAATTATCTGTGCATGGCTTTGTATGCTGCCCAGCATCCTCCCACTCCTAATATTCTCACACATATGTGAAAAGGGCTTTTGGCAAAATAACCTGAAGGATCTTATAGAATTCTGGCACCAACCATTGGGGTCAGGTACCTTTACTAGCTTCAAATTGTAATTGCTCCCAAAACTCTCTCTCCCCAGTCTCCAAAAGGGGGCATTCAAAAACGAAATCTGAGTTTCAGTAATTTAGATTATCTCTAATCCCTAAAAGAAATAGTCTTTATTGATTCCATTGCTGGATCCGGGGCTATACAGAGATTGGTTAAAAAAAAGTACAAACTGATTCAATATGTCTCACTCTTTATTATATCTTCACTCTCTTTTTCATCTCTAAAATATGTGATTATAGATTTTTTAGAAGTTGGGTTTACCAAGTGTGTAAGCAGTTTTCCTGTTGTACTTCTCCATTGATGTAACTTATATTTGTACCCCTCCTCTCTTTGATTCAATATATCATTCATTTGTCTCTGAAGATTAGCATGATTGTCTGTCTTCTTCACTCATCCTACCCACATGGCACCTACAGCACTTCTGTAACTCTTTTGAAAGCCCCAAGAAGTCTTGATCACTTTCTTGGATGCCTCCCAGAGAATTGCTCCCCTCCCCTGAGGCATCATCCTGGATATACTCCTGCCACGCTTTCTGCAAGTATTTATGAAATTTCCCATCATGGTACAAAGTGAGATTCATCTTCCATACAACATCTACACCCCTTTATGCCATCCTCAGTACCACAGTGAGTAATTTGTTCCTTGTAAAACATATGTTCACTATAAAACATTCTGTTCCCTGTAAACTGCTTTGACCCGGTGAAAAACAGTATATACTGTAAGCCTAGCTGAATAAATAAATAAATATATAAATAATCTGAGATCATAGCCTCTATATCTGCCCTATCTAGATTCTTAAACTTTTTTTTGAGATTATGATGTAATCCAGTCATATATAGTTGTGCAGATAGAAAAAAAGGTAAAGTGCACCTCCCCTGGTTATAACATGTGCCAATGTCTATAAGATATAATTCTGACATTAACAGATTGATGACCTTCTTCTCCATAGCTTGGGGAAGGTTGGGGGGGGGGGGGACGGTTCTGGGTGGTTTGCAATCAGAGAGTCCTGGGGTATATTAAAATCACTTCCCATAATCAAAAGAAAATATTCAAATTCTTAAAGTTTCATTATCAAAGTGGAGACAAATTTATGGCAATAAACATTTGAAACATAGAAACTGCATAGTGCCACCTATGCCCCTGCAGAAACATTGCCATAATCAAATATTTGCTTTCTGGAACTTGTGCTCCTTTATTCAGAACAAACACTGCTCTCTCATGGATTACTGTGGCGACCCCATTTTGTCTATTGTTGTAGAAAAAGAAAGCATAGTTACTCTCTTGTAACAGGTGATCTCCGGGAACAGCAGGAATCTGTCTTCACATATGGGTGAATGTCACCGATGGAACCTGTGTGGGAATGCTCCCCAGCAAC
This sequence comes from Ichthyophis bannanicus, assembly GCA_033557465.1. Classification (NCBI taxonomy): domain Eukaryota; kingdom Metazoa; phylum Chordata; class Amphibia; order Gymnophiona; family Ichthyophiidae; genus Ichthyophis; species Ichthyophis bannanicus. The sequence continues at coordinate 1,185,541,930 of CM066033.1, forward strand.
CAATTGGAAAGCCTTTCGGAGCACTCCACTGTGCCTGCGTGCTTGCCTTCCCACCTTACCAACTCCTCTCCTCAGGTGAGTTTGTAGCTGAGAAGAAGAAAATAAAAGAACCCTACAACTCCTAGGGGAGGAGGACGGGTTGTGAAGACAGATTCCTGCTGTTCCCAGAGAACACCTGTAATAGGTGAGTAACTATGCTATCTCCAGGAACAAGCAGGAATGCAGTCTTCACATATGGAACTCACTAGCTCCCAGGTACCAGGCTCGTATGGAGGCTAGAGCAGTACAATTCATGAGGCAGAAAACGTGTAGCCGAAGAGTCTGGAAGAGTTATGGGCTATTGGATTCGGTTCCAGGAGGCGATATTCTTCCAATGATAGCCTGGTATCTTGTAGAAGTCTGGGATGGAGGGTAGGAGTTAAGTCCCAAAGAGGTGCAGGAGTACAGTTTGGCCAAAGACAGCATCTCGATGGGAGTTTCTGTCTAGACAATAGTGTGCAGCAAAAGTATGAGTGGAGGACCAGGTAGCTGCCCAGCAGATCTCCTCAATGGATGCTGAATGGAGATTGGCTACAGAGGTTGCCATAGCCTGCACATTGTGAGCAATGACATAGCTCTACAAAGAGAGTCCTGCTTGTGCAAAAGCAAAAGAAATGCAATCTGCTATCCATCTGGATAGAGTTTGTTTCATCATCAGTAGACTCAATGACTAGGATCAAAAGAAATGAATAGCTGAGATGTTCTTCTGTGATCTTTAGTTCTATCAAAGTAGTAGACCAGTGCTCGTTTGCAGTCTAAAGTGTGTAGCGCTGCTTCAACCCGAGATGCATGTTGTCTAGGGAAGAAAATTGTGAGGATTACTGACTGGTTTAGATGGAAAGAGGAAACCACCTTCGGGAAGAAGTGTGGATAGATACAGAGATCCACCTTGTTAAGGTGGAACCGAGTATAGGGGGTATCTGCCACAAGAGTTTGCAGCTCACTGATTCAGCAAGCTGAAGTGAGGCCAATAAGGAAGATGACCTTCCAAGATAGAACGTCAATGAAGTGACGGTTAAAGTTTAAAAGGTGGCTTTAGAAGTTGTGCCAGAATCACATTCAGATCCCAGGCCATTGGAGGTGGTTAATGGGTGTCTTGGACAGCAGGAGACCCCCACATGAAGCATGTTACAAAGGGGTGTGAGGAGATAGGTTGTCCATCCACTGGTGAGAGGCCGCAATGGCACTAAGGTGAACTCTCACTGAGTTAGTTTTAAGACCTGTCAAGTTTAACTGGAGGAGATATTGTAGAAGAAATTCCACTGGGCAAGAAGAGGGGTTAATGTCCTTTGAATATGAATAAAATACAGCCTCTAAAATGCTTGTATGCAAATGCTAGAAGTCTAAAAGATAAAATGGGAGAGTTAGAATAAATAGCACTAAATGAGAGGTTAGATGTGATTGGTATCTCAGAAACATGGTGGAAGGAGGACAACCAGTGGGATACTGTGATACCTGGGTATAAACTATTTGGTAATGACAGAGCACATAAATTGGTGGAGGGGTTGTGCTCTATGTTAGAGAGGGCATTGAGTCACAAAGTATTGAGGTTTTGCAGGAAACAAAATTCACTGTAGAATCTCTATGGATTGAAATTCCATGTAAAAAGGGGCAGGGGGAGGCGATGGCAGTGGGGGTATACTATCGACCGCCTGGACAGAATGAACAAATGGATGATGAAATGCTCAAAGAAATCAGGGAACCTAATAAAAGTTACAGCAAAGTAATAATAATGGGTGGTTTAAATTGCCCTGTTATCAACTGGGTCAGTGTCACAGCAGGACATGCTACGGAGATAAAGTTTCTAAATGAACTAAACGACTGCTTCTTGGAGCAGCTGGTTCATGAACTGATCAAAGGGGAAGCCATTTTGGACCTAGTCCTTAGTGGTACACAAGATCTGGTGCAAGAGATAAGACTGTTTGGGCCACTTGGCAATAGTGATCATAGCATTATTGCATTTGATTTAATAAATGGAGAAAGGACGGGAAGGAAATCCATAGTACTACCTTTTAACTTTCAAAAGGGAGACTATGATAAAATGAGAAAAATAGTTAAGAAAAAACTAAAAGGAGCAATTGTGAAGTTTAAAGATATACATCAAGCTTGGGGGTTGTTGAAAAATACTATCTTTTTAAGAAAAGTGGAAGGAAGTCCAAAAAACTGCCAGCATGGTTTAAAGGTGAGGTCAGAGAGGCTGTTTTTGCCAAAAAGCCATCTTTCAGGAAATGGAAAAAGGTGCCAAAGGACGAAAACTGGAAACAACATAAGCACTGGCAAGTTAGATGTGAGGCATTGATAAGGCAGGCAAAAAAAGAATTTGAGAAGAAGCTTGGTGTGGAAGCAAAAATGCATAATAAAGACTTTTTCAAGTGCATGCACAGCAAAAAACCTGTGACAAAGTCAGTTTGACTATTAGATGATAGAGGGGTAAAAGGGGTAATTAGAGGGACATAGCAGAGAGACTGAATTAATTTTTTGCTTTGGTCTTTACTGAGGAATATGTAGGAATGTTACCCATGACTGAAATGGTATTTAAAGGTGATGCCGCAGAAGAATTGAAAGAAATATCAATATACTGGGAAGATGTATTGCAACTATTTGATAAACTGAAGAGTAGCAAATCACCTGGACTGGATGGTGTACAGCTAAGGGTATTGAAAGAACTGAAATATGAGATTGCAGATCTCTATTAGTAACCTGTGAACTATCATTAAAATCATCTATAATACCTGAAGACTGGAGGACGGCCAATGCAACGCCAATTTTTAAAAAGGGTTTCAGGGGTAAAACGGGAAACTACAGACCTATGAGCCTAACGTCAGTACCGGGAAAAATGGTAGAAACCATTATAAAGAACAACATTACTGAACATGTAGATAGTCATGGCTTAATGGGAGACATCCAACACGGCTTTAGCCAAGGAAGATCTTGTCTTACTAATTTGTTATGTTTTTTGAAGGTGTGAATAAACAAGTAGACAAAGATGAGTCGGTTGATATAGTGTATAACATGTTGAAACTCTCCACCTAGTGTGTAGTGGCAGCCAAGATAACAAATAGAATGCTATGTATCATATGGAAAGGAATGGAGAATAAAACAAAGGATATTATAATGCCTCTGTATCGTTCCATGGTACAACCGCACCTTGAATATTGTCTGCATTTCTGGTCGCCATATCTTAAAAAGGATATAGTATTATTAGAAAAGTTACAGAGAAGAACCACGGAAATGGTAAAGGGGATGGAAGGATATCCCTATGAAGAGAGGCTAAAAATGTTAGGGCTCTTCAACCTGGAAAAGAGACGGCTGAGAGGAGATATGATAGAGGTCTATAAATTAATGAATGGAGTGGAATGGGTAAATGTAGATTGATTGTTTACACCATCAAAATATAGAAAGACTAGGGGACAAGCAATGAAGCTACAGGGTAACCTATTTAAGACTAATAAGAGAAAATATTTTTTTCACACAACGTGAAATCAAACTCTGGAATTCATTACCGAAGGATGTAATAAAAGCTGTTAGTGTAGCCTAGTTTTAAAAAGGTTTGGACAAATTCCTGGAGCAAAGATCCATAAACCATTATTTAAGGGGACCCTGGATATCCACTGTTTGCCCCAATAGAAGCATTGTGGAACCTATGTCTTTTAGGGAAACTGCTACAATAGCTACTTGTGACCTAGATTGGCCACTGCTGGAAACAGGATACTGGGCTTGATGGACCTTAGTCTGACCCAGTATGGCATATCTTATGTTCTTTGGGGAGCATCAGAGGGAAAACATGCTTAGGAACCTTGGAATTCTTGGGTTGGTGAGGACCCTGCTGCCTCTGCTGAGGATGTTGAGGATGATGGGTAGCAGAAGACAGATAAGGATAGTATCTTTTCCTTTTAGGGTAGAAAGATTTCTTGGGAAGAGTCTTTCTCTTGGCTGGGTCAGTTGTTTTCCTGGAAAGGCATTTTAGGGTGAGATCATCTGTCTCAAACCCCCCAGTTTTTTCCCTCCAGTCCTTGCCAAAAATGTTTTCTCAAGTACATGGGATATTGGCCAGTTTATCCTGGACCCATTGCTTGAGATCTGAGGCTTGTAACTAGGCCATTTTGCAAGCCCCGATGCAGATTGCTGAAGCTGTGCTTGCTGATTTGAAGGCATTAAAAGAGGCCTTGGTAAGAAATTTAGAAGTATTCTGGCCCTGTTTGATGAGTGTTTGGAATGCACTCCACTTATCCTCAGGAAGCAGGGGGATGAACGTCTCTAGATCCCTGGTGACATTCTTCAGAAGCATGCCTATATACAGCATGTAAGAGTTTATTCTGGAGGCCAATATGCATGCTTGGAAGCACCGATGCCCAAAGGCATCAAGTATCCTCGAGTCTCTGCCAGGTAGCATGGATGAATGGTTCTTAGAGCTCTTTATTTAGTGCATCACCAATTCCACCATCATTGAGTGGTAGAGGACCTGAGGTTTTTGGAAGCCTGGGCACTCTGGTACTCAGTACATGGTATCAAGCCTCTTGCTGACAGGCAGAACCATGAGCGGGGTGTCCAACATTTGGAGCATAAGATCGTACAGGATCCAATGCACTGATAATGTAGCCACCACCCGTGCATGAAAGGGTATTGGAGAGTCTCCAATTCCTCTGTCCTTGGTTTCTTATCCAAGGCTACTGTGATAGCAAGCCCTGCTGCCATGTCATGAATGAAATCCTGAAAGGACATATCTTCTGGTGGGGACTGACACCATTCCTGAGATGGCAAAGGGTCCAAAGGAATGTCTGGAAGTTCTCGGGAATTGAGTGATCCCTCATCAGATTTTGAAGAAATGGAATCAGAGTTTGGTAAGAAGTCAAAGTATCAGTGGTCTTGAGTTCAACCTCGATGATTTATGGACGTTGAAGGTCAATGCAGATACCAATACTTGGAAATATCTGAACCAAGAGCCATGGCGGTTTGAGTCTGTTGGATACTGGGGGTATCGGTCAGTTCCAACAAAGGTATCGGCCTTGGAGGTTCCAATGATGCCCGTTCGAGGACTGGCATCAAGGCCAATACACCTGGCTGTAGGCTCAGTGTAGAAGCCTGAACTCCTGGAGCTCTCGATGTTATTGGTACTGAGGCTTCCAGGAGTGTCACCAAACTCTTCTTGAGAGCCAGCATGTACTGGTCTAGGGAGATGACTGATGTCTGGGTAGAAGCACCCTTGGGGCTGTGAGCCACCATCCCAGAGCATAGAATCAGTAGCTCTCCAGAGGTCAATGCCTGGGGAGCATCCCAGAACCCCTCTTGTTCTTTGGAGGGCAGATCCTCCCGTTGGGGCTGTTTGGCTGGCCGGTCTGCATTGGAAGCACCCCTAAGGGAGTCATGATGCTTATGCTGGGACTGATCTCTGGTCTCAGTATTGGTCTTTGATGCTGATGACTTGGGAGCAGCCAGAGACTTTGACTTACTTTTATTTTTGGACTGTGAAGAAACCTTAAACCCATGAGAGGAAGTTGATGCCTTCCATGAAGTGGAAGCCACTGAAAGTGAGTCAGAAGCAAACAACGATCCGTACTGTCTGACTTGGTTCTTTAGGCCTCTCTTTGTAATTTGCTGGCACAAAGGACAAGAATTGGGTTGATGTTCAGGGCCCAAAAATTTTAGACACCAGTCATGTTTATCAGTGACTGATATGGTACCAGCACACCAAGTACATTTTTTAAAACCACTAGTTGGCTTTTCCATGCCTCAAAAAAATTGTCTTTGAGATTGAAGAATAAGGCTTTGGAGGCCTAGAGGCCTAGTTTAGCACTGAAAACTGCGTTGAAAATGAAGAGGAAAGGAATAGAAATTTGTAACATAAAAAAGAAAAAATTATCGGGACCGGTGTCGGATTCGACAGAACCGGCATCGACGGGAAGGCAGAAGCACGATGTTCCTTAAAAAAGAGATGTTTTTCAGCGGTGACATGATGACATGTCCTGCTGGCTCCTCGGAAAACGAAGAACTGAGGAGAGAACTTGGGAAGGCTGGAAGGCAGGCACGCAGGTTCAGTGGAGTGCTCCCAAAGACTTTCCTACTGGGGAGCATTCCTGCGCGGGCTCCATTGGTGACGTTCACCCTTAAGTGAAGACTGCATTCCTGCTTGTTCCTTGGAGATACCCAATTCTCCTACCTATCCTCTTTGAAATTTCTTATGTTCAGTGGTTGTGAATAAACACCACATGTACTTGATTCTTTTTTAAATAGGCTAATAAACTTAATGGATGAATGAATACCCTCTACATAAATCTTAGGCAAGCCAATCCCTTTCATAAGAATATAAGAACTCCTGTGCCAATATCTTTTGATCATCGTAGTATTCTGAAGCCTCCCAGCTGAGCTCCTGAACAGTGCAATGTGGGGAAAAACCCTTGGGACAAGGAGCACTTCTCTATTTCAGTTTTCTCCCCCCACCATCTTTAAACCATTTATTCCAAAGCATACCAACAGCTACACCACACAGCACACATTTATCATCCCCCATTCATACTCTCTCTTCACTGTCTCCTTTACACACTCTCTCACTGTTTAACCCTAACACCAGTTCTACAAACCATACTACCCCCCCCCCCCCCCCCCCAGTTAGTAGTTCTGGCATTCTTCCACAGATAGCTCCAGTTGGGGTGGAACACTTCCCCTTATGGGGTGGCTTTCTCTTGGAGAAGAAGCTTGATCATAACCAATCTGGTAGGATAGACTTAGGAGTATTGGGAGACCATCTGGGACTTAGAGTACAGCCTGGAGTTTCCCTCTGATGAAAGGGAGCCATTAGTGGCCTCCACTGCAATAGGAGCAATCCTAATGGAGATTCTCATAGACTCTGATTACCTCCAGATGCTTTTGGGAGCCTGTAATACCACTCATTGGATGTCAGCAGCCACCCCACTCCTGAGAGGCAGCCAATTGGGGCTCAATCTGTATCTTCTGAGCACCACATTAGGCAAGTGATTTTTGGGGGCTCCTTAGGCAAGATGAGAGTTTGTCTGTGTCAGCAACAAGCCACTTATCTTTGGTCTCACAAGTTGCCAGACCAGACCAGCCTCAGACTTCTGAAGTGCACTATTTGAGTAGTAATAGTGGTTGCAAAATCTTCCCAATTGAGGCTCCTTGAGGCCCTCTATTTGAGTGGGGGACAGTTGTGGATGTTCCTTATTGACTCCAGCAGTGACATATTGTATCTCCCATTCCCTTTGCAGCAGGACCAGGGATGTTATCCTTGATACATGCGGATTCTGGTAGGGATGTTTCCTCCAGCATGTTATAGCTGGAGATCATCTTGCATCCAGTGATCACCATATGGTGTGGTTCAGTATTAGGACTAGGGCTGATAAAGTCCATTCAAAAGTGAGGATCTTAGACTTTAGAAAAACTAACTTTGCCAAGATGGGACAATACCTCAAGGAGTCATTAGCGGGATGGGAACCGCAGGGGAATGTAGAAAAGCAATGTGCAAAATTGAAATGGGATATTTTAAGGGCAACAAATCTTTTTGTTAGAAAGGTAAATAAATCTAAAAGGAAAAGGAGTGGAGTGGAGGAGTGGCCTAGTGGTTGGGGCAAGGTAGTTCAGGCCAGAAGGTTGGGGGTTCAAATCCCACTAGAGGACAGCAACCTTAGGCTGGAAGGACTGGGGTTTCTAGTCCCACAGGTGCTCCTTGTGGTCTTGGGTAAGCCACTTTACCCTCCATAGCCCATGTTAATTTAATTTAATTAGCAGGCTTTTATATACCGCAACTTCCATAGATCAGTTGCGGTTTACAATGAACAACAATGAACAAGCAAGGCTGTTTTACAAGTAACGGCAGTAAACATCAATGCTGTTTTTACATATAACAGTGTAAACAATAATGGGTTCAATCTATCAGTAACAGATTGATAGAATTGAGAACTATATACAGTGAACATGTTTAGAACTATAATACAATTTTAAATAGAATCTCTGGATATCTTACAAGGTTTTAGTACATATTCCAGTTCGAGGGTCACTTATTGCTAGTGCGGCTATCCCTTTTCTTGTTGTATTGGAGAGTTTGATACGGAGGCATAATGTGTTGAGAATAAGTATGTTTTGAGTTTTTTCCTAAACTCCATGATTTGGGGTAATGATCTTAATTCCGCTGGGATGTTGTTCCACAGTATGGGGGCAGCATGGGAGAAAGCTTTCTTGTTCGTTGATTTTTTGGCTCTTATAAATTCTTTTGGTGTTATTAACTTATTTAATTGGTCTCGTCTTTGAAGGTTATGACTGGGTTCCTTGATGATTAGGTTATTTAATGTACAGGGTGCTGTGTTATTTAGGGCCTTGTATGTGGTTAACAGAGTTTTATACTGTATGCGGCATTGGATTGGGAGCCAGTGTAGGAACTCTAAGATAGGTGTAATATGTTGGAAGGGAACTGTTTTTATGATGGTCTTGGCTGCTGCATTTTGTGCTAGTTGTAGTTTTTTTAAGTTTTGATTTGTTACGCCTAGTAAGGTTAAGTTTGCAAAGTCAAAGTGGGGTGTTATGATAGCTTGTATTATGCGTTGAAAATCCTGTAGGTGCAATAGGGGGCGGAGTTGCTTTAATATTTTAAGTTTGAAATAAACTTTCTTTGTTATATTTCTTATCTGTGGGTCCATACTGAGGTGTTTGTCTAGTATTACTCCTAGGTACCGTATTTCAGTTTTTATTGTGATATCATTGTTTTGCAGTGAGATCTGTGGTGGTGGGGTGAATGATGTGTTTTTGGTTACTATTAGGGCTTCCGTTTTTGCATGGTTAATGTATAAGTTATTTTCATTTAGCCAATTGTTTATTTCGCTGAGGCATGTATTGATAAGTAATGTAGGGATGTTTGGTATTGTGAAAGGTACATACAACATTATGTCGTCTGCGTAAATGTGATATAATACATTGTGTTTTTTGAATATTTGGCAAATGTGTTTTATGTATATATTAAATAGAAGCGCTGACAGGGCAGAGCCTTGGGGGAGGCCTAGTTCCTGATTGTATGTTTTTGATGTAAGGTTACCGATGCGGACCGTTTGGGTTCGGTTGCTTAAGTATGAGGAAAACCATTTTAGATCAGTGGATTTTATTCCTATTTGTCGCAATTTACTTATCATCGTTGTATGGTGAACACTATCAAAAGCTGCCGATATGTCAATGAAAATGAGTAGGAATGCCTGTTTTGAGCTATCAATGCCTCTTACGAGCGTATCAATTAGAACTGTTAGCAGTGTCTCCACCCCATGTCGAGGGCGGAACCCATACTGCTGATTGTCAAGGGGGGCTGAGCTGTCAATGTATTCCTGTGTCTGGATTTGAACTGCTTTTTCGATCAATTTAGCCAAAAATGGAATACTTGATATGGGTCTGTAGGACTTAGGTGATGATTTGTCAAGAGTTGAGTTTTTTAAGATAGGGCGGATTTGGGCATGCTCTAGTGATGGGGGTAAGTACCCATTTTTTAGTGAGAGATTTATTATGGGGAGTATGAATTGGGATAGTATAGATATCGAGTTTTTTAGCCAATTTGCTGGGCATGGGTCAAGGAGTGAGGTTGTTGTATTAATATTTGTTATAATGTTCTTGAGTGAGACAGTAGTTAGAGGTTGGAAGTCCGTCCATTCGTCAGTATGTTGTATTTGAGATGGTTGTTTAGGACTTGGTAACTGGGGGTGGGACGTAATTTTGTCCATGTAATAGTTTGCCATTTCCTGTGGTGAGATTTCTATGGTATCATTGCTGGAGAGGTGATTGTTGTTTGTTAGCTTTTGGGCTATTGAGAATAGTTCTCTAGGTTTGTTTATTGCATTGTTTATTATAGAGGTATGGTAGTTTTTCTTGGCATTGTTAGTTGCGTGTTTATATGAATTAAGGAGAGTGATGTATGAGTCCTTATTAATGGTGTTTTTATTTTTCCTCCATTTGCATTCAGCTTTCCTTAGATTTCTTTTTAGTAGGTGTAATGTGTTATTATACCAAGGAGCTTGGGCAGCTTTAGTACGGGTGTTCTTCTTGGTCACCTGTTTATTAGCAGCTGCATTGTGAATGATTTCGTGCCAGCTTGTTACTGCTGTGTCAAGGTCCTGGGGTGTGTTCGATAGTTTGGGGATTATTAGGTCTAGAAATTCTTCTTCATTATATCTTTTAAATCTGTGGGGTAGTATGGATGTTTGTGTTCGTCTTACTGTCGTGTTGTTAATTGTTTTTTGTTTTTTTTTAATGGTAGTTTTTATTCAGTTTTAACATATAAAATAACATTACAAACGATCATGATATAGCAGGATACAAGCAGATGCTATTGATCAAAATAGCAAAAGAATATAATAACTTGAACAAAACAGTACAATAACGTTAACAAGAACTAGTATCAGTCCATGCCAGCACGCCACCCTCCCTCTCTCCGTTCAATGTGGTTACAGCAGAGACCATTCCACAAGGCAGCCTCCAGCAATCACTTTCATCAAACATAATTTTGTAAAGCTGACCATTTCTTACTTAGTTTACCAGACCATGGGTTCTTGGCTATATAGATCTCTTCGTAGGTCTTATGTAGGAGTAAGAGACTCCACCAATGCTCGAAACAAGCTTTGTCGAGATTCTTCCAGTGTATTAAAACTATTTTAAGCGCTATCCCGAGCATTAAGTCCAGCAGTTTACTATCCCATTTCATCAGAGTAGGTTCCAGAGCTATGGATTTATATATCACTATCCGATAAGTGATAGGAGTTTGTAAGTTGAGGATCTGTGATATGCGTTCCCATACTCTGTTCCAATATATTTCCAGGGATTTACAATGGAACAACATATGTGCCAGTGTCCCAATTTCCATGTTACAGGACCAACATCGATTTCCCTCCTGTAGTGTCCATTTCATTTTCTTAGCCGGTGTAATATGCGCTCGATGTGCTATAAAGTACATAGATTGTGTGAGGGACGCTGCTCTCGTGGCACGTATTTGAGTTCCCCAAAAAGTGTCCCAATTTTCCGGAGGTAGATCTTGACCGGTTTCAGTAGCCCACACCGACTGTATCTTAAAACATGTCTTGTCACTTTTGGATCGGAGAATCGCAACACATCTCGAAACAGCTTTGGCATCTGTTTGTAATTCTTGAAGTTTCTGTCGCAGTGGCCATCCAGTACGTATCAAGACAGGTGACACACCCGCTTTGCTCATGCAGTATCGGAGCTGACACCATTGGAAATAGCATGTAGTAGGCAATCGGAATTCCGTTCTTAATCTGTCAAAGGTTTTAAAGGCACTTTCATGGATCAGTTGTCCAATGGTGATAAGATCATGTTCCACCCATTTTTTCCATAAGACAGGCTTCCCTCCGATGATAAGGCGCGGGTTCAGCCATATGGGCATATCTGCGGCGAAGTCATCCCCTCCATCGATACATGATGCCAATAATCGACAGGCATGCTGTGTTTCTCGGATAATAGCATTATGTGGTGCAGTCTGGTCTACTACTGTGCCTACCAGTAGCCATGTAGGTAGGGGGGAATGTAGGGCCCGCTCCACACTCAACCATCTAGGTCCTTTATCCGTGTCGTCAGAGTCGACCCATTGAGCACCCTGCTTTAAAAGAGAGGCAGTGTGCAGCCAGCCGAGATCTGGGAAATGGACACCTCCTTGTGTATTAGGTAACTTCAGTTTCCAGGCAGCTATTCGAGGTACTCGGTTGTTCCATAGAAAGGCTATCAGTTGACTATTCATTTTCTTATAGAAGGCTGACGGGAAACGTAAGGGAATCATACTTAATATATAGCTGAGTTTTGGTACCAACATCATTTTTATCGTTTCTAGCCTGCCCCACCAGCTCAAATGAAGGGGGGTCCACTTGCAGATGTTATCATGTGCAATTTCTTGACACATCTTAATGTTGATTGCGACAGTCTCTTCCAAGGTGGTGCCATAGGTCACGCCCAGGTATCTAAAGGATGACTTCTCATATTGAAAGGGGTATCCACGCATCATTTCTTCGCTGACCTGTTCATTCAGAGGAATAATTGTTGTTTTATTCAGATTTACTTTATATCCGGATATCGCTGAGTATGCATCTATGAGTTGCAGTGTTTCAGGAAGGTCTGATGGTTGTAGAAAAATGAGCAGGTCATCGGCATATGCTGATAATTTACAGGGACCATCAGCTAACTCAATTCCTTTTATGTTTTCCTTCTGTCGGATCGCTATTAATAAGGGTTCCAGGGCTAAATTAAAAAGCATCGGTGACAGGGGGCAACCCTGTCTGGTCCCTCTTTGCAATTGAAAAGGGGCTGAGAGGTGTGAGTTGACCGCTATTCGAGCTGTGGGTTTGGTATATAACAATTCAACGCGTTTTAGGAATTTTTCACCTATCCCAAACCACCGTAGGGATCGAAATAGAAAGGACCATTCCAGTCGATCGAAGGCTTTTTCGGCATCCAATGCTAGCCCTATCAGGGGCTCGGCCTTAGTCTTGGCAGATGCCAGTACATGTGCCAATAATCTTCCATTATCTGTAGTGGATCTGTTTTGTATAAATCCACATTGATCCTCATGTATCAAATCTTTTAAGATCCGTCCTAATCGGTTAGCAAGCACTTTAGCATAGATTTTATAATCAGAATTTAGGAGAGAGATGGGTCTGTAATTCTCTATCTTTTGTGTATCCCTGCCCGGTTTCGGGTGAATTACCACCACAGCCTCTGCCAGGGCTCCAATCTCTGGAGATTCATCTTGCAGGCCACTGTAGTAGATCTGTAGCATGGGAGCCAATTGAATGCAATATTTATTATAGAATTCCAGTGGGATACCATCTGGACCGGCGGCTTTGCCACGAGCCATCTGTTTGATCGCATCTTGTATTTCAGTTACTGAGATCTCTTGTTCCAGCGTTCGACTTTGATGACTGGTTAATGTGGGTCCTACTATCTTGGAGACAAAATCTTCAAAGGCTCTGTCACTACATTGGGTATCTGAGCGATATAGTTCCTCATAGAATTCTTTGCAGCGGTCTAGTATTTTGTCAGATCTCAGGAGAAGGCCCCCGGAATTGTCTTGCAATGCCGTTATAGCGGTCTTGCTGGTCTTTGGTTTGAGCTGCCGAGCTAAAAGGGATCCAGAGCGGTTGCTTTCATAGTAGTATGTACTACGTTGTAGCTGGATACTACTCAGTGCTTCTTTGTTGAGGAGAGCATTATATTGGTATCTCAATTTTTGGAGTCTAATCAATATCATTGAGTCAGCTCTTTTGGCTAGTAACCTTTCCCCAGCTTTTATTTGGAGTTCCAGTTCATCTTTTTCTTTTTTCCTGGCTTTATGCCGTCTAATGGTGTAGGTGGTAATATGAGCTCGTATTGTCGCTTTAAAACCTTCCCACCAGCTCCAGATGGAGGTATCAGTGGGTGTATTATATTTAAAATAGGTCTCAGTTTCCCCTGACAGTAGCTGTACAAAGGAGTCATCTGCTAGTAGGGATTTATCAAATGTCCATCTTGGCGGAACATGCTGTGTAACGTTGGTATTCAACACGAGGGAGACAGCGGCGTGATCCGATACCGTTGTAGCATATATCTCTGCGGACAACACTTGAGGCATCAGCTCTGTGGACAGTAGGAAGAAATCGATCCTTGTTTGGGTATTATGTGGGATGGAATAAAATGTGTAGTCTTTTTCTTGGGGATAAAGTAGGCGCCATGGGTCTACCAAGTGTAGCTCTGTTATGATGCCTTTAAGAATCGCCTGCGATTTGACTTTGTCTACAGCCCGATAGGGCGTGCGATCTAACAGTGGATCCAAGATGACATTGAAATCGCCCCCTAAGATGATATTGGTGTGAGCTGCGGCTGTAACTTCTTTAGCTATCAGTTTGAAAAAATTAGGGTCATCGAGGTTGGGCGCGTAAATATTGAAGAATGTGTAAAGCTGTTGATTTATTTTCATCGTCACTCTGGCCCATCGACCTAGCGGATCAATCTGTGTGCCGGTAATGGCGGATTGCAGGAATTTGCGCACTAATATTATTACCCCCCCTTTGCGTTGAGTAGCAGAGGCCGAGGCCGCCACCAGGAAATATTTAGAGGTTACTTTCTGTGATTCAGTATCTGTTAAATGTGTCTCTTGTAAGAGGGCAATATCTGCTTTTTTTTGTTGGCAGTACGCTAAAATCTTCTTTCGCTTGACAGGGCCAGTAATACCTTTTACATTTAACGAAAGCATTAAAAGATCACTAGACATCAACGTTGGAATAAGCTGTCTTATAGGTGAAAGCTATCCTATGGATAGGTCTGCCGCGTACTTGCATTTTGCGTGTATGTGGAGGGTTTTGCACTGGACTGGACTGACACAAACAACTGCATAACTGGCAAACATTGTATCGCTAAGGTGAACACAATCCACTGAAACAGTAACCAACCCCGACCTCCCGTTGCCACCCCTACATTTCAAGCAGAAATATCCGTTTAATTAAAACTATTTAGAACAACAGAAATACAATCATTGAGGTGTTTAACAAGGCTTAAGGCGTTCTAAAATTTGTGAGAACGCACGGCCGCACCCCCTGAGTAAATGCTGAGTTCTCTACACTGCGTGAGAGATCAGAATATTGACCTCAGGTTTCCATACCGCATTTTTCTTGTAGGAAAGTTTTCAGTTTTTCAGCTTCAACAAAATTCCTCGTTTCATTATGCAGCGTGACCCGCATGGTTCCTGGGTAGTATAGCCCGTATCTTGCCTGTGCACTTTGTAGCATGGGTCTACAGGCCAGCAACGCTTTTCTCCGATCTACCGTTTGCTTGCTCAAATCCGGATAGAGTGCCACTTTGTGTCCCTGGATTTGCAGTGATCCGGCCTTCCGTGCAGCTTGAAAGATCTGTAGGACCTGTGGGTATCTCAGTACCTTCATTATGAGTGGGCGCGGGTATCGGGTGTTTTCAGCTTTGTGTGTTGGGATTCGATGGGCCCGTTCTAGTTCAAAAGGCCTTGCAAAGACAAGCTGCAGCATCTCCGGTATGGTTTTTTCCAGAAATCCAATCGGATCGGTAACTTCAGCGCCTTCAGGGACTCCAACAAGGCGGATATTATTTCTACGGGTATGGTTGTTTTGATCTTCAATCAGATTTTCCATGTGCCGGACTCGTTTGACCAAAGGGCCCAGCTGTTCTAATGCAACGCCATGCTTCTGGGTTTGTAATTCAACTGCACTAAGTCGAGTGGTGATGGTGAGGAGTTTCTCTTTTACCTCCAGCAAGTCTTCTTGAATCATGTTCAGTGAACTAGAATTGGCTGCGATCATTTCTTTAACGCATTTCAATTCCTGTAGCACTTCACGTAGGCCACCGGCAGTCACTCCCTCCTTCTCTCCCGCGGCCATTTTCTGCGGGGAACCCACTTCGGGTTTGGATCGTTTCGCTGCTGAGCCGGATCCCTGTGGAAATTCCAGCCGGGCAGGCTTCAGGGATGCCATCCAGCTGTATTGCGGTGTTATTGATGTAAGTAGGGGGTACAAACTTCAATGTAATACCGGGATATGTTCAGGATTCTTGGGCAGCAACGGGAGCAAAAATTCAGGCGTCCATTCTGTTCAGTGGCTAGCTCCGCCCCCCCGTCGTGTTGTTAATTGTGATATTGAAGTTAATGAGGTGATGGTCAGACCAAGGGGTTGGGGTGCATTTGAGGGAGTTAGAGTTATAGGTTTTGTAGAGGACATCTGGCAGCAGGACCAGGTCAAGTGTATTACCTTTACTGTGTGTGCTGTTGGTTATTATTTGGTGAAAATCCATGTCTGTAGTGGCATCTAGAAAGAGGGAGGCATTTGATGCTGCTAAGGAGGGGAGGTTAAAATCACCGAGCATTATTGTTGGATTCTGGTCAGTGGAGGAGCTTAGGTAATCGATTAGAGGGTCAAGGCCTTCTGCTGATTGGTCTGGGGGTCTATAGATAAGACAGATTGTTATTGAGCCAGTTTTAATAATGAGTGTATCGATGTTTGTGGGTAGTTTGGATTGTAATTTTTTGGCTTTGAGTTCTTTTTTTGACATTATTAGCACTCCACCACCTTTTTTGTGGGTTCTATGTGTGTAAAAGGTGTCGTAGTTATTGTTGCTTAGTTGGTTTATGTAGACGTTATCTGATTCTGTTAACCATGTCTCTGTTACACATATGATGTGATTTTGATATGATATGATTGTTTGATATGATATGATGTTACCTGTAAAATAGTTATCTTGAAGTTATAATGCCCTGTTCAATGTAATTTCAGTTTGTTCAATGTAAACCACACTGATGCAGAATAGCACAGTATATAAGAGAATGTAAATAAATACTATAGTTCTCAAAAGAACTAGATGAAAAAGATGGTGGCCTTCATAAAATACAGAGAACGGAAGAGAAGCATGAATATTTGGAAAAACTTAAGAGAAGCCAGTAAAGTAGTCAGGAAAGCAAAGATACAAAAAGACAAGATAGCCAATGCAATAAAATGGGGGACAAGACATTTTTCAGATATGTTAGCGAAAGGAGGAAGTGCAAAAGTAGTATTGTCAGACTCAAGGGGGAAGGGAAGGAATATGTAGAAGCTGATGAGGATAAAGCGGAATTGCTTAACAAATATTTTTGTTTTGTGTTCACAGATGAAGGGGCAGAGCAGGACCTCAGAAAATACCCACAAAAAGAGCAGAAGTGAAGGGGATCTTGTGTTCAAGAGGAACTAGCTAAACTAAAAGTAGACAAAGCGATGGGGCCAGATTGTATACATCCCAGAATATTGAAGGAACTAGGGGACGTTCTAGCAGTTCTATTAAATGACCATTTCAATGCTTCTTTAGGGTCAAGAGTGGTCCCGGAGGACTGGAAAAATGCACATGTGGTCCCTTTACACAAAAGCGGAAGTAAGGATGAGGCTGAGAACTATAGGCCAGTTAGTCTGACCTCTGTGGTGAGTACATTAATGAAAACTCTGCTAAAACAGAGGATAGTAAGGTTTTTGGAGTCCAATGGATTGCAGGATCCGAGGCAGCTTGGGTTACCCAAAGGTAGGTCTTGTCAGACAAATCTGATTGATTTCTTTGACTGGGTGACCAGAGAATTGGACTAAAGGAGAGACCTAGATATGGTGCACTTGAATTTCAGTAGAGCCTTTGACACTGTTCCGCACAAGCAACTTATAAATAAATTGAGCACCCTAGGGATGGACCCTAAACTGACTGACTGGGTTAAAAATTGGTCGAGTGTGAGGTGACAAAGTGTACAGTTAAATGAAACTCACTGTGAAGGGAAGGATGCTATCAGTGGTGTGCCGTAGGGATCTGTCCTAAATCTGATTCTTTTTAAGGTCTTTGTTAGTGATATTGTGAAAGGACTGTCAGGTTTGCCGCTTTGCAGATGATACCAACATCTGCAATAGAGTAGAGAACAAGGGAGGAGTAGATAACATGGGGAGGGATCTAGCTAAGCTTGAAGAATGGTCAAGAATTTGGCAGCTGTGATTTAATGCTAACAAATGTTAGGTCATGCATTTGGGCTGCAAATTCCAAGGGAGCGGTACAGTGTAGAGAGCGAAGTACTTCTGTCCATGAAAGAAGAGTGGAGGAGTGGCCTAGTGGTTGGGACAAGGTACTTCGGGCCGGAAGGTTGGGGGTTCAAATCCCACTAGAGGACAGCAACCTTGGGCTGGAAGGACTGGGGTTTCTAGTCCCACAGGTGCTCCTTGTGGTCTTGGGCAAGCCACTTAACCCTCCATAGCCCATGTTCCCTGTAAAATAGTTCTCTGTGTGCTGTGCTTTCCTGTCTAATCAATGTGTTTATACCTCAAAAAAAAAAATTCCTGTCATGATTTGACAATTTCCAATCTGTAATCAAACTGCTGCTGATCGCTGGAAGTAGCGGTATACAAATGTATACTAAATAAATAAACTGGGCATGATTGTTTCTGATGAGCTTAAAGTAACAGGTAGAAAAGGTAATGGTGAAAATCGGAAGGATGCTTCAGTGCATAGGAAAAGGAATGGCCAGCAGATAAAAAGGAGGTGATAATGTCTCTGTAAAGTCTCTGGTGCAACCTAATTTGGAGTATTGTGTGCAGTTCTGGAGACCACACCTTCAAAAGGATATGAACAGGATGGAGTCAGTTCAGAGGATGGCTACTAAAATTGTCAGTTGTCTTCATTATAAACCATATGGGAGCAGACTTAAAGATCTTAATATGTATAGATTAGAGAAAAGGCAGGATTTATTTAACAGTATTTCTAAACCGCCTAGAGGATAGAGGAGATATGATAGAGATGTTTAAATTTCTCCATGCATGCACAAGAGGAGAGTCTCTTTCAATTGAAAGTAAGCTCCTTAGCGAGGGGGCATAAGATGAGAGTGAAAGGGGATAGACTCAGGAGTAATATGCAAAAATGTTTCTTTATGGAAAAAGTGGTAGATGTGTGAATAGTCTCCCAATGGAGACAGTAAAGATGAGGTCGGTATCTGAATTCAAGAAAGTAAAGGACAAACATAGAAGAAAAAAAGGAAACATAAAAGGAAAAAAAAGGACTATAGCATTTGATATGGAAGAGCAGACTAGATAGGCCATATAGACTTTTTCTGCTGACAAATTTCTATTTTCTGGCCCTAAAGCTGGTTGTTTGAGTCTCTCATTTTCATATGAGGCCGTTTGCGTCTGTTGTTGCATTGGTCCAGTGGAGGGTGCTCCCACCTACTGGACCTCACCAAGGAATGTCCCACTTTGTGGTTACCTATACCTTTCTCAAGGTGATAATGGTGCTAGCAGTGCTTTTTGGCAGACAGAGGGCCTAGTTGCTCATGTTTGGATGTCCAGCTGACCCGATCTAGTGGCCTTAATGAAGGGTGCAATTGGTACAAGCCTGTGGAGTTCAGGCTGGAAAGTCTAGAATCAAGAGACAGCTTTCCTAAAAGCATCCTGATTACCTCTCAGGAGGTGAGGTCCTGGGGTTTGGTTGCTACACTCCTGTGTGAAGTTTACTGTCAATGAATGGTTCATTCAAAATGCTGCTGACTCACAGCATCTGATCCTCATGCAGCTCAATGGGTCTGATTTTTTTCTGACCCTCAGGCATATAGCATTGATTTAAGGCTAGATTCTTGCATTAGGGTGCTCAGACACTCAGTTGAGATGTACCACTAGTCTAGTCTCCAGTTTTCTCTGTCAGTCGACTTGGCTCTTACTTTTCCATAGGAGTTCAAGGAGAGGGTGAAATAGTGGTTGCAGTTGCAAAAGCCTCTCCTCAGGAGCTGTGGGAAGCACCCGAGGAGAGCCTTTCAGCCTGGCTTCCACCCAGAAGGACAAGAAGCGAGAGACCTGGTTCAGCTGACCCAGGAACATGGCCCCAGAGATGATCTTCCATGTGGAGGCTTCAGCAGTCACATTGACTCTGAGGCAGCTTGCAGCTCCTTTAAGGGAAGAAATGGCCCGAATGTTCTCAAACATGGCCCTGATGCTCATGCATTCCTTCTGTAGTTGCAAAGCTCCTGGGTCTGAGGTAGTTCTTGCAGCCATACAGCTATACTGTTTGATGGAGAAGAATCTGATTGCCCCTGCTGCATCATATATCGCAAGCTTTATTAGCATGCAGTCTGGTAGCATGCATACTGTCTATGTCAGAATTCCCTGAGTCTGGGCAAGATGAGAATTCAACCCTTTCACACAGGATATCTTAATGCGAAGACTTAGGGGTATATTTACTAAACAACGCTAACATCTCAGCGGTGATGTTATCGTGCAATAAGTGACATTATCGCGTGATAATGGCACATTACCATGCGATAACATCACATATCGCGCGATAACGTCTCTGGCGGCGTTAAGGTGCACAGAGGGTGGAGTAAGGCTCCTCAGAGGGTGGAGATAAGGTGTCAATGGGTGGAAAGTGGGTGGGGAGAGGCTCCAGGCACACTAACGCCGTGAAATGAAGGTCTGAAAATTAACGCCAGTGAAAACCTCGCGCTAGAGGCACATTTGCAGGGGAGAGAGACCATTTCAGTCAGCAATGTGCAGCAAAGGCAGAGAAACCAAGAAAAGTGATAGTAGTGATACATGTGCAGCAACATCATAGTGCCCAAGTACGAGAGGGCACTACGGTGAGGCTGCAAATGGGGTACAGAGGACTGTAGGCGGGACATGCAGTGGGGCAGCTGGGGCACAAGGTGGACTAGGCAGATGCCTAGGTGACACATAGGAATGTAGTAACGGAAAACCAGCAAGACAGCAACTGACCAAGGGCAAACATGTCCACGAGTGTGTGTCCCACAGTGTCCCAGGGGACAGTACCCAGCAAGTACCCCACATAACATTGGCAGGCAGTGCTGGGGGGAAGCATGGATGTCTATGCAGGCACCCCTACCCCATATCATGCACCATAGGCAGCCGCCTACCGGCACATTGGATGGCCTGGGACTGTGCACCACCAGCACCACCGGCATAAGAGCATGTCAGCATGGTGGTGGAGGGCTGCTGGTGGCGGAGGGGGCAGCAGCATCTGCCCACAGCAGACCACAGCCAAGCCCCGTTTAGGTGGGTGCCGTGCACTGCAACAGACAAGGTCTAGCTGGCAAACAGTTATGGTATCCCCAGGGAATGATCTGCCTCTGTTGCAGCAATTTGGTGAGGGGAGGGGGTATAAGCAATGATATCCAGGCATAGCCACACATAAAAACTTTTTAAGCACTGTCTCTGCTTACAGACCACCACCAAAGCACTGCACTGGAGTAGACCCTGATTTGTGTTTGTCAGTCTGTAAACCACTGGCTCACCTGGCTGCTGTTTCCACAGAATGCCATCCCAGCCTTTAATTCCATTAAAATGCTTGCTGCACTTGAAGGTCCCTCATCCCGGATACTCCCTCCACTCCCTCCCTCTGTTCTCTATGGCTGTAGTAGCTCTTCATGAAAGAGAAGGAGATAAAACCTGTCACATGCTCCCACTGGAGTCCTACCAGCCCTCCAAAAAACTGATTTTCAAATTCTGGTTTTAACTCTTTGCCAACAGCCAGCCTGGCCATATAAAACCTAACCAAGCTGGCTGAAAACTGGCCAGTTGGTAACTCTAGTTAGAAGACATATGAGAAGAGACTTAAAGACCTGAAAGAGAGAAGGGACAGGGGAGATATGATACAGACGTTTAAATACTTAAAGGGTATTAATGAACAAACAAAACTCTTTCAAAGATGGAGAAGCTGTAGAACTAGAGGACCTGAAGTGAAGCTACATGGAGGTGAATTTAAAATGAATGTCAGGTAATGCTTTTTCACAGAAAGGGTGGTGAGTGCCTGGAATGCCCACTTGATGGAGATAGTGGGGCAAAAAGAATGATGGAATTCAAAAAGGCATGGGACAGATACAAAGTATTCCTTTATAGCAAGAAGTGGAATCAAAGCCATCATAAATACCTTTTACACTTCAATAAAATACAGGGGGTTAACTTGTAT
Source organism: Ichthyophis bannanicus (assembly GCA_033557465.1). Classification (NCBI taxonomy): domain Eukaryota; kingdom Metazoa; phylum Chordata; class Amphibia; order Gymnophiona; family Ichthyophiidae; genus Ichthyophis; species Ichthyophis bannanicus. The sequence continues at coordinate 1,185,563,416 of CM066033.1, forward strand.
GAAAAATGGCATATGGGGGTAACCTGCATCAAGCAGCAGGTACAAGTCCAGCCACCTCCAGACTAGATGGACCATGCCGACCTTTACTTTCCATCACTTACGTTGCTACTTCATTAATGTTAGCCTGCTGAAGGATCAAGCTTTCAATGAACATATTACTGAGGTCACAAATTGCTTGCTTGACAGTGGGTCAGTAGAGTTGCCATGGGAAACTATTTGGGAAGCCTATAAAGTGATCCTTGCAGGGAGGTCATTAACTTTTCTGCTGAAATTCAAAAGAAGTACAATAAAGAAATAGAGACTCTGTTCTCAGAAATTAAACAACTTGAACTCTTACATTCGTGGAAACCAGAAAATTATTTATTTCTTTTTTATTTATAGTATTTAGCTCACACCATTCCAGGAGAAGATCATTCTGCCGTGGCTTACTAAGCTGAAATATTAATGCAACAAGACTTTTAGTCAGCAGGCTCCTGATTTCTTTTTTCTCCACAAAGCATCATATTATGCTGTTAACAACAAGGCTTGGAGGTTATTAGTGAAGGGTTTAAAATGTAAATACAATAGATCTAGAATCTTGTGAATTAAATCACCAAATAATCAGTCCCTTGTGACCAATTTGGATATTGCTGAGTCATTTTGTGATTACTATGACTATCTATATAAGTCTGAGTGCTCTGCATTGGATGTTGAGTTTTGTTTTGTTTTGTTTTATTTTTTCAAAATAAGTAGACATTCCCTTTGCAGAGAAAGCCACATAGGAGGACTCAATCTCTCTAGAAGAAATTAAACTCGCAATCCATTATCTTCGCACATACTAAGGGGTATGATTACTAAACCGTCTTAATGTTGCCGGCATTAGTTGCAGTCTTACTGTGACGAATGCCATATAAGGTAGTGGGCGTTCCAGTCTTAAGATAGCATTTTGGTTTATCGCGTGATAAAGTCTGTTATCGCGCGATAGAGGGAGCCGTGGCATGTTAACACGCATTAGCCTTAATTAGGCGCACTGACCTGCAAACACAGCAACAGAGGTGTAGCACAATGGTTAATGCATTGACTGCTGATACAGTGGTCATGGGTTTGATCCCCCAGTGGGCTCAGTTAAAAGACTATCTGAGGCAATCCCTTTTCCTGCTTGCAACAGTCAGACACATCCCAACAATTTGCACTGCCAGCCAAAAAAGCCTCACCCCAGTGCCGCAAACTAATGCACATTTTAGGGCGCACCATAAGGCACATCATAAAGTACCACATCATCCAAGGCAGGTCATAATGTGCCCCAGAGGGTGGCAGGAAAGGTTGGCACCCTTCAAGGCAGTATATAAGGCGTCCCATAAGCTGGCCAAACCTAAGGTGCCACAAAAGATGCCCAGGGATGCCAAGGTGATACAGGAGATGGTGCCCAGGGGCACAAAGGTGCCCCAAAGTCACATGCATGAAATGTATGGCTCAAAGACAGATGTAACTATAACACTGCACAGAGCACCAAGGAAAGGCAATGAACAAGTGATGGAAGGAAGTAGATGACGGAGCTCATGGACCAGCCAAATTTGCGTGCAGCCCATGTGGCAGCAGGTAAAGTGGACAAACATATCGGGGGCAGCTGAACCGATGTACAGGGTGATGGTAAAGTACAGTGTAACAATGACAGTGTGTGGCAGAGGATGGGGATACGTGTCCACCAGAGGAGGTAGATGTGGCAGGATAAGTGCACTGACAGGAGGACAGAGGAGAGCAGTGCCATGCAAAGCAGACACAGGAGAGGCAAGCATGAAGAGCCACAATGCAGAAAAGTGTGCCAGTGCAGGACATGGGGTAGCAGCCTGCACATTAGGGCAGGATGCCACACAGCTGGCATACACACATAGATGGACAGAAGGATAGATGGCAACAGTGATGAGGGTATAATGTGGCAGCAGCACAGATCTGCACAGATATGGCTGTTACACGAATGAAACATAGTTGTGTAGGACAGCCATAAAAAAGGGGAACAGAGAGGAATCAAACCCATGACCTCTGCTACTGAAGCCATTGCATTAACCATTGTACTACCTCATTATGGGAGCTATCACACCAATGGCTGGCTACAGAAAGAGTGAATGTCACCATAAAACTGTCTGCTGTGGCTACCAGGATAGGATAGAACCAACAGTACCCATAATGCAATTCAATGCAGAACAGCAGTCTACATCTGCTCACCAGATGGGGTATGCACCTCTACAGCACGTCAGCTTGGTAGGGGGGGAATGACCATGCATGTTACTGGCACAGAGTACCCACAGGCCATGCCAATGTGTGTGTTCTGTGCTCACCCTGAGGGTGAGGTGGAGTGGCAAGCACCAGGTCCGCAGTACCCAGGTTGGTTGAGGTGGGCTGTGCTGCAGGTCTTCATCAGTGCCAGTGTATGACAGGTATTGTAAATACTTTTAGGAGGGCTCTATGTCCATTTGTAATTGCCAGTCATGTCTGGCCCTTGTGGACCATGATGCACATAACATAGTGCATATCCACTGTGCTTGCTATGGTCACCTGTTTAGGGAGCAGGAGTGTGTCAGGGCTCACATGGTGACAATGTATTTAGCAAACCACCTGGTCAGGGTGGGGACATGATCTGCCCCAACAGACCTGCACTCTCACCCTTTGCAAGGGGGGGGGCACTCTAATTACATGAGGACAGGCTGTGGGACCAGCAACCCCAGTCATGGTGGCAAACAGACAGCTGCTGAAGATCTGCACTTAGGACAAGGCTATTGGCAGATAGGTAGTGAGCCCAGTCAGCTCAGCTGCCCCCACTACAATCTGACATTCACCAGCACAAAGCAGTCAGTGTGCACCTGCTGCGCCCTGCAAGGTGGTGCAGCCATACAAATGCTAACTGCAGACAGTCTGCTAGCTAGTACATAGTGCATGTTCCTGGAGGAACTGTGTGCACCCAAAACTGGGATGTCAGCACACACACCACACAGGCATATCAGTGATTGGGCACCAGAAAAGAGAACCCATAAATATCACTTGAGGGAAACACTGTATAGCACTATGGGGGAACCTAGCCATGCCGTGATCACTGCTCAGTCAGGGTGAGAGCGACCTCCCAGCATGACATCTGTGGCCACCCTGTCCATGCAGGTGGTGGTCGGGCAGTACAATGTCCCAGCCATTGCCCTATGCCCTGTGCAAATGCATCCTGCCCATGCCGCCCTGTCCGGGCCATACTCACAGTACCTTGTTCCTCATTATGCACATTGGCAGGCTAACACTGGAAACAGTGCAAGCATAGTGGGCTCAGTAAGGTGTAGGCAGCCACAACACACTGGATAGACAGACACACACTCCCACACCTATGCCAGCATTGTGCAAATATGGAGGTTTGTGGCAGCCCTGGCCGCCTTATCAGTCCTGGGCACAGTGTGGGCATTGCTATGGTATGCAATATTGTTGGGGTCACTCCCCGGGGTGGTGAACACTGTCAGAAGCAATAACTGAAAACACTCCACAGATATCAGAAAGGTTGCTATGATGAATCGCTATCAACAAATTGTGTTTAACTTAGGATTTGTTATCTGACATTAATCATAGCAACCTTTTGATATATATGGAACGTGTTCCCAAGTTTAGGACGGCATTGCTAAGGTATGCAGGTGCCAGTATTGGGAGATGCTGCTCCGCGCAGGGCCCAACAGCCTGACTCTCCATGAGGTTTTGGATAGTGGAGCCTGTGGGTGTGGGTGGGTGTGCCCCTGTTGGCCACTGCTCTAGGGCAGAGGCTCCCAACTCTGGTCCTGGTGGGCCAGACACTGTTCAGGTTTTAATGCTGTCCCTAATGTATATGCATGAGGTACATTTGCATACAATGGGAGTGGTGCATACAAATGCAGCACAGGCATATTTATTAGGGACAGCATGAAACCTGAATGGTGTTTGGCCCCCCAGGACTGCAGTTGGAAAACTCTGCTCTAGGGATTGCACATGTTTATGGCTTCTATGCTCTGTAGGGTGAAATATAGGCATTTCAGGCATGTTTATTCTATCTGCAATAATGACTCTGTCTTTATTACCACAGTTTAGTACTGGGTAAGATATGGGGGCAAAGTTGGTAGGAGCCACAGCTGGGACTTGAACCTGTGACCTTCTGCCCTTGAACACACTGGCTGTGTGTACTGCACCAAACTGTTGCCACAGGGGACAGGTCCCTGGGGATACCATGACTGTTCGTCAGGCAGACCTTGTCTGTTGCAGTGCATGGCGCACACCTAAATGGGGCTTGGCCGTGGCCTGGTGTGGGCAGATGCCACTGCCCCCTCCACTACCAGCATCCCTCCGCCACCATGCTGACATGCCCTTATGCCGGTGATGCTGATGGTACGCAGTCCTAGGCCATCCAGTGTGCCAGGAGGCAGCTGCCTATGGTTTGGGTTCTCGGGTGGGGGTGCCTACATGGACATGCGTGCTTCCCCCAAGCACCGCCTGCCAATGTTCTGTGCCCTTGGGGGTACCTGCTTGGTAATATCCCCTGGAACACTGTGGGGAACACACTCGTGCCCATGTTAGACCCTCATCAGTTGCTGTCTTGCTGCTTTACAATTTCAGCATTCCTATGTGCCACCTAGGCATCTGCCTAATCAGCACTTGCCCCAGCTGGACCACAGCATGTGCCGCCTGCAGCCCTCTGTATCCCATTTTCAGCATCAGTACAGTTGCCCTGTCCTATGTGCCCACTCTGCTGTTGCTGCACATTTGTATGCCATAACAAACCTGCCCAATATAAACGCACTATTTCAATGTGGGATCATTCACTTTGTAGAGGGACAGAGAATGGACCCTTCCAAACATGATATCTTCTTTTTTTATGCATTGTCAGTAGTGTTGCTTTATGTTTCTCATTAATATCACTATTGGCCAGCTTGGTTATTGGGATTTCAAATGTGGTTCTGGTCATTTTATTTGTTTCTTTGCTTTTCTGGCTCCTCACATGTATCACTACTATCACGTTTTTGGGTTTCCCTGCCTTTGCTGTACATTGCTGACTGAAATGGTTTCTCTGACCTGCAAATGTGCCAAGCGCCAGGTTTTCACTGACGCTAATTTTCTGAGCTTCATTTCATGGCATTAGTGTGCAAGAAGCCACTCCACACCCACTCTCCGCCCATTGACCCCTTATCTCCGCCCCTGGGGAGCTTTCCTCCACCCTCGGCACACCTTACCGCCGCAGCAGACGTTATCGTGCGATACGTGACGTTATCGCATGGTAATGTGCCATTATCGTGCGACAACGTCACATAGCACACGATAATGTCGCAGCTGCAACGTTAGCGCCATTTAGTAAACATACCCCTATGTGTCTGGTAGATTTTTTGTTGGATTATATAAAACCTTTACCAGGTTACTTTCGCCCATCCACACATTTTATATCACAGCATGGAAGTGATGTGCTGCCCTATAAATTTGTTCAGTGAGGCTATAATTGTTGTGATTCCAAAGGCATACAGGGATCATCCTTGACCCATAACTATCATCCTACCTCCCTCCTAAATGGAAAGTATAAAATGTATGCTAAGATGCTGGTTTGTAAAGTACCTGGCTCTCTGTACAGTCGGATAGCCACTTTTCGAGATTTAGTATTGCAGGACTTGCAGATCATGGAGACACGGTATCATAAAGCATGGAAGTTTCATAATGTATCAACTGCTGAACAACAAGCATTAAGTCATCTTGTACAGCAAGAACAAGTAATTATTAAACCAGCTGACAAAAGCTGTTCTATTGTAATACAGGATAATATTCCATTTCTGCAGGAAGTTGAGCGTCAGCTGTTAGATTGTAGGTACTACAGACAAGTGATTATGGATCAGACAGTGGATTTGCAACATACAATATTTGATTTATTAGAGGATACGGTTCAAGAGGGATATATTACTCCACATGAATATAAATTCTTAAAGGTATCTAAACCTAGAGTACCTATCTTTCATACCGTACCCAAAGTACATAAAACTTTAATAGCACCACCTGGCAGACCTATAGTTTCAGGAAAGTCATCATTATTAGAACCCTTATCTATTTTTTAGACCAGTTTTTACAGCCTGTGGTCAAAACAGTTAAATCATACATAAAGGATACTACTGATTTTTTTTAAATAAATTAGCTTGTTATAATATACATCCAGTGTTGTTGGTGACTTTTGATATTACGGCTCTCTACACGAATATTTCTCAGTTACAAGCTTTGGGACTAATTCGCAATGCATTAAGGCAGAATCCCCCCATTGAGAGGGTCCCTGTCATCAGCGGAGTTAGTTCTTACAAAGAATTATTTTTGATTCAGAGACACATTTTATGTACAGGCACATGGAGTTTCAATGGGGGCTACAGTTGCTCCAAGTGTAGCAAATTTATATGTTACCTCATTTGAAGAATCATATTTGTATTTAGCAACGTGGTTTACTCAGAGTGGGTTGTGGATGTGTTTCATCAACGACATTTTTTGTATCTGATTGGGCACACAAGATAGTTTAATGGATTTTGCAGGGTGATTAAATGCACAAGATCCTAATTTGCAATTTACGATGACCTATTCAGCATCACGTATTTCATTTTTGAATGTGAAAGAAACTAGACATAATGGAATATTGCATACTTCACTTTACAAGAAAGCAGTTGACCGAAACCATTTGCTACATTTTTGAAAGTCATCATCCATTTAAGTTAAAATGGGCCTTGCCTATAGGCCAATTTTTAAGGATTTGTCGCATTTGCTCTTCGGATCAAGATTTTCGTTGTTAGGCAAAGACATTAATGAACAAATTACTAGTCCGGGGGTACCCCAAAAAAGTTATTAATTCAGCGTATTTGAGAGCAAAATTTGATCATTATTCTTTGCTATTAAATAAACAGATTTCTTCAGAGTTGGACAAGCAAATAGTAGTTTTGCAGTATTCAGATAGAGCACAAGCAATTGCACGTAGCATTTTTAAACACTGGCATATCTTGGCCCTTTATAAGGCATTACAAAATGGTCCTTGTTTTGCATTTAAAAGAGCACAAAGCTTTAGGACATGTTAGTGCATACTGATTTCACATATACAACATATAGTAGTTCTCAGGGGGGCCATCATAAACCATGCGGTCATTGTTCGATGTGTAACTTGTCATTAGACACACATGAATGGAGAGAGCCTCAAACACAAAAGGTTTTTAGTTTAAAACATCACACAGATTGTCAAACTACGTGGGCAGTGTATGTTATCATCTGCCCTTGCCAGAAAGTATATGTAGGTAGAACGTTAGGGCTCTTTAACCTGGAAAAGAGACGGCTGAGGGGAGATATGATAGAAGTCTATAAATTAATGAACGGAGTGGAACGGGTAAACGTAGATCGATTGTTTACCTTATCAGAATATAGAAAGACTAGGGGACATGCAATGAAGCTACAGGGTAAACTATTTAAGACTAATAAAAGAAAATATTTTTTCACTCAACGTGTAATCAAACTCTGGAATTTGTTACCGGAGGATGTAGTAAAGGCTGTTAGTGTAGCTGGCTTTAAAAAAGGTTTGGACAAGTTCCTGGAGGAAAGGTCCATAAACCATTATTAAGAAGGGACCCAGGATATCAATGCTTGAAGCAATACAAGCATTGTGGAACCTGTGTCCCTTGGGGAAACTGCTAGGTATGTATGACCTAGATTGGCCACTGTTGGAAACAGAATGCTGGGCTTGATGGACCTTGGTCTGACCCAGTATGGCATATCTTATGTTCTTATGTTCTTATGTGTCATAAGGTCAAGACACGTCTGGCTGAACATAAATTGTGGATTTCCACATGTACAGTTACTGCCCCGATGGCACTGCATTGTCTTCAGTTTCATCATCAGTGGGAAGATTTGCATTGGTTTATTATTGACCTTGTGGAAGAAACATCAAATGGGGATAAATTGCAAAGGTTAACAAGGCTTGAACAAAAATAGATCTTCACTCTGAATGCAGTTCAACCAGGGGGCCTGAATGAATCGCTGGATTGGATGACGGCGATTTAACTTGATTAGTTGAGGCCTGCTTGAATTCTGTGCTGCCCCTTTTATAACCGGAACGGAGGACAGGTTCTTTATTCTAGAGGAATCTTGGTGAAGCTGGTTGATTTGTCCTGGTGCAGCTCTTTTTAAAGTATAGGGCAGTGATGGCTAACCTTTTTGAGCCCGAGTGCCCAAACTGCCGCACAAAACCAAAGAATTTCCTCAAAGTGCCAGCACGTCATTTGCATAAGTGGTCTTATTTGCATAAATATTTGCATAATGTTACCATACACTAACTTTTAGTAAACATGTCTCTTAATGAGTGTATGGATAAAGAAAGACTAAAAGATTTCTACATTACTATAATCCAGTGCCAACCGCCAGGCACATTAGGAACTACTACAAACGCTGCCCATTTAGAACCCATAGCAAACCCGCCGTACCCTGACAGCATTACCAGGACTCACAAAGCACCATACCCTACCTATCAAAAGGCAACACTGCAAATATTAAACCAATACATTTCAGTGAATACTGGGGAAAGAGAACAAGTGGCAACGTCAAATAGGAATTTCCTCTTGTACCAAACAAAGCGCAGATGTTAATGATGCACATTTCCCAGAGCTGACATATTCCAGTTAATAAATTCAAAATAAAGAGAGATCTTTCTACCTTTTGTGCATTTTTTTTCAGTTGCAATTGGTCCAGCCATTTTCTTCTGGTTTCTTCATGTTTTCTGCTAACTCTCCATCGTCTGCTGTCCATTTGTCCTTTCTTCTCTCTTCTAGTTTTTTTTCCATTCTCTCTCTCTCTACATCTGCTTTAACATACTAATCTTTCTCCTTTTGCTCTTTCCTCATTCCTGTTTCATCCACACAAATTTTACCCCTCCATCCTCAATCCCCAATTACTCTCCCAATACCTGGCCAATTGTAGATTTTTCATCCCTCCTACACAAAATATTTTTCCCCTCTCCATTTTACTCTCCCAGCCCCATCCCATTCTAATCCTCCCCCAACATCAGCTCCCTTCTAGTTCCAGTCTCACCCAGCATCCATTCCCTTCTTCAAGCCCCCCACTTCCCCTCAGCCCATTTCCATTCCAAGCCCCGTCCCCATCAGCTATTTGCAGTTCAAGCCCCCCACTTCCCCTCAGCCCATTTCCATTCCAAGCCCCATCCCCAACAGCTATTTGCAGTTCAAGCCCCCTTCCACTCAGCCCATTTCCAGTCCTAGCAACCCCCCCAACCCATTACAAGTCCTAGCCCCCCATAGCCCACTCCCAGTCCTAATCCCACCAGCCCATTTCCAGTCCTAACCCCCCCATCAGCCCACTCCCAGTCCTAATCCCCCATCACTCAATTTTTAGTTTAAGCCCCCCCAGCGCCTATCACCACTCCTAACCCCCCCAGCGCCCATCACCACTCCTAACCCCCCCAGCCAGCCCAGTGCCCATCACCACTCCTAACCCCCCCAGTCAGCCCAGTGCCCCTCACCACTCCTAACCCCCCCCCAGTCAGCCCAGTGTCCATCACCACTCCTAACCCCCCCCCCCCCCCAGCCCATCACTACTCCTAACACCCCCCAGCCCAGCCCAGCCCAGCCCATCACTACTCCTACCCCCCCCCCGCCCAGCCCATCACCACTCCTAACCCCCCCCAGCCCAGCCCATCACCACTCCTAACCCCCCAGCCCATCACCACTCCTAACCCCCCCCCCAGCCCAGCCCAGCCCATCACCACTCCTAACCCCCAACCCCCCAGCCCAGCCCAGCCCAGGGAAAAATTTTAAAAAAAATAAAAACAGTCAACTGCCGCAGTCGGGGCCCCCCCGGCAGTAAAGAGCGGGCCCCGGGGCCCCCCTGTACCCACCCGGCAGAGCCTGCCCTCCCCGTAGCAGCTCTCTCTTTGGAGCTGCAGTCAGACGCGCCGGCTTGCAGAGCGCGAGGGAAGAGTTCCCTCGCTGCTCTGTTAAGCCCGCGGGGGCTGATGGGAAGTTCCCATCAGCCCCCGCGGGCTGAACGGAGTCGCGAAAGGGAAACTCTTCCCTTCGCGCTCTGCAAGCCGGCGCGTCTGACTGTAGCTCCAAAGAGAGAGCTGCTACGGGGAGGGCAGGATCTGCTGGGTACAGGGGGGCCCCGCGGCACGCTCGATTCTGCTGCGGCGGCCCCGATAGCGGCAGCAGACAGGGTTTTTTTTTTTTTTCGATTGCGGACCTTCCCGCGTGCCAGCTGCAAGGCCTTCGCGTGCCACAGCTGGCACGCGTGCCATAGGTTCGCCATCGCTGGTATAGGGCGAAACTCGAGTTGACTTAGATTCAGCATCGGTGGAGTCGTTGGAGGTTTTTCAATTCTTTTAAATGCATTTAAAACTTGTTAAACACATCACGGAAGCCTATGAATGATATAACAAGTGTTAAACATTTTTTGAGTTATTGGTTTACAACCACATTTGAACTGAATACCCTGGTCTGAGACTTCCTTAACTTATACTCCCTATTTATCCTCATAGACTCCAGAAGCATGAACAAGTACTAGATGATTCATTGCCGTCATTGTTAAAGGTGTTCCTCCTTTATTAAATTAGTTCATCATAACTCTTGTTGCTTTGATAGTATAATGGCTTGTAAAATAGAGCATGTAGTACCAAAGATCATCCATAATATCTCCGATAACTGGGGTCATTTTGCAATGTGTTTCATTTGGCTTCATTTCTGCTCTGGCTCTTGCAATGGATGTGGAGAAGGACTTTGAAAGAGCTGAATATCCCTATTTTGAGCTCTGGATTGGTTTGGATATGGTCATCAGTTCATATCAATTTTCGAGTTTGGGAATAATACCCTGTCTGATGCAACATGTTTACAAAGAGGCACCGAGCAAGGGTTCCCTCTTTTTCAATTACAGTATTATTTCATATAGCACTAGAGCCACTTCATATAGCACTGAAACAAACCCTGCACATCCAGAGCATTAGACTCCAGGGGTACAAAGTTAAATTAGCTGTTTATGGGGATTAAGCTTTTTTGTTCATTAGACAAACTCATCTTTCTCTTCCTGCACTTTGTAGGTCATAGTTTTCTTGTTCAGTAATATAACATCAAATGGGCTGCATCCGGCTTGAAAAATCTGTGGGTGCTTATCATCATGACATCCAACAAATAATCAATTTGAATGTAGATGCTATTCTGCATAAATTGGATTTCTGGTTCACAAAATGAAATCCTCTTGCTCTCTTGTAGTGGGATAGAGTGAAAACAATTAAGATGATGGTTTGTCCCCCGGTAAACTATATTTTAAGTATTGTCCTCATCATTTTTCCAATGGCTCTTACAAGCAAATTGATTGAAGCTCTGTCCCAATTTATTTGAGAAAAAATGATTCCCCATGATAGCACTCTTTCTTCTTACACACTCTAAGGAACAAGGGGAGGTTGAACTGCCTTATTTCTTTACATATCACCAGGCATTTTTGTTAAGACAAGTCTCATTATGAGGTTGGGAAAATTCATCAGATCTTCCTCTTTTACCTTGATTGACTGTAGAAAAAGGGTGGGTAGATCCCCTGTCAGTAACAACTCTTGTATGTCTTTCTTTTCCTAAGCAATATACAGTACAGGGTTTCCTTCTATCTTGGCCAACCACATAGAAACATAAAAACGAGACCACATGACCTATCTAGTCTCCCCTTCCAAAACAGAAAACTCAACTACAGTAGTCCCCTTTTTATCTTTAGAGATCCTCTGTGTTTTTCCCATGCTTTTTTGAATTCAGATACTGTCCTCATCTCTACCACCTCCATTGGGAGACTATTCCATGCATCTACCACTCTTTCCATAAAGAAATAGTTCTGCATATTACTCCTGAGTCTATTCCCTTTCACTCTCATCCTATGTCCCCTCGTAGCAGAGCTTGCTTTCTATTGAAAGAGACCCTCCTGTGCATTTATGACAGAGAGGTATTTAAAGGTCTCTATCATATCACACCTATTCCACCTTTCCTCTAAAGTATACATATTAAGATCTTTAAGTCTGTCATTATATGCTTCATAATGAAGACCCCCTAACCATTTTAATAGCCATGCTCTGTACCAACTCCAACCTGCTTAAATCCTTTTGAAGATGCGGTCTCCAGAATTGCACACAATATTCCAAATAAGGTTGCACCAGAGACTTATACAGAGGCATTATCACTTCCTTTTTTCTGCAGACCATTCCTCTCCCTATACACCCAAGCATCCATCTGGCTTTTTCAGTTGCCTTTTCTATCTGTTTAGCTACTTTAAGATTGGCAGACACAATTATGATGAGGTACTGTTCTTCTTTTGTGGACAGAAGTACCTCACCCCCTACACTGTACAGCTCCTTTGGATTTTTGCAGCCTAAATGCATGACCCTACATTTTTAGCATTAAATTTCAGTTGCTAAATTCTAGACCATTCTTCAAGCTTAGCTAGATCCCTCCTCATGTTATCGACTTCTTCCTATATGTCTACTCTATGGCAGATTTTAGTATCATCCACAAACAAGCAAACCTTACCAGACAGTCCTCCCGCAATATCACTAACAAAGATGTTAAACAGGATTGGACTAAGGATAAAACTCTGCTACACACCACTGGTAACCTCCTTCTCCTCAGAGTGAGCTCCATTTACCTGTAGTCTTTGTCACCTCCCACTCAACCAATTTTTAACCCAATCAGTAACTTTAGAGTTCATCCCTAAGGTGCTCGGTTTCTTCATAAGTCACCTGTACGGAATGATGTCAAAGGTTTTACTGAAATCTAAATACACCACATCTTGAACTCTCCCTCGATCCAACTCCCTGGTCACCCAGTCAAAGAAATCAATCAGATTTATCTGACAAGACCTGCCTCTGGTGAATCCATGCTGTCTCAGATACTACAAACCATTGGACTCAAGAAACCTCACTATTCTCTACTTTAGTAGCCTTTCCAATAATTTACTAACCACAGAGGTTAGACATACTGGCCTATAATTCTCAATGTCATCCTTACGTCTGTTTTTGTGGAACGGGACAACATGTGCCTTTCTCCAGTCCTCTAGCATCACTCCTGACTCCAAAGAGGCATTGCAAAAGGACAGACAGAGGAGCTCCTAGAACATCCCCAAGGACTAGAAAGGGGGGACTGTTACTTCTGGAGAGAAATCTGCAACTGTGAGTATATACTTCTGGTAATTTTCTAAAAAGAATTCTTTGTACTAAAGCTACTTAATCTGTGAACCCACTGTTTTTTGTTGGATCAGTTGGGGCCTAGTAGCAGCAATTAAAGTTTGAATTTAAAACACAGAGGAGAGCTTTCTGGTTACATTTCATACCCAGCAGAGAGCTTGTAGTTGAAATTTACTAGTCACTCAGGGCCAAGTAATAGCAAAGTACTTTTAGTTTAAATTTAACACACAGAAGAGAGCTTTCTGGTTAAATTTAGTACCCAGCAGAGAGCTTGTAGTTTAAATTTCATAAGACGTGTGATAAGGAAGCTTATCATAGCTCAGGAAGGAGCTATAGAAAAGGTGAAGTGACTCTGAACAAGCAACCCGTCAGTTCTGGTAGAAACAAGAAAACAGAATATTTCCATAAAAGACTACCAGTCCCAGAATGCACCAGGTTTCCAACAGCCATTAGAGGAGCTGAAGTGGGGAAACGTGTGTTCAATCAAGAGGGCTATGAGGTAATCCCCAAGCACTCATCTCAAAGGGCAGGGCCTGATTCAGCACAGCTGCGCTGTGCTAGGGTGGAGCACTCATCTAGGCAGAATAAAGGTAGAGTTTATTCTACAGAGAATTATCCTCAGTTTCATCTGGGAGATCCTCATCCTCAGGATCAGCTTGGAGATCCTCATCTTGGACATCTTCATCATCGGGAGGATCATCAGAAGCAGAAGCCAAACCGGACGGACAGAGAGGGCAAGAAACCCTTTGGAAGAAAGAAGAGAAAAGCCTTTGGGAGGTCTAAAGGAGTCCAGAGCAGTACGTATACTGGAAGGCATTCCAAGGGCCAGCATACACCATTGGACTGGGGAAAGCCAGAGGAATGGTGCTGCAGGGCTAGGAATCTCCAGACGGTACCTGTGAGGGAGACGGCTGCACGTGGAAGGGACCCTAAGACCCGTGGCAGAAGGTATGTGAAGAGAGATCCAGTGTCCAGGGATCTGGATTGGAAGGCTGGGCATAAGAACTGGACTACATACTGGCAAGCTATTTAGAGAGGAACTCTAACAGCAATGGAAGCTCAGGTATGAACACTGATCTATGCCCTAGCTATAACCTTGAAAGACAGCAGGGAAACAAGTATTCTCCTGAGAGTGCTACATTGAGAAATTCCTCTGTGCCAATCCATGATATTGAACCCATGATTGTTGAAGAAGGGGGAGCGGTCTTAGATACAGGCTGTGAATATATGGATTGCTCTCTGTCTAAACTCCTTTGGTAATTTTCTGTTACAAAGTACAACAACCATCACAAAGAAATACAAACTTGTTCTTTAATCTACTCAGAAAAGCTCCTGGAATAGGATTTTGAGCCATGCAGTAGGAAGCAAGCCAGCTAAGGGGTTTCAGCTGGGTAACTGCTAGCAATTGAGCCTTACCTAATTGCTTGTGAGCTCTGAGGGAATCACTTCTGAATCTATGTGTGAAGATATAAGAAGTTAACCTGGAAAGAACAGTTTTTCCCTTCTTTGTGGGTTTTGCTTGTTGTTTAGAGCACTGCTAAGAAAATATTAGCTAAAGCCTACAGAAAAGACCAGTTTGTTACCAACCAGGTCTTTATTCTTTTGCTTTGATTGCCTGACAAGTTCAGCTGTTGTTTTCCTGATTTTGTTTTTCTAAGTTTAACACTGAAAGCAAGTATCCTGTTTTATGTGCTACCAAGCATATCTGTGATGGGAGAAATAACCCCATAAATAAATATCTTATTGGCTTTACACTCAAGCACAACTAATTATTGTGAGCAGCTGTGTCTGGTATGAATGGACTGCATTTCCCACAATCCATTGCAAATCATATTGATATATGCACTTGCCAAGACTTTGAACCTTCTCACCCAGGCAGCCGTCTGACAGACGTTAGAGCCTAGCAGCAGCTAAGAGCTATAATTTAAATCAAATCAGAATTTAGCTTACCTCAGCAGCACAAGACAGGGTACTGTGTAGCAGCCCTCTTTTAATAAGTGTTATTTCCCACCCTCCCCTGGGATAATCGTAGCTTTATAGGTACTTACACATCCTAAAAGACAGGAGGTGCTTTCAGGTGAAGCTCATTACCCAAATCAGTCATACACTAAGGACCTGAGATTAATTAAGCTTCAGGTGAACAAGGTATATTAAACGTATTAGGTACAGTTTTATTGGTTTAAATACCCATAGCAACCCCTAGTAAGTAAGAACTTAAAGATCTAGACACAAACTTAAAACTAAGATGCAGACAGCAGTCCAGCAGAGGGATGGGGGCTTTCCAGTCTTTTGCATTGAGTGTCACATGTATGATTGGTGAGAGGTCTTATGTGTGCACCAGGTGCAAGGAGCTCTTTTCTCTCAGGGAACAAGTCCGTTCTCTAGAGGCTAAAGTAGCAGAATTGGAAAACATAAGACAGACAGAGAGGTACATATACGAGACCTACAGGGATATAGTCCTGAACTCCCACCTCCAGTCTGGCAGCACCCCTGTTGCCATGGAGGAGAGAGGTCACGTGACAGGAGAGCATCACCCTGGTGTGGCAGGAAGTAATCCTGTAACTAGGACCTGTCCTCCAGGTGATGTAAAACCCTCTCGCACCGAGGAAGTTTCTCCAGGGCCATGTGCCCATGAGGGAAGGGTTAGGACAGCCGTTATAGTAGGTGATTCGATCATTAGGCATGTAGATAGCTGGGTGGCTGGTGGACGTGAGGATCGCCTGGTAACATGCCTGCCTGGTGCGAAGGTAGCGGACCTCACGCGCTACCTAGATAAGGTCTTAGATAGTGCTGGGGAGGAGTCTGCTGTCTTGGTACATGTCTGTACCAATGACATAGGAAAATGTGGTAGGGAGGTTCTGGAGGCAAAATTTAGGCTTTTAGGTAGGAAGTTGAAATCCAGAACTCCCAGGGTAGCATTCTCCGAAATGCTTCCTGTTCCATGCGCACGACCCAAAAGGCAGGCAGAGCTCCGGAGTCTCAATGCGTGGATGAGACAATGGTGCAGAGATGAGGGTTTTGGATTTGTTAGGAACTGGGGAACATTCTGGGAAAAGGAGGGGCTCTTCCGAAGGGATGGGCTTCACCTTAACCGGGATGGAAGCAGGCTGCTGGCATTAACCTTTAAAAAGGAGATAGAGCAGCTTTTAAACTAGATATTAGGGGAAAGCCGACAGTCGCCCAAGAGCGGATGGTTCGGAAGAATATATCCTTGAAGGATACTACCAAAAGCAGAGAGGTTCCACAAAAGAGTAAAGTAGCCCAAATGCCCTCAAGTATGGAGCAGACAGAGCGTAAAGATCCAAATTTACCCATGTCTAACAATAGCCAAATTAACATGAATAAAATACATTCTCTAAAATGCTTGTATGCAAATGCTAGAAGTCTAAAGAATAAGATGGGAGAGTTAGAATATATAGCACTAAATGAAAGGTTAGATATGATTGGAATATCAGAGACATGGTGGAAGGAGGACAACCAGTGGGACACTGTGATACCTGGGTACAAACTATATCGTAATGATAAAGCTGATCAAATTGATGGAGGGGTTGTGCTCTATGTTAGAGAGGGCATTGACTCAGAAAGGATTAAAGTTTTGCAGGAAACAAAATCTGCTGTAGAATCTATATGGATTGAAATTCCATATAAAAGGGGGAAGGCGATGGCAGTGGGGGTGTACTATCAAGCACCTGGCCAGAATGACCAATGTTATGGTATGTTATTATATTGTGAACCGCGCTGATTCTGAATAGAGCGGTATATAAGAGCCTGTAATAAATAAATAAATAAATAAATAAAATGGATGATGAAATGCTAAAAGAAATCAAGGAAGCTGACAAACGTTACAGCGCAGTAATAATAATGGGTGATTTCAATTACCCCGGTATTGACTGGGTCAGTGTCACGGCAGGACATGCTAGGGAGATAAAGTTCCTAGATGAAATAAATGACTGCTTCTTGGAGCAGCTGGTTCATGAACCGACCAGAGGGGAAGCCATATTAGACCTAGTCCTTAGTGGAACACCAGATCTAGTGCAAGAGATAAGGGTGTTGGGGCCACTTGGCAATAGTGATCATAGCATATTTGCCTTTGATTTAATTAGTGGAGGAGGGATAGTAAGGAAATCCACAGTACTACCTCTTAACTTTCGAAAGGGAGACTATGATAAAATGAGGAAAACAGTTAAGAAAAAACTAAAAGGAGCAGTTGCGAAGGTTAAAGACGTACATCAAGCTTGGGTGTTGTTGAAAAATACTATCTTGGAAGCCCAGACCAGCTGTATTCCACGCTTTAAGAAAAGTGGAAGGAAGTCCAAAAAAACTGCCAGCATGATTTAAAGGTGAGGTCAGAGAGGCTGTTGTTGCCAAAAAAGCATCTTTCAGGAAATGGAAAAAAGAGCCAAACGACGAAACCTGGAAACAGCACAAGCACTGGCAAGTCAAATGCAAGGCATTGATAAGGCAGGCAAAGAGAGAATTTGAGAAGAAGCTTGCTGCGGAAGCAAAAACGCAAAATAAAGACCTTTTCAAGTACATTTGTAGCAAAAAACCTGTGAGAGAGTCAGTTGGTCCATTAGATGATAAAGGGGTTAAAGGAGCACTAAGAGGCGACAAGGCGATAGCGGAGAGACTGAATGAATTCTTTGCTTCGGTCTTTACTGAGGAAGATGTAGGGATGTTACCCATGACTGAAGTGGTATTTAAAGGTGCAGAAGAATTGAAGCAAATATTGATACATCGGGAAGATGTCTTACAACTATTAGATAAACTGAAGAATAGCAAATCACCTGGGCCGGATGGTATACATCCAAGGGTGTTGAAAGAACTGAAATATGAGATTGCAGAACTGCTATCAGTAATCTGTGAACTATCATTAAAATCATCTCTAATACCTGAAGATTGGAGGATCGCCAATGTAACACCAATTTTTAAAAAGGGGTTCCAGGGGTGATCCGGGAAACTACAGACTGGTGAGCCTGACGTCAGTACCAGGAAAAATGGTAGAAACCATCATAAAGAATAAAATTACTCAGCATGTAGATAGTCACAACCTAATGGGAGACAGCCAACATGGCTTTAGACAAGGAAGATCTTGTCTTACTAATCTGTTATGTTTTTTTGAAGGAGTGTGAATAAACAGGTAGACAAAGGTGAGTCGGTTGATATTGTGTATCTGGACTTTCAGAAAGCCTTTGACAAGGTCCCTCATCAGAGACTTTTGGCAAAACTAAAGAGTCATGGGATAGGAGGCAGTGTACTATTGTGGATCAGGAACTGGTTAAAAGATAGAAAACAGAGGGTAGGGCTAAATGGCCAATTTTCCCAATGGAGAAAGGTGAATAGTGGTGTACCCCAGGGATCTGTGCTGGGTCCGCTGCTTTTTGACATATTCATAAATGACCTGGAAAGTGGAATAACGAGTGAGGTTATCAAATTTGCAGATGACACAAAACTATTTAAAGTTGTTAAAACCCAAGAGGATTGTGAAAAATTGTAAGAGGATCTTGATGAATTGGAAGACTGGGCATCAAAATGGCAGATGAAATTTAATGTGGACAAGTGCAAGGTTATGCACCTAGGGAAGAACAATCCAAACTATGGTTACACAATGCAAGGTTCCACATTAGGAACCACCACCCAGGAAAAAGATTTATGTGTCATTGTGGATACCATGTTAAAACCCTCGGCCCAGTGTGCAGCGGCGGCCAAATAGAATGCTAGGTATGATAAGGAAAGGAATGGAAAATAAAACAAAATATATTATAATGCCTCTATATTGTTCCATGGTGAGACCGCACCTTGAATATTGTGTGCAATTCTGGTCGCCGTATCTTAAAAAGGATATAGCGATTTTAGAAAAGGTACAGAGAAGAGCCACCAAAATGGTAAAGGGGATGGAAGGATACTTCTATGAAGAAAGGCTAAAAAGGTTAGGGCTCTCTAACCTGGAAAAGAGACGGCTGAGGGGAGATATGATAGAAGACTATAAATTAATGAACGGAGTGGAACGGGTAAACGTAGATCGATTGTTTACCTTATCAGAATATAGAAAGACTAGGGGACATGCAATGAAGCTACAGGGTAAACTATTTAAGACTAATAAAAGAAAATATTTTTTCACTCAACGTGTAATCAAACTCTGGAATTTGTTACCAGAGGATGTAGTAAAGGCTGTTAGTGTAGCTGGGTTTAAAAAAGGTTTGGACAAGTTCCTGGAGGAAAGGTCCATAAACCATTATTAAGAAGTGACCGAAGATATCAATGCTTGACCCAGTACAAGCATTGTGGAACTTGTGTCTCTTAGGGAAACTGCTAGGTACATGTGACCTAGATTGGCCACTGTTGGAAACAGAATACTGGGCTTGATGGACCTTGGTCTGACCCAGTATGGCATATCTTATGTTCTTATGTTCCCGCAGTATTCTTGAATGTATCCCATCTGGACCCATGGCTTTATCTACTTTTAGTTTAGCTAGTTCCTCACCAACACAGTCTTCTAAAAATTATTTGATATCCCCGTCGCTTCAGTTCCTATTCATGGGTATCTTCTGAAGTTCTGCTCCTCGCCCTTCATCTGTAATCACAGAACAGAAATATTTGTTAAGCAATTCTGCTTTATCCACATCAGTTTCTGCATATTCCTCCCCTGCACCCTTGAGTCTGACAATACCACTTTTGCCCTTCTTCCTCTCACTAACATATCTGAAAAATATCTTATTCCCACATTTTATTGCATTGGCTATTTCTTCTTAGAAACATAGAAATATGATGACAGAAAAGGCCACATGGCCTATCTACTCTGTCCTTCCATATCAACAACTAAAACAGTCCCCTTTTTACCTTTAGAGATTCTCTGTGTTTGTCCCATGCTTTTTTGAATTCAGTTACTGTCCTCCTCTCTACCACCTCCATAGAAACATAGAAATATGACGACATAAAAAGATCACATGGCCTATCTAGTCTGTCCTTCCATATCAACAACTAAAACAGTCCCCTTTTTACCTTTAGAGATCCTCTAAAGGTTCTTCTTTGTGTATTTTTGCTTTCCTGACTACTTTGCTAGCTTCTCTAAGTTTTTTCAAATATAGATGCCTGTCTTCCTCTTTCTGTGATCTCTTATATTTCATGAAGGCCTCTCTCTTTTTCTTCACTTTTTCAACTACTTCTTTTGAGAACCATAGCGGCCTCCTTTTCCTTTTACATTTATTTTCCTTTCTAACAAAAAGGTTTGTTGCCCTTAAAATATCCCCTTTCAGTTTTGACAACTGTTTTCTACATCAGGTATTGTCCCAACTTTTCAAAGTTAATTTTTCTAAAGTCTAAGACCCTCGCTTTTGAATGGATTTTACCAGCATTAGTACTAATACTGAATCATACCATCTTGTGATCACTGGATGTAAGATGATCTCCCACTATGACATCAGAAACACTTTCCCCATTGGTAAGCACTAAGTCCAGTATGGCCACATCATGTAGGATTCTGTTACCAGTTGCCTGTTCTTCCTGTTGAGAATCCAGAATCTCCTTACTTCTAGATGGCACCGCAGTAGGGTTGTGCCAATCCACATCCGGCATATTGAAACCACCTTTACTTCTTCTTTCATGGCAATACTGTGTATGTCTTCTATTAAATCTTTGTCCACTTCTACTCCCTGTGAGGGGGATCTGTATATAACTCCAATGCAAATGGATTTCCCTTTCCCTCTTTCTAGTTTAACCCACAGTGCCTCCTTTCTTCCTTTTAAGCCTTGCAATTCTATAGCTTTAATATTATTTTTGACATATAGTGCCACTCCACCTCCCCCTTCTTCCTTCCCTGTCCTTCCTGAATAAAGTATAGCCCGGTATAATTACATCCCAGTCATGGTTTTCCGTGAAGCATGTCTCTGTAACCACCACTAAATCCAAGCCAGCCTCTTCTATTAAAGCCTATTTCCCATGCTACAGGCATTTGTACATGCCACTTTTCAGATGTTGCCCCTACTATTCATTTCTGCAGAGGTATTTAATGTTTCACTTGCCTGGGGGCTTTCTTCATTGACCTGGAGGCTCTCTTCACCCATCGCCAATGAATCTAGTTTAAAGCCCTCTTCAGCAGTTAGCCAGTCTGCTGCTGAAGACACTTTGACCCTTCTTGGACAGATGGACACCATCTCTGCTCTGCAGCCTTTGGAACATCGTCCCATGGCCCAGGAAAACAAAACGCTTTCGATGACACCATCCACGCAGCCATGCATTCATCTCCAGGATGCAAACTTTTCTGCCTTGGCCTCTACCCTCAAAAGGGAGAATTGAACATAATACCACCTATATGCTTCACCCTCTGTCTCAGAGCCATGAAGTCACTTTTGATATGCTCAGAGGGATACCTACATGCCGACATGGATGAGATACTTTAGATAATAGTCAACAGGTTTGATGAGTTTCAGCAAACTCTCCATAACATCTCAGATTTTGACACTTGCAGACAGCACATCTCTCTGGACATCAAATCTGTTTGGCAGATGGATGCCTCAGTACCCCTCAGAAGGGAGTCACCAATCACTACTACCCTTTGCTTCCTTATGGTGACTGCAACTTTGGGGTGCTCGAGCTGTAGTTCTTCCCTTTCCTTGGATGCTTTCAACTCTTCCACTTCCATGGCTACATACTGGTTCTTCAATTCAAGGGCTACAGGAGTTGGAGTGTTGATACTGCAGTTTCTGGTGACTCATATCCAACCGTCTTCTGTAGCCTCCTATCTTCACCTCTGTTGGAGAGCTTGGATGTTTCAAGAATCATCTCATCAATGTAGTTCTCACTGTCTCAAATGCTTCTCAGCCTTGCCACCTTTTCCCTGAGCTCCTCCACTTCTTTCTTGAGAACCTCAGCATGCAGGCATCCTGCACATGGAACTGGTCCTTCAACTGGCACTGGGATCTCTCTCTGGACAGAGGCAGAAGATGTAATGGGGGCAACAGATTTAACAATATGATTTTTCCTAGCATTTGATGGAGCTTTGGTATCTGTTGAAGTGAAAGAGAGACCTAACAAAGTCCCTACCTGTTCCTCAATTGTCCTTTAAGAGAAAAAACAGTTAAACTCTTTTAAGTGTGTTATAGCAGTGCTTGTCTATGTCCCTGTGTGTAGCTAATTGGGGAGTTGCCCTATAAAGCAAGAGTACTCACATGGGATGGGCGGGTGAAGGGCGTGGGTAGGGAGGGATGTAACACCTGAAATGGTCAGTGGCTTCAAAGAGAGTCAGCTGTGAATGGGTAGCTTGAACAAAGACAATGAACTCTAACTGACATAGCCTTGCCCAACACCAAAAGCACACAAAATATTCCCACTTTGCAGTATAGAAAAAAGAAAGACTTATCCTTTTGAAAAAGAACAGAAAAAACCCTGTGAGAATTAGCTTTTAAAAGAGAACAGCAAAACCTCTTTGAGAATTAGCTTTTAAATGAGAACAGCAAAACCCCTTTGAGAATTAGATTTTGAAAGAGAACACCTAAACCCCTTTGAGAGCTTTCAGACTGAGTATTACTTTGCTTTGCAATGGAGTCCATCAGGAATGCCAGAACCTGAAAGGCCCTGTAGAATCTTAAACAGCGGTGCCTAGCTGCTTAGTAAGCAACTCTATGATCACTTAACACCTGAAGAGGTCAGTTGCTTCACAAAGAGTTAGTTGTGAATGGGTAGCTAGAACAAAGACAATGAACTCTAATTGACAGAGCCTTGCCTAACACCACAAGCACACAAAAAAATTCCCCCTTTTCAAGTATAGAAAAAAGAAAGACTTTTCCTTTTAAAAAAGAACAGCTAAACCCCTTTGAGAATTAGCTTTTAAGAGAGAACAGCAAAACCCCCTTTGAGATTTAGCTTTTAATGTAAGCGATTTTTATTTGGGTCAGTACAAAGAAAAATTTCACATTCTGCCAAAGTACAGACAGGGTATAAACATAGAGAATATAAACAAATCTGGAGGTCCACATACAGATCCTAGATGCTGCAGCCACAGACTCAGTTTCCCTCACCCCAAATTAATATTAGCATCACTGCACAGTAATGTATAACGCAGAAACACATAACCTCCTCATCAGTAGAGAGACCAGTCAGGAACAAAACGTATTATTATTATTATAATCAGTATATAAATGCCATCAATAGTTAGGTAAACCAATCTACTAACTCTCAGCCCTGTCTACATCTTAAGGGCATAAGGAAGGCAGCCCACCCCTCATCCCCCCAGTTCCCTCCCCTCTCCCTCCTCCTCCCTACCCCACTCTCTCCCTTCCCCCTCCTTCTATTAACCCCTCCCCCCCATCCTCTTCTCCTAAGAAGCCCCACTAATAGTACCTGGATGGAGTTAATGAACCTAACAACAGAGGAGGTGGGGAAACCTTATACTGCAATTATGTATAACTGGGTGAGAGTCACATGCAACGGCTCATATGCCAGTCAACAACATCTCGTCGTTCCACAGAGAGGCTCTATCCTTCAGTGGGAGAACAGAGGGACACATGTTCCGCACTCTTTCTGGACAATCATGCAGGTCCGGCGTAAGCTTCTCCATGTGGTAGATGTCCCACACTTTGACTATCTATTCGTCTATAGAAGGCTCAGATTCTCTCTTCCAGTACCTGCTCACAACTGATCAGGCCGCAAGGAACAAGCAATTATTAATACATCACTGGTATGGCTGAAAAGCGTCTGGAGATTGGTATCCCAAGTCACAGACCTCTATGGTTAGGGGAATGGAAACCTTAACCATCTGTGATATACAAGTGTGCAAGGAACTCCAAAATATTTGTATTTTGGGGCATGACCACCACATATGATAAAAGTCTCCCCATTGTCTGCAGAGATGCCAACACAGTAGGTCATCCGCATGTCCCCACTGAAAGATATCTATAAGTGCAATGGACATGCGAAAAAGAATTTGCAATTGGGTATTTACTAAAGATAGAGAAAGAGAGCACCGATGCCTATAATGGTAGACTTCCGTCCAAAAATCTGCTTCCTGAGTTGGGAGATCAGCATTCCAGTGAATCTCATGTACCAGAGTTGAGAGCCATGTTGGATAGTCTGCCACTATGGCTTAATAGAGTCTAGCCTAAAGAAAATGTGTGGATTCAAATAATGTTTTTTCCCACCGATCATCCTCCCCCTTTCCGATGCGCTAACTCCAATCTTTCAAATTCACTGCGCAAACCCATCTGCTTGGCCAAGTATTGTTTCTTAAAGGCAGACACCAAGGAAATTAAGTGACCCCATAGCACAGCTTTCCCTGTTTCCCATAGGGTAGAAACCGAAGTTCCCGCTATATCATTGTGACCCAAATATTCCTGCCATCCTGTACGAATAGCATCTAAAAAGGCTGGAATTTTAAGTAGGTGCTGAGGTAATGCCCACGATCTCTGAGGTTTATCGTCGGCCTATACGCCCCACTCTAAAGATAAGGTGGCATGATCGGAGGGTCCCATACTCCCAATTGTAACTTGTGATGGCAACGGTAAAAGTGAACGGGATGAAAGCCAGTAATCAATACGGGAGTGCGAACAGTGAGCAGGTGAAAAGAAAGTAAAGTCTCTTTCTCCTGGGTGAAGCATATGCCAAGTATCAGATAAATCTAAAACTGCACATAATGCAATCAGTGATGACGGTCGCAGGGATTGAGCGCTTCCTCTGCCTGTTTTATCGAGTTCTGAAAAGACACAGTTGAAGTCACCTCTTATAATGAGTTCATCCTGGGAATACAATTTGATCGTCTTCAATAAGTCAACAAATGTTTGTGCAATTTCCTGCGGAGGTGTATAAAGGTTGATCAGTGTAATTTGAATCTCCTGTATCGAGCCTACTAGAATGAGAAAATGTCCATAGGGGTCAGAGAACTGTGTGGATAGCTGAAATGGGCACTTTTGAGAGAACATTATAAGCACACCCCGCTTATGCAGTGAGTAATTAGAAGCATACATTTGAGGGAGCAAAGCAGAGAGACGGTGAAGGAGTTTGGAGCCTGTGATCTGCTCTGGGACTGCTACTGATTCGATAGTGTGCGCAGGGGTTTTCTGTGCCTCGGAGGAAGGAGAAAGGAGCGAATAAAGGTCAAAAGGCCAGCACCGGTGATAAACCGGTGGGTCCTCTGGACAAACATTTTGCTCCTTTTCCCCTCGCGCAGTCCTCCCCAGATGGGGTCTCCCTAAGTTCCGGTGGGAGAACTCCCCCTCCCTTACCTCTGCTGCCTCAACCGCAGTGGGTACCTGGTGAGTCTTCAGAAACAGCAAGTTATTTCAAAAGTTCTTGTCACTTTTCCCTCGCCTGTGCAACTTGCTGCTTCAGGCAGTTTATTGGAATTTTCACCCAAGCTCCCCGACGCTGAGATTACTTTAAAAGATATTTGGAGTGCTTTGCTATCTATAGATAAGAAAATGTCCCTAACGTTGAATGCATTATGTGCTTTTTCTCAAGAGGCTGTCGTATCTTTTCGACAGCTCAATGAGAAGGTTACTTTAGCTGATAGGGCTGTAGGGAAATTGAGCTCTCAGGTAAATCTGCTTACTGCGGCCAGCGGTGCTTGTGTTAAAGATTCTTTGATATTATATTCTAAAGTGGAAGCCTTAGAGAACTCGTCCCGGTCTTGTAATCTTCGCTTTTTAAATTTTCCTCATTCTTCATTGTTATCTGCTAGGATTCTTCTTGATAAGTATTTTAAGGAAATATTGAACTTTCAAGATCCTATTGAAATTTCTCATGCTTACTATCTTTTGGCAAGTACTAAAAATATGAATGTTGATGAGGGGGGCTTGGATGAAATTGTTCCTCCTATATCTATTTTGACTGCTTTTCTTGAAGATTCTTCAGATACGATTACTTCTAGGTCCACATTATTGGTCACGTTACCTTCTGTTGATCTTAAGCAGCGCATTTTGCGTGCGTTTTTTAAAGCTAAGATGGCCAAATTTTGTGGGCAGTCTATAAATATTTTCCCTGATGTTTCTCGTGAGATGCAACTTAGAAGGCGTCAGTTCCTCCAGCTGAAACCTAGAGTTTTAGCACTGGGAGCGACGTTTTTCTTACGGTTTCCCTGTAAATGTGTGGTTAATTATGAGGGGGACTCTTTTGTTTTTGTAGATGTCTCACAATTAGAGAAATTTGTTATGGATTTATGTTTATGTTTATTTATGTTTATTTTAGATTTGATATACCGCTCAGGCCAGAGGCATTAGAGCGGTTTACAATGCAATATCATTCTAGAAAATAGGAAAAGAACGCCATTATATAATAGGACAGAATAGAGTATAGAGACAGTCAAACAGATAATAGCAGAGGAGAAACATAGAACAGCAGGTTACCACATCACAGACGCACGTCAGCCCAGTCCAAGTCATCAGTGCAACTTTCAGCAACAAGCGCCACGGACCAACGCCTAAGGGCCACAGGGTAAGGGAACAACTCTGGGTATTTATGGATCCTTCTAAATTGTTAGCTTATTTTAGCCTTGTTTTCTGGAATTAGTCATTATATTTGTACTATCTTTGCTTGTCTCCCTTGATGTGGACTACATCAGTTGTATTATATTTCTTTGTTTTATGCTGTATTCTGTTGTAATGATTTACTTCATTTTGCTTGTGAAATTGTAATTCATTGAAAAGCAATAAAAAAAAAGCATACACTTGCAGAAATCTTGGGGATACAAATCTAAGATGGTCCTAGGATGATAGATGACTTTCCTGGAGAAAAACCATCTTGGTCTGTGACCTACATATCTGATCCAATGCTCGCCTCCTTTTGACTAGATAATGCAGGTCCCTAACATTCCATGTCAAAAGTTTAATCATTGTCCTGGAATTATAGAGCATGGGGAAAACCTCTCTGTGGAACCAGATGCAGCCCTAGCAACATTCTGATTAGCAGGTCTAATTGCATATTTCTCAAGTATCGGCCCTTGCACATTGGATAACAGTAGTAGGGAAAGCCCACCTGATCCCCTGAACAGCCTCCTCAACCCCCCCAATCATCCTTCCCTCCCTCCCTCTCCCCCAAAACCCCCCAGTCCTTTTTCGTAAGGATGGAAACAGTTTCCAGAGCCTCCACACAGCTACGTTTTCAGCCTTCTATCTTTTGCCTGTTTTGTTGCTAATAATATAGAATTTAACTGTTGGTTATGCATTCATTTTTGGGAATATTCTGACAGCCTACACTCCTTGTGTAGCCCTTAAATCAGATATCTGAGTGTGCCCTCAGTTCGTGTAAGGCCTACTGGCCAAGGACACTTGTGATCTAAAGCTACTTGGAACAGAAATACTTAGATTTGCAGGGACCTGGTATTTACCTGAGTCTCCCACTTACTTTAGAAGCAAAGGTATCATTTAAAGTTACAGGGACCTTTGCACAGTAGGCAGATACATAGAAGTAAAAAGTTCAGTTTGACTATTTCTGCTTCCATTGTTTGAATTGTCTGTTGCAAGCCTGCTCACAGAGAGGGGCTAATTAAATTATCTTACAGCCTTTCCACAAGTACCTGATCAACTCTAGTCTTCACAGCTTCCAGAGCCTCCACACAGCTAAGCTTTCAGCCTTCTATCTTTTGCCTGTTTTGTTGCTAATAATATAGAATTTAACTGTTGGTTATACATTTATTTTTGGGAATATTCTGACTGCCTACATTCCTTGTGTAGCCCTTAAATCAGATATCTGAGTGTGCACTCAGTTCATGTAAGGCCTACTGGCCAAGGACACTTAGGTCCCCGCCCACCCTACCCCTCACCCCACCCACCCCAGGGCTGCATTGCCTATATAGTGGTCACATCGGTGGCAAAAGCCAGGAGGATATTGGGATGCATTAGAAGAGGAATTACCAGCAGAAAGGAAGGGGTACTAGTGCCACTGTATAAGTCTCTGGTGAGGCCTCACTTGGAATACTGTGTTCAGTTTTGGAGACCGTATCTTGCAAAGGATGTAAAAAGGAAGCTGTTCAGAGGAAGGCGACTAAAATGATTTGGTCATAGTATGTAATGAGATTCCAAGATTCAGAGGAGAGAAAATAAATGATTTCACATTTAGATCTCATTGACCTTGCATTAATCAAATATATAGACTATTTATGTAAAGCAGCCGTAGAAGATATCCCAGTTAAATCCTGTATTTGCTGCCCACCCTGTGATCTACCCATTGGTCAGGCTAAGGCATAGATAGCATCTTCTCCCAGAAATAACCATAAATGGATTTCAAATCCATAGTAATGGAATAAGGACTTACCAAACCAAAATTCAATAGTAAGCAGTAACAAAATAGTTAACAAAAAAAGAATTTAAATTGGTGGGCACACAAAAGGATGGATGGGCAGGCTGGATAGGCCATATGGTCTTTATGTGCTATCACTTTCTATATTTCTATGAATCATACTCCATATGCTTTCCTGGAAATACTATTATTTTGTTAGTGCAAAGAAACCTTAGCAAATGGGTTGAACTGTACTTGGATTTTATTTGCATTAAATATTTGGTTAGAAGAGCGGCCTACTAGATTAAAAAAAATGACAGTAAATAACAAATGCTAAATGTTTTGAATTACATGAATACTTTTAAAAAAGTAACATTAATTTTTAAACAACAGTATAAGGATGATTTTCAAAAATACATTTACCCAGGTGAATGAATTACCAAAAATTGTTCACCTTATATGCATTTAAAATTGTACATTTGGATCAACACCGCACATACTTTTACCTGTGGAGAAATTCGGTTGCCTCAGAAAGTTAGGTTTCGGGTAGAAACAAAACACATAGATTTGCATTTTCCAAACTGTGTGCATTTTTTGCAGAAAAACAGGAACAAATCTTTCCCTTTGATAACTGGTGCAATGTCATTGGGTAGAAGAACCTATAGACATTGTGACCACTCACATGGTTTTGAAAATTGCAACCTTTGGGGCCCTTTGAAAATTGGCCAAAATTTATGAAGAAGTTTGGCCACCAGAGGAGTACCCTTCATAAAGGGAAGAACCCCCGTAGTCCTATCATCAGAGGACCTTGAGGTTGATGAATCAAACAGTCATTCTCTGTGAGTGTAGCGGGCTTATCTATATGCGGCCCTAATCAATGTACCAGGGTAGCCCCTTTGTAGTAAACGTAGGCTCAAATCCTTGGCATGTATTCTAAAGCCATGTAGTGATGAGCAGTTACGACGCAAACGAAGAAACTGTCCATGCCAAACTTCTTCATAAATTTTGGCCAATTTTGGGGGTTCATCCTTGCTTTCGAAATAAACGTTTGCAAGTGGCTTATTCTCGTAAAGCAAACCTCTGTGATCTAGTGGTAAAAACCACAGCAGAGTTGGATCGCCCTTTAACATCACATCAGGATCCGGGACATTTTCCATGTACGTCCTGCACCTATTGTCCAAATACACTGGCAGGGCCAGAATGGTTGGATGGGCATACTTTAAAATCTTACAATTCTAGATGGCATACCACTTCTGCCACTGCTTTTGTGGTTTACATCATTGTCTGTCCCTGTAATCTTTATTATGTGGGGCGTACCACCAGACCTTTCAAGATGCGGCTGGGTGAACATGCCTCCCACCTCCGCACTAAGTCATTGACGGCACCTATGGTTGATCACTGCCTGGAAAAAGCCCATAACTTTGATTCGTTGAGCTGGCGTATTTTGGATCATGTGCCTATAAACCCGTGAGGAGGTTACCGGGTCCAAGTTCTACAAAGATCAGAACAGAAATGGATCTTTTTACTTAAAACGGCCCATCCGTCTGGTCTCAACATGCAAGTGGATTGGCACACGATTTTGTAATTTCTAGTACCTTTAAAGTTTTAGCCTTTCTGAATGGAGGGGGTTTCTGTTTGAGTGGCCCCTCCTCCAATTTTTCCGGATTGGCTCTTGTGCTCTTCGACGCATCTGATTGGTGGCTGCTGATTGGTAGCTGTGCACACGCACCCGAAGCAAGGACTTTTAAATTGTCTCTCCTCGGACTGCTCACACTATGGCTGACGACTTTCCGCGAGATGCTCGACCTGAAGCAGGGTGTCTTAGTTGAATGTACCCGAAACGTGACACGTCGGGTTGGCGTAAAGCGGAGCGATTGAGAGCAGCCTTGAACGAATCATCCACCAGCTAAGTAAAGCTGTTGTGTTTTGGAAATTTTTCACTTTATTAAAATGGAAAAGCCACAGCGGTGTTAGGCAAGGTTCCTACTTACTGTGCTGGCATTTCCGACAAAAAAAAGATGGTCTATTCTGAGGGGTTGGTTTTTCAGTGCACAGGGTTTTTGATAGAGGACGTTATTTCTGACTATGGTAATAGGTAATTTTTTGGTCTATGGTAAGTTCAAAGCCTGTGTGATAAATGCAGTTGTGCCCAGCATCTCCCCTACATTTAGCATACAGGGAAGACTCATCCACATGGCCCCATGTTCCCTGCCCCGGCTGGTAGCATGGGCACACTCGTACTCCCTGACAAGGCAGGGAGTGAAGACCGGAGCCAGTAAGGCACCCCACCCTGCAATCCTGCTTCTGAGTTGCGCAAGAACCCCCTGATTGCAAGGCTCTCCATGGACAAGCCGTCATCCCCTGATTCCACCTCTCAGGGATCTCTTTGGTGTCCAGGGAGACAGGAGAGATCTCCAGTTGTTCTTGCCCTGTTGCCACTTGGGTTCAAAGTGGCACCAGTTAACCCCCTACAGTGCTCTTATGGTAGTACCCTAGGGTCAAACTGCCAAATAAGGACAACCCTTATGATGCCTCAAAAATAACCTTCAACACCTAATTTTTGTGAATGATACAAAGGCAGCTGTCAGACTTACTAAGTAGCAAATAAATGATGTTATCAAAATAGGTTAGTGCTAAATTCAGTGCCACATCCTCCCCCCCACCCCCAATACTTACACAGATTCTGTCAACAGGTAAATATACAAATAAGATATGATAACACACAGTGAAGTTAGATAAGATTATTTCACTGCGTTAAGATTTATTTTCACTTCTGCACTCACCATGAAACCTGAAATAGCAGAAATCCATGGGGTCATTATTTAACTGTGGCAGCCAGCATAAATTTTTATGAATGCTGATAAACACATCTGAAATAAATCTGGATATTCAGTGCTGGTATATAGATAGCAGCCAGAGCTGTATATTCAAATTCCACGCTGACCGCCAGCACTATCTGGATAGTGCTGATATTCAGCCCTCTATCTGGTCAGTTACCCAGATATAGTTAGGGCAGCCATTTTGTTATCCTAACTTTATCAAGATTGTTACCCAATTAGTGGACTGAATATTACCTCTAACCAGATAACTTCTTGATTGGAGAGTGCAAATTTCTGTTTTGTTTCATGCTGCAATCTCATATCTGAATTACTGCAACGTAATATATGCAGGTTTACTACTCTGTTACCTAAAATGTCTACAGACTATCCAAAATTGTGGTCTGTCTTCTTGCCCATGCTCGCAGATTTGACCATGCCATCCCATTATTAGTTCAATATCACTGGCTTCCTATCAAATCCAGGATACAGTTCAAAAATCCATAAAGCCATTCATGGTAAATCCCCTACTTCTATCTCTAATCTAGAGACTTTATCGGCTCCACATCCCTCCCCCACTTAAAGCGAGACTAGAATCCACATGGCAATCTGCATCATTTGCCTTAGCACCCTCATTTTGAACCAGCCTCTCTGCTTCCTTACATTTAGAAGAGAATTTTAAGCTCTTCAAAAAAGCCCTAAAAACGCACCTGTTCAAAACTGCTTTTGAAGTCCCCTAGGCCTGGGTTACCACAGCATTGCTGCAAGTAGAGTGTGCTCCCTACTTTTTACCTCTCTGATAACCTCCCCCCGCCCATTTCCCTACCTCTATACTACTTCTTCCCTCAAGCTCTTTCCTCTTTACTTTATTAGAATGGAGTTCCTTTCCTTCTTCATGTAAAACATTTTTTTGTAAATCGCATTGCTTGTATACATAAATGCGGTGTATCAAATAGAGGCAAATATAAACATAACTCTGGGAACTGCCCACGCTTCACCAATACACCATCCAGTTAACACAAGGGTGGTCTCCAATGCTGCTGAAAATCAAAGGATGGCCCCAGTCAGTGGACCTATCCAGGTAGCAGGTCTCTCTATCTGGATAAGCGGCTTTGAGTAATCAGTCCCCGAGCGTATTTTTCAGTTCCACCATTTATAGGGATTTTGCCCATTTCTGGACAATTCAGAGTTGCTACATGACTTATTCATGCTTAGATTACACTGCTGTAAATCTCTGTATAATATGATCTCTTTTAAGAGTACTTTAGAGCAAAATACTATAGCTTAAGGTGTTACAATCTCTAGATTCCATGAGTGCATTGGGCCCGTTGAACAATAAGCCCAGGTATTCAATGCCAGGGCCATATCTGGCCACCGGCACTGGATATCTGGGTTAGCCACCAAGGCAGGAAACTAACCAAGCAGTGACGATATCCAGCCGCTGCCCGGTTAGCTTTGGTGGTGAAAGTTAGGACAGCCTTTTCTGTGCCTAACTTTCACTTCCGTGGTATAACCGAGCAGTGGCTGAATATCGCCGCTGACCAGTTATCCCCGAGTACTGCCCATTGAACATCCTGATGCTAACCAGTTAGCATCGGGGCGTGTATCAGCGGAACCCGTGGATATTCAGCAGCACACTGAATATTCCGCTTAGTGGCATTTACACAGTTTGCAGGACTGCAAACTGTGTAAAATGCCTTTGAATATCAGGCCCATTATGTTTATTAATTCCCTTGCTTTCATTTATATCCTCAGGGTGCAAAGGGTTTACATTGCCAACTAATCCAATTTAGAGCATAATTTATTAGTTTTGGCTTTTAAAATTCTGAATGGAAAAGGTCAGATTATCTTAGAGAACAGTTATTGATGTAGGGTCTAATGAGGCATAACTTTTGCAAGATCTATTTATTAGAAGGCGCCCATCAGCATACCTTTTCTGGAGTAGGCCCTAGTCTTTTGGATCATCTCCATAATGAAAAATAACTGACTACTAGCTATTGGAATTTCTGATGTCTCATTCAGATATGGATATTTATTAGGGCTTTCTCTGACTGAGATGCTATGCTTTCCATGTTCTGATTCTTTTGGAATTATCTAGTTATTTCCTGCTCTGATTATATAGTTATCTGTTCAGTTTTATTTTCATTTTTTGTTGGCAACATTTTGTAAATTAAGAAATCAGGTCTGATTATCTCAAGTCACAAGCTTTACTGTGGCAGGGTTTTTAGGATGGCTTTTACTGACTGAGATATTGCATTACTGTCACAGAAATATTGGATGCCTATTCGGGAAGATGGACATATAGGTCATGAAGAAAGAGGTCTTTAGTCACAGACTGAATTCTGTGGAAAACTGTCCAAATGGCTGCAGATGTTCATGTTAACCCTCTTCTCAAGTCACTTCATTGTTTCCAAATCCAGTTTAAACTTCTCCTACTGACTTATAAGTGCACTCACTCTGCAGCTCCTCACTTCTTCCTTTCCCCTCTTATCTCTCCCTACACCCCTACTCAGGAACTCCGTTCTTCTGGCAAATTACTTCTCTCTGTGCCCTTCTATTGCTAACTCCAGATTTCGCTCCTTCCACCTTGTTGCTCCTTATGCCTGGAATAAACTACCTGAGTCTGTACGTCAGGCGCCTTCTCTGGTCCTTTTCAAATCCAGGCTGAAAACTCACCTCTTCGCTGCTGCTTTCGGATCCTGACTCACCTGATCTCCTTTGTGTTTTCTAACTAGTCCCCCTGGACATAGCCCATATTTCCAGCTACTATGTTGTCTGTCTTGACTAGATTGTAAGGTCTAGTGAGCAGAGAAAATCTTTTACATGTCTGTGCAGCACTGTGTACATCTTGTAGAGCTATACAAATGTTCAGTAGTAGTAGTAGCGATAGACCACATAGAAAGACAAAAAGATATTAATAAGAGAATGTCCATCCTTCTTTGCTGTGCTATTTAAGCAACTTTCAGAATGCTGCATGAAGCAGCGCTGTTGCAACTTCAATAATTAAAAAAAAATTACAGTTGGAAGAAAAATATCCACCTTGCACCAAAGACAAAAATGAACCAATCTATGTCATTCACTCTCAATGTAGCCTACAACAATATTTTCCCCAATAAAAAGGCCATTTCCTATCAGGGCCTGTCCAGATGTCCAAAATCTGGATGGGCCTGATCTGTACCCGATTCTGATCCTGTGGGGCTATACATCCCCTGGGATCAGAATTGGGAGCAACCGGTCTGGATGAGCAGGATGTGCCCCGATTCTGGTCTGCTGGATGTCCTGAATTCTTCCCGGCTAGCCCAGCCTGGGCTCCTGCATGGAGTCACAGTGCTATGGTGTCCTGTCACTATGGCACCACAGCTCCATGTAGGAGCCCCGATCGCCCACACTGCTATAAATCTCCTATTCCCCACTGCCTGACCCCTGATCGGGTCTTCCAAGGCCGGGATAGGGCTATGGGGAATCCCCTACCCTGCTCACCTGTGTCCCAGGTCCCAGCAGACCTGGTCACCAAGGTTGGGGGGGGGGGACATATTCTACCTCCGAGGTGGCCAACACTGGAATTGGCCCTGTACGTCCAAGATCAGGGTCCTGCATACTCCCCGCCCTCACTCCTCCTCTGGCCCACCCGCTCCTGCTCCTGTCCAGAGCTCCCCGCACATCTCTGCAGTATGCATTGTGAGCTCCTTGTCTGGAATCAGCACCCTGGCATTTAGCAGGATATATATCCAACCCGGACATATATCCCCGCTAAATGCAATTTGGAATAACCCCATAAATGTTTTGCCGTAATACATATCTTAGTATAGTTTATTCAAGTTTTGATGACCTTTATCTGAATAGATTTGAAAGTATTTAAAAATTAGAGCTTTTAATTAAAATAAATCAAGAAACAAAAGCATCATTGCAAGTTTAAAACTGGTATTACAGTACCTTAGCTTTGTCCCTCATTGAGCCTTTACCCAAGATAGACATTTTTGCACCAGTCTCTTCTTGCAACCTTTTCAATGAATTCCCCCTGGGTCCAAGCAATTTCCCTACAAAATTGAACTGGAAAAAATATTATGTTTTAGATAAGAATGAAATAAAAATGACTTTTCATATAAGCTTTAAAAAATAAAGCAGTGGGAAAAAGAATTACTACATGTTAACAAGTGTGGTAATGTTTAATGCACACTAAATCCCAAACCATGGTAACAGTTACTGCATGCTGCAAATACTGTACAGCCATGGTAAGAATCCCCTGCTAACTGCTTAGCACGGGGTGGGGTGGGACTAGTAGGGTTTAGGGTGCAGAATAGTTGTTGACTTCAATGGCTGGCATTAAATGCACCTGAATTATCTGTGACTGATGATTTAGCACAACAAGATTCTCTGAACCACATTAACTGCATGGAGAAATTCCAGGAACAGTTAACATAGGTACGTCATGCATCACCCACTAATTTTTGGCATTTAGCATACACTAAGCTGCAAAATATTAGCATCATTTAGTAAACATGCCCTATTATTCCTTTAATACATGTAATTCTGTGAAAATGTTAGGCAGCACTGCTCAAACTGCATGTTTTAATAAATACCTAAAAGAATGGAAGCTGTTACAACCTCTAAATCAGTGGTTCTCAACCCAGTTTTCTGGGACCCCTAGTCCAGAAGGGTTTTCAGAATATCTTCAATGAATATGCACGAGATAGATTTGCATACAATGGAAGCAGTGCATGCAGATCTATCTCATGCATATTCTTTGTGGGTATTCTGAAAACCTGACTGTCCCAGAGGACTGGGTTGAGACCCACTGGTCTAAATGATACAATGTTAAATGTATTTAATAGGGTTTTTATACCACTTTATCATTTACGAGTTAAAGTGGTTTACATTGCAACTTAAACTTGGTAATGTGCATTAAAAAGGGACATTGATAACTTGGATTCTTCTGAGGCAACGGAGTGTTAGTGGGAATTGAACGCTGGTCTCTTGATGTCCAAGCTAGTGCTCTAACCATTAGACTACTCCTCCACTCTTCCAATGTAATATCATTCTGTAATTTGTAATGGAAATGACTAATTATTTGCTGATGTTAACAGATTGAAATTATTAACAAGTGAATATTGAATTTGCAAAAGTTGTTTAATGAGGCTTTAAAAATTCATTGACATTAAGCTTTCAATAAGTTAGGTGAAGACAAATATACAATTGAACAAAATACTTTGATCATGATCATTCAAACTTTTCAGGCTGCGATTGCCTTTCTCCCTACTTTTAACAATTATGGGCCCTTCTAAGCAGCTTTCTGAGCATGTGAAAAATTAAGATAATTCACTCTTTCAAAGCAGGGGGAGGCTATAAAAATACTCTCCAATGCCTCAGGGTAGCATTTTCAACTGCCAGAACTGCTGAAGTCAAGGTAAGATATGGAATACCAAGAAAATGTCTGATAGAACTGATTGAAAACTTGAAATATTTGCAAAACAAAACCACAAATCACTGCAAATAGCCTGCCAAAAAGTATAGATGACAGTGGATTAGTTGTCCAGAGGTCCACAGTGCAGTGTTCCTTAGACAACAATGATAACTGTCAGACTGGGCAAAGCTAGAAATGCGTCCTGTGCAACCAATGAACCTAGCACCCCTCCTCCACCAAGACATATGCAGCAACTTACTCTTTTTGAGCTTCCCTGAAGCTCAGTAATGATATTAGTGCCCCTTTTGTTTGTGTTCCCTGTGTGGCCGCACTGCTCACACAACCCTTGGTATAGCCCTGCCGTCAGAAGGAAACTATTTATATGACCTTATCACAAAAGAGAACACTGATAAGTTTGGAACATTTTTGAACAAAGTGCTTTAGACTGATAAAATGAAATATGAACTGTTTGGCCACAACTACATAAAGACATATTTGGAGAAATAGGGCGAAGCTATTGGAAGTACAGACTGCCTTGCCAAGTGTTAAATACTGGGATGAATTAATTACGCTTTGTAGTTTTGTAACAGTCGGTGGCACAGAAAATATGGCACGAGGTGGCAAGAAAAATGTATTCAACTAATTGTCAACATATTTTAGAAGCTAAGAGGGGAATTTTAGAAGATCCATCCAAGTGCAATCTGAGATGTCTAAGCCAAAACATTTTTAAAAAATGCAGGCATGTCTAGGTGTAGACATGATTTCATGATATGGACGTCCATGAGGGCGTCAACCTAGACATCCCCAGAATAGTATTACAGCACCCCACTGTCTAGCATAGCCTAATGGTTTGAGTAGCCAGGGCTCAACTCCTGCTGCTGTTGTCACTGACATTGTGCTGGAAACTGGGGATAACCAAGTGTATTCTTCTATACACCCTCTATATGTTTTTATGCTAAAATAATCACTTTTCTGTTCATTGCTATTCATGCATTGGAACAGGTCTAAGGTTAGACATGGCATTGGATATCCATAATGTTTCTGTGATCAGGGGGGAACGTTCCAATTCCTGGGAATGCTCTAACCATGCCTCCTCCAAGCCTTCCTTCAGATTCGGACATCATCGCTCTGCTAATGTCCCCAGAGCCAGCTTCTAAAATGGCTCTGGAGATGCCTCTATGCTTTGGATGTCTCTAAGCCTGTTTTTGGGTGTCTAAAACATGAATAAGGCTTTTAAAATGACCCCTTAAATGTCCTACAGTCACTGAAGAAATTTGATGATGAAAGGATGTTGGATATTTCATCAAGACCATGATTTGAAACATGCCTCAAAATCACAAAAGAAAGATGACGATTTTACAATGCTACTTACAGTCCCCAGACTTGAATGTCGAGAGTTAGGAACGGCAGACTATATAGGCTGTATGGCCTTTAACAGTTGTCACGTTTCTATGATTGTCAGGAGATCTCAAACATGCAATATATGCAGAGACCCACAAACCTTTCTGAGCTACAAGAGTTCTGAAGGTAAGAATGGGGAAAAGATTCTAAAAACAAGCAAGCTACAAGAAACATTTGGAAGTTGGTATTTCTGCTAAAAGAGTTCAAAGTACTGATTTAAACGGTGTCCAGACCTGTGCACCTGCCATAGGGGTGTTTTACTACGAGTAATGGATGCTAGCCGGCAGCACATTTTCTGGTGTGCGCTAAAGGTATATATGCTGGGATACACATTGGCAGCTAGTGTAGGGCCATGATAGAGTCAGGATCATTCCCGTACAACCTGCATTAGAGGCATGAGTGGGTGGTGTAGAGATGGAGAGTGGGCATGGTGAGCGCAGCCCATGAGTGTTGTGTTCACTCTGCGCTGATTACATTAATGTGAGTTCATCTCAATAGGTGGCGTTAGGTGCACTCACGATAATGCAGCACACACTATGGGACAAGTCTTCATGTTAACCTACAGGGAAATGCTTTCCATGCCCCGGACAGTTGATGCAGAGGTGTTGCACCTATCGTGCCATGGTTTTGATGCTATTGGCACATTAGGTGCAACAACTTAGTGCCCGTTAGTAAAAGACCCCCAGTCACTGTTTGTTTTGAATCTGTAAAAATATCAAATCAGTAGTAATTATACATTAAAACTGTACAAAGATCCTATATTTAACTTTGCAGCACACAGAGGTTATACCAGCTTCTGTTCACTTAAAGATAGATTGAAATATACAATTTGACAAGGGGTGCCAAAACCTTTACACACAATTGTATTCACAAAAAAAATGTAAATTGAAATGCTATTTGCAGAACCATTAGTAATGTCTTTTGGGAAAACAATAGTGTTATATACATATTCTTTTGAGATGGATTAAATATGGTACACCATATTTCTGAAACAGCAAACTCTATTGAAAGTGGAAAAATGTGGTCATTCTTGCTGGTGAGCAAAAATTTGCGGTTAGAGAAGAAAAACATTAGCTCTACATTTCTAGCTGTTTCTGTGCATTACTCATTCATGAACAGTTCATCCCCAAGCATTTCACTCCTATTCTTTAAGACACAGTTCTGAAATTTTCAGCTAATTCAGGCAGACATGGGTCTGAAGAAAGAAAGATAGTGGAGGTAGAAAAATCATTGAAAACTATTGACAAAAGCTTAAAAATCAAATATTAAAATGAAACATCAATTTTATGCCCATTCCTCTGACTAGTGCTCAGATTCAATGATTTATTTTTAAATGCTAGTCTGATGGTGGCGGCTGCTTCTCAGTAAGTCTATTGAATGTTCATGTAATTAAAAAGACAAAGATGAAAGTAACAATTAAATAAAGAAGAGATTGAAATTACCCTGGGCATTTTATATAAGTACCTAAAGATTTTGTCATATTAAATATCATCGCAAATTTTATTATTACAGATGGATCCTATAAAATTGCCAATTTAATTTTCCACTCATATTCTCGGAGTCTAAGAAATCTTTGTCCCCAAGGTATAGGGGTATTACTGGTCAAACAATACTTCTGGTATGAGTTGTTAATGTGATTAAGAAATTTGTAATTGTTTATAATTCCAGATAAACTTTAATTCAATTGTCACTCATTGGTGTTTCAAATCATCAACAATCTGCTTTTAAGGTTTAAGTAAATCAAGGTAACATATGGATAGCCTGGTCTTAATTTTATTTTCAATACACATAATTAAATTTTATATTTTTTACCTTCTCTATTTATTTAATTTATAATACATTTCATATTTTGGTTGGACCATTCTTCTTGTTGTTCAGTGTCATCGAGTAAGTGCCAACTCATGGCGACCATCTGGATATTTGTCCTAAACCATGTACGATCTTCAGTCAGGTGGCAAATTGTTGATAGAGTGGCATCCATAGCTACTATTGTTGAATCCATCCATCACATTTATGGCCTTTCTTGTTTGCGCTGAGCTTCAACCTTGCCAAGCATGATGTCTTTCTCGAATGATCCCTCAATTACATGATGTGTCCAAAGTAAGAAAGTTGTTGTTTCGCCATCTGAGCTTCTAAAGAAAGCTTAGATTTTATCTCTAGTACTGACTGATTTGTTCTTCAGGCAATCCATGCTATACACAGTATTCTTTACCAGCACCATAATTCAAGGGCATCAGTTTTCATCCTGTCTTTCTTCCTGTCCAACTTTCACATCTATACACTGTTATTAAAAATACCATGGCTTCGAAAAGTCAAATTTTGTGTGCAGAGGTAATCTCTGCACTTGAGAATTTTGTCTAGGGCTTTCATAGCTGTTCTGCCAAGAGCAAAGTGTCATTGTATTTCTTGACTTCTTGCTTCTTATTGATTATTGATCCAAACAGGTTTAAGTCATCTACTATTTCTATTTCTTCCCCATCAAGTATGAAATTATTGATTTTGCCAGTTGACAGGATCTTTGTCTTCTTAATGTTAAGATACAAGCCCATTTTAAAACTATTTTCCTTGATCTTGATAACCAAATATTTTAGATCATTTTCACATCCAGCCAGTAACATGATGTCATCAGAATAGCGAAGGTTGTTGAGTCTTCCATCAATCTTCTTACCTCAGTCTTCATAAAGTCCTTCTTCTCTGATGATTTGTTTTACAAATAAATTAAACAGGCAGCCTTGTCATACACCTTTGCTGATTTTAAGCCATTCTGTTTCTCCTTATTCCGTTTGAACTGCTGCTTATTGATCATTGCAAAGGTTGCTCATGAGAACTATCAAGTGTTGTTGTATACCCATGCTTCTTAATGTAGACCAGAATTTCTCATGATTTACACAATCAAAGGCCTTGCTGTAATCAATAAAACACATATAGATATCTTTTTGGTATTCTTTTGTCCTTTCAAGGACCCATTTCGTATCCAAGATGATGTTTCTCATTCCTTGCCCTTTCCTGAACTCTGCTTACACTTCAGGCAGTTCTCGTTCCAGGTATGGTTGTAGTCTCCACTGAATGATCTTGAGTAGAATCTTGCTGGCACGTGGGATCAGAGTGATTGTGTGATAACTTCCATAGTCAGTTAGATCATCTTTTATTCGGTATCGGTATGAAAATAGATCTTTTCCAGTCAGTTGGCCATAATGTAATCATCTAAATTTCCTGGCATTGCCTTGTAAGTATTGTAACAGCTGCATCTGATTGATGTAATACTTCAATGGGAATGCTTTCAGTGCTACTTCAACTTCTTTTTTCATCGGTAATGCTTTCAATGTTGCTTCACCTTCTTCTTTCATCACCAATGGTTCCTGATCATAATGTAGATGTTGAAATGGCTATTGGCCCACTTGGTAATTATGGAATAATGACTGAGTATTCTTTCCACCTCTTCTTGATCTTCTCAGCATCATTCAATATGGATCTTCGAGCATCTTTTAGAATTCCAATTCAAGGCTGGAATTTCTCTTTAACTTTCCTAACATTAGGAAAGCTGATCTTGTTCTTGCTCTGATATTTCTGATTGTTTCCTTGCATGCATCATTGTAGCACTTCTCTTCATCCCTTCTTGCTGCATGTTGGAAATTTCTGTTAAGTTCCATGATTACCTCTGTTCCTCCTCTGGCTTTCACTTCTCTGCATTTTTGGGCAATTTTCAGAGTTTCTTTGGTAATCAGTTTTGGCCATTTTTGCTTTTTCACATTTTGTAGAGACTTTTCATTTTCTTCAAGCACAACTTTCTTGATGTTATCCCATAACCTTTCTGGTGCTCTGTCATTTCAGACACAAA
This sequence comes from Ichthyophis bannanicus, assembly GCA_033557465.1. Taxonomy (NCBI): domain Eukaryota; kingdom Metazoa; phylum Chordata; class Amphibia; order Gymnophiona; family Ichthyophiidae; genus Ichthyophis; species Ichthyophis bannanicus. The sequence goes on from CM066033.1 coordinate 1,185,605,271, forward strand.
AACATGTCAAAAGAAAACTTTTTGGAGTAAAATCTCTATAGCAGATTCACAAGGCAAAAAAAAAAAAGAGTTAGCATTTTATATAGAGCTGCAGACAAGACAAACTTTGTACCAATCGGGAAACAGGAAGGAAATTCACCAGTAATAGAGCAATGCTTCATAGAACTAGTCCCCCACAGAGTCATGATGGGTCTTCTGCAAGATGTCTTCTTTCCATCCCAAAGATTACCTATTTGAGGCCAGCCTGGCTTGTGATGAAACAGGGGAGAAAAGCCTTAATTTTCTGTTTTTCAGTGCCATGTTTTGGATTGTAATGAAATGGAAATTGAAATGTAATGAAATTGAAATGGAATGAAATGGAAAATTATGTTGATCTTTCCCATTTTATTTCAAAAGAATGCACATCCTTAGAGAATATCAAAGCCCTGTAGGTACTTTCCAAAGTGTCATGCAGTTGTCCAAGCATGAGCTGCCACATTTACCTCAGATAAGTGCTCTTTTTTTTTAGCTTCTACATGCTCTTTTGAGCATTGCATATACTGAATGCCTCAAAGGACTTATATCTGGATTTTAAGTGCCTACATACAAATTCTAAAACTTGCAAGGTATTCTGATGGTCCCTTTTAAAATAAAACAACATATGTATGTATATATATATATATATGAGGGATTGATTCTATTGACTATTGACAGGGAAGTGCCTTCTTTTGCAGTTAGTGATTTTTCCCAGTCTGGGATTTATTTTTTTGTAGGATATAGTCATACTAAGTTATAATCCATTTGGGAAGGATAGAAAGGACAAAAAGGGGGAAGGAGTAGCTCTTTGTGTAAAAAATGTCAGTACTGATCCACGTGACATTTCCAGGAGAAGCTGAGGAACTCTCCTTCTCCTAACCTGGGCCTTTAGGGGTTTCCCCTATGATAGGATATACTGTATACTCCATCACATACTCCTTATATAATTTTTAATTTTTTTAGATGTTTTGAAACACTGTTATGCATCATGATTCCAATTCAGAGACATTTTCGTTATATTAAAGCCAACTTTTTGATAGTATATGAAGATTAGAATTGTGATGTTGAAGTTGGGACATACACAGTTCCACCGGTATTTTAGAAAAAGCTCTGCTAAATGCAGAGCCTTTTGTAAAATATGTATAAAGACATTGAGGAAAGCATGTATATTCATTGACACATAGAGCTAGTAGAGATATTTAACAGATCTACATATCGAAAAAAAATCAAGAGGAAATTTGGCAGCTGCCACATTTAAGCGCCAGAACTTACGCTTGAAAGTTGATATTTTACAACTTCCATGTGTACGAGCTGGCACTTATACAAGTATGTGGGCCTTTTTGCAAACCTATACTATAAGTGACACAAAGTAAATGCAAAGATCACAAGCTTTATGTATTTTCAATTTGAAGGAGGAAATAAACGAGAATTTAGGCAGGGTAGCTCCATTAATCCATCTTGTAGAAGTTGGCCAAAACAAACACTTTTTCAAAATCCATACATGCAAGGGAGCACTGTAAATCCAGATGTGGACATTTTAGGTCATACACGTGCATGAAATGGGGAATGCACCTGTAGATTTTTAACCTGCCCAGGCCACTCCAAAAGCACACCCTCAACATGCCTTTCTAAAATGGCAATTTACACATGGATGCCATTTCTATAGGTTAATGATGGAATTTGCATGTGGAAATTATAAATAAGACATCTAAAGTAAATGCTTTAATTTAGGGGGTCTTTTACTAAAGAGCGCTAATCAGTTAGTGCAAGTTAAGGGTGGAGAATGGAGAGTGGGCGTGGTTAACACTGCAGTCAACATGCCAGTACTAATTGCAAGGCTTGCAATTAGCATGGGTGTAATAATAACGAGCTCAATAGGTGGAGGTAAGTGTACCTGTGCTAATACTGGCCTGCACTAGAGCATGGTGCAGCACATTAACTGATAAGAACATGCTGTCCATACACCTGACAGTTATTGCAGTGATGTTGCACCTAACATGTCATGATTTGGGGGTTTATTGGTACATCATGTGCAAAACTATAACACACTTTATTAAAAGGGTCCCTTAATATTTGGACTGAGGAATGTTTTGTTCATACTTGGATTTCAGCAGTGTCTTTGACACTATCCCATGTAGAAGGCTCATAAATAAACTGAGCTACATAGGAGTGAGTACTAATGTGGTCAACTGCATTAGAAACTGGTTGAGTGACAGATGATAAAGAATAGTGATAAAAAGAATTCACTCTGAAGAGAGAAAGGCAGAAAGATGAATAGTAGAGTACATCAGGAATCAGACTTAGGACAATTTTGTTTAGTTCTTTGTAAGTGATAATATGGAGGCATTCAAAGGAATAGCATTTCTTTTCATGGTTGATACAAAAAGCTGCAAAACAGTAACCCACTCTGAGGGAGCAGGTCTAAGGAAACCCAAAGGAACTGTATGTGACGGGATGAGAGGCTAATGTGCACTGATCAAGAGATACCTTAGGTTAATCATATCTAATTCCAAATGTTTGTTGATGATATTCAGCTCTACCTTCCATTGAGCAGGGCTTGGGTTTCCCAGCTGTGGATGTTGTAAGTCTGCTTAGAGGAGCAAGAATAAATTGGTATTGAACTGACAGAAGACTGAAGTCCTTTGGGTTCCATCTCCTCGCTCTTGTTATAGTCCACTTAGGGGCTTGTTTACAAAGCCGCGGTAGCGGTTTGCGATCGTAATCGGAGCCGCGGCCCCATTGATTTCAATGGGGCCGCGGCTGCGATCGCGATCGCGAACCACTACCGCGGCTTTGTAAACAAGCCCCTTAGTCTGTCATGGCAGGGGTTTCAGTTGGAAGTAAAGGATCAAGTACAGAGTTAGAAGTTGTTTTCGATAGAGCCCTAACTTAGGAGCTGCAGCTCTCTAAAGTTGTAAAAGTATGTTTCTTTTATCTCTGCCAGCTGCAGAAGGTGCAGCAGTTATTTGATCAATGGCATATGATTACCCTTGTCCAACCATTGAGTTTTTCGAAGCTGGATTATTGCAATGTGCTATATTCTGCACTCCCTGCAAAGAACTTAGGTTGCTTGCAAAGGGTCCAGAATGTGGCAGCCAAGTTGGGACTAGGGTTAGGGATCACGTGACATCTATATTGGAGGTTCTGCATTAGTTGGCTGTTGTTCTACACTTTAAATTTAAGTTGATGGTCACTACTACTGCTACTACTACCACTAATCATTTGTATAGCACTACAAGGCTTATGCAGCTCTGTACATATAGATGTAAGACACAGTCCCTGCTCACCAGAGCTTACAATCTAATCAAGATGAAAAAAACATTACAAAACTAGGGACCAGAGTTTGGCAAGATACACATAAGTAGTAGGCAAGAGAATGAAGAGCATCAGGATCCAAAAGCCGCCTCAATGAGGTGGGTCTTTATGTTGGACTTGAATACAGCCAGAGAAGGAGCCTAATGCACTGACTCAGGTAGTTTGTTCCAGGCATATGGAGCAGCAATGTGGAATAGATGAAGACCAAAGTTAAGAACATAAGATATGCCATACTGGGTCAGACCACGGTCCATCAAGCCCTGTATCCTGTTTCCAAAAGTGGCCAAGTTATGCACCTAGGGAAGAACAACCCAAACTATGGTTACAAGATGCAAGTTTCCACATTAGGAACCACCACCCAGGAAAAAGATTTAGGCGTCATTGTGGATGACATGTTAAAACCCTCGGCCCAGTGTGCAGCAGTGGCCAAGAGAGCAAAAAGAATGCTAGGTATCATAAGGAAAGGAATGGAAAATAAAACAAAATATGTATGGAGAGGTAAGGGAGAGATAAGGTCTGGTGCATGGGGAGGGATAGAAAGGAGATGTAGTGAGGGTATGTGCATTAAGGTAACCTTAGGGACAGATGGCAGTAGGGATCTTCTAGAAGTTAGAGGAAGAGAAAGCAGGGGGGCAGAACTTGGGGAGAGAACTGGAGGGTTGGGGAGAGAACTGTGATTGGAGTGAGAGAGCTAAGGAGAAAAAAGGCAGGGGAAATTCCAAGTCTAGAGGAGGAGTTAAGCTTTATGACGGGGAACTTATGCATAAAACGTTACTTATTAACCTGCAGAATTTTAAAATACTATGCACAGAAGTTTATTTTGTTTTGGGTAGAATTCCCCCAGAATCATCCCAGGTGTAGAAGGATAAGTCAGGTTGGACTGTTGGCTAGTTTTCCTGAGTCTTTGTAGGTTCCCAAATTAATTCTTGTTCTTGAATCAATAAGTGAATGCTGAATGCCACAGTGACTTTTTCTAAGTGACAAGCGTTGAGTTTCTCTTGCAAGTGAAATTTAACATTCTAAAAATCAAAATGAAATATCATGTATTTCTCAATTGGTTCACAAGTCAACAATATTATTTTTTCACAGAACAGCTTAGAAAAGCTTTTCAATTCCTGTTTTTATTCCTTAAATCTATAAATGCTGCCTTTAACCACTATTTTGATATTTCAGGCTAGTAGAGCTGCCAATTGATGCACAACAGTGTCCAGCAAGCATGACAGCTTGGAATAAAAAATATGCCCTCAGTGTCTGAGCCAGAAACAACTCATTATAGTAAGGATTGAAATAGAAGAACTAAATGTCAGTTCATTGCACTATAGTGAATAGAAAATCATCTTCAATAGGTATACAGGTTGTTCGGAATAGAAACAGAGAACGTTTTGGAGGTTTGGTTGGCTGGAGAGGTTTGATAAATATGAAGAATTTTAAAGTGTGTCATGTAAGTGGGGGATGCTCTATCCACCCTGCAGGCTCTTGTATGTTGCAGGAGACAGTCCCTTAAACCTTCAGGCCTCTTGTAGCCACAGATGGAAGCCACCAAACTGATTGCCCTGTGGGAAGCAGATGATTTCTGTGCAACTTTCTCAGGTCCTTGCCCATTTTCAGGTTTCAATCTGTATATGAGTAAGTTAGGCAACTGGGATACAGTGGCACATACTGTAGCTCTTTGTACCATTTATTTGACAGCTTGTGTTTGCCTGGCATACCTAAACTTCCCAATGACACTTGGTATCCGACGTTCAGACATAAGCTTTTGATACATGCATCATAGCAAACTTTGTTTCAGGTGTTGTGTTTGTCTGCTTTTCGTGTGGCATTCAATTACTCTTTAAGATGCTGAATGTACAATTTAGATGATCCCCAGCTGAACTTCCAAATGGAGTCACACCAAAACACAAATTCACTGGTAACCTTGCCTTTCTGCCAAACCTGAGGTAGTGCAGAAAATACCCTGTGACAACATTTTTGTACAGATACAGGCATACACTAGCCTACTTCCTTGCTGACTCCACGGCTTTGGAACTTGCATATTAAAGAGGGTTCTATTGAATCTTTAAGATTGTGGATCTCCCTCTGGGTGTTAAGGAGTTGTATGTGACTTCTTAATACTTCAAACTTTGAGCAGGTCTTTGATTAAGTAGTTCTCAAATTCTCATCCTTGATCTGAGTGAATTCTACTTGGCAGCCTATAATGTACAAAGGATTTTTCTCACAACACTTTGGCCATGGTATTTGCTTGCTGATAAACAGTAGAATGAGTCTGTGCTTTCTAGGTGAAATGATCGGTAACAATTAAGATACTGCCAATATTTTCCAAACACAGAAAGTCTATACATACTAGGCCAAGTGGGCCTTGGCGAGTGATGTTATTTAATAGTGCAGCATGGTGGGCACCATTTTGCTCATGATATATTTTCCATGTGTCTTTGCATAAGCCTCCACATCTATGGACATACTTAGTCAGTAGAATAAGGCTTTTACCAGTGCTGTGCTGCAGTCAATGTCTATGTGTCCTGTATTATCATGTAAGCTTTTCAATACACACCTCCAGAACCACTTGGACACCACCACTTGTTTTCTGGTGCTGGACGCTAGGTCCTGGGTATCGCAGTACAGTAAGTCATCTATTATCTCCAGATGATCCTACTCTCTGAGCAATAGTATCATGTCCAGAAGTAGCAGGTTTACGACACTTCTTTGCTTTCCAGCCAGCAGACAGGGTCAGATCACTTCTCTGTGCTTGCTATAAGTCAGACCTTCTCAGAGATAGTAGACTTTCTCCTTTCAGACTGATAACAGTGGTATGGGGTAGACGCCCGCCCAGACCACTCTGCGTTTGTTCTCGCTGTCCTTCCAATCTGCAACCTTGCTCGTCCTCCCCCCCTACCCTTCCCTTGCCTTCCGAAACCTCCTCTTCTGCTTTTCGCCCTTTCCACCTTGGCCTTATTAACTGTCGGTCCCTGCTTATTCAGGATCTTATCCTCCAGTCCTCTTTCAGTCTCACCCTCCTCACTGAAACATGGCTCAGAGAGGGGGAGAAGGCTCTACTAGCATGCTGTCTCCCTCCCGGTTTCTCCGCCATCTCTGCTCCCCGCCTAGGCCGCTCAGGTGGCGGTGTGGCTGCTATAATCTCTCCTTCCCTCACGTTTACCCAGCTTTTTTCTCCCTCTCTGCACTATCCTGAATCCTTACTGCTCCTCCTCCACACTTCTCCTCCTCCTACACATATCCTTCTTATTTACTCACCACCTGCTCTCCGCTCTGATCTCTGAGATGCGCTTCTTCGGACTATCACCGATCTTTCTCTAGCTTTCCCCCATCTCCTTATTGCAGGTGACTTTAACCTCCACATGGACCTTCCTGTTTCCCCTAGAGAATTGTCTTTTACATCCCTCCTTCATGATCTATCCTTGTTACAACACGTTGCCTTTCCCACCCATCAGGCTGGCCATACTCTTGATCTCCTCCTGACTCCCTCCTCCTCCTCACTTTCACTCCGAGATCTTCGTGCCACATACTTACCATGGACTGACCATGCCTGCATCTCTATCTTGTGTTCACACTCCGGACCTCCTCACTCTTCTCTCCCCTCCCCCTCCTCACCCCCTCCTCTACGACTTTCCCGCTCTATAACTCCCCTTACACTTCAGTGCTTCCCCCCAGCATCTGAGCTCCTCCCCCCCCCCCCGATTTCTCCTCTCTTTCACCAACTTCCCAGGCCACTCTGTGGTCATCCTCCCTCTCCACTGCTCTCGATCAAGTTGCCCCTCTTCTTCCCCGGCCCCCACCACGTAAACCGACCCATCCATGGTATCACAAGGGCCTTCAGCTATTGCGCTCTCACCTCCACAGGGCTGAGAGGCTATGGCGAAAGGACCCCTCTCCTACCAAACTCGCTCTTTTCAAATCGACTCACTCTCACTACCGTGCTCAAGTTCACTCAGCCAAATGTTCCTATTTCTCCAATGCCATTTCTAATGCACCTAACCAAACCCGACATCTTTACTCTACTCTTCGGACTCTTACCTCTCTTCATTCTTCTCCCTCTGCTCCTCCGGATCTTCCCTCCCCGCTCCTCCTCTGCTTGCATCCTTCTTCAGCAATAAGATTGCCTCCCTATGAGCATCCTTACCTTCCTGTCCTGCACCCATTCACTCCCCTCCCCCCTTTGCGTCCCCTCCCCCGGTCTCTCAACACTCCCATACTTGGGCTTCTTTTTCCCTAATCACCACCCCTGAGCTTCTTCAGCTCATTTCTTCTTCCAAGAAAACCTCTTGCGCCTTGGATCCCATTCCTTCCTCTTGGTTACTTACCCCTCATCTGGTACTCCTACCCCCAATCCTCTCTATGTTCAACTCAAGCCTCTCCTCCGGTACCTTTCCCCGCCCCTGGAAACACGCACTGATTCACCCAATCCTTAAAAACCCCACGCTTGATTCTCTGTTTCCCGCTCACTATCGCCCTGTTTCTAATCTCCCCTTTCTCTCCAAACTTCTAGAAAAAATAGTCTTTGCTCAGCTCTCACACCACCTCGACTCCACTAACTACCTTCACCCTCGTCAGTCCGGATTTTGCCAGGGCCATAGTGTGGAGACAGTACTACTTGCTTTCACTAACGCACTGCACATTGCACGTGATCGTGGTGACATCTCGGTGGCGGTTGCACTCGACCTCTCGGCAGCATTTGACTTGGTAGACCACTCTCTTCTTCTCCACCGTCTACGGGATGCAGGGCTCTGTAGTGTTGTCCACCGCTGGTTCCATTCCTTTCTCTCTTCCCGCTCCTGTGCAGTTCTCTCCTCCTCTCCAGCTGTCCCTCCTTCAGACCCATTTCCTCTTCCTTGTGGGGTCCCTCAGGGTTCGGTGCTGGCCCCTCTCCTCTTTAATCTCTTCCTGGCCCCCCTTGCCCTCTTAATCCAGCAATCTGGCATCTCTGCATTCAACTATGCAAACGATATTGTCCTACTGCACCACACCTCATCTTCCTGTCCTGACCTTTCCGCACTAAATTCTTGTCTATCTTCCGTGGCCAACTGGCTAACCCAAAACTGCCTCCACCTCAACCTCACTAAGACTGTTGCAATCTGGTTTTCTCACAGTGCTCCCCCTCCCTCACTCGCCCCTTCCTTCTCTGGTACCTCCGTTCCCTTAGTCACCTCTTTCCGTTATCTTGGGGTTCATTTTGATCCTGAACTCTCATTTCAGGATCACATCTCACACATTTCCAAAACATCCTTTTTTTTTCTTCGGCAAATCCGAGCCATCCATCCTTTCCTCTCCTCTGCAGCTCTCACTACCCTATCTCTGTCTCTAGTCATGTCACGCGTCGATTTCTCAAACTCTGTCCTTCTCAGTCTCCCTAAAACTCAATCATCTCGACTTCAAAGAATCCAAAACACTGCAGCCCGTCTCATCACACACGCCACCCTCCGCGACCATGTAACTCCACTACTTTTCCATCTCCACTGGTTACCTATCTCCGTCCGCTCCCAATACAAACTACATATCCTGGTCCACAAAGTTCTCTACACCAGCACCCCTCAGTATTTAGCAGACCTCATCCACTTGCACTCTCCCAGGTACACCCCACGTTCCTTCCACCTCAACCACCTCACCCTTCCTTCCCCTTCATCTGCCCACTTACAATCCACTCGCTCCTCTGCCTTTTTCTTCACTTGCCCTGCTTTTTGGAATGCTATCCCCTCCTCCCTGCGTTTAGAAACCAACCACACCACTTTCAAGCAAAACCTGAAGACCCACCTGTTTTCCCTGGCGTTTGACCTTCCCTCCCCTTTCGTTTGACCTCTCTCGCTCTTCCTATTGTCTCTACCCGGAATGCATGCTCTACTGTCTCGTCTTACCTTTCCTTTTCTCCTTTCTCTCCTATCGAAGAGCTGTAATTTCTTTTCTGATTTCTCTTGGCCTTGGCCTTGATTTTCCTTTGTTTTTTGAAAATTGTACACCGCCTTGATTCCAGTAGAAAGGCGGTTTTATCAAATTTAATAAACATAAACATAAACATTGGTGTATCAGTGGCTGATACTCCCAACAATATAACCACTTAGGTCTAACTCGAGGGGTATCACAAAGCCTTTATCCCCCCCTCCCCCCGCAGGCACTTGTATCTATGGTTCCCTCTATATGTCCTATGGAATAAAGCATCAGTGACAGGGCAATATTTCAGGCTCAAGTCATATGTAGGAAGTGTGACAAGACATCTGTTACAATTAACTGGCAGTAGTCAATACATATGTCAATAGGTTATTGTTTGTACAGTATATACTGTGAGCTTGGCACCATAGAAGTAGTCAAGGAATTTTTCTACCATAGTCCATTTCAATATTAGAAACTCCAGTTGGTGAAATGGATACTTCTAAATGTCAGGCAATTTTCTGCTAGCAAAGACAACAGGTCTCATACCTTATGGATTCTCTTGGTATAAGACTACACCAAATCCTTCTTGCCTAGCATTTGTAAGCAGAGTGTAGGGCAATTGACTGTCTGCAAAGGCCAACACTTTTGTATTGATCAAGAACTGGACAATTCTCCTAAAAGTTTCTTCACATTCATTCATACATCTGGTTCCAAATGGTTATGATGACTTGAAGTACTTGATGTCAGACCTAGGGTCCTTACCCCCTCCTTTCCTTTCAGGTGGGTAGTCTTTTGTGAGATCTGTCAAAGGGTGTACTATTGCAGCATTGTCTTGTATGAACCTGCTGTTGATCTTAGTGTTTTCAGATCAGTAAGCCTGCCCAAGTAGCAACTGCTGCTATTTTGTCCAGATCAGTAGCAATACCCTTTTCTAACACAGTATTTCCCATGTACTTCCCTTGGGGGAAATGGAATTGGCATTTATCTAAAGACAGTTTGATTCTTCAGCTTCTAGTCTATCAAGCCTTCATTAGTCTAGACCAGGGGTTCTCAACCCAGTCCTTGGGACACACTTAGCCAGTCAGGTTTTCAAGATAACCACAATAAATAAACATGAGAGAGATTTGCATGGAGTGGAGGTACACATCTCTCTTATGCTTATTCATTTTGGTTATCCTGAAAATCTGACTAGCTAGGTGTGTCCCAAGGATTGGGTTGAGAATCCCTGGGCTAGAATCATGTTCTTCCAGAGTTCTACTGATGACATAATATGCCAAGTATACTAACACTTCCAGGAGATTCATGTTTCCCACAGTCTTTTCCATGAGTCTTTGGAAAGTACTTGGAGCTCCCATAATCCCTTGAGGCATCTGTTCAAATTAGTAAAATCCTAGTGGACAGATGAGTTCTATCATCTCCTTTTTACTCTCCTTCATGGGCATTTGGTAGTACCTACTTCTCAGGTCTAGTACAGAGAACCACTTGCTATTTATCAGACAATCTAGCACATCATCTATCTGAGTCAGGTTGTACTGATAAAACAGAAGGAATATAACAAACTCATCAATCAGCACAAAAAGGAATACTATCCAACATGATTCTCAAATCCCCCAACAGATCCAGAGAACCATTTGAGATAGTAAAGACTCTCACCAAGGAACCAACATCAGAGAAAGAGGAAATAATACATCCACAGACATTTGCGGACTACCTCCAAATCAAACTCTCTACCCCCACAACAACTCCGAACACACCTCTCAAGCCATCAATGCCCAGACAGAAGTGGGACAAATTCAGCATCCCATCAATGGAGCAGATCTCCCAAATAATCACCAAGCTCAACACCAGCACTGCCCCAACTGACCCATGCCCTGTGGCATGGATCAAATCAGCAAAGGACAAACTTATCAAAAGTATCCACAGCATAGTGCACAATTCCCTAACCCTCAGGTCAATGCCGGAAGTTCTAAAGCTTGCAACAATCCATCCCATCCCAAAGAAATGCACACTGAATAAAGACAACCCAGCTGCCTTCAGGCCCATATCTATCCTTCCCCTAATGGCAAAGATCATCGAGAAGACGGTACAACACCAGCTACAGGAACACGTCAACAACTATGCATCACTACACCACATCAACATGGGTTCCGCCCCAACCACAGCGTCAAAACTCTTCTGATACACCTCTTTGACAACCTCCTAAAGGCAATTGACAACATAAAAAAAAGGCATCATCATCATTTTCCTGGACATCACATCAGCTTTCGACACAGTAGACCACAACATCCTCATATCAAGACTGCAGCAAATAGGACTACATGGCACCACCTTGAACTGGTTCACCTCCTACCTCAAGTCAAATGTGGACAGCTCCAAGTCAAATGTGGACCCAACACCTCCCGACCATTCAAAGCGAATCAAGGAGTACCACAAGGATCCGCCCTCTTTGCACTACTATTCAATATATACATACAGCCCATCTGTGACATCATCAAGGAACACAATATACAATACTCCATCTACACAGACAACATAATGATATACATCCCGATTAACCTGGACAACCCAGACTACACAAGAATAGCAGACTGCCTACAACAAATGACTAGATGGCTACTACAAAACAATTTGACAATAAACTACAACAAAACAGAAGCTCTACTAATGACCAGAAACACTACCTTTGCCTCCCCATCCAACAACAAACTCAACAATGTAACAATACCCATAAAATCAGAGATAAGCTACTTCAGAATCACCCTTGACAGAGAGCTCAACCTCCAGTCCCAGATCAGCAAAACCAACAGAAACACATACTACAAGATGAGAATCATCAGACGCTTCAAGCCTATTCTCTCCCAAGAGCACTTCAGATCTGTCTGCCAAGCCATCATCACACTGATATTGGACTACTGTAACCAAATTTACCTTGGCCTCCCTAGACATATGCTACAAACCTTACAATTGGCGCAGAACACAGCTGCGCGCATAATAACTGGATACACAAGGCAGGACCACATCACACCCATTATGAACCACCTACATTGGCTTCCAATAGAGTCTCGCGTCTGATACAAAACCATACTGAACCTATTCAAAATCAAACAGGACATCTCAACAGACAGTCTGCAGGCAATTATCAGCTTTGACTCCAGCTTCAGACCCAGGAGGAGAGGTACTACGAACACCAACACAACCTCCCAAAGACTTCACCAAAATGAGGCAAACCGCGTCAAAGAGAACTATATCCCTGGCAGCACCCGCTATTTGGAACTCCCTCCCTGCCAGCTTAAGAGCAATGATCGATATTAAGGACTTCTGAAAATCACTCAAAACAACTCTCTACACAGAGCATTACGGTGACATTACATGACTCTAACAACTGCACAGTATACCCTTTCCGCCCTGCAACAACCTCCCTCCCTATGTATATACCTCACTGTAGATAGCTCATACCTGTATATAGTACACCCCAAATCAAGATTTATTTATTTAGTAAACATTTGTATACCGCTGCTTCCTACGATCAGCAGTGGTTTACTTTACAGAATCATAATGTATCGTACAATACAGAGAATTTTTAAGATATACTTTTCGATTGAGCAATGATTTAAATAACACAGGAAATAGCAATTAGATACTTTATACATCGGATTGGGGCTCACAAATCTAAAAATACATTTGATTGTAGGTGCGTGGGAGGGGCCCAAAATATACATATATACAAGATTATATATCGGTATTCCAAATGCCATCATGGCAGGCAAAAGCCATCTCGTTGAGGTAAGGTGTCGCACTTAGGTCGGGTTGTAGTGAGCCTGAAATAAGTGGGTTTTGAGTTTCTTTCTGAATTCAATCAAATTATTTGTCAGTCGCAACTCGTGTGGGAGTTGGTTCCAGTGGATTGGTGCTGTATATGTGAATGCTCTATTGCTTGTTTCTGCTTTGACAGTTCTTATGCTGATTGGGACACAGAGAGTGTTGAGATTTATGGTTCTTCTGTTCCTGTTGTGTGGTTGTATAGTGATTAGGTTGTCGAGGTAGGAGGGTGCAAAGTTGTGAATGAGCTTAAACGTTGGTGCCAAAGGACTGGAGAGAGGCTCATGTGGTGCCTTTACACAAAAGCGGAAGTAAGGATGTGGTTGAAAACTACAGGCCGGTTAGTTTAACTTCAGTGGTGAGTAAATTATTGGAAACGCTGCTGAAAGAGAAAATAGTGAGGTTTCTGGAGTCCGGCGGATTACAGGATCCGAGGCAGCATGGATTCACCAGAGGCAGGTCTTGTCAGACAAATCTGATCGATTTCTTTGACTGGGTGACCAGGGAGTTGGACCGAGGGAGAGCTCTAGATGTGGTGTATTTAGATTTCAGTAAAGCCTTTGACACTGTTCCTCACAGGCGACTTATAAACAAACTGAGCACCCTAGGGATGGACCCTAAAGTTACTGCTTGGGTTAGAAATTGGTTGGGTGGGAGGCGACAAAGAGTACAAGTAAATGGAGCTCACTCTGAGGAGAAGGATGTTACCAGTGGTGTGCCCCAGGGATCTGTCCTTGGTCCGATTCTTTTTAACATCTTTGTTAGTGATATAGCGGAAGGGCTGTCGGGTAAGGTTTGCCTCTTTGCGGATGATACCAAAATCTGTAATAGAGTAGACACCCAGGAAGGTGTAGATAACATGAGGAGGGATCTAGCTAAGCTTGAAGAATGGTCTAGAATTTGGCAGCTGGGATTTAATGTTAAAAAATGTAAGGTCATGCATTTGGGCTGCAGCAATCCAAAGGAGCAATACAGTATAGGAGGTGAAGTACTTTTGTCCACTAAAGAAGAGCGGGACCTAGGTGTGGTTGTGTCTGATGATCTTAAAGTAGCTAAACAGGTAGAAAAGGCGACGGCAAAAGCTAGAAGGATGCTTGGGTGCATACGGAGAGGAATGGCTAGCAGAAAAAAGGAGGTGATAATGCCTCTGTATAAGTCTTTGGTGCGACCTCATTTGGAGTATGGTGTGCAATTCTGGAGACCGCACCTTCAAAAGGATGTGAACAGGATGGAGTCGGTGCAGAGGGTTGCTACTAAAATGATTAATGGGCTTCATTATAAAGCATATGAGGACAGACTTAAGGATCTTAATATGTACACCTTAGAGGAAAGGCGGGATAGAGGTGATATGATTGAGATGTTTAAATACCTCCGTGGCATAAATGTTCAGGGAGAGAGCCTCTTTCAATTGAAAGCAAGTTCTGCTATGAGGGGACATGGGATGAGGGTGAAGGGAGATAGATTCAGGAGTGATATGCGGAAATATTTCTTTACGGAAAGAGTAGTGGATCCGTGGAATAGTCTCCCAGTGGAGGTGGTGGAGATGAGGACAGTGACTGAGTTCAAAAAAGCATGGAACAAACACAGAGGATCTCTAAAGGTAAAAAGTAGACTGTTGTAGTTGTTATGGAAGGACAGACTAGATGGGCCTTGTGGTCTTTTTCTGTCATCATGTTTCTATGTTTCTATGTTTCTATGTTATGAGGAGTTTGAAAATGATGCGAGCGGTTACCGGGAGCCAATGCAGTTCCATTAGCACTGGGGTTATGTGATTTACCTACCCACACACTCTAGAACACTACCTTTGCTAACACTGCATGCATACACCACCGCCCTACCCTATTTGATTGGTTTGCAGTGTGAACTGCTTTGATTCAAGGAGAAAGCAGGATATAAATCCTTTTAAATAAATAAAATAAATAAATAGTTCTCTTGTTTAAGGTTCTATAGTCTATGCACATCCACATTGTATTAAGCCATTTTTACCTCATAGCTACCACTATAGGTGAAGCATAGGGACTTCTGGATTCCTTAAAAATTCCAGTATCCAACAGTTTTGCAGATGCTTACTGACATCTTCAGTGTGTCCAGACACCAAGTGTTTTGACCTCTCATGAAATGTATGAGAACCATGAAGAATATGGGATGCTCTACTCCTTTAGCTAGATTTACATTAGAGTCATGAGTTAAAAACACCTTTGTTCAACAAGACAAATACCGCACAGGGTTATTCTGTCCCACGAATAGCGGGAATGGACGTCCCAACGAGAGGTCCATCCTCACTATTCGTGGCTCCCCTCTGCCGGCATCTAACTTCCCCACCGGTTGTACTGAGAAATTAGATAGGGGAGAATCGGGGCAGAGTTAGGGTGGGCAGTGGGCGGTCACTGTCCCTGGACATACAGGGTCGATTCTAATGTCGGTCCTATACATCTGGGGCTGGCGACTTGTACGTGGAAGTTATTCCACCTCCGAGGTGGAATAACTTCCCTGGACAACATAGATCAATGGGCCCAGGGTGCGGATGGGGCAGGGGGAGGGGACAAGGACATACCCCATAGTACGACCCTTGTCTTAGTAGGCAGATCAGGGGTTGGGCTGCGAGGAAACCAGCTCTGCAGCCAGCGGCCGGGGATCGTGGCTTTACAATGGAGCTGTGCTGCCATGGCAACCGGATGCCATGGCGCCACGGCTCTATTGTAAAGTCCTGACTGAGTTAGTCGGGCATGTCCTGTATGTACAGACTGGGCTGAATCGCAGTCCCAACCTGCATATACAGGACTGTTTGCGATTCTGATCTCCTGGAGCTAGACGTGCCCAGCAGGATCAGAATCGTGACTCCCTCTGTACGTACGGGACAAAATCAGGCTAATACTGTATTAATATGTCTTTCCAATGAAGTGGAATGGGTGAATCCCCAAAGCTGAATAATGTGGGTCAGTTTTTTCACCTTGCACCTCCTTCTTGGCAAACATCTAATAGCAAAAAAGTCCATTCTATACACATGGATTATCTTTCACCCCTTGGGCAAAGTGATCTCCTTCTTCAATTTATTTCTGATCTAGACCTGCACCTTGTTCCTTTTCAAGGTAGAGATTGGTAGAACCCCTTATTGCACTAGCAGTCCACACTGAAGATTATTATGCGTCAGAGTCTCTATTAGCAGATGCTGCTTCTTCATTTCTGTAGGAAGTCCTATGCAGCAGGTCAATGCAGCAGCCCTTTGCAGCAGGTTCAATGTCACTGTTTCAGGCAGTAACTTAAATGGCATATCACATGGATCTAAATTGTCTTCTGTAGCCTGGGGGTGGCACTTTCTTGCTTTTTCATTAGCCTCCTTGCACTGGTGTAGTCTGGCCTACCATCTCCTGGCACTTTAAGGCCAACTGCCTATAAAAGCTGGCATTGACCCCTATGATGACAGTGTTACTAGGATCTACTTGTTAATTGTACTACTGTATATAATGTCACATGTAATGGTATTTACAAGAACATAATATATCATGTTAAACATTAGGCAGATATTAACATAAAGCATTCAAAGTAGGTTCAAACAAAATGAAACCATGACCTGGAACTGGGTAATTTGGCAGCTCCAGATTCCTTCTGTGGTTGCTGAGGGCCAGCTTCCTACATCCTCCCCTGTTTGGTGTCTCTCCTCTCTCTTTCGCTCTCACTCTAGCTGCATAAGAGTCATCCCATAGCTGTAATGGCACATGGAAATTAACCCTGTCACTGCTGGCTCATGCAAAGTGCATCAAGTAACTTCCTGTGTGTTTCACTGGCATCATCTAAAATATTCCAGTCCAGGTTTTGCCAGTAGCTGCCTGTACGATTTGTTAGTCCTCTGCACCAGCACCACTACTTTGGGTTCTGGTTTTAGTGCAATCGTTAAAGAAAACCTCCTAACTTGGTAAATTTAATACTAGCTTTTTGTAAGCTCAGGGGGCTAATAGCTTCTTTTGGTGAGGACATTCACACAGAGTTTTAGTAGCTATATTGGACAAAGGGAAACCAGGTTCTTTGAAGACAGATGCTTATAGGCTAAGAAAGTGATGCACATAGCAGAATTGCCAAGTTACCCAGTTCCATAAGTGAGAATTTCGGCCAGTTTTGGGTTTAGATTTGCCTTGCAGCGCAGTATGATATTTGTAATCCTGGATTATACCAATTGAAGTCAATGTTGCAGGTCCCCTAATGCATGTTTATGAAAGCGCACCACCATGTATTGCATGGTTCAGTGTGCACCAAGCGTGCTGTGGTGAAATTTACAGTGCTACATACCAACAATGCAGCCACGCCAAAAATCCAGTGCTACCCAAGTAGCATGGATTGGGGTGGAGACTGGTCAGTTCCTGGCAGAGCACACCGATCATAGGTAGCATGGGCATCTATGGCACATGCTCTCCAACAATGTTGCACTTAGTGTGGGTGCATGTATCATCACCTCAATAGGTAACGTTAAGTGCACTCGCGCTGATGCATCAAACAAAAGGGGCACGGTGACATGCCCAGCATGCATCAGTTTTGTAGCAAGAATCAAGCATCACCTCACGCTTATTTTTGGGACTGAACATGTGCTACCAGTGAGAACCTTTATAAACATGCCCCAAATTATGGCCAAAGCATGGCGTGATATAAAGGCATTATTATCTCAAATTTTATCTTCCATTTCCTTCCTAACATTCTGTTTGCTTTTTTAACTGTTGCCAGCACACTGAACAGAGGGTTTCAAAGTATTGTCCACAAGGGTGTCTAAATCATTTTCCTGGGTGGTGATTCATAATGATGAAACTAGCAATGTGTAGCTGTAGTTTGGATCATTGTTTCCTATGTGCATCACTTTGCATTTGCCCATATTAAATTTCATCTGCCATCTGGCTGCACAGTCTTCGTCTCTCAAGGTCTT
Source organism: Ichthyophis bannanicus (assembly GCA_033557465.1). Classification (NCBI taxonomy): domain Eukaryota; kingdom Metazoa; phylum Chordata; class Amphibia; order Gymnophiona; family Ichthyophiidae; genus Ichthyophis; species Ichthyophis bannanicus. Next base: position 1,185,623,206 of record CM066033.1, read on the forward strand.
CCTGCAATTTCTAACAATCTGCTTGTGATTTAACAATTTTGAATAATTGTGTTTCATCTGCAAATTTGATCACTTTACTTATTGCTGTAATTTCCAAACTATTTATAAATATGTCAATGTCACTGGTCTCAATACTCTATTTTCTATGTTTTACCAGTTACTAATCCCCAATAGGATACTCCTTCATGTTCCATAAATTTTAATGATCTCAGGTGTACATCAGAAGGGACTTTCTCAAATTCCTTCTGAAAATCCAGATACACTACGGGGCATTAAGGGAGCACCGGTTATCGAGTGATAAGGGCAGCGTCAAGGGTGTTTGCATGAGATAAAGGATAGGGCAGGTAGTAGGCGTTCCGGTGGTAAGGGTGCAAGGGTCTGCTTATCAGCGCTAATAGGACAATGGGCACTAAGATGCCTAGCATGCACCTTAATGCCCGAAAACAGCAGTCACCTTAACGCAGGATAAGGGAGCCCTTGTGAAAGTCACATTTTAGGTGATGGATGGAAGGAAAGGTAAGAGCTGATAGATATGTTGAACGATATGTATTCTACATGTTGGTCAGTAAGTGGGATGATCACGTGGGAGACAGTTGCATTGTATCAGGGATGGGTGCCCATGTGATCTGCTGTAATGTCAGTGTGTGGCATAGGATTGGGAAGAAATGTGCCCTGGCGGAGCCAGCATTGCCACGATGTGGGCATCAAAAGGATGACTGAGTAGGAGTGGTGACGTTCAGATCATTCAGTCAATTCCAAACAACTTACGTGCCACAAAGGATCTGATAGTCATCTGAAAAAAACAAAAACATTCCTATTCCTAGAACGCTTCACCAATGACATAACAGAACTGGTTATTGTGCAGCCACACATCCACTAAACCTGCTTCCTTCCTATGAACTGCAATGTTCAACCCCAGTACGTTATGAATTCTCCAAGTTTAATGTTCCTGTCATAAAGTACCCCAACTCTGCTGTAATGGAAATCACTTTGACTATAGGATAAAGCGGTACAAAAAATGTGAAATTAATAAAATGAATAAACAGGAGGGGTGTGAGTGATACATCTTAATGATTAAAATCTTCCTGTGTGGGCCATGGTGTAGCAGCTGCCAGGACAATACATGATGGGCATATGTCAATGGAGAGGCTGAAGGATGGATGGTGGTAGATGAGAGTGAGGTATGGCCTTGCTGCCCCAATGTACCTGAAATGATCGCACAAATGCAGTTGTAGTGTGTGTGAAAAAATAGTATCAGTGCCACGGGGGAGTTCCAATACGAGCTTCTTGGGTATGACAGCTGTCTCAGCTTTTCTAACCACCATATAAGCAGGTTGGAGTCAGTGGAGAGGGCGGCTACTAAAATGGATAGTGGTCTTTTTTATGAAGCATATCAGGCCAGACTTAAAGATCTTAATATGTATAGTTTAGAGGAAAGGAGGGATAGCAGCGATATGATAGGAACCACTACAAGAGTCCCCCTTTTTCCTTTAGAGATCCTATAGAAACATTGAAACATGACGACAGAAAAAGAGATATTTAAATGCCTCCATGGCATAAATGCACAGGAGGGTCTCTTTCAACTGAAGACAAGCTCTGCTGCGAAGGGACAGAGGGTGAAAGTGAAAGGGGATAGACTAAAGAGTAATATGCAGAAATATTTCTTTACGGAAAGAGTAGTGGATCCATGGAATAGTCTCCCAGTGGAGGTTGTAGAGATGAGGACAGTAACTGAATTCAAAAAAGCATGGGACAAACACAGAGGATCTCTAAAGGTAAAAAGGGGACTGTTGTAGTTGTTGATATGGAAGGACAGACTAGATAGGCCATGTGGTCTTTTTCTGTCATCATATTTCTATGTCTCTAAAAGAGTGGTAGATGTATGGCATAGTCTCCCAGTGGAGGTGGTGGAGACAAGGACGGTATCTAAATTTAAAAAAGCATGGGGCAAATACAGAGGATCTCTAAAGGTAAAAAGGGGACTATTGTTAATGTGGACAAGTGCAAAGTTATGCACCTAGGAAAGAACAACCCAATCTATAGTTACACGATGTAAAGTTCCACATTAGGAACCACCACCCAGGAAAAAGATATAGGCATCATCGTGGATAACATGTTAAAACCCTCTGCCCAGTGTGCAGCAGGACCAAGAGAGCAAATAGAATGCTAGGTATCATAAGGAAAGGAATGGAAAATAAAACAAAGGATATTATAATGCCTTTGTATCGTTCCATGGTGTGACTGCACCTTGAATATTGTGTGCAATTCTGGTTGCCGTATCTTAAAAAGGATTTAGCGTTATTAGAACAGGTCCAGAGAAGAGCCACCAAAATGGTAAAGGGGATGGAAGGATATCTCTATGAAGAGAGGCTAAAAAGGTTAGGGCTCTTCAACCTGGAAAAGAGACAGCTGAGAGGAGATATGATCGAGGTCTATAAATTAGTGAATGGAGTGGAACAGGTAAACGTAAATTGATTGTTTACGTCATCAGAATATAGAAAGACTAGGGGACATGCAATGAACCTACAGGGTAACCTATTTAAGACTAATAAAAGAAAATAATGTTTCACTTAAAATGTAATCAAACTCTGGAATTTGTTACCGGAGGTTGTAGTAAAAGCTGTTAGTGTAGCTGAGTTCAAAAAAGGTTTGGACAAGGTCCTGGAGGAAAGGTCCATAAACCATTATTAAAAGGGACTCAGGATATCATTGCTTGACCCAATACAAGCATTGTGGAACCTGTGTCTTTTGGGGAAACTGCTAGGTACTTATGACCTAGACTGGCTACTGTTGGAAACAGAATACTGGGCTTGATGGACCTTGGTCTGACCTAGTATGGCATATCTTATGTTCTTATGTTCTTATTGCAGTTGAAATGGAAGGGGAGACTAGATAGGCCATGTGGTCTTTTTCTGCCATCATGTTTTTACGTATGTTACTATGTTTCTAGTCAATCTTCCTGACACATATGCATAGAACAACTGAACAAAAGGCTCTTATATTGGCCATATGGAGCAAGTAAGGATGTGTGATGATCCCTGAAGGCCATCCCAGAAGCCTGATGTGCCTGCATGTACTGCATATATGTGATAGAGCCAAAGATGTGCAGTCACAATTATGATGAAATATACCAATAATGTGCAATCCGTGTGTCATACATCTGCAGGGTGAACATGTTCGACCCTTTGCAATGGGCTATAGCAGAGCCATTAAGGTCATGCTGTCAGATGGGCATGAGTGCAATGTGCATGTTTGCCAACCAAATGTGCTATTGCAACACATTAAAAACAATAATTATGTGTGTCCCTCCAGGCAATGCAAACCCTGGACTGTTTCTGGCAGTATAATAAATAATACATCAAAGTGAGTTTCCCACAGCCAGGGAGAACACAGATAGGTTTAAAATGCTGGTCTGCTACTTATAAAGCTAGTACTCTAACCATTAGGGTACACTTCCATACCTTCCTCCATAGCAAAGTGTACAAATCAAAAGTCATCATGACCCTTCCTGCAATGGCAGGAACCCAAGACATGGAACCATGTGGATGGCACATTCTGAGACAGTGTGAGCCTGTAAGTACTGCACTGGATGGGCAATACCATAGCTGCATAACAGACACACAGCTGCAGTATACATCTCTGCTGCAAAGGCCATGCCACATGTCAGGACAAGGTGCCCATCTTTCCTCTGTACCTCCAACGCTAACCAGCAGTCGCACACAGAGGTTTGCTGTGCTGCAGTGTGGCACCAACCCCTGAGGCAGCACATGTGCAGGGCATGCAGTCTCCTGTGACCTGATGTACACTGTGAGATAGGTACACTTGCATATACACCTAATGCAAACCACAGTTTTGATCCATGCGATCCATCGTAGATCATTCTGCCCTTCTCATGTAGCCATGCACATGTTTTCCACCATTATAGAAGACAAGCAGGTACTGGGCAATGTTCCAGTGATCACAGTTGCCACTATGCCTGAAATTGGGCCTCTGGGTGCCAGTATTGGCTAGTCCTTCCATTATCCATGATGCACGTCACAGTCTGAGCGGCAATATGCAACTTTTGTTCCTATGGAGAATGCTGTGATCCATCACATCAGCTCTGTAATATGCAGGGACATTGTGTGCTTCCTGGATGTAGCATCTGCCACATGTGCAAATCACCTTTTTCACCAGTCACCCTAAATGTTAGGAAGGGCACACATCATCTGGTCCCTAGAGCAAGCACTGCAATAAATGGATGCTTTAGGTGCTGGAGCAGATATATTGTACTGCTAGTGTGCTACAGTTATTGTCTGCAGTGTGGGATACCAGCATTCTGTACATTTGCAGTATGTTGGAGTGGTGTGGCTTGTTCTCTCTGGGCTTAGTGTCCTGCTCCTGTCGGTCAGGGATACTCCTGTAACATTTCATGTTATTCCTTAATGTTGTGGCAACTTTTTACTAAGAACCTTACTGCAGTGAATGTTGGCTAGGAAGGAAGGGCTGTTCTCCTATTGCATTGTATTCCTGGCTCAGTGGAATTTTTAAACACCACAGCTGCATATCCACTCAATATACACAAGTGGGGGGGGGGGGGCATCCTGATCCCAGGGCCACCCCATCCATACTAGCTATGTGCCATAGTCTAAAGATGATGGTAGGCAGCATGCCGGTCAATCCCTCCCTCCCTGCAAGCGTAGCCCAGCCACCACCTCAGTACTGCCAGTGGTCTTATTAAGGTAGTATACATACAGCTAGTCACACCATGCCGTTCTTGCACCCCTCCACCGGGGGGGTGTAGGCACAGGTGCAGCAGCAGGTAGGGAGCAGAATGTGTTCCGCTGTACCTGCTACTGACATGCTTGACATTCCACTGTCAATGGCAACTGCAGCATTGCACCTGACACACAGGGCCGGGTCACATATTTCTCCTGCCACTCCCACCTTCACACAATGCTGACATAGCAGCATGGTTGCAGTGAGGGTGGCACAACTCCCTTCTGACTGCTGCAACATGTATGTGTGCTGCTGCTGTCACATCAGGATCATACCAGTCATCAAAGATGTTCTCCCTAGGCAGCCACCTTGTCAATCTGGTGGACCTGCTGGCCCCATTGCATCACCCATATGACACCTCCTTTACCAATTTGTCACCAACGACATAGTACCCTTTATTCCTGGGGCATCAAGCTATTACTGCTAATGGAGCACTACTCTCACTAATTTGGGACCTACTGTGGGTAGTGCACATTGCATACATTGAAATAGGCTCTCTCCCCGCTAAAATAGCCCTTACCGTGAGCTTCCCAATGGCGTTAGGGCTCCCAGTGCAAGGAGCTCTAACGCACGGTAACACCAGATGGCATTAAAGGAACATCTGCTATCCCTGTCCTGTCTCTGCCCTATTAACATCCTTTCTCTACCTATTTTTCCCTTAATGCTAAGAGATTCATTTGCGCACTTACTGCAATGTTATAAGCCCTTTCTGCAACATTAAGGGCTCAAGGGTGCCGATAACGCACATTAATGACACATTGGCTCCTTTAACGCTCTTTAGTAAACATACCCCTATATCTACTAGCTCACTTCTAGCCACTTCTTTTCAACATCGGGGGAGGAAGTGGGAGCTGCTCACTGCTCCTGCCCCCCCCCCCACCAAGGCCCAATCGGGGATCTGCAGCACCTTTAAGCAGCAGCAACCGGCACAAGGAGAGCCTCTTCACCAGCATGCCAATTGGACATCGGGGGAGGAAGCGGGAGCTGCTCACCCCTCTCGCTCCTCCCGACAAGGCTCAATTGGGGCTCTGCAGCACCTTTAAACAGCAGCAACTGGCAGGCGAGTCCTCGCCTGAGGGCCTCACCAGAAAACCCTTTGGCATGGCCCTTAGGCATGGAAATTAGGTGCTACAAACAAAAAAGGAAGATCTACCATTGAAAATATCACAACTGTATAACAGCATTGGAGGCAAGGTTCAAAGTCACCAGTGAGAAATCTGTCAGGGACACCGAGCTCTTCTCAAATGAACTAAAAAGACACAGCATCATAGTAAGTGTACATCCCCAGCTAAGCCTGGCTCCACCATATTTATAGCTTCCTAGTCTCAGCGTACATGGCACCAGAACTATGCCCATGATATGACAAATAATTGCTCATAGACCCTCCTATTGCATTGTCATTCTTTAAACAATCACACTCTCAAGCATTCATATCTACTCCTCCCCAACATTTGATTCTTTTGTACATTCTGTACATTGTACATCTTTAATCAAACCTCTAGGTCATACATCATAGATATTAGTGAGATTGTTTACCATTGTCTTAAACCCACATTGGCATTACATATTATTGCTCGTTCAGTCTTCATATCATCTGTGAATCTTATCTGAAAAAACTCTGTATTACAAAGCACCTTTGCTATTCCCCCTCCTCCTGATGGTATATCTGATATCTGATACCCTGTATGGTATGGTACAATGATATAACAGGCCCTAGATGCACCATCTGTGAACCTATCTTACTGTGTTATTATCATTGCTCGTTAGATAGCCCAACATTACAAAATACCTGCATTATTCCCACCACATTGTGAAGTACTGTTACTTTGAATGGTTGTTCAGATATGCTTACCCAGCTTTGACAGCACATACCTTAACCATTAAGAACTAAGGTCCTTCCTCATAATACACCACACTTAGCAACTATTACTAGCCCCCCCTCTCCGAAGTTACGCCACCACAAACTCTCCTATACTGCTATTTCCCAAATTTAACTCTCATTCTTGCATATCACCCCTTGACAAAATGGCTGATATCACACAAATTCTAATAATTGCCCTCCACACGCTAGCACTCATCTTAGCACTATCTAGAGCCCTCAGACCTACCAGGAACCTTCTCTTCATTTCCCCATCCAAAATCATCCAACACCATCCTAACCACAACCAATTACTCAATATCTACAAATATGAATACCCACGAGGTAACCACCATCACAAATATAAACAACTGAGGAGATTAATTTACATCAACACTACTCCCAACATTTACTCCCCATCAAAGGACAGATCCTTCATATCACTAAGTTACATACTCATAAATTCCCGATCCATAAGAAATAAAATCCCTTTAATACGGGATATCCTAATAGATGAAAACCCAGACTTACTATGTGTCATGGAAACTTGGCTAACTGAACAAGACTCTGTACTACTAAATCAACTAAACACTAAGGATTACTCCCTTTTCAACTGCCCTAGAGACTCCAAAAGAGGAGGAGGAGTCCTTATCTTGGCCAAGTCAAACTAAAAGCATATGCTAGCATTTGAAGCAACTCTGATGTGCTTGACCTAATCAAAATTGAAAATAAATGTGTAGCAATATGCCTTCTCTCTCTATAGACCACCCACCAATAACAACCACAACCTCACCTCCATGCTCGAATCAGCATGTACCGCCTCTACGAAGAAGCCCCATTTTATACTCTGAGATTTTAACCTTGCATCTCTCCCCATGCAACAATCCACAGCCTTCCTAGACCTTATGGAAGAAATGGGCTTCATGCATGCAATGAACCAACCTACTCACATTAAGGGTAACACACTTGTTCTGATTTTTATCCCAATATCCCTTACTATACACCCAACATTCTCACCCCCCTACATCAACCCAGGTCTCATGGTCAGACCACTTCATCATACAAATAAATCTCCCAATCAACCTCACTACTCAAGCACCCTCTAACAAATCCCCCCATATTGTATGATTCAGACAATTTAACAAAGAAACCTTTTTAGAAGAAGTCACTCATCAACTTGAACCTCAAACAATGAACATTGAAGAAACCATCGAAAACTGGTTTTCCATAATCAACAATGCTGCAAATGTCAATGCACCTATCAGGAAAGCTAATCACAAGCACTCAGAAAAGTGGTACACACATGACATACGAACTCTCAAAAGGGAGCTTTGTAAGACTGAGAAGAGATGGAGAGCAAGAAAACCCCCTGAAAACAAAGACCTTTAAACTTTACAAACAAATCTGATCGAGTTCTTTGACTGGGTGACCAAGGAACTAGATCAGGGGCATGCGATGGATGTTATATACCTGGATTTCAGCAAAGCCTTTGATACTGTTCCTCATAGGAGGCTTGTCAATAAACTCAGTAGCTTGGGGATGGGTACCAAGATGGTAAACTGGATTATAAATTGGTTGACGGACAGACGATAGAAGGTGATGGTACATGGAGCTCACTCGGATGAAAGGAAGGTGATTAGCGGGGTGCCCCAGGGTTCGGTCCTGGGTCCAGCACTGTTCAATGTATTTGTGAGTGATATTGCTGAAGGACTGAATGGAAACGTCTGTCTTTTTGCAGATGACACAAAAATTTGCAACAGAGTGGACTCCCCCGAGGGAGTGGATAACATGAGGAAAGATCTACAAAAGCTGGAAGAATGGTCTAATGCTTGGCAATTACGATTTAATGTGAAAAGGTGCAGTGTCATGCACTTAGGTAGCAGAAATCCAAGGGAAATGTACGCAATAGGGGCGAGAGGTTGGTGTGCATGGTTCAGGAGAAAGACCTTGGTGTGATTATCTCTGATGATCTCAAGGTGTCAAAACAGTGTGACAAGGCGGTGGCAAAAGCCATGAGGATGTTGGGCTGCATATAAAGAGGGATTACCAGCAGAAAGAAAGAGGTACTTATGCCACTGTACAGGTCGCTGGTGAGGCCTCACCTAGAATACTGTGTTCAGTTTTGGAGACCATATCTTGCAAAAGATGTAAAAAGACAGGAAAGCGTTCAGAGGAAGGCAACCAAAATGATTTGGAGCCTGCGTAAGAAACCTTATGAGAAGAGACTTGAAGACCTAAATATGTACACTTTGTAGGAGAGGAGGGATAGGGGAGATATGATTCAGACCTTTAAATACTTAAAGAGGAACGATGAACAAACAAACCTCTTCTAAAGACGGAGAAGCTGCAAAACTGGAGGGCATAACATGAAGCTGCAAGGTGGAAAATTGAAAGGCAATGTCAGGAAATATTTTTTCACTGAAAGAGTGGTGGATGCTTAGAATGCTTTCCCGATGGAAGTGGTGGGGGCAAACACGGTGACGGAATTTAAAACAGCATGGGACAAGCACAGCGGATCCATTTACAGCAACAGGATAAAAACAAAATAAACTGAACCATCTAACTTCTCAACAAATAGGGGTGTCCTACATGGAGTGGTGGGTCCACCCCTAAACAAAGACATGGGGAGGGGTGGCCTGCACAGAGCGACAGGTGCACTATTCTTGCCGTATCGCTGGGCAGACTGGATGGACCATGCTGGTCTTTATCTGCCATCATTTACTATGTTACTATGTATGTTACAGCACTAAATACCTATAGGGAAACCATTCTTAGAGCTAAAAAGGTCTTTCACACAAACACACTAAACAAAGGCTTAAATCGCCCTAGGGGACTATTCTAATTAGTAAAATCCCTAACCAAAACACACCATAACCACACATCTAACACACTAATTAACCCACAGACAATAGCAAACAAAGATCCTCTAACTATCCTCCCCCTCAGAGAATGTCACCTCTTTCCTGATAAATGGCAACCTTTTCACCTCATCAATGAGAAACAAACCTTAGAAACAATAACCAAAATTAATACCACTACCTCATACCTTGATCCATGTCCAGTCTCATGGATAAAAGCAACAAAAACTGAATTAGAACTTTTTATCATGGAAATTGTCAATCAATCCCTTACATCAGGAACAATACCAACTGCACTCAAACATTCTATAATTCGACCCATACTCAAAAACAGATCCCTTAATAAGGATGATCTCACCTCATATAGACCGATTGCTAGCAATCCATTCCTAGCAAAAATCATAGAAAAAGTGCAAATCCAGCTTCAAGACTACATTGATAGTCACACCCCGCTTGATGAACACCAATATGGGTTCAGTCCATATCAGGGAATAGAAACATTACTCCTGGTACTATTTGATACTCTCCTTTGTGGCTTAGATAATGTAAAGCAAGCATATCTCCTGGTATTCCTGGACATCTCCTCTGCCTTTGATAACGTAGATCACAACACCCTCCTAACAAGACTTGCACAATTAGGTATAACGAGAACAGCCTTCAAATGGTTTAAATCCTACCTGTCCAACCGTTCTCTGTATGTGAAAGTCGATCAGGAACTCTCCTTCACCTTCCCTCAAGAACAGGGAATCCCACAAGGTTCTGCGCTCTCTGCCCTTTTGTTCAACATATACCTTCAACCCTTATGTTCAATCTTCAAAAAATACAATATAAGATACCACATTTACTGTATACAGACAATATCATGGTTTACACAACAATAGACATAACCCCCCCCCCCCCCCCCCCACACACACACACACACATACCACAATATCACAAACTGCATAGACAAAGTGGAAGCCTGGCTAAAGGAAAATAATCTTCACATAAATTAAAAAAAAAACAGAGATCTAATTCACAACAAGAAATCAAAGCTTTACCCCTCCCCCAACATTCAAACTCCATGACACAAATATCTCAGTCAAAGATGAGGTTAAATATCTAGACATCATAATAGATAGATCACTCTCAACGACAGCACAAATTAAGCAAAAATCAAAAACTATATTTCACAAACTAAAGACAATCCAGCACCTCAGACCCCTCCTAGAGACCCATGATTTCCATACAGTAGTCCAAGTCCTAATCACACCTGGACTATTGTAATAGCATACTACGAGGACGGCCTAAAAAGAGCCTTCACACACTCCAATTAGCTCAGAACGTTACTGCAAGGATCATATCCAAGGCAAGACTAACAGATCACATCTCTCCCATTCTCTACAACCTACACTGGCTCCTTGTAGTCAGGAGAATAAATTACAAATCTTTAGTCACCACATTCAAACTTATCAATAATAGCTCCCCATCTTTTCTTGCAACAAAGATACAAACCCAACCAGATAAGAGAGGTAGGAGAAAAGTAAGTTAAACCTACTAGCAATTCTCTCCTCAATGTGCAAAACAAAATAAGCAACCAGCAATAGAGCCTTCTCCTATACAGCACCTAATCTTTGGAATTCCCTCCCAGACCCAATCAGATCAATAAAAGACCTTCAGACATTCAGAAAAGAACTGAAAACACTGCTGTTTTCCGAACACACCCTCCCCTTCAGCGATACATTCACGCAACCCAGTAGCTCAACTACCCCCTAGCACACCCAACATTCAAGGGTGTTGAAAGAACTGAAATATGAGATTGCAGACCTGCTATTAGTAATCTGTGAACTATCATTAAAATCATCTCTAATACCTGAAGACTGGAGGATCGCCACTGTAACACCAATTTTTAAAAAGGATTTCAGGGGTGATCCGTGAAACTACAGACTGGTGAGCCTCACGTCAGTACCAGGAAAAATGGTAGAAACCATCATAAAGAATAAAATTACTCAGCATGTAGATAGTCATGGCCTAATGGGAGACAGCCAACATGGCTTTAGATAAGGAAGATCTTGTCTTACTAATCTGTTATGTTTTTTTGAAAGTGTGAATAAACAGGTGGACAAAGGTGAGTCGGTTGATATAGTGTATCTGGACTTTCAGAAAGCCTTTGACAAGGTCCCTCATCAGAGACTTTTGGAAAAACTAAAGAGTCATGGGATAGGAGGCAGTGTACTACTGTGGATCAAGAACTGGTTAAAAGAAAACAGAGGGTTGAGCTAAATGGCCAATTTTACCAATGGAGAAAGGTGAATAGTGGTGTACCCCAGGGATCTGTGCTGGGTCCGCTGCTTTTTGACATATTCATAAATGACCTGGAAAGTGGAATAACGAGTGAGGTTATCAAATTTGCAGATGACACAAAACTATTTAAAGTTGTTAAAACCCAAGAGGATTGTGGAAAATTGCAAGAGGATCTTGGTAAATTGGAAGACTGGGCATAAAAATGGCAGATGAAATTTAATGTGGACGTGCAAATTATGCACCTAGGGAAGAACAACCCAAACTATGGTTACACGATGCAAGGTTCCACATTAGGAACCACCACCCAGGAAAAAGATTTAGGCGTCATTGTGGATAATATGTTAAAACCCTCGGCCCAGTGTGCAGCAGCGGCCAAGAGAGCAAATAGAATGACAAGACAAAATATAAAAACCAGACAAAAAAGTAAAAAGTCAGACATAAAATTCAGTATATATGTAATACACTCATAAATATGACTAAAAGCATACAAGAATAGCAAAACCCATAATTAATATGCATAAAAGAATAAGATCCAAACTAGGATATAAAAAGAATTACATGCCCCAGACTACCAAGGTGAAAATTACAAATAAAAAAGAAATGTAGATCTAATGTTTCATTTTTTTTCTCTCACCCCTTTTACAATTTTATATCTTTTACATGACATTCACTTCATCATACACACATTATCACTTTATGTGGGCATAAGTAATTAGGGATTCTTTTTCCATAAACTTTCCTTTATGAGATATGACCACTGATTTTATTTTATTATTCTGTTATTTATGGTTATATTGTATTTATGTATACATATTTTGATATCTTTCAGATATACCCCTGGAGCAGGCACATGCCAAAACATGGCCTTGTAGAGTTGTAAAAAATGGTTTCTGGAGAAATGGTTCAGGAGAAAGACCTTGGTGTGATTATCTCTGATGATCTCAAGGTGGCAAAACAGTGTGACAAGGCGGTGGCAAAAGCCAGGAGGATGTTGGGCTGCATATAAAGAGGGATTACCAGCAGAAAGGAAGAGGTACTTATGCCACTGTACAGGTCGCTGGTGAGGCCTCACCTAGAATACTGTGTTCAGTTTTGGAGACCATATCTTGCAAAAGATGTAAAAAGACAGGAAAGCGTTCAGAGGAGGGCAACCAAAATGATTTGGAGCCTGCGTAAGAAACCTTATGAGAAGAGACTTGAAGACCTAAATATGTACACTTTGTAGGAGAGGAGGGATAGGGGAGATATGATTCAGACCTTTAAATACTTAAAGAGGAACGATGAACAAACAAACCTCTTCCAAAGACGGGGAAGCTGCAAAACTGGAGGGCATAACATGAAGCTGCAAGGTGGAAAATTGAAAGGCAATGTCAGGAAATATTTTTTCACTGAAAGGGTGGTGGATGCTTAGAATGCTTTCCCGATGGAAGTGGTGGGGGCAAACACGGTGACGGAATTCAAACCAGCATGGGACAAGCACAGCGTATCCATTTACAGTAACAGGATAAAAACAAAATAAACTGAACCATCTAACTTCTCAACAAATAGGGGTGTCCTACATGGAGTGGTGGGTCCACCCCTAAACAAAGAAGGAAGCATAGCTGCTTTTTTTATAGTCTCGTTCCAGTTAGTAATACTGATATTGATGTCTGTTACTGTTTCAGGAATATGTGGTAATATCTGTCCTAAAACATTTTCCATGTCAAATTTCCTGAACATTGTAGTTAGTCTTTGTTTCGGCTGTTGGGTTGTGATTCTATTGAAATGTGGGAGATGGAGTCTAATTAAATGGTGGTCGGACCATGGAATGGGAATAGCCTGGGGTTGTGAAACATTGAGATTATAATCTGGAGATCTTTGAAGAAAGATTAGGTCAAGGGTGTTTCCTTTTATGTGAGTCGGAAAATCTATGATTTGCTCAAAGTCAAGTTCAGACATGGTTTCAATGAATGCTTTTGAGTGTGATGGTGTAGTTGAGGGTAGGTTTAAGTCTCCAATGATTACTAGCTGTTTTTTTCTTGTGTTGAGGGAACATATCATATCTAATATGGAGGATAAAGATTTTGTATCTGTGGATGGAGGTCTGTATATGAGACCAAATGAATGTGAAGTTGTTTCAAACATAAGAACATCCATGTTCTCAATATTGTTAGTGGAAATGAGGGAAGCTTTAAGGTTATTATTTATAATAGCGATGACACCCCCACCCCTTTTTAAAGCCCTAGAGCAGTGAAGTAGCTCATAACCATCAGTTTGTAATTGATTTAGGAGAATGTTATCATGAACCGTGAGCCATGTTTCTGTTAAGAATAATATGTCAGGTTTTATCGGTGAGGATATCAGTTATGATCGGTATTTTATTCCTAATTGATCTCACGTTTATAAGCAAACAAAGAAGGTCTTTAGATAAGGATTTGTGTTGTTGGACATGGTGATGGTAAGATTTCCCAGGTGTGATATATATTAGATGATTTCTTTGACCTTGTGCATGAGGTGTTTTGTGATATGGTGCATTATGAGAGATGTTGGGATTCTTATGTTGGAGAATAATTGGAATGTTATGAGTAACAAGGGAGTATGCTTGGATATATTTCGGTACAAATATTGTAAGTAGAATTAGAAAGATAGACATGATTTTAAGCCGATTGATGTAATCCATAATGATAGGAGTCTATTGTATTAATTACCTTTCTGAGATTTCAGTAGAATTGAAAAGGTGAAAGGCAAGGTTTCTGCTCTAAGGTCGCAATTAGGTTAATGCTCGGCTAGTTACTAATTACTGGCTACTGGCAACAGTATATGAATCTCATGATAGGAATAATTACTGACTACTGGCAATAGTATATTTAAAACAAGTAGAAGTAATTATTAGCTACTGACAACAGTATATGCAAGACAGGTTAGGAAAATTACTGATTACTGGCGACAGTATAAGTAGTTCACTAGCTACTGGTAACAGTATATGTAAGATATGTAGGGATAATTATTAATTATTGGCAACAGTATGAATAATTCACTAAAGAGATAAGTATTGACTACTGACAACAGTATAATTAAAACATAAGAACATAAGATATGCCATACTGGGTCAGACCAGGGTCCATCAAGCCCAGTATTCTGTTTCCAACATTGGCCAATCTAGGTCATATGTACCTAGCAGTATCCCCAAGAGACACAAGTTCCACAATGCTTGTACTGGGTCAAGCATTGATATCTTCGGTCACTTCTTAATAATGGTTTATGGACCTTTCCTCCAGGAACTTGTCCAAACCTTTTTTAAACCCAGCTACACTAACAGCCTTTACTACATCCTCCGGTAACAAATTCCAGAGTTTGATTACACGTTGAGTGAAAAAATATTTTCTTTTATTAGTCTTAAATAGTTTACCCTGTAGCTTCATTGCATGTCCCCTAGTCTTTCTATATTCTGATAAGGTAAACAATCGATCTACGTTTACCCGTTCCACTCCGTTCATTAATTTATAGACTTCTATCATATCTCCCCTCAGCCGTCTCTTTTCCAGGTTAAAGAGCCCTAACCTTTTTAGCCTTTCTTCATAGGAGTATCCTTCCATCCCCTTTACCATTTTGTTGGCTCTTCTCTGAACCTTTTCTAAAATCGCTATATCCTTTTTAAAATACGGCGACCAGAATTGCACACAATATTCAAGGTGCGGTCTCACCATGGAACGATATAGAGGCATTATAATATCTTTTGTTTTATTTTCCATTCCTTTCCTTATCATACCTAGCATTCTATTTGCTCTCTTGGCCGCCGCTGCACACTGGACCGAGGGTTTTTACATGGTATCCACAATGACGACTAAATCTTTTTCCTGGGTGGTGGTTCCTAATGTGGAACCTTGCATCGTGTAACCATAGTTTGGGTTCTTCTTCCCTAGGTGCATAACCTTGCACTTGTCCACATTAAATTTCATCTGCCATTTTGATGCCCAGTCTTCCAATTTATCAAGATCCTCTTGCAATTTTTCACAATCCTCTTGGGTTTTAACAACTTTAAATAGTTTTGTGTCATCTGCAAATTTGATAACCTCACTCGTTTTCCCACTTTCCAGGTCATTTATGAATATGTCAAAAAGCAGCGGACCCAGCACAGATCCCTGGGGTACACCACTATTCACCTTTCTCCATTGGGAAAATTGGCCATTTAGCCCTACCCTCTGCTTTCTATCTTTTAACCAGTTCCTGATCCACAATAGTACACTGCCTCCTATCCCATGACTCTTTAGTTTTGCCAAAAGTCTCTGATGAGGGACCTTGTCAAAGGCTTTCTGAAAGTCCAGATACACAATATCAACCGACTCACCTTTGTCAACCTGTTTATTCACTCCTTCAAAAAAACATAACAGATTAGTAAGACAAGATCTTCCTTGTCTAAAGCCATGTTGGCTGTCTCCCATTAGGTTGTGACTATCTACATGCTGAGTAATTTTATTCTTTATGATGGTTTCTACCATTTTTCCTGGTACTGACGTCAAGCTCACCGGTCTGTAGTTTCCCGGATCACCCCTTGAACCCTTTTTAAAAATTGGTGTTACATTGGCGATCCTCCAATCTTCAGGTATTAGAGATGATTTTAATGATAGTTCACAGATTACTAATAGCAGGTCTGCAATCTCATATTTCAGTTCTTTCAACACCCTTGGATGTATACCATCCGGCCCAGGTGATTTGCTACTCTTCAGTTTATCTAATAGTTGTAAGACATCTTCCCGATGTATCGATATTTCCTTAAATTCTTCCGCACCTTTAAATACCACTTCAGTCATGGGCAACATCCCTACATCTTCCTCAGTAAAGACTGAAGCAAAGAATTCATTCAGTCTCTCCGCTATCGCCTTGTCGCCTCTTAGTGCTCCTTTAACCCCTTTATCATCTAATGGACCAACTTACTCTCTCACAGGTTTTTTGCTACGAATGTACTTGAAAAGGTCTTTATTTCGCGTTTTTGCTTCCGCAGCAAGCTTCTTCTCAAATTCTCTCTTTGCCTGCCTTATCAATGCCTTGCATTTGATTTGCCAGTGCTTGTGCTGTTTCCAGGTTTCGTCGTTTGGCTCTTTTTTCCATTTCCTGAAAGATGCTTTTTTGGCAACAACAGCCTCTCTGACCTCACCTTTAAACCATGCTGGCAGTTTTTTGGACTTCCTTCCATTTTTCTTAAAGCGTGGAATACAGGTAGAGAGGCTTTTAATTTTTTAAGGGGGCCATTATGTAGTTTTTGGTGAGGGGGCTATATATGAAACTACTAACAATAGTAGATGCGGCTACTGGCAACAGTAACGTGGTCAAAATATAAATAGTTCTCTGGGGATTACTGGTGATAGTAAATGCAGTTCGAAATAGTGACAGTTATATGAGACTACTAGCAATAGTAGATGCGGCTGTTGGCAACAGTAACGTGGTCAAAAATAGAGACAGTTCTCTGAGGATTACTGGTGATAGTAAATGCAGTACAAAATATAAACAATTATATGAGACTACTAGCAATAGCAGATGCGGCTAATGGCAATAGTAATGTGGTCAAAAATAGAAACAGTTCTCTGAGGATTACTGGTGATAGTAAATGCAGTTTAAAATAGTGACAGTTATATGATGTTACTAGCCACAGTAAATGCGAGCTAATGGCAACAGTATTATAGTCAGTAATAGAAACAATTCTATGGGAAAGGGTCTCTTTCTATAGACAGTAATAGAAACAATTCTATGAGCTAATGGCAACAGTATTATAGTCAACAATAGAGACAATTCTATGGGAAAGGGTCTCTTTCTATGTCCGTTAAGGTGATGTATACTTGCTGTGGTCGCAGAAGTAGTCGTGTTGACGATGAGAGCGAGCTCAACCCTGGGGGAGCTCAAGCTACTATGGTAGGATGGATCGCTTGTAGGTTTCTGGGGCATCTCAATGAGGGCCATTGCCTAAGGGCCATGCCAAAGGGCCCTCTTGCGAGGCCCTCAGGCACGGGCCCGCAAGGCGCGGGTGCGCCTGTGGCGCTCCTTTTTAAAGAGCAGTGGGCTGCCCCGATTGGACAGCACTAGGCTGTGATGCAGCTGCTGTGGGTGGAGACGGGCAGCTTCTCACTCCCTCCTGGGAGAGCTGGACACTGGAGAGGCTTCAGTCCTGGTGGAGCTCTTTTGTGAAGCTGAGGCTTCGGTCCGGGTGGAGCTCTTTTGTGAAGCTGAGGCTTCGGTCCGGGTGGCAGCTTCTCTCCCTCCTGGGAGAGCTGGATGCTGAAGAAGCTTCAATGCCTGTGGCGCTCCTTTTTAAAGAGCAGTGGGCTGCCCCGATTGGACAGCACTAGGCTGTGACGCAGCTGCTGTGGGTGGAAACGGGCAGCTTCTCCCTCCCTCCTGGGAGAGCTGGACACTGGAGAGGCTTCAGTCCGGGTGGAGCTCTTTTGTGAAGCTGAGGCTTCGGTCCTGGTGGAGCTCTTTTGTGAAGCTGAGGCTTCGGTCCGAAGCTGAGGCTTCTACCCTTAGTAGAATATATAAGGGTTTTTACATACTGCCTTTCAGTAAAATCAAAGCATTTTACAAATAACCAGTAAAAAAAAAATTACATTTTAACAAGCGTCAAACAGGTTACAGCATAGAATGAAGGGGATTCATTAGAAAGTTTGCAATTGAACTGTGCAATGTAACAATATAACATTTAGAAGGATGAACATTTGTACATGTAACGGGTAGATTTTTAGCATGCAAGAGTTGATTTCAGTATAGATTTCTTACCATGGTTGTAGTCAGTAAGGCAGGAGGAGGGGAGGGAGGGGGGAATGAGGGGGAAGGGAGACCAGTGCCATATATGAGAAGGATTGGTAAGACGGTGTTATGTGGGGAAGAGGTCTTGCATTGGTTCATCTATGCCAAAATGTTCTATAAACAGATGTGTCTTAAGCTCTTTCCTGAATGTTATTAGGTCAGTAGTGGATCTAAGTTTATCTAGGAGGGAGATCGATATCATTGGTACAGTTGGTCGTTGGTGTGTTGGTCGTTTCCTTGATTTGTTTTTGGTAAGATGATAGTACGAGTAGTGTGTTTTGATTACATTTCCTTCTTATTCTGTCATTGAAGGGTTCTTTATGAGGCCGGTTAGGTATGATGGTGACAGGTCCTTCATTAGTTTGAATGTATTAATTAGTATTTAATATTTGATCATGCTATGAATTGGCAGCCAATGCAACTTATATAAAATGGGTGCAATGTACTCTGTTGGATTTGCTTTGACAGTTATCCTTGCAGCTACTTGTTGAGCTTTGCTAAGGTGGTTTAGAGCTTGTCTCGGGGGTCCTTGGAGAATGCTATTACAGAAGTCAATATGGGGGAATCCCATAGCTTGGAGTACTGATCTAAAATCATGGTGTGGTAATAAGGGCCTCAAGTGTTTAATAAGTCTTTGTTATAGATTAAACCAGTGTTTTTTTTAATGGGTTGTTAAGTTTAGAGATATATCAAGGGTAACATTGAGGTATTTCATCTCATTCTTTATCGTTAGTGATATGTCCTCAATCCTGAGGTGTAGATGTGGGATAAAATTTAGGTTTTTGTTACAAAAAAGAACCTCAGTTTTCTTATAACTGATCTTGAGGTTATGATTATTTAACCATTGCAAAACTTTGGTGACACATGAGATAATGCTAGTAAAGTCAGGTTCTGCTATATCAAAGGGAAGGAATAGCATTAAATCATTTGCATACATTGAGTATCCCACATTGAATTCCTGAATAATATTGCATATGGATTGAAAGTATATATTAAATAACAGTGTGGAGAGGGTGGAGCCTTGTTTCTGGGAGAATGGTGATGATGTTTGTTGACCTATTTTAACTTTCTGGGACCAATCAGAATGGTAGTACTGGAACCATTTTAATGTGGTGCCAAATAGCCCAATTTGCTTAAGCCTTTCTATAAATGTCTAGTCGAGTCAACGGCAGCAGCAATATCTAAAAATATTAGGATGACTGCTCGTTTTGGATTATCACTTTTATAAGGTTGCCAAAAAGCCCAATTAGGAGGGTCTCAACACTATGGTATGGTCTGAAACCATATTGGTGCGTGTCTAGTGGAACATGAGTATCGATGTGGTCCTGCAGCTGTGAGTGGACTATTCTCTCAATAATTTTGGCCAAAAATGGTACGCTGGATATTGGCCTATAGGATGCAGGACAAAGTTTGTCTAGTGATTTGTTTTTTTTATATTGGGTGAATTGAGGCTTACTTCAGGAGTTTAGGCATTATTCCCTCTGTCAATAACATGTTGATCATATCCAGGATGTTCGGACCACTTTTAGCTAGCTTACTGGACGTGGGTCAAGACTAGAGATTGTGGTATTAATGTTAGAAATCACTTTATTGAGTTCTTCAATATTTAATTTGTGAAAATTAGACCAAATTGGATTGGGTGTCATTGGGGGTAGATAGTATTGAAAAGTTAGAGATAGGTAAAAATTCTGTGATGTAGTGGTTTGCGAGGGTTTGAGGTGTTATGATAGGGTTATTTAGGTGATCTGGAGCACCCATCAGATTTCTAACAATTTCAAAAAGTTCCCTGGACTGGTTCAGAGATTTCATGAGGATCTTTTTATGGTGGTTCTTCTTGCTATTGTTTATGGCATTTCAGTATATTTGAGTTATCCATGTATATTTGCTTATCCTGGTGAAAGTTAGATAGTCTCCATTTTTGTTCTAGTTTCCTTAGTTTTCTTTTTTTCTGTCTTATCTCTTGAAAGAATACCATAGTTCAGATGTTTTTTGTCTTATAGATCGTTTATTAGTGTGTGATCCTGGGAGTGCTGAGATTTTCTCTGTGGTTTTGTTCCAGTTTGCAATGTAGCTATCAATATCATTATGTGGGGTAGTGACATCTGGTATGATGTCTCGTAGGAGCTATCCTAGTCAAATTTTTTGTATCTTGTATGTGGTATGTAGAATGTGGTTTGTATCTTGTATCTTGTATGTGGTATGCAGAATATTATGCCTTGTACAAGACCAGTAGTGCTCCAAGTTCGTGAGCACCTGGAATGGAAATTCCCCCCTCGCAGTACCCCCTTCTCAGATGGGCTGGAACAGCAGAGCCACGTGTGCAAAACATATCTTAAACTCTTGAATGGCTTGCCACGCTGCTTCCATTCCAAGGCCAAGGAACTTTTCCCTCCTCTGCCAAAGCCCCGCCATTGGTACGTCACTGCCCAAAACTAATTTTGTTGTTTTCTTCCTTTATATCCTATTGTATCAAGTGGATGAGCCTACAGGATCCCCTGTTCATTTCAACCCTAGCCAGTCTCCTTCCCAGGGAGTAAATCTTTTAACAGGGCACTATGTCAAAAGTCCAAAATGATGCCTTTTTATAAAGGTAACCTAGGCATCTGTGTGACTTTATAAAATAGCCTCCCAGATCCAGTACCAATAACACACAAATGCCAACAGACAAATCTGTAGCTGTTCCAAAGATGTACAATTGTGCATACATTCTATGGGACATGTTTACCAAGCTGTGCTAGCTGTTAAGGAAGAACTGAGTGTGTGCTAATGGGGTTAATTCCACACTATCTGCATAGTGCACTATGGGGAGGGAAATGGGCGGTATAGGGGTGGTGCACAAGCATGCCTGCACAGCACAGTTAGTGCAGGGGTTGACAATGTGCATTGTAGTCAGTGTGGGTACACTTAGGGGTATGTTTACTAAATGGCGGTAGCAGCTTCCGTGCGATATCGCATGGAAGCCGCTACCACCATTTAGTAAACATACCCCTTAATGTCACCTCAGTGGTGTGCATTAAAGTCTTAATCCGTGCAGTATCTGTGCCAAAGCCATGCAGTATCTACTCCCAATAGGTAACACATGACCTCTGCACATATGTCGTGTTTCTTTCTAACCTAAACCCATAATACCTGAAAAACCATAGAGCACTTTAGTAAACACACCCTTATGACTACAGTTATTTCTAAAATACGCATCTACATTGCAATTCTGCCTCCATTCTGCCCAATCAGTATTCCTAAAAATGTCTACATGTCTATTGTGTTAACGTAGGCACATGTTTTCCAGGGTAGTACTTTTCATGTGCAAATGTAGGTGTACAATTTTATAAATGCACCTTTCTGCATGCAAAATAGACTTTCTACATGAAAAAAAGCTTTATAAAAATGACCCCTCCCCCTAAGTTTAACCACAAACATAAAGGATATAAGAGATGTCATATTGGGTCAAACCAAGGGTTTATCAAGCCCAGTATCCTGTTTCTAAAAGTAGCCATTCCAGGCCACAACTACCTGTCAGGTTCCCAAAAAAGTACACAGATTCCATACTGCTTATCCGAGGTGTAAGTAGTGGATTTCCCTGGTCCTCTTTAATAATAATGAATGGACTTTTCCTATAGATTGAATAGCATTTTTGGCATTAAGGGAATAGGAGGAAATACATAGAGCAGACCCTGTCCCCAATGGAGAAGGAAAGTGTCCAGGGCCTGTCGGTGCAGGAACGGAAGTCTGGAGCAGAATAGTGGAAGCTGTGCAAAAAGATCTATGAGTGGGGTTCCCCACATTTGGAAGAACTAAGCAGCTGTCTACGGATGTAGGATCTACTCCTGAGGACAAAGGATTTGGTTTAGCCTGTCCACAAATACATTGAGCTCACCCAGGAAGTACACCGCTCTGAGGTGAATGAAGTGTTTGATGACAAAGAACCGTAGGTGAAGCACTTCCTTGCATTGGGGATATGATCCCATCCCTTCCATTTGTTCACATAGAACATGGCAATCTGGTTGTCCATCCTGACTAATACCTGTTGCCCCGAAAGTTGGGGTTGAAAAACACGAAGGGCGTTTGTTAGGCTGATCTGTAGAGCAGATTCCTGTTGTGTCCACAGTCCTTGTGTGGTTAGGTCATTCAGATGCGCTCCCCAACCCAGCTTGGAGGAATCCGTTGTTAGGGTGCATCAAGGTGGAGGCAACTGAAAAGGTGACCCACCGAGAAGGTTCTGTGAAGTATACCACAACTGAGGAGACTTAGTCAGTTGAGAGGTGATGTGGATCTTTTTTCTGAGATGCCCTTTTGCTTGCATCCATTGAGAAGATAGAGTCCATTGGGCTTGATGCATATATAGTCAAGCATAGGGAATAACATGGACCGAAGAGGCCATGTGTCCAAACAGACGTAGCATTTCTCAAGCTGTTCCTCAGCTTTGCAGTAGGATTTGTTTCACCAACTCAATGAGGCAAGCACAGCAATCTTTTGGAAGAAAAGCTTAGGCCTATTGAGTGTCTAAGAATGGTCCAATGAACTCCAGATGTTGAGTTGGAGAGAGCTGAGAACTTGGGAAGTTTAGGACAAATCCCAGATGTTGGAGCACAGTGATTGTGGGATGAAGGGAGAGTTTTACCTCCTGAGGGGAGTCTCCCCTGATTAGCCAGTCATTTAAGTAAGGGAATACAAAGACCCCAAAAGTGTGGAGATAGGCAGCCACTACTGCCATGCATTTTGTGAATAATTGTGGTGCGGAGGATAAGCAAAAGGGCAGCACCCGGTATCAATGGCGGTTTCCCTGAAACATGAAACACAGATACTGTCTGTTCAGAGGATGGATCAGTATATGTCTGTACGCCTTCTTTAGGGCTAGAGAACATAGCCAATGTTGTCTCTGGAGGTATGGGAGAAGAGGTCTCAGGGAAATCATTTTGAATTTTTCTCGGACCAGAAACATGTTTAGGTCTCTGAGATCCAAGATTGGCTTGAAGCCTCTTGTTCTCTTTCGCATGAGAAAATATGGAGAGTAGAAGCCCATCCCTTCTTAAGGAGGAGGAACTCTTTCTATTGCACCATGGGATAACACGGTGGACATCTCTTCTCTTAAGAGAGATTTTTGAAGGTGATGGGTGGGGAGCTGGTAGGGGGTAAGGTCTTGAAGTGAAGCAGATACCCCCTTTGGATGATGTTGAGAGTCCAGGGTTCTAAAGTTATGAGGTGCCACCTGTGAGCATAGGAAGAGAGGCTGCCTGTTATGTGGAGGGGCTGGAGACCCTCCAGAGGCACTCTGTAGGAAGGAGTCAAAAAACAGGTGCAGGTTGTGGCTGAACTGGTGGTTGAGCCTCGGACTTTTTGAACTGGCGAGGGTCCTGCTGCTGCTGCTGAGGCTTCTGTGGCTGGTAAGCAGTTGAAGGTCTTAGAATAGAAAGGTTTCTTGGGAAGAGTCTTCATTTTGGAGGGTCAGCCATTTTCCTGGAGAGGCTTTTGAGGGTGAGATCATCTGTCTCTATCTCCCCAGCCTTTTCTCTCCAACCCTTTCCAAAAAGGTTTTCTCCCATAAATGGGATGTTGGCCAACTTGTCAAAGGATATAAAAAGGCTGGAAGTGGTTCAGAGGAAGATGACCAAAATGATTTGGAGCCTGCATCAGAAGGCTTATAAGAAGAGAGTTGAAGACCTAAATATGTACACTCTGGAGGAGAGGAGAGACAGGGGAGATATGTTTCAGACATTTAAATACTTAAAGAGTATTAATGGACAAACAAACTTCTTCCAAAGATGGGGAAGCTGTAAAACTAGAGGGCATAACATAAAGCTGCAAGGGGGTAAACTTCAAGGTAATGTCAGGAAATACTTTTCACTGAAAGGGTGGTGGATGCTTGGAATGCCCTCCAGATGGAAGTGGTGGGGGAAAACACAGTGACAGATTTCAAAATGGCATGGGACAGATATAGTGGATCCCTTTATAGCAACAAGATAAAATCAAAATAAGCATAACTATCTCTTATATCTGAACAAATAGGAATAACCTACATGGAGCGGTGGATACACCCCTAAACAAAGGAATGGGGAGAGGTGACCTGCATGTAGCGGCAGGTGCACCTACTCTTGCTGCCTTGCTGGGCAGACTAGAAGGGCCATACTTGTCTTTATCTACCGTCATATACAATGTTACTATGCTAGATACCAGACTGTTAAGGTAGTGGCACAATTGGTACATTTTTTAAAACCACTAGATGTTTTTTTCATTAAAAAAAAACCCACTGAGAATTGAAGAGGATATGAAGGCCTGACAGCCTAGTGAGTGGTAAACCCACTGGAAAAAAAATTAGAATATTTTATAATTAAAAAAGATAAATTTTGTTGGGACCAGTGTCGATTCTGACAGAACTGGCATCAACAGAAAGGCAGAGCGCAGTGCACAGTTTTACACCAAAAAAGAAAGGATTTTTGGTGGTGACAGGATATAGAGAGCATGAACCCAGCTGGCCAGACCTAGATACACGGGGCCCGAATTTCAGTTGGGCAGTGCTATGTGCCGCATTGGCGCATAGCACACCTAACCCGGATTGTCCATGCGGAGTCACATGCGGCCTTGGCATCGAAAATCCGGGTGTCACCGCACAGGCAGGTAACTGCAGGAGCAACCTGTGTAGCACTAATTTTTGATGCTACACGATTAGTCCCAGCGCCTTAAACATAGGTGAGGTTTTCCCATGCCTATCTTTAAGGTGCAAAGTGCTAACTGTGTAGAACTGAAAATCGGTGCTACATGGGTAGCGCCATGGCTTGCTTCCTCTCTGCCCTGGAATGCCCCCAACACGCCCCGATGCTACGCCTCTCCAGCTTCAGCAGCGCATCGGGAGCAACTTGCCTCTCCCGCTCCACCTCCCAAGGCCCAATTGGGGCTTGGCTGCTCGTTTAAAGGGAGCACTCCGACGGAGCAACAACCTCTCTGGCTTCAGCGGTGCATCGGGAGCAACTCGCCCCTCCCGTTCCACCTCCCAAGGCCCAATCGGGGCCCGGATGCTCGTTTAAAGGGAGCACACCGGCAGGCGTGCCCGCGCCGGAGGGCCTCGCCAGAGGGCCCTTAGGCATGGCCCTTTGGCGTGGCACTAAGGCGAACCTACAGCCAGTGCGCCCACATACCCTCGACAACGTATCCCAAACCGCGCCACCCTAATTGGTAAGCAGCACACGCCAAGCAAGACACCCCTGCTCTCCACAGCCTGTTGACTCCCTTGCTACCTCATTGCTTGAAGTAACTTATGCTGCTTAGCCTCCAGTCTCCACTGCTACCTCATTGCTGCCTGTAAAACAACATACTGCATAGCCTTTAGTCTCCATTGCTGCTTGCAAAATAAGATACGCAGCTTTGCTACCTCACTGCTGCTTGTAAAATATCATACTGCATAGCCTGTTGTCTCCATTGCTGCCTGTAAAATAACATACGCTGCTTTGCTACCTCATTGCTTGTAAAATAACACACTGCATAGCCTGTAGACTCCATTGCTGCTTGGAAATGAACATACTGCATAGCCTCGAACGTGCGGTTCACCGCCGCTGTCTTGACTTCCTCTCCTCTCACGCTCTCCTGGATCCCCTACAGTCTGGCTTTCGTCCTTTACACTCCACTGAAACGGCCCTTGTCAAAGTCTCCAGTGACTTGTTCCTGGCGAAATCCAAGGGTCTGTATTCTGTCCTCATACTCCTTGACCTCTCTGCTGCTTTCAACACCGTTGACCACAACCTTCTCCTTGATACCCTGTCCTCACTTGCCTTTAAGGGCTCCGTACTATCTTGGTTCTCCTCCTATCTCTCCCATCGCTCCTTCAGTGTGTGTTCTGGTGGCGCCTCCTCCTCCCCCACCCTGCTCCCAGGTTCTGTCTTGTGTCCGCTACTTTTCTCTCTCTATACCCAGTCCCTTGGCACGCTTATCTCTTCCCATGGCTTTCAGTGTCATCTGTATGCGGATGACTCCCAAATCTACCTCTCTATGCCCGATCTCTTTCTGGCAATCCAGACCCGGATCTCTGCCTGCCTTTCTGACATTGCTGCCTGGATGTCTCACCACCACTTGAAATTGAACATGGCCAAGACCGAACTTCTTATCTTTCCCCCAAAACCTCTCCTCCTCTTCCTCTTTTCTCAGTCTCTGTGGACAACTCTGTACTCCTTCCTGTCTCCTCGGCCCGCAATCTGGGGGTTATCTTTGACTCCTCTCTCTCCTTCTCTACACACATCCATCTCATAGCTAAGACCTGCCGCTTCTTTCTCTACAACATTAATAAAATCCGCCCTTTCCTTTCTGAACACACTACTTAAACGCTTATCCACTCCCTGATCACCTCCCGTCTTGACTACTGTAACCTACTCCTTGCTGGTCTCCCTCTGAGTCATTTCTCTCCCCTTCAATCTGTTCAATATTCCGTTGCATGACTAATCTTCCCCCCAGCCTCATCATGCCCATATTACCCCCCTTCTCAAGTCACTCCACTGGCTTCCTATCCTTTTCTGCATCCAATTCAAACTTCTCCTGCTGACCTACAAATGCATTCACTCTGCGGTTCCTCAGTACCTTTCCTCCCTTATCTCTCCTTACAACCCCTCACGGGAACTCTGCTCTTCTAGTCAACTGCTTCTATTTATGCTCCTCTCTCATACTGCCAACTCCAGATTTTGCTCCTTTCACCTTGCTGTGCCTTACGCCTGGAACAAACTACCTCTATCTGTTCACCAATCACCCTCTCTGACCCTCTTCAAATCCAGGTTGAAAGCTCACCTCTTCGCTTCTGCCTTTGGATCCTGACTCACCTAATCTCCTTCCCCCCCGCCCCCCCCATTTACCCCTACTTACATCTCCCTACACCTATTTACCCCTATTTACCCCTCCCTACACCTTCTGTGTTTGTCTTGACTAGATTTTAAGCTCCGATGAGCAGGGACTGTCTCTAATTTATTTGTCTGTACAGCGCTGCATATGACTAGTAGCGCTATAGAAATGCTCAGTAGTAGTAGTAGTAGTAGTAGTAGTGATAGCATCTGGGCGCATTAGGGCATATCCGGGAATTTCAAAGGCACTACCCATATAGGTGCCCTTCGAAAATCCTGGATAAGGCCTCTACATGGGTAATTAGGGATGTTACCTGCGTAAAGGCCTTCGAAAATCAGGCCCATGGGCCCTACATATTCTCTTGGACTGCTATTATTGTATATGCAGCCTGTCAGACATGCAACTGCTAGCAGGCTGGGATTCAGGCACAGGCAACACATGTAACTGCCTAGGGTCCAGAATTGTTAAGGCATCAAATAAGTAGACTAAACAGGAATCTGATTCCACTTGCTGTATGATCTCTGGGGGGAGAAACCTTCTTTGCCCACTACTCTCCAGTCTTGCCTATGAGTATAAACCTCTTAAATCAGTCTCTGGCTCCTAAGATAAATAGATTCCTAGTTTTTGTTTCAAAATATGCTTCCAAGTTAACATTACTTCCCTTTATTTAATAATTCAAAGTACCACAGCCAAGTAACTCCCCCCTCTTATAAAACAGTTCCAAAAGAGAAGACTATTTCAAGCATTTTAAACAATAACTTCTAATCAATGAAAGACAAGAGTCTGAGGTTCTACACTAATAGCACATCATTTTCTATAATTAATAAACAACTATTAAGGCTTAGATGTTTCTAACTTATAGAAGAAAATGTTTAATTGACTACCCAAATATTTATGAGACCACAAAGTTCAAACTACAACATTTATCATTCTTACCAATTCCTCTTTGAGATTTCTTTGAAAGTAACCATTCCAGCTGCAGTTCCATTATCATTAGCTTGGTATTAGGATGGATTTTGGCCAAAAATAACCTTAAAGACCTTTGTGACTCATAAACATGGAACCTCCAGCTAGTCAGCCTGCCAAAAATATCATGGTATTGTTTCTGGACTTTGCTCTATTATGTATTAGAAGGAGATTATGAAACAACTCTGCTTCCATTTTCTGAAGTGCACCCTCCTATTTTAATTTCCTTGCTAAAACACTGATAGAACATGTTTTAAAAAAGAAGGTTTTCAAGGCAAGAGAAGGTAGCAACCCTCCATTGCTTCAGGTACACTTAGATTGTGAGCCCTTCGGGGACAAGGGAATAAAAAAAAGTACCTGTTAGTGTACATGAAAACCGCACTGATTCTAAAGAGCGCAGTATAAATAAATAAATAAAAATAAAATAAATAAATAGATGGGTGATGTGTACCTCTTTATTACATGCCTTCCGCTGGCTCCCAAGAAAACAGCAAGACGGGTTTAAAATCGGCTGTTTGTTGTTTCAGGCTTTGAGGAATGTGGGATGTGGTTATCTGAAAAGGAAACTTAATTGATACATGCCACATTGATACTTGAGATGTCGACAGCAGGGCCTATTATAGGTTCCCTCCTGTAAAGAGGTGGGAATAGGAGCACGTGTATTTTCAGTGGTTGGTCCTGACCTGTGGAATTCGTTTCCAACTGAGTTCTGAAAGGAACAGGACTATCTTTTTCATGAGGGGAATTAGGAGGGCTCAGGAGCAATATTGAGTTCAAATTTTGATTGTCTATAAGATTTGAGTTTTATGATTTTTTTAAATTTTTCTGACATGATTTTTGATGATTACAAAACATTATGCTGAACATTACAGTGCTCTACAATCACCATTTATTAAGTATATTTCACTAGAGAAAAACTACCAATTGTGAAGGCTCTTTTCTCTCTTTGAGTTCATCACTGTTCAGTTCAAGGTAGAAATGTGCAGCTGCCCATTCTTAGCGGCATGTTTACTAAGTTGTGCTAGCTGTTAACGCATGCTTGATTAATCGGCTGCGCTAACAGATAGTGTACATACTAAACCGACAGCATAGGGTTAATGCAATGCTATCTGATTAGCATGGGTCGAGGTGGGGTGCACGCATGCCTGCACAGCACAGAGGTTGACAGCACACATTCACTATCAATGTTCTGGTGAGTGCTTAATGCCATCTCAATGGATAGCATTAAGTGAATTTGCATTAAGAACATTGCTGCTAGCATAAGAACATAAGATATGCCATACTGGGTCAGACCAAGGTCCATCAAGCCCAGTATCCTGTTTCCAACAGTGGCCAATCTAGGTCATACGTACCTAGCAATTTCCCCAAAAGACACAGGTTCCACAATGCTTGTACTGGGTCAAGCATTGATATCCTGGGTCCCTTCTTAATAATGGTTTATGGACCTTTCCTCCAGGAACTTGCCCAAACCTTTTTTAAACCCAGCTACACTAACAGCCTTTACTACATCCTCTGGTAACAAATTCCAGAGTTTGGTTACACGTTGAGTAAAAAATATTTTCTTTTACTAGTCTTAAATAGTTTACCCTGTAGCTTCATTGCATGTCCCCTAGTCTTTCTATATTCTGATAACGTAAACAATCGATCTAAGTTTACCTGTTCCACTCCCTTCAATAATTTATAGACTTCTATCATATCTCCCCTCAGCCGTTTCTTTTCCAGGTTAAAGAGCCCTAACCTTTTTAGCCTTTCTTCATAGGAGTATCCTTCCATTCCCTTTACCATTTTGGTGGCTCTTCTCTGAACCTTTTCTAATAATACTATATCCTTTTTAAGATACGGCGACCAGAATTGCACACAATATTCAAGGTGCGGTCTCACCATGGAACGATATAGAGGCATTATAATATCTTTTGTTTTATTTTCCATTCCTTTTCTTATGATACCTAGCATTCTATTTGCTCTCTTGGCCGCCGCTGCACACTGGGCCAAGGGATTTAACATGTTATCCACAATGAAGCCTAAATCTTTTTCCTGGGTGGTGGTTCCTAATGTGGAACCTTGCATCGTGTAACCATAGTTTGGGTTGTTCTTCCCTAGGTGCATAACTTTGCACTTGTCCACATTAAATTTCATCTGCCATTTTGATGCCCAGTCTTCCAGTTTATCAAGATCCTCTTGCAAATTTCCACAATCCTCATGGGTTTTAACAACTTTAGATAGTTTTGTGTCATCTGCAAATTTGATAACCTCACTCGTTATTCCCTTTTCCAGGTCATTTATGAATATGTCAAAAAGCAGCGGACCCAGCACATATCCCTGGGGTATACCACTAATCACCTTTCTCCATTGGGAAAATTGGCCATTTAGCCCTACCCTCTGCTTTCTATCTTTTAACCAGTTCCTGATCCACAATAGTAAACTACCTCCTATCCCATGACTCTGTAGTTTTGCCAAAAGTCTCTGATGAGGGACCTTGTCAAAGGCTTTCTGAAAGTCCAGATATACTATATCAACTGACTCACCTTTGTCCACCTGTTTATTCACACCTTCAAAAAAACATAACAGATTAGTAAGACAAGATCTTCCTTGTCTAAAGCCATGTTGGATGTCTCCCATTAGGCCATGACTATCTACATGCTGAATATTTTTATTCTTTATGATGGTTTCTACCATTTTTCCCGATACTGACGTCAGGCTCACTGGTCTGTAGTTTCACAGATCACCCCTGGAACCCTTTTTAAAAATTGGCGTTACATTGGCGATCCTCCAATCTTCAGGTATTACAGATGATTTTAATGAAAATTCACAGATTGCTAATAGCAGGTCTGCAATCTCATATTTCAGTTCTTTCAACACCCTTGGATATATACCATCCGGCCCAGGTGATTTGCTACTCTTCAGTTTACCTAATAGTTGTAATACATCTTCCCGATGTATAGATATTTCCTTCAATTCTTCCGCACCTTTAAATACCACTTCAGTCATGGGTAACATCCCTACATCTTCCTCAGTAAAGACCGAAGCAAAGAATTCATTGTCTCTCCGCTATCGCCTTGTCGCCTCTTAGTGCCCCTTTAACCTCTCTATCATCTAATGGACCAACTGACTCTCTCACAGGTTTTTTGCTACGAATGTACTTGAAAAAGTCTTTAATTTCACATTTTTGCTTCCGCAGCAAGCTTCTTCTCAAATTCTCCCTTTGCCTGCCTTATCAATGTATTTATTTATTTTATTTATTTATTTATTTACATTCTCTTATATACCGCGCTATTCTGCATCAGTGCGGTTTACATTGAACAAACTGAAATTACATTGAACAGGGCATTATAACTTGGAGATAACTATTTTACAGGGAACATGGGCTATGGAGGGTTAAGTGGCTTGCCCAAGACCACAAGGAGCACCTGTGGGACTAGAAACCCCAGTCCTTCCGGCCCAAGGTTGCTGTCCTCTAGTGGGATTTGAACCCCCGACCTTCCGGCCTGAAGTACCTTGCCCCAACCACTAGGCTACTCCTCCACCCTCGGCGGGATTAACAGAGCCGCGAGAAAGGAAACTCTCACGGCTCTGAAAGAAGCCCGCGTTTTGGGACTTGAAGAAAGCTGATGATGCAGGGAGGCTCTGCCAGGCAGGGGGGGGGCCCCGCAGCAGAGCTCTTGATGCTGCCGCGGCAGAGCTCTTGATGCTGCCGCGGCAGAAGCAGCCAGTTTGGTTTTTTTTTTTTGTTTTAATTTGGGGTGATAGGGGGGAAGGGGGTTTAGGACTGGTAATGGGCTATGGGAGGGGGGAGGCTAAACTGGAAGTGGGCTGATGGGGGGGGTTAGGACTGGTAATGGGCCATGGGGGGGGTTAGGACTGGTAATGGGCCATGGGGGGGGAGGCTAAGACTGGAAGTGGGCTGATGGGGGGGTTAGGACTGGTAATGGGCTATGGGGGGGGGGGCTAAGTGGGCGGATGGGGGGGGTTAGGACTGGTCATGGGCGAGGGGGAGGGGGCTAAGGCTGGAAGTGGGCTGGTGGTGGTGGTGGGGGGGGGTTAGGACGGGTAATGGGCTATGGGGGGGCTAAGACTGGAAATGGGCTGATGGGGGGGTTAGGACATAATGAGCTATGGGGGGGCTAAGACTGGAAAGGGGCTGATGGGGGGGGTTAGGACTAGTAAAGGGCTATGGGGGGGCTAGGACTGGAAATAGGCTGATGGGGGGGCTAGGACTGGAAATAGGGTGATGGGGGGGTTAGGACTGGTAATGGGCTATGGGGGGGGCTAAGACTGGAAATGGGCTGATGGGGGGGTAGGACTGGTAATTGGCTATGGGGGGGGCTAAGACTGGAAATAGGCTTATGGGGGGGCTAGCACTTGAAATAGGGTGATGGGGGGTTAGGACGTAATGGGCTGATGGGGGGTTAGGACTAGTGGGCTATGAGGAGGCTAGGACTGGAAATGGGCTGAGTGGAAGGAGGGCTTGAACTGCAAATAGCTGATGGGGACGGGGGCTTGGAATGGAAATGGGTTGTGAGGGGGAGGGAGCTAGGACTGGAAATGGGTGAGTGGGGGGGGGCTAGGACAGGAAATGGGCTGATGGAGGGGCTAGAATAGGACTGGGAATTGGCTGTTGGGGGGTGCTAAGATTGGAAATGGGATGTGGTGGGGGTTTGGATTGAAATGGACTCATGAAGGGGCTAGAACTGGAAGTAGGCTCATGGGGGGCTTGGATTGGAAATGGGCTGAGTGGAGGGGAGCTAGGATTTGACATGGGCTGATGGTGGGGCTAGGAATGGACTAGAAATGGGCTCATGGGGGGCTGGGATTGGAAATGAGCTGATGGAAGGACTCGGATGGGACTGCAAATAGATGGGGGAGCTAGGACTGGAAATGGGCTTATGGGGGGCTAGGACTGGAAATGGGCTGATGCGGGGACTAGAAGGGAGCGGATGCTGGGTGGGACTGGAACTAGAATGGAGCTGATGTTGGGGAGGATTAGAATGGGATGGATCTGGGAGAGTGAAATGGAGAGGGAAAAAATATTTTGTGTGGGAGGGAAGACAAATCTACCATTGTCCGGATATTGGGAGAGTAAGTGGGTGTTGAGGATGGAGGGGTAAAATTTGAGTGGATGAAATAGGAATGAGGAAAGAGCAAAAGGAGAAAGATTAGTATGTTAAAGCAGATGTAGAGAGAGAATGGAAAAAAACTAGAAGAGAGAAGAAAAGACAAATGGACAGCAGACGATGAAGAGTTAGCGGAAGACACGAAGAAACCAGAAGAAAGTGGCTGGAGCAATTGCAGCTGAAAAAAAATGCACAAAAGGTAGAAAATATCTCTTTATTTTGAATTTATTAATTGGAATATGTCAGCTCTGGGAAATGTGCATCATTAACGTCTGCGCTTTGTTTAGTACAAGAGCAAATTAATGTATAGTTTTATTTCTACAGTGTTGTACATTCCAAGTTTGGCTTTTGGGATTCCCAGTTTAATTATTGTCTTCCTGTTTCTAAATTGTGATTCCTTGTTTGGTGATGGTCTATGTTCTGCATGTGTAACTGAGCTGAGGTATTCTGTTTATGTAATTCCTATTTGACATTGCCACTTGTTCTCTTTCCCCAGTAGGTCATGTATTGTTGTTCTCTGAAATGTATTGGTTTAATATTTGCAGCGTTTCCTTTTGATAGTTAGGGTATGGTGCTTTATGAGTCCTGGTAGTGCTGTTAGGATACGGCGGGTTTGCTATGGGTTCTAAATGGGCAGTGTTTGTAGTAGTTCCTAATGTGTCTGGCGGTTGGCACTGGATTATAGTAATGTAGAAGTCTTTTAGTCTTTCTTTATTCATACACTCATTAAGAGGCATGTTTACTAAAAGTTAGTGTATGGTAACATTATGCAAATATTTATGCAAATGAGGCCCCCTTATGCAAATGAGGCCCCGCACCATGTCTTCGCACATGGCCCCGCACCCCCCTTGGGCCGCCCCTGCATGGAGAAGATAAAGGTAGAGAGATAAAGAGATGTGATGCTGACCATCAGGGGATAGGAAGAGAGAGAGTGAGAGAGAAGAAATTCTGGGCATCGGGGACAGGAAAAGAGTGAAGAGGTGCTGGACATGGGGGAGGGAGGAAGGAGAGAGGATGTGTTCAAAATGTGGAATTAAGAAGAGATAGAAAGAGAGAAAGAAAATGTTGGACATGGAAAGGTGGGGGGGGGGGGTGGAGAGGACATGCTGGAAATGGGAACGTAGGGAGAGAGAGGAAATAATGGGCATGTAGGAACCATAGGGAAAGAGAAATGTGATGCTGGATATGGGGGGATGGGGGAAAGAGAGAGAGGAAATGCTGACATGGGGATAGGGATAGAGAGGGGATTTTGGGCATGGGGTTGGGGGATAGGAATAGAAAGAGGGAATGCTGAGCATAAGGGGATGGATTCAGAAAAAAGGGGAAAGCAATGAATTGGAGGAGGAACAGGCACTCGGTGGCGGAGACACTGGACAGGGAAGAAGAGAAGGAGAGCAATGCTCTACCTGGAGGGGATATAGAATAGGGAACATTCAATAAAAGCTGGGGAAGTAGAGAGTGAGAAATGAGGAATGGGAGGTCCGTTTTTAGGGTTCAAATTTGATAGGCAGAGTAAAAAGAGGGAAACTGAAGACTGGATGGTAAGAAAAAGGAGTAAAATCTGAGTTGATAAGGAAAAATGTAAATGGAAGAAAGTTGAAATGAAACAAAAAAATCAAGTCAGAGATGGTAGGACATGAGATAAGAGGCAGATGAACTGAAGTCTCTAGAAAGTAAAAGCAAGTTAATGGAAGACAGAGGAACATGGAAACGAGAGACTGGGATCAACATGATTAGATAATAAACTGGCCAGACAACAAAGGTAGAAAAAAATAATTTTATTTTCAATGTTGTGATTGAAATATGTCATACTTCAAATTTCCATGTTCAGTCTTTATATTTTGCACAGTACAGAGGTGTGTACATATCTTTCTATTTCCCTCAGGTTGTGCTGCATGCAGTCTGATTTCTTGGGGTTTCAGGTTATTTTTTTCTCCATATTGCTACTTTTAGTTTGTGATCACTTATTTTGTACTTGGTGAGAGTCTATCTGTGTTCTGCATGTGTCACTGAGGCTATGTGTTCTGTTAGCATGCAGTTTCTGTGTAGGTTACTGTAATAATCTTGCTTGTTCAGCTTTCTGAATAGGTGCATGGTTGTTCTAGAGCTCAGTGCCTTACTTATGGTGCTGCTCCTTTCTAGGTAGCCTCCTTGTGTGAGTTTTGGAAGTTAATGTTGTTAAGGTATGCTAGATTTTTCTTAATAGTTCCGAAGTGATTTTTGAATGTTTTGTATTATTTCTCAGTATGCACATTGCTGGCGAGGGTTTACAGTATATTACTGTTACTGAATCAGAAACTGAGTTCTATGGAGAAATTTTCTAGTTCCGCTCTACATTCACTGTTGGGAGAGGGGTTTCTTTGGATGCAGAATATATTTTTTAAAAAAGCGAGAATCACAGCATAGTTTATTATAACTAATTTTATTTTAGTGTTATAAACTGCACCGTACTTCTCACTTTTTCTTTTTGTTCTTTGATGTGTGAGCACTTGCATCTCCTTTGTTTTTTGCAGAATATATATTTACATTTAATATCATTCTGGTCTAGTGTACAGTGTGTGGAATTAATATGTTTTATATTAATTCTCAGGTTACATAATTAAACTGCTGCAATTTTTGCTACAATAAAATAGCATTGCAATTTTTTTAAAGTATATAGTCTAGGGTTTTGTTGCTTTCTTTTTCTTTTAGTGGGTCAATCACCTGATTGGTGTTGAGTGAGGGGACACCTTACTCCTGGCATCTCCATTTTAGT
Source organism: Ichthyophis bannanicus (assembly GCA_033557465.1). Classification (NCBI taxonomy): domain Eukaryota; kingdom Metazoa; phylum Chordata; class Amphibia; order Gymnophiona; family Ichthyophiidae; genus Ichthyophis; species Ichthyophis bannanicus. The sequence goes on from CM066033.1 coordinate 1,185,659,386, forward strand.
GAGATGAGGGGGGGGGACCATAGGTCAAGGCAAGGGGCAGGAGAGGTTCTTCCACATTCTTGCCCCCTTCTCTGGCACCATTAAAATTGATGCTGGTCTTCTGGTGCTGCCCCCTAGTGATTAGAAATCAATGTCGCTGGCAGGAGGCACTCCTGCCCACTTGCCACTAGGCCCAGGGAGCCTTTAGGGGATGTGGGGGAGGGGGGTGGAAGGGACCTAGCCTAACTGGCTAGCTGAAACTTTAATGTCAGGGGGAGTTGGTTGACTGTCTATCCGGGCATATTAATTGAAACGGTGGTGCCCTGATTCTCTCCCTGACACTTTTTCAAAGGCTTTGTGAGCTGTCTGGAGGGTGCTGTCTGGGGTGGGGGCTCTCTGTTTCTAGGTCAGTGCCACAGATCAACAATCTATGGCATTAGCAACCTTATTAAAGGGGGCATGATGGGAGCCAGAGAGGGAGCCATAATGCAGCTCATGAACATCGAATGCAGCTAATGCCACCTCTTGAGATGGGATGCCAAGGACTGCTTCTGATTGCCACTCCTCTTTAGAACATAAGAACATAAGATATGCCATACTGGGTCAGACCAAGGTCCATCAAGCCCAGTATCCTGTTTTCAACTGTGGCCAATCTAGGTCATAAGTACCTAGCAGTTTCCCTAAAAGACACACGTTCCATAATGCTTGTATTGGGGCAAGAAGTGGGATATCCCAAGCCCCTATAATGGTTTATGGACCTTTCCTCCAGGAACTTGTCCAAATCTTTTTTAAAGCCGGCTAAACTAATAGCTTTTACTACATCCTCCAGTAATGAATTTCAGAATTTGATTACATGTTGAGTGAAAAAATATTTTCTCTTATTAGTCTTAAATAGGTTACCCTGTAACTTCATTGCATGTCTTTCTATATTTTGATAGTGTAAACAGTCAATCTACATTTACGCGTTCCACTCCATTCATTAATTTATAGACCTCTATGATAGCTTCCTTCAGCTGTCTCTTTAACAGGTTGAAGAGCCCTAACCTTTTTAGCTTCTCTTCATAGGGGTATACTTCCATCCCCTTTACTCTTTTGGTGGCTCTTCTCTGGACCTTTTCTAATAACGCTATATCCTTTTTAAGATACAGCGACCAGAATTGCACACAATATTCAAGGTACAGTGCACCATGGAATGATACAGACGCATTGTAATATATTTTGTTTTATTCTCCATTCCTTTGCTTATGATACCTAGCATTCTATTTGTTCTCTTGGCTGCCACTGCACACTGGGCGGAGAGTTTCAACATGTTTCCTGGGTAGTAGTTCCTAATGTAGAACCTTGAATCGTGTAACCATAGTTCAGTTTGTTCTTCGTAGGCATTTAACTTTGCACTTGACCACATTAAATTTCATCTGCCATTTGGATGCCTATTCTTCCAATTAATTAAGGTCCTCTTGCAATTTGTTACAATCCTCATGGTTTTTTTTAGCTTTGAATAATTTTGTGGCATCTGCAAATTTGATCACCTCACTCGTTATTCCCATTTCCAGGTCATTTATGAATATATTAAAAAGCAGAAGACCCAGCACAGATCCCTGGAGTACTCCATTATTCACTTTTCTCCATTGGGAAAATTGGCCATTTAGCCCTACCCTCTGTTTTCTATCTTTTATCCAGTTCCTGATCCACAATAGTATCCCATTACTTTTTAATTTTGCCAAAAGTCTCTCATGAGGGACCTTGTCAAAGGCTTTCTGAAAATCCCAGATACACCACATCAAACGACTCACCTTTGTCTACCTGTTTATTAACACCTTCAAAAAATAAAACAGGTTAGTAAGACAAGACTGTCCTTGGCTAAAGCCATATTGGCCATCACCCATTAAGCATGACTATCTACATCGGTCAGACTCACCGATCTGCAGTTTCCCAGATCACCCCAGGAACCCTTTTTAAAAATTGGCCATCCTCCGGTCTTCAAGTATTACAGATGATTTTAATGATAGTTCAAGGATTACTAATAATAGGTCTGAAATCTCATATTTCAGTTCTTTCAACACCCTTGGCTGTATACCATGCAGTCCAGGTGATTTGCTACTGCTCAGTTTATCAAATAGTTGTAATACATCTTCTCAATGTATTGATATTTCTTTCAATTTTTCTGCGGCATCAACTTTAAATACCATTTCAGTCATGGGTAACATCCCTATATCTTTCTCAGTAAATAGCGAAGCAAAGAATTCATTCAGTCTCTCAGCTATGGCCTTGTCCCCGCTAAGTGCCCCTTTTACCCCTCTATCATCTAATGGTCAAACTGACTCTCTCACTGGATTTTTGCTATGAATGTACTTGAAAAGGTCTTTATTACATGTTTTGCTTCCACACCAAACTTCTCAAATTCTCTCTTTTCCTGTCTTATCAATGCCTTGCGTCTAAATTGCCAGTGCTTATGTTGTTTCCAGTTTTCATCATTTGGCTCTTTTTTTCCATTTCCTGAAAGATGCTTTCTTGGCAACAACAGCCTCTCTGACCTCACCTTTAAACCATGCTGGCAGGTTCTGGACTTCCTTCCACTTTTCTTAAAGCATGGAATACACCTGGTCTGGGCTTCCAAGATAGTATTTTTAAATAACACCCATGCTTGGTGTAAATCTTTGACCTTTGCAATTGTTCCATTTAGTTTTTTCTTAACTATTTTCCTCATTTTATCATAGTCTTCCTTTTGAAAGTTAAAAGGTAGTACTGTGGATTTCCTTACTATCCTTCCTCCATGTATTAAATGAAATGTGATCATGCTATGATCACTATTGCTAAGTGGCCCCAACACCCTTATTTCTTGCACCAGATCTTGTGTTCCACTAAGGACTAGGTCAAAAATGACTTCCCCTCTTGTCAGTTCATGAACCAGCTGCTCTAAGAAGCAGTCATTTATTTCATTTTGGAACTTTGGGGCTTGTTTACAAAGCCACAGTAGCGGTTTCCGATCATTATTGGAGCCCCGGCCCCATTGAAATCAATAAAGATCGGAAACTGCTACCGCGGCTTAGTAAACCAGCCTCTTTATTTCCCTGGCATGTCCTGCAGTGATACTGACCCAGTTGATACCGGGGTAATTGAAGTTACTGTACTGTAACTTTTTTTAGCTTCCTTGATTTCTTTGAGCATTTCATAATCCATTTGTTCACTCTGGCCAGGTGGTCAATAGTACACCCCCACTACCATCGTCTTTCCCTTCCCCTTTTTACATGGAATTTCAATCCATAGAGATTCTACAGTGAATTATGTTTTCTGCAAAACTTTAAACCTTTGTGACTCAATGCTCTCTCTAACATAAAGTGCAACCCCTCTACCAATTTGATTTGTTCTTAGTTTGTACCCATGTAACGCAGTATCCCACTAGTTGTCATCCTTCCACCATGTCTCTGAGACACCAACCATATCTAACCTCTCATTTAGTTCTATATATTCTAACTCTCCCATCTTATTTTTTAGACTTCTGGCATTTGCATATAAGCATTTTAGAGGCTATATTTTATTCATTTTAATCTGGCTAGACAGGGGTAATTTGGAATCTTTAAGCTCTGTCTGCTCTGTACTCAAGAGCATTTGGGCTACTTTTGTCTTTATTGGAACCTCTCTGCTGATATGCCCTAACTTCAGTCTTTTACTAGTATCCTTCAAGGATATATTGTTCCGAACCATGCTCTTGGGTGACTGTCGACTTTCCCCCATTACCTAGTTTAAAAGCTGCTCTATCTCCTTTTTAAAAGTTAATAATGCCAGCAGCCTGGTTCCATCCCTGACCCGATCTCACCACCCCTTTCCTATACCACATGAAATACAAATATCACAGAAAATTGCCTACAATATCTGCATTTCAACCACATTAGCTGTCACTATCTTTCCTGCATTAGTGCCATGATGACAGTAACACACTTTAGTAAACATCTCTCTTGGTGTATATACATTGCATTGCAAAAAATATTTATCCCCTCTTTGTTTGTCCTATTTTATCGCATTACACCCTGGAATTAAAATGGAGTTTTGGGAGTTAGCACCATGTGATATACACAACATGCCTACGACTTTGAAGGTGCACAATATCCTTTATTGTGACACAAACAATAATTAGGACAAAAAATAAATTAATTAAAAGCAGAAGTGTACATATGTATTCACCCCCCAAAGTCAATACATTGTAGAGCCACCTTTTGCTGCAATTACAGCTGCAAGTCTCTTTGGCTATGTCTCTATTAGCTTAGCACAGCTAGCCACTGGGATTTTCACCCATTCCTTAAGGCAAAACTGCTCCAACTCCTTCAAGTTTGATGGGTTGTGTTGGTGTACAACAAACTTCAAGTAATGCCAGAGATTCTCAATTGGATTGAGGTCTGGGCTTTGAGTAGGCCATTCCAAGACATTTAAATGTTTCCCTTTAAACCAGCTTTAGCATTATGTTTAGGGTCATTGTCCTGCTGGAAGGTAAACCTTCATCCCAGTCTCGAATCTCTGGCAGACTGAAACAGGTTTTCCCTCAAGAATTGTCCTCTATTTAGTGCCATCCATCGTTCCTTCAATCCTGACCAGTTTTCCTGTCCCTTCCAATAAAAAAACATCCCCACAGCATGATGCTGCCACCACCATGTTTCACTGTGGGAATGGTGTTCTTGGGGTGATGGGAAGTGTTGGATTTCCACCACACATGGTGTTTCCCATGATTTATTTTATTTGTTGTTTTTCTATACCGTGCTATTTATCATCAGTACGGTTCACAGGGAACATATTTGTGCAATGTAGAATATCCACATTGGACTTATAATAAAATGGGGTGTTTAAACAGGGCTAACAGGTAAACTATGTACAGGTAGGTAGACAAATTCTACATGCATCTCAGCAATATATACAGGTCACACAACAAAGAGACTATATTTTTTTTATTTTTTTTATTTTTTTTCTTATATACCGCACTATTCAGCATCAGCGCGGTTTACATGTAACGATAACTGTTCAGTGAAGACAATCTACACTGAACTTACAGTATAACAGGAATGAAACATTTTCAACTTAAAATATAACAGAAATGTACAGTTTTAACAGCGTATTTACATATAACTTATATTGAGGAGTAGCTAACTATTTACATGTTGGCCTATCTGAGAATTGTAGATGGTTCGGATGAGGGAAGTGCTATTTGTCAGGTGGAGCAGGTTCTGGTGTGTTCGGATTCGATCCTGAATGGTTGTTGCTTGGGTTTTGTTTGTATGTACTACTGGGCGTGTCAAGGTGTGGAATGTGATCTTGGTCCACGTAGTGCTGCAGGAAAAGATGATGTTTGACTGCTTTCCTAAATTGGAAGAGGTCCTTGATGGCCCTTATGGCAGGAGGGAGGGCGTTCCAGCAAGTGGGTGCATACAGCGCAAATGCTCTGCTCCTGGCTGTTTGTGAGCATTTCGTGATCTGCCTTGGGAGTATCAAGGTGTTGATAGTTGCTGATCTTCTTGCCCTGTTAGGGGGAGTAGGCTGGATGAGGTCAGTTAGTGATGAAGAGGAACATTTGTTAATGGCTTTGTGGGTAATCGTCAATACTTTAAAAGTAATCCTACTTTGGATTGGGAGCCAATGAAGATTTTTTAGGATGGGGGTTATATGGTCCCTCCTATGTGCTCCAAGTAGAATTCTAGCAGCTTAGTTCATGGCCATTTGCAGAGGGTTTATAGTGTTCTTTGGGAGGCCATGTAGTATGGAGTTCGCGTAATCAAAATGGGGGGTGACAAGAGCTTGAAATACAGTGCGAAAATCTTTAGGTTCAAGCAGCTGTCTCAAGTGACGAAGCGACCTTATTTTATTGTAAACAGATTTGACCATATTGCTAATCTGAGCTTTCATATTGAGCTGTTGGTCAAGTATTACTCTGAGGTACCGAATTGTAGACTTCGATAGGAGTTCAGCGTCCTTGACCTTGATGGAGCTGGGTGGTATGAAAGTTGAATCTCTTGAGAGGAAGAGGACCTCCGTTTTATTAAAGTTTATCCTCAGTTTCTGTGAATGTAACCAATCTGCAACTGCATCGAAACAGGAGGTTAGGGGAGATAGGTCTGGTTTGTCTAGAAGGAAAGGCATGTATAGCAGAACATCGTCGGCATAAATTAGGCAGTTTACGTTGAATGAGCGGATAAGATTACATAAAGGCTGCATGTAAATATTGAATAGCAGGGCCGACAAAGATGATCCCTGTGGAACGCCTTTTTCTTGTAGGAAAGGTGTGGAGGTGGAGGGACCGGTACGGACATGTTGACATCGATCAGTCAAGTAGGATTGACACCATGAGAGGGCCTTTCCTTGTACTCCCTTTTCGCTGAGCCGGGAAAGGAGCACTTCATGACAAACAGTGTCAAAGGCTGCAGCAATGTCCAGGAAAATCAGTGCAAAACCTTGTTTGATATTCTCCATCCCGATGGTTAGGGTGCTAATTAGAGTGGTTAGCAATGTTTCAACCCCATGAGATTCTCAAAAGCCATGTTGGCAGCGGTCAAGGGGTGCACTGACCTCAATATGCTGTTGAAGTTGATATTGTACAACCTTAAGAACATAAGAACATAAGATATGCCATACTGGGTCAGACCAAGGTCCATCAAGCCCAGTATTCTGTTTCTAACAGTGGCCAATCTAGGTCATATGAACCTAGCAGTTTCCCCAAGAGACATAGGTTCCACAATGCTTGTACTGGGTCAAGCATTGATATCTTCGGTCACTTCTTAATAATGGTTTATGGACCTTTCCTCCAGGAACTTGTCCAAACCTTTTTTAAACCCAGCTACACTAACAGCCTTTACTACATCCTCCGGTAACAAATTCCAGAGTTTGATTACACGTTGAGTGAAAAAAATATTTTCTTTTATTAGTCTTAAATAGTTTACCCTGTAGCTTCATTGCATGTCCCCTAGTCTTTCTATATTCTGATAACGTAAACAATCGATCTAAGTTTACCCGTTCCACTCCGTTCATTAATTTATAGACTTCTATCATATCTCCCCTCAGCCGTCTCTTTTCCAGGTTAAAGAGCCCTAACCTTTTTAGCCTTTCCTCATAGGAGTATCCTTCCATCCCCTTTACCATTTTGGTGGCTCTTCTCTGAACCTTTTCTAAAATCGCTATATCCTTTTTAAGATACGGCGAGCAGAATTGCACACAATATTCAAGGTGCGGTCTCACCATGGAACGATATAGAGGCATTATAATATCTTTTGTTTTATTTTCCATTCCTTTCCTTATCATACCTAGCATTCTATTTGCTCTCTTGGCCGCCGCTGCACACTGGGCCGAGGGTTTTAACATGGTATCCACAATGACGCCTAAATCTTTTTCCTGGGTGGTGGTTCCTAATGTGGAACCTTGCATCGTGTAACCATAGTTTGGGTTGTTCTTCCCTAGGTGCATAACCTTGCACTTGTCCACATTAAATTTCATCTGCCATTTTGATGCCCAGTCTTCCAATTTATCAAGATCCTCTTGCAATTTTTCACAATCCTCTTGGGTTTTAACAACTTTAAATAGTTTTGTGTCATCTGCAAATTTGATAACCTCACTCGTTATTCCACTTTCCAGGTCATTTATGAATATGTCAAAAAGCAGCAGACCCAGCACAGATCCCTGGGGTACACCACTATTCACCTTTCTCCATTGGGAAAATTGGGCATTTAGCCCTACCCTCTGCTTTCTATCTTTTAACCAGTTCCTGATCCACAATAGTACACTGCCTCCTATCCCATGACTCTTTAGTTTTGCCAAAAGTCTCTGATGAGGGACCTTGTCAAAGGCTTTCTGAAAGTCCAGATACACAATATCAACCGACTCACCTTTGTCCACCTGTTTATTCACTCCTTCAAAAAACATAACAGATTAGTAAGACAAGATCTTCCTTGTCTAAAGCCATGTTGGCTGTCTCCCATTAGGTCGTGACTATCTACATGCTGAGTAATTTTATTCTTTATGATGGTTTCTACCATTTTTCCCGGTACTGACGTCAGGCTCACCGGTCTGTAGTTTTCCCGGATCACCCCTCGAACCCTTTTTAAAAATTGGTGTTACATTGGCGATCCTCCAATCTTCATGTATTAGAGATGATTTTAATGATAGTTCACAGATTACTAATAGCAGGTCTGCAATCTCATATTTCAGTTCTTTCAACACCCTTGGATGTATACCATACGGCCGAGGTGATTTGCTACTCTTCAGTTTATCTAATAGTTGTAAGACATCTTCCCGATGTATCGATATTTCCTTCAATTCTTCCGCACCTTTAAATACCACTTCAGTCATGGGTAACATCCCTACATCTTCCTCAGTAAAGACTGAAGCAAAGAATTCATTCAGTCTCTCCGCTATCGCCTTGTCGCCTCTTAGTGCTCCTTTAACCCCTTTATCATCTAATGGACCAACTGACTCTCTCACAGGTTTTTTGCTACGATGTACTTGAAAAGGTCTTTATTTCGTGTTTTTGCTTCCACAGCAAGCTTCTTCTCAAATTCTCTCTTTGCCTGCCTTATCAATGCCTTGCATTTGACTTGCCAGTGCTTGTGCTGTTTCCAGGTTTCGTCATTTGGCTCTTTTTTCCATTTCCTGAAAGATGCTTTTTTGGCAACAACAGCCTCTCTGACCTCACCTTTAAACCATGCTGGCAGTTTTTGGACTTCCTTCCACTTTTCTTAAAGCGTGGAATACAGCTGGTCTGGGCTTCCAAGATAGTATTTTTCAACAACATCCAAGCTTGATGTACGTCTTTAACCTTTGCAACTGCTCCTTTTAGTTTTTTCTTAACTGTTTTCCTCATTTTATCATAGTCTCCCTTTCGAAAGTTAAAGGGTAGTACTGTGGATTTCCTTACTATCCCTCCTCCACTAACCTTCTCGATGATCTTAGCCAGTAGCGGGATCCTTGATATTGGCCTATAAGACTCCATCTTTGCTGGGTCCAGCTTACTGTTTTTTAACAGTGGTCTTATTGCTGTCTGCTTTAGACTTTTGGGAAATGACCCGGTTGCAAAAGAAAGCCCAATGAGTTTGGAGAGGAAGGGACTAAGTTCTGTCCGCAGGGCTTTTATCCAGAATGCTGGACAAGGGTCGTTGGGTGCTGTAGTAGTGTTTATGGAAGAAATGATATCTTGAAGGTTTCTCTCTGATGGAGCAGAAAACATGGGGATTGTATGCTTAAAGACATTTGTAGCTATTGATGTGGTATATAGTTGAGTTGTTGGGGGGGGGCTAGCAGTAGTAGATGTGTAAGACTGGCTTACCTTAGCATGTAGGTAGTCAGCATATTCTTGTGGGTCGGGAGGTTTTGGTTGTGATGGAGAGGGTTCCTTTGCTAAGGTCTTAACTAGGCCGAAAAGCTCATGCGGTTGGTTTAGTGATCATTGTAGTTTCTCAGCATAATATTGTTTCATTCGTTTTGTGACTTCGTCTCGGTGTCTTTTTAGGTAGAGAATGTATAATTCACGCTTATCATCTGATGGGGATCGGTGCCATCCTCTTTTGAGTTTTCTAAGTTTAATAAGTGATGTTCGGAGTTCGGGGGAGAACCAGGGTGCATTCTTCCTTCTTCTTGATGCTTTCTTTATGAGGGTTTTCTCAATGGAGGCGTCAAGGTTGGAATTCCATGCGGCAATCATATCCTCAAGGCAGTTAGCTGGGTGATTTTGAAGGGGTTGAATTTTGTCAATGGTGTCCTCCCTATTGAATTGCCGGAACTGTTTTTTGTATGTTTCAGTAGATTCTTTTGGGACAGTGGAATTATCTTTTAGGCAGGGTGGTAGTATCTGGAACTTTATTAGACTATGGTCGGACCAAGGTACAGGGATTACGGAAAGGTCCTGATTAGGCATGGCATCGATTGTATCTTTTGGGGCAAATATCAAGTCAAGCTTGTTACCTTTTATGTGTGTGGGGGTGTTTACTAGTTGAATATAACCTAGTTCAGTAAGCGTATCTCTGAAGGCCTCGGAGTGAGTGACGTGAAGAGCAGGGAAGTTGAAATCTCCCATTACCCAGTTTTGAGCACAAAGATTCTGAGGGTTTCCAGCGGTGTCAATGATGGTGGCTAAATCATCTGGGGAGGGAGATGGGGCTCTATAGAGCAGGCTGATGTTGCTGTGTTTATTTGATATGGTGATGGAATCTAGATTTGTAGTACTGCTGGCTGAAGTAGTCTGGTATTGTAATTCTTGTTTCGTTAGGATGAGTACTCCTCCCCCTCTTTTGTCAGCTCTGTGGCATGTGTGAAAGTTGAAGATGGGTGGGACCAGCTTGTGTAGGATGACTGTGTCAGATGTGGATAACCATGTTTCGGTGATGAGAAGAATGTCAAGGTCATGGTTTGAGAGTAGTTCAGACACGGCTGGCCATTTGTTCCTGATCGAACATACATTTATGAGGGCACACTTCAGGGTGTGAGGTTGGGTGCTGAGTTCGTCTTGGACAGGACTTATTTGTTGAAGGGCGATGTAGATTAGATGATGATTTGATGGGCGTCCAGAAGGGAGTGCTTGTTGGTAGGGAGGGCTTGACCGCCATCTCCATGAGCTTTTTCATATTGGGATGGTGTTATGATTGGAGACGAGGGCTAGGCTGCTCTGTGTGAGTGCCAGCAGCATGAGGTATGCAGCAAGCATAGCGTAGTGGTGGGCGATCATTGATTTTAACATAGTGGGTTGAGAGCAAGATAATCGTGGGATTTATCTGCACTTGCAGACGGGCAACAGGAGGCGGCGGGTAAAAGTCAAAATAACAAAGAGTCTGCTGGTCACAATGTTGTGATGCTGTTGGTGGCAGTAATAGTAGGCTAGTGGTAGCTGTAATTGAGCCTAATGCAACAATAGAAGAGGCTACAAATAACAGTAGCAGTAATAGAGATTAATGGCAACAATGAACAGAGGTTGTTCTTAACAATTAAGTGTGGCTGCTGGCAACAGTAGCTTAAGACTGAATTGGTAACAAAATCGTTGCTACTGTCAAATACATCTATTGGAACAGTAATAACAAACTGCTGAAAAGGAATTAACAGACTGCTACAGGATTAATAGACATTTTAAAGATCTTAGCTGCTTGGGAATCTTACAGTTTCATGTTGCAGGTTAGTTGTTCGGGGTTATGGACTGTGTCTCATCTGATTCGTGCCGTTCCAGTTGTATATCGCAGGGTAGAGGATGGTTCATCGTTATCTAGGTTAGTGTCGGTTGTCAAGGGAGGTGGTTTAAGTCGGGGGGGGGGGAGGGGGGTTCACTTAGATGATTGGAGAGATGTGGTGGGTGGGAATTCTGGAGGTGTTGGTTGGACATGGGGTGTGGGTGGCTGCAGGATGTCATTTGAGCTGGTGAAGTACTGAAGAAACAGATGATGTTTCAGTGCTTTCCTAAACTGGGGAAGGTTGTTGATGGCCCAGATGTCTGGTGGCAGGGCATTCCAGCAGGAAGGTGCGTAGAGAGCAAAGGCACGGTTTCTCGTAGCCTTGGAGCATTTGGTGATTGCTTTCGGGAGTAGTAGGGTGTTGGTGGCGGCTGATCTCCTTAGCCTGTTGGGAGGGGTGACCTGGACAAGGTCAGAGAGGGAGATGGCTGGCATTTGTTGATGGCCTTGAATGTCATTGTTAGGATCTTAAAGGAAATCCTGCAGTAGACGGGAAGCCAGTGCAGGTGTTTTAGAAATGGGGCAATATGGTCCTTTCTAGATGCTCTGTGGAGGATTCTGGCTGCAGCATTCATCGCGAGCTGCAAGGGAATCAACGTGTTCTTCGGAAGGCCGAGCAGTATGGAATTAGCGTAGTCAAAATGAGGCATTACTAGTGCTTGAAAGACTGTTCGGAAGTCTTTTGGGTCTAGCAGCTGTCTCATGTGGCGCAGTGTCCGAATTTTATGGTATATTTTATGGTATGGTATGATGGCCAAAAAGTTCAATTTTTGTCTCAACTGACCAGACAACCTTTTTCCATGTGTTTAGGGGGTCCACCACATGCTGTTGTCCAAACGCCAAATATTTTTTCTTATTTCTTTCTTTAAGCAATGGCTTTTTTTCTGGCCACTCTTCTATAAAGCCCCCTTTGTGGAGTATATTGCTTAAAGTGGTCCTATGGACAGACACTCCCGTCTCCGCTGTGGATCTTTGCAATTCCTTCAGTGTTATCCTTGGTGTCTTTGTAGCATCTCTGATTAATGCCCTCCTTGCCTGGTCTGTGGGTTTTGGTGAGCAGCCTTCTCTCATCAGGTTTGTAGTGGTTCCATATTCTTTCTATTTTGTTATAATGGATTTAATGGTGCTCCTTGGGATATTCAGGATTTGGGATATTTTTTTTATAACCTAACCCTGATCTATACTTCTTCACAACTTTATCCCTGATCTGTTTGAAGTGCTCCTTGGTCTTTATCTTGCTTGCTTAGTGGTGTTGCAGAGTCAGGGCCTTTCAGAACAGGTATATTTATACAGGCATCATGTGACACTGATTGCATATAGGTGGACCCTAATCAAGTAATTATGTGACTTCTGAAGTTATTTGTCTGGATCAGATCTTATTTAGAGGTTTCATAGTAAAATGGATGAATACATATGCACTCACAGCAATTCAGTTTTTTCTTGTTTTTTTATATATCAAAGTATTTTATTGTCATTTCACTTCACCAATTTCGACTATATTGTTAGGTCCATTACCTAACAACCAAATGAACCTCCATTTTCAATCCAGGTTGCATGTAATGAGACAAAACAGGACAAAAACCAAGGGGATGAATACTTTCGCAAGGCACAGTATGCCTTGTTCACAGTAACCATGTAGGTTTTTTTTAGAAAGAACATCCAAATACAATCTGGGACATCTAAGCCAGAATGTTTAAAAAAAAGTAGGCATGTCCCAGTGCAAATATGATTTCACAAAGTTGAAATGCTCGATATGGATGTTTGTGGGGGCATCTACATACACAACCCCAGAATAGTATTTCAGAACCTGGACATCTAAGAATAGCCTAATGGTTAAAATAATGGGCTATGAACAGGGAAGCCAGGGTTTACATCCTGCTGCTGCGACTCTATCTATGAAATTGTGCTGAGTACTGGAGATGATGGAATACTTTCTTCTCTACAACTTCTGGGTGTTTTCAGGAAAAATGAGCATTTTTTCAGATGTCTTTTATGAGCCTGAAGCAACTCTGGACATCCAGAAAGTTTCTGAGATCAGTCCTTGGAACACTTCAGTCAAAACCTCAACTATGCCCTATTGAAACTTGGATATCCTCACACTGGGGATGTCCACAGACCTAGCTTCTAAAATGGCTCTGGAGACGTCTCTGTTCTTTAGAAATCCCTATGCCTGTTTTCAGATGTCCAAAGCATGAATAGGGCTTCTAAAGGGGCACTAAGAGGTGATAAGGTGATAGCAGAGAGACTGAACGAATACTTTGCTTCGGTCTTTACTGAGGAAGATGTAGGGATGTTACCCATGACTGAAGAGGTATTTAAAGATGCCGAAGACAGGAAGGAAATATTGATACATTGGGAAGATGTATTACAAATATTTGATAAATTGAAGAATAACAAATCACCTGGAATGGATGGTATACATCCAAGGGTGTTGAAAGATCTTAAATATCAGATTGCAGACCTGCTATTAGTAATCTGTGAACTATCATTAAAATCATCTGTAATACCCGAAGATTGGAGGATGGCCAACGTAACGCCAATTTTTAAAAATGGTTCCAGGGGTGATCCGGGAAACTACAGACCGGTGAGCCTGACGTCAGTACCAGGAAAAATGGTAGAAACCATCATAAAGAACAAAACTGCTGAACATATAGTCATATTCAGTGTTTTTTTGGGAGGTTTGAATGGATGGACACACTACTTTCTCATTGTGGACACTTGAAGCAGAAGCTTGTCACTTCGAAATGTGCACATCGTGATTGAGCAGATAAGTGTGGACTTGTTTTAAGTTTAAGTTTAAGAGTAAATACTTTTTGGATAAAGAACAAAGGAAAATAAATAAAAAAGGGGCATGTACTGTGCGAGATGTAGAGGGGTTTCCTCTTCACCTTGTGGTTTATGCCCGACAAAAATTTGGTGATGATTGTGGTTGGGGAGTAGCGGTGTTCCTTTTGATTTTGAACATATAGTCATGGATTAATTGAAAATTATCCTAAAGAAATTGCTCCAATTGTTGCAAAAAGCTAATGAATCTTATTGTTCTTGTTTATTCCTTGGATGTGAGTCTCAGAATGAATGGAGGAGGATAGCTACAGGCCACAGTGATTGAAAAGCCTGAGAAAGTCCTCGCTCCTTCCTTACATCAAGGACACCACATTCCAAGTTTTTTATGTTTGAATAAAAGTTCACTCTTGAAAAGCCATTAAGGTGAAAATCCGATATTTCAACAAATCCCAATGATGTATCGCATATCTCTATCCCTCAGTTCATTAATATATATTTTTTAGAGACTTAGCTGTATGGGATATCAGGGCGAATCTTCACTATTTCCCGATGCAGATGTTCAGCGCTGTCGCGTTTCACCGCTGCCCGCGGTTTCTTCGGGGGAACTGCGGTGGTCTCAGCGTTTCATATCAAATGATTTAATGTCATTCAGAAAAAGCCTCAAAAGAGAAGAACAAATATCAGTAGAAAATTGCAATGCTGTTACAACCATGTAACGAGTATTCCCTTCATCACACGTTTAAAGTCTCATATAAAAGATTACTATCAAAGACTAACAAGATCTACCTTATAGCTTCCGTCCTCAAAACTTCAAAGAATACGCTAGCTTAACGTGATGACTCATAGGAATACATGGGTTTTTAAAACGGAGACAGCCAATCAGTTAGTTATTCGGTGTCTGACGCAACATGTGATGTAAACTAGTGCTCAAAGAGCTGTCACTCATCAACGAAGTTTAAAGGGTAACTAGTCACGTGACACAGACTGACCAATCAATCTGTGAATTCAGACCTCCAGGACTCACAGTATTCAGGCGATGGATCCAACGTTGTTCAGTAATCATCAAAACCTGATCTCTAGTTTTCCCTCGGTTTCGCCAAGGCCTTTTACAAGGTCTGCGAAAGGGGGGTCAGAAAGCCATGAACCTCTCCAAAACAGCTGAAGTCATCCAGGGCGCAGATGAAAGCCCAGCAGTATTCTATGAGAGATTAGCTGAAGCATACAGTATGTATACACCCTATGACCCAGCGGCGCCAGAGAGCTTGTGTATGGTGAATGCCGCTTTTGTCAGCCAGTCCCAACCAGACATTAGACGCAAATTACAGAAATTAGAAGGGTTTGCGGGCATGAACACGTCTCAGCTAATGGAAGTCGCCCAGAAAGTGCGGGCAGCGGTGAAACGCGACAGCGCTGAACATCTGCGTCGGGAAATAGTGAAGATTCGCCCTGATATCCCATACAGCTAAGTCTCTAAAAAATATATATTAATGAACTGAGGGATAGAGATATGCGATACATCATTGGCATTTGTTGAAATATCGGATTTTCACCTTAATGGCTTTTCAAGAGTGAACTTTTATTCAAACATAAAAAACTTGGAATGTGGTGTCCTTGATGTAAGGAAGGAGCGAGGACTTTCTCAGGCTTTTCAATCACTGTGGCCTGTAGCTATCCTCCTCCATTCATTCTGAGACTCACATCCAAGGAATAAACAAGAACAATAAGATTCATTAGCTTTTTGCTACAATTGGAGCAATTTCTTTAGGATAATTTGGCATTATTGCTCTAAAAAACCCCTAACATGGAATGGATTAATTGAAGACAGCCAACATGGCTTTAGACAAGGAAGATCTTGTCTTACTGATCTGTTATGTTTTTTTAAAGGTGTGAATACACAGGTAGACAAAGGTGAGTCAGTTGATATAGAGCATTTGGACTTTCAGAAAGCCTTTGACAAGGTCCCTCATCAGAGACCTTTCGCAAAACCAAGGAGTCATGGGATAGGAGGCAGTGTACTATTGTGGATCAGGAACTGGATAAAAATAGAAAGCAGAGGGTAGGGCTAAATGGCCAATTTTCCCAATGGAGAGAGGTGAATAATGGTGTACCCCAGGGATCTGTGCTGGGTCCGCTGCTTTTTGACATATTCATAAATGACCTGGAAAAGGGAATAACGAGTGAGGTTATCAAATTTGCAGATGACACAAAACTATTTAAAGTTGAGGACTGTGGAAAATTGCAAGAGGATCTTGATAAATTGGAAGACTGGGCATCAAAATAGCAATTGAAATTTAATGTGGACGTGCAAATTATGCACCTAGGGAAGAACAACCCAAACTATGGTTACACGATGCAAGGTTCCACATTAGGAACCACCACCAAGGAAAAAGATTTAGGCGTCATTGTGAATAACATGTTAAAACCCTCCGCCCAGTGTGCAGGGCCGGCCAAGAGAGCAAATAGAATGCTAGGTATCATAAGGAAAGAAATAGAAAATAAAACAAAGGATATTATAATGCCTCTGTATCATTCCATGGTGCAACCGCACCTTGAATATTGTGTGCATTTCTGGTCGCCGTATCTTAAAAAGGATATAGTGTTCTTAGAAAAGGTTCAGAGAAGAGCCACCAAAATGGTAAAGGGGATGGAAGAATACCCCTATGAAGAAAGGCTAAAAAGAGACGACTGAGGGGAAATATGATAGAAGTCTATAAATAAATGAATGGAGGGGAACAGGTAGACGAAGATCGATTGTTTACAGCATCTGAATATAGAAAGACTAGGGGACATGCAATGAAGCTACAGGGTAAACTATTCAAGACAAATAAGAGAAAATATTTTTACACTCAATGTGTAATCAATCCTCTGTTACCGGAGGATGTAGTAAAAGCTGTTAGTGTAGCTGGGTTTAAAAAAGGTTTGGACAAGTTCCTGGAGGAAAGGTCCATAAACCATTATCAAAAAGGGACCCAGGATATCATCGATTGACCCAATACAAGCATTGTGCAACCTGTGTCTTTTGGGGAGACTGCTAGGTACGTATGACCTAGATTGGCCACTGTTGCAAACAGGATACTGGGCTTGATGGACCTTGATCTGACCCAGTTTGGCATATCTTATGTTCTTATGTTCTTTGTAAAATGACCCCCTCATAGCTAATAAACTGAACTCATAGCAGATGTCTTTCCCTAATCTTCCCTAAAAGGAATCTTCATTCACAGTCTCGCAAACTTCACCCCACTCCCATTCACTCCCAAATATATATTTCTGCCACGGAATCTTAATACTTGCAGTCACTCTCCCAGAATCTTCCCTCACTCATAGGATCTGAGTGATTCAGATTTCCCTATTCCAGTTTAAATTTTACCCTTGTCAGAGAAAACCAATCTCAGTTATCTTACAATTTCTTCTGCAAACTGAATTCTGATGGATTTCTGCTGTCATTATTCATTGTCCTTCCAGTACAAAATAAGAAAAAGGATTTTTGTCTTTTGTCAGGATTCTTAGACTCACTGACAGCCTTCAGGAACTCTATTTCTCTTACCTCAGTCCACCAGTAGCTCATAGGTTAAATATATATTTTTATTCAGCTTTTATATTCTCTCACAATCCCTCACAGAATATTTTGTTAATTGTCAGAGAGGTACACGGATCTGGAAGGATGTTTACTTCACCTGGAAGTTTTTTTCTAACCACTAAATTCCATACCACCTCGAATCACCATCTTCATGGGTATTTATGGTAATTATTCAAATTTCGCAGTCATCAGTTTCTAAATATCTGGTCATAGTTTTTAAATAAAATACATATATTCAGCACTGAATATACAGATAATTAGAGCTTCTGATATGTTACTATAACTGAAACACCACAATAAAAACCTCTGTTGAGGAAACTGGGGTTTATGGTTATAATGAAAACTCTCCAAAATCACCCTTCTCTGTGGGCATCTAATGAAGGCATCTGGCAGCTGTCATTGAGCTGCATATATCATCCGAGTGGGTCACTGCCACTGGTGTCCCTTTCCACAGGTAGGAAGGAGTTCATGCTTTTGCTCCCACCACTCTATAATGTTTTGTCCAGCTCTTTTGCCAGCACTACAAGGGGGTAGAAAATGCAAAAAAAGAAATCGGAAGTGCATATTTTCAAAACTGCCCATAGTGCCTGCAGAAGACAGACAAAGTGGCACAGAAGAGTAGGCATAGACACAAGTTGCCACTGCACTATTGAAGGTAGGATGAGGGAAATAAAGCGGGGTCAAGGAGAGGCTGAGGCTCTTGCTGGGATTCAGAGAAGGGGGCAGCGGCTGATGCTGTTTGCTGGGGGAGAAGTGGGCTGGGGCTGAGACTGTTGCTCGGGTTTGGAGAAGGGGACTGGGTTTGAAGCTAGGGCTGATGCTGTTGCTGGGGCTTGGAGAAGGGAAACTGTGGCTGAGGCTCTTGCTGGGATTCAGAGAAGGGGGCAGGGGCTGATGCTGTTGCTGGGGCTTGAAGAAGTGTACTGGGGCTGAGACTGTTGCTCGGGCTTGGAGAAGGGGACTGGGGCTGAGACTGTTGCTCGGGCTTGGAGAAGGGGACTGGGTTTGAAGCTAGGGTTGATGCTGTTGCTGGGGCTTGGAGAAGGGAAGCTGTGGCTGAGGCTCTTGCTGGGATTCAGAGAAGGGGGCAGGGGCTGATGCTGTTGCTGGGGCTTGGAGAAGTGGGCTGGAGCTCAGGGCCGGCCCGTCCATTGAGCAAGAATGTTTTTTGCACAGGGCACCACGTTTCAGGGGGCCCCGCGCAAAGAACATTCTGCTTTTTTAAAAATTACATTAAAAAAAAAGCTGGCTGCTGCTGCTGCCGCCGCCATGGCAGTGGCAGAATGGAGTGTCCCACGGGGCCTCCTCTGCCCGGCTGAGCCCCTCTGTGCCTGCTTTCAGATACGCGAAGGGAGAGTGTCTCCCTTGCATCTCTGTTAAGCCCGCAGGGGCAGATGGGAAATTTCCCATCAGCCCCTGCTTCCCATCAGCCCCTGCAGGCTTAACAGAGACGCGAGGGAGACACTCTCCCTTCACGTATCTGAAAGCCGGTGCAGAGGGGCTCAGCCGGGCAGAGGGGGCCCCGCGGGACACTCCATTCTGCCGCTGCCATGGCGGCAGCAGCAGTGGCAGCAGCCAGCTTTTTTTTTTTTTTAATTTTCCATGAGCCGAGGGAGGGGGGGGGGGGGTTAGGACTGGTAATGGGCTATGGGGGGGGTTAATATTGGTAATGGGCTGTGGGCGGATGGGGGCTGTATGGAAATGGGGTGATGGGGGGTTATGACTGGTAATGGGCTATGGGGGGTTAAGACTGGTAATGGGCTGTGGGCTGATGGGGGCTGTCTGGAAATGGGGTGATGGGGGGTTAGGACTGGTAATGGGCTATGGGGGGTTAGGACTGATAATGGGCTATGGGGGGCTAGGACAGGAAATGGGCTGATGGGGAGGGGTTAGGACTTGAGGTGGGCTGATGTGATTAGGACTGGTAATGGGCTGTGGGCTGATGGGGGGGTTAGGACTGGCAATGGGCTATGGGGGGCTTACTGGAAATGGGCTGATGGGGTTAGGACTGGAAGTGGGCTGATGTGGGTTTAGGACTGGTAATGGGTTATAGGGGGGCTTAAACTGAAAATGGGGTGATGGGGGTTAGGACTGGAAGTGGGTTGATGGGGGGCTAGGAGTGGTAATGGGTTGGGGGGTTGCTAGGACTGGAAATGGGCTGAGTGGCAGGGGAGGCTTGAACTGCAAATAGCTGATGGGGAGGGGGCTTGGAATGGAAATGGGCTGTGAGGGAAGGGAGCTAGGACTGAAAATGGGCTGATGGAGCAGCTAGGATAGGACTGGAAATGGGCTGTTGGGGGGAGCTAAGATTGGAAATGGGCTGTGGTGGGGGCTTGAATTGAAATGGACTCATGGAGGGGCTAGAAATGGAAGTAGGCTCATGGGGGGCTTGGACTGGAATTGGGCTGAGTGGAGGGGAGCTAGGATTTAACATGGGCTGATGGTAGGGTTAGGAAATGACTATAAATGGGCTGATGGGGGGCTAGGATTGGAAATGAGCTGATGAAGGGACTTGGACTGGAAATGGATGGGGGAGCTAGGACTGGAAATGGGCTGATGGGGGGCTAGGACTGGAAATGGGCTGATGCAGGGACTAGAAGGGAATGGATGCTGGGTGAGACTGGAACTAGAAGGGAGCTGATGTTGGGGGAGGATTAGAATGGGATGGGGCTGGGAGAGTAAAATGGAGAGGGGAAAAATATTTTGTGTGGGAGGGATGAAAAAACTACAATTGGCTGGGTATTGGGAGAGTAAGTGGGGAATGAGGATGGAGGGGTAAAATTTGTGTGGATGAAATAGGAATGAGGAAAGAGCAAAAGGAGAAAGATTAGTATGTTAAGCAGATGTAGAGAGAGAGAATGGAAAAAAAAACTAGAAGAGAGAAGAAAGGACAAATGGACAGCAGGCGATGGAGAGTTAGCAGAAAATATGAAGAAACCAGAAGAAAGTGGCTGGAGGAATTGCAACTGAAAAAAAATGCACAAAAGGTAGAAAGGTATCTCTTTATGTTGAATTTATTAACTGGAATATGAAAGCTCTGGGAAATGTGCATCATTAACGTCTGTGCTTTGTTTGGTACAAGAGGAAATTAATTTATAGTTTTATTTCTACAGTGTTGTTGTACATTCCAAGTTTGGCTTTTGGGGTTCCCATTTTAATTATTGCCTTCCTGTTTCTAAATTGTGATTCCTTGTTTGGTGATGGTCTATGTTCTGCATGTGTAACTGAGCTGAGGTATTCTGTTTATGTAATTCCTATTTGACATTGCCACTTATTCTCTTTCTCCAGTATTCTCTGAAATGTATTGGTTTAATATTTGCAGTGTTGCCTTTTAATAGGTAGGGTATGGTGATTTGTGAGTCCTGGTAATGCTGTCAGGATATGGCGGGTTTGCTATGGGTTCTAAATGGACAGCGTTTTAGTAGTTCCTAATGTGCCTGGCGGTTGGCACTGGATTATAGTAATGTAGAAATCTTTTAGTCTTTCTTTATCCATACACTCATTAAGAGACATGTTTACTAAAAGTTAGTGTATGGTAACATTATGCAAATATTTATGCAAATAAGGCCACTTATGCAAATGAGGTCCCGCACCGAGTCTCCGCACATGTCCCCGCACCCCCCTTGGGCCGCCCCTGCTGGAGCTGAGGCATTGGTGGTGCTTGGAAAAAGGGGACTGGGTTTGAAGCTGGGGCTGATGCTGTTGCTGGGGCTTGGAGAAGGGAAGCTGTGGTTGAAGCTGTTGCTGGGGCTCAGAGAAGGGGGAAGTGGCTAAGAATGTTGCTTGGGCTTGGGGAAGGGGGCTGGGGCTGGGGCTGAGTTCCAGAATAGCAGATGTGTCTACACCCAATTCCAGAACCATGGGTGTAGACACATCTGCTATTCTGGAACTGGGGACTTAGATGCACAGGCACTCAGTGTATTCTGAGAAGGTAGACATAATTGATCCTTCCTGTCCCTTTGCAGTCATGCCTCCGCATACAAAATGTACCACCCCAATCTGCTGCACTCACTGACAGTGATGTACACATGGTAAGTACACATGACTGCTGAAGTTACAGTAGAACTACTTCAGAATAGACCACAAATGCACTTCTGGTGCACATGGGCATCCTGACATACCTTGCAGCAATACGGACATGGCAGTGGGAGCATAACTTGTTACCTATGTCACTGGTCACCATGGACAACAGGCTGTATAATGCAATGTGTGTACCAGGGTACAGCAAACGAGGATCCCTACAGCTGAATGGCACCCCATATCCCTATCACACATAAGGGCCCTCTGAATGGCAACATGCAAAAGTGCAGACATCACTAATACATGGCCCAGAACACCTGCATATATCCCTACAAATATGCTGGACCTTGCACTACATATTCCCACATGGTCACACAGTGAACCACCCTACAGGACAGGTACTGGTCAGGCAGTCATGCCCTCCCTCTCTCTGCCACCGTCACACCACATACACATGCACACCATCACTAGCATATCCACACAACAAATTCAGGACAGATTCTGCTGTGCTAAAGTTGTCTGGATAGTAAGCTGACCTTTGCCTCTATCTAGATAATTTCAGGGACCACTTACATTCTGCCGATGCTCTGCCCTGGCACTAACTAAATAATGCTGCTGAAAATCATCAGATAGACCTGGTCAATGGCAAGTATCCATATAGCAAACATATGGATAAATACTTTTGAATATTAGACAAAGCATCTTTAGTTTTCATTTAACCTGTTAAACTCTCTCTCATACACTTGTAATAATTTTTGTTGGTGGCAGTGCCAGCCATATACAATAAATGCTTAAAAATCTATAGCCACTCTATAAGTACTTTTGGGCATTTTATTCGTAAAATGTCCAAAGTTATCCATCTAGAAAATGGGAGTGATTTAGGGCATGGCAAGGGCAGTATGTTTATGTTCAGCAATGATAATCACCGAATGAACATATAAGTTACATGTCCAAGAACTGAGAGGTAAATGATAGGTGTAACTGGCCATTTTAAGTTAGTAGGCAATTTCTTGTTAAACATATGAAGGCAAATTTTAGATTGTACATGGAAATCGGAATTGGGACGTCAAGGTTGGGGTGAACACCATTCCGCTGGTATTTTAGAGAAAGCTCTGTCAAACATGTCTCCTTTTCTAAAATATGTATGAAGACATGCAGGAGTGCACGTAGAGCCAGAAACTCCATTTTACAAATCTACACACGGGAAAAAACAATGGAGACAACTCAGTAAACTACACGTGCAACTGTCACACGTACACAAGTTTGTACTTTGCAATTTACAGATGTAAGCTGGCATTTTTCAAACCTATATATTTGTATGCTGCCTACTTGAACACTCAACGTTCCTTTTTCTCCCTCAGACAACTGCACGCTGTCCGTCCTTTTCTCCCTGTTTCTTCCCTGACTACTCTGCTCCTCTCCCTCACTCTTTCCCGCCTAGACTACTGAAATGTCTGTTTTACCACCTCTTCAGTACTGCCTTCACCCTCCCACCTCCTCCCCATGCCCCCCCCCCCCCGTCTTGGTTTGTCTGCCTCAATCTGTCGGCTCCTTTCCCATCTACTCTTTGCCTCTTAATTATCTTTGATTCTGTCCCTTTCCTATCATTTTAATGGAGTTCTATTTCCTTTCTCTTTCTTTTCCAGCAGCCTGTCTGGATTAGTTTTACTTATTGTAAATCACTCTGGTGCCTCTGGTGTGGGCGGTTATATAAAGAAACAAATAAAGATAAAGAGAATTATGAAACATAATCCCCTTAATCTTCATGTAAATGAGCATATGCGCAATCTCTGACCTAATGGATTTCTGTAAGGATCTTAAAACTCATCTTTTCAATGAATACTTTGACAGCAAAACCTAAAACCCCTTTCTTCTCCTTGTACAGTAGGTATTCCCAGTGGTGGGATCCAGCTGGTTCGCACCAGTTCCTTACAGTTCCTCGCATTCGCCGAACTGGTACAGACAGGCTTTGTCCTGACGGCAGTGGCACTGACCAGAAGCAAAGCCCCCCTCCCCCCCAGAGGTATGTTGAGGGCATTGGGGGATTACAGCATTGGCAGCTTCCCCCAATGCTTCAACATATCTTAGAGAGTTTTGCCGACTGCAAGTGCTGCCGCCACAGCCGGGACAGAGCCCATAGGCACCGGTTTGGCAAACGTGGATAATGCATTGAACTAGCTGCTTCCTGCCGTGGGCGAACCAGTTCCTATCTGGCTCCAAATCCCATCACCGGGTACTCTCCCAGCAAATTATCACCTTCCTTCCACCTCTCAGTGCATCCAGGTCAATCATCCATTGCTCTCTGTAACCTAGATGTAAGTAATTCTGTGCTTCTATGTATTCATTTAAAAGTTCAATGTACCTGTTCAACATTATAGTTTAAAGTTCACTTAATCTGTAAACCATTTTGAACTCGAGAAAAATCAAGCTTTAAAAATAGCTAAATAAATAAATGAATGTGAAGTGGTGGCCAAAATGAGCACAGCTGTAAAACTCGATAAGGACAATTTTGGTTATTCACATCAATTCCCAATACTTTGCCTACACCCTGCCCTCTCCATCTGTAATGCTCGGTTCTCCTCAGGTCTCATTACTCCTGCATTGGCAGTATCTCTCATTGTGGCTCTTTTATTTTCCATGCTCTGTCTTCCTAATGTAGCCCTGGTCCCTTGGATTCACTCTCCGGTAGCTCCCACCATGACTGCTATCCACCCCCCCCCCCCCCACCCACATTCACCATCCTCCTCCTGGGATTCTGGCTCACAATGTAAGTAACCTTCTTCCTTGTCAGTCTCGTCTCCCACCTTCCTATTCATCCTCATTGTCTGAATCCCTCCTGACCCTCTCCTTTGCCCTCCTAAACTGTTGTTCCCTTCGAGCGAAGACGCATCTGGTCTCTGATCTGTTGACTATACACTCTTTAGATGACCTGATTTTGTGAGGGGGAGGATGCCCTTCTTCATCACTGTCTTCCCCCTAGCTATTCTGCTTTTCTCACCCCCCGCCTTAATCGGACAGGCGGGAGTGTAACAGTTATCCACCGAACATCTTTACCTTTCCTACCTGTCTCCCCTTCCCCCCGGTATCCTGAATCTCTTCTCCTGCGCTTTTGTCTCAAAACCCTGTGTACTTTATTCTTCTCTACGCTCCGCTTTCTTTACACCCTGATCTCTTGGACTCCCTCCTTTTCTCCCTTTCTGAGACAGCATGTTACCATCTTGGGAGATTTCAATATCCATCTTGACTCCCCGACCAGGGCACGTGATAGGATCTTTCTTTCTCTTCTTGACAACCTATGCTTCACTCAGCACATTAGCTGCACAACCCATGCTTCTGGACTTGCTCTTGATCTCATTTTCACCTCTGCCCGCTCCCCCTATCTTCCGTCTCATATCTCATCGTTTCCCCTTCCCTGGTCTGACCAGCACTGTCTTCTGTTTCAGTTTTCTCTCCCCCCTCCCAAGGGTCTCCAAGATTCTCCCTTCCAGTTTCCCCCTTCAGGTTTTCAAAAGTCGCATCACTCTGCTCACT
This sequence comes from Ichthyophis bannanicus, assembly GCA_033557465.1. NCBI lineage: Eukaryota > Metazoa > Chordata > Amphibia > Gymnophiona > Ichthyophiidae > Ichthyophis > Ichthyophis bannanicus. The sequence continues at coordinate 1,185,684,460 of CM066033.1, forward strand.
CTCCAACACTTTTCTTCAGCTGATTCCCTTCTACCCCTGGATTTTTCCAGTCTTCCAGTGGATAAGCAGGTTGATACTTGGATTTCTACTCTCTCCTCTACTCTTGATACCTTAGCTCCACTACATCTCAACCCCTCTCGTCCTTCCTCCCACCACTCCTGGTATCACCCTGGCCTATATCTTCAATATTCACATCTTCGTCGCGCTGAACGCCTGTGGCATAAGCGTCCTTCCCGTTTCCCTTGCAGTTTTTCGCCACTCCCATCTTCTTTATCATTCAATGATAGCCACAGCCAAGTGAGCCCATTAATCCCACCTCATTGCCTCATCTTCTAACTCCTCCCGATGTCTTCATCAGGTCCTGCATTTCCTCTCTTCATCCTCTACATCCCCAGCCTCATCAGCTCTTCTTCTCAAAGTCCTCACTCCATCCCGTCTTGCCTCTTTCTTCTCTGATAAAATTCAGTCCCTCCATTCCTCCTTTAGTCCTTGTCCCCCTCCTCTTTCCCCTTTTCTTCCTTCCTCCTCACCTTAGTGTTCCCCTCCACCATCCCACACCTTCCCTCACACATGGTATCAATTCTGGTCCATCACTTCTGTTGAGCTTACCAAGGTCATCACTACCTCTCATAAAACCTCCTGTCCACTCGATCCCCTTCCTTCCTCCTAGCTTCTTGACCCTTCACTTACACTTCTTCCTTACATTCTTCTTATAGTCAACTCTAGCCTCACCTCTGGTTGTTTTTCTACTGCTTAGAAGCACGCCCTCGTCCACCCCCTCCTTAACAAACCAGCCCTTGATCCTGCTGTTCCTACAAATTGGCGCCCAGTTTCCAACCTCCCTTTCCTCTCAAAAGTACTTGAAAAATTTGTTTCTACCCAACTTACAGCACATCTTGACTCCACTTACTCACTGCACCCCCGTCAATCTGGCTTTAGGGATGGCCATAGCACCAAAACCACCCTTCTGGCACTCCACAGTGAAATCTATTCCTCTCATGACCATGGCAACCTCTCTATTGCTGTCTCCCTTGATCTTTCTTCTGCCTTTGATGTTATTGACCACCACACCCTCCTCACACGTCTGTCGGACCTTGGGATTCATGGTACTGTTCTCCAATGGTTCCGGTCCTACATTTCTGCTCATTCCTTTGCAGTTCAATCAGGTTCCATTGTTTCCCCCTCCCTCTTTTTGCACTGCGGTGTTCCCCAGGGCTCTATCCTTGCCCCTCTTCTTTTTAACATATTTCTTGCACTGCTTGCTTTGTTGATTCAACAGGCAGGAATATCCACCTACTATTACATGGATGATATCCTTCTTATACACCACACTAACCCCTTGGTTCCTGATCTCACCACTCTCAATTTCTGTCTTGCCCTCGTCACTACATAGTAACATAGAAACATAGTAAATGATGGTAGATAAAGACCAGCATGGTCCATCTAGGCTGCCCAGCAGGATGGCAAGAGTAGGTGCACCTGTTGCTCTGTGCAGGCCACCCCTCCCCATGTCTTTGTTTAGGGGTGAACCCACTACTCCATGTAGGACACCCCTATTTGAGACGTTAGATGGTTCAGAAGTTAGATGGTATCATTTATTTTGTTTTTATCCTGTCGCTGTAAAGGGATCCACTGTGTTTTTCCCATGCCGTTTTGAATTCCGTCACCATGATTGCCCCCATCACTTCCATTGGGAGGGCATTCCAAGCATCCACCACCCTTTCAGTGAAGAAATATTTCCTGACATTGCCTTCAATTTACCACCTTGCAGCTTCATGTTATGCCCTCTAGTTTTACAGCTTCCCTGTCTTTGGAAGAGGTTTGTTTGTTCATCATTTCTCTTTAAGTATTTAAAGGTCTGAATCATATCTCCCCTGTCCCTCCTCTCCTCCAAAGTGTACATATTTAAGTCTTTAAGTCTCTTCTCATAAGGCTTCTGACGCAGGCTCCAAATCATTTTGGCCGCCTTCCTCTGAACAGTTTCAAGTCTTTTTACATCTTTTGCAAGATATGGTCTCCAAAACTGAACACAGTATTCCAAGTAAGGCCTCACCAGTGACTTGTACAGTGGCATAAGTACCTCTTCCTTTCTGATGGTAATCCCTCTTTGTATGCAGCCCAACATCCTCCTGGCTTTTGCCACTGCCTTGTCGCACTGTTTTGCCACCTTCAGATCATCAGAGATAATCACACCAAGGTCTTTCTCCTGAACCATGCATACCAACCTCTCGCCCCCTATCATGTACATTTCCCTTGGATTTCTGCTACACAAGTGCATGACTGCACTTTTTCACATTAAATCGTAGTTGCCAAGCATTAGACCAGTCTTCCAGCTTTTGTAGATCTTTCCTCATGTTAACCACTCTGTTACAAATTTTTGTGTCATCTGCAAAAAGACAGACTTTTCCATTCAGTCCTTCAGCAATATCACTCACAAATACATTGAACAGTGCCGGGCCCAGGACCAAATTCTCGGGCACCCCACTAATCACCTCCTCTCATACGAGTGAGCTCCATTTACTATCACCTTCTGTCATCTGTCAGTCAACCAATTTCTAATCCAGTTTACCATCTTGGGACCCATCCCCAAGCTACTGAGTTTATTGACAAGTCTCCTATGAGGAACAGTATCAAAGGCTTTGCTGAAATCCAGGTAGATGACATCCATTGCATGCCCCTAATCTAGTTCCTTGGTCACCCAGTCAAAGAACTCAATCAGATTTGTTTGGCAAGACCGTCCTTTAGTAAAACCATGTTGCCTCGGATCTTGCAACCTGTTGGTTTTGAGAAAGTTCACTATTCGCTCTTTCAGGAGCGCCTCCATTACTTTTCCCGCCACCAATGTAAGGCTCACGGGCCTGTAGTTTGACACTTCTTTCCTGTCACCACTTTTGTGTAGAGGTACAACATCAGCCATTCTCCAGTCCTGAGGAACCTCTCCTGTTTCCAAGGATCTGTTGAAGACATCCTTTAATGGTCCTGCAAGAACTTCTCTGAGCTCTTTCAGTATCCTGGGATGTATCCCATCTGGTCCCATGGCTTTGTCCATTTTCAGTTTAGCAAGTTATTCTAACCCCTCATCTTCTGTGAATGGTTTGGTATCTACTTCATTCTCATTTTTATATTTGGGAGTCACAGCTGGTCCATCTCCAGGATTTTCTTTAGTAGAAACAGAGCAGAAGTATTTGTTTGGCAAGTTCACTTTTTCAGTGTCACTTTCCACAAGTCCTTTTGCAGCACTTCTGAGTCCTGCAATTCCAACTCTGATCTTCTTCCTTTCCCGAATATAGCTGAAGAAAGTTTTGTCGCCACCCTTAACATCTTTAGCCATCTTTTCCTCTGCCTTTGATTTTGCTATCCTTATTTCTCTTTTAGACTCTTTGAGCTTCATCATGTATTCATTTCTGTGTTCTTCTGTTTGCAAGCTTTTGAATTTTGTAAAAGCTGTGTTTTTTGCCTTTATTTGAGCAGCCACTTCTTTGGAAAACCAAATAGGTTTTCTTCTCCTCTTGTTTTTGTTTACTTTTCTTATATATTTATCTGTTGCCCCTTTTATTGTCACCTTTAGTTTAGCCCATTGCAATTCTACTTCCCTTATCTCCTTCCACCCCGTCATCTCCTCCTTTAAGTAGTCGGCCATGTTATTGAAGTCAGTGTTTTTGAAGTTTAGGACTTTGAGCTTGCTATGATTGGCCTTTACCATGGCTTTTATCTCAAACCACACCATGTGATGGTCGCTGTTGCTTACAGGGGCACTCACGCAGATATTCGACACGCTATCACCGTTGGTGAGCACAACATCCAGTGTTGAGCTTTCCCTGGTTTGTTCCATCACCATTTGTCTAAGTAATGTATCTTGGAGAGCATCCACAATTTTTTTGCTTCTTTCCAAATCTGCAGAAGGAGTAATCCAATCCACATCAGGTAGATTAAAGTCACCCAATATGATTGCTTCCCCCTTTGTTGCTATCTTGGCAATATCTATAATCAATTCATTCTCTCTCTTTTCAATTTGAGTCAGAGGTCTGTAAACTACAGCAATATGGATGACAGTGCCATCTCCTCTTTCCACCACAATCCAGAGTGCTTCTTCTTTTCCCCATGTCCCCTGCATTTCAGTAGCTTTAGTATTGCTTTTGACATACAAGGCTACTCCTCCTCCTTTTCCATTTTCTCTGTCTCTTCTGAATAGATTATAGCCAGCTATGGCTATATCCCAATCATGTGATTCATTAAACCATGTTTCTGTAATGGCCTCACTGATAACTTCCTTCATGTTAATCTTTCTAAGTCTGCTGCTATTTGGTTCTCCTTCAGTGTTCCTCCCCCTTGCCTCTCCCCTACCATGTTAGCTCTTCCCATCCCTCTTTTCTCCACTCTCTGCTATCTTGGTGTCTCCTTGGATCCCTCATTCTCCTTTCACCAACACATCACAGCACTTGTTCGTAATTCCTTTCTTCATCTGCGTAAGATTCGGGCCATCCGGCCATTCCTCCCCTCCTCCTCTGATCTCATCCACCTTCAGCCTGCTCCCCCCCCCCTCATCTTCTGCGCTCAGCACACGGCAATCATCTCTTCCTTCCTTCCCCATCCCAGGCCCATCTTGAATGTACTCGCCGTTCTGCTCTCTTGTTCCTAAGCCCCGCTCTATGGAATTCACTAATTCACTCCCGCATTGCCTCCATGTTGAACTGTCATTCTCCCATTTCTAAGCCCTTCTCAAGACTTATCTGTTCTGTCAAGCTTTTGATCTTCCACTCCTGTCAGATCACCATGTCTCACCCTCAGTCGGAGCTCCTCCATGAAGCACAGGTATCACACCAGCCATTTGAGCCAACTTGTCCCCTCTTCCCCTGTTTATTCCCACCTTTTTCTCCCCTGACACTTGTTTCAATGTCTCTGTATGTTCTTTTTCCCTCTTTTGTTCTCCTCTGTCCTTTTCTGTCACTTTTCTATTAAGACAATGGCGTTCCTTTTCACTTTCTGCTTCATGCTAGTAGCCTATTTTATTGTACACCGCCCTGATGCTTCAGCAGGGGCGGTATATCAAGCCCTGCGAATAAATAAATAAATAGGAAATGGGAAAAATATGTGTAGATTTTTGACCCACTCAGGCTATACCCTAACCATAACCCTAAAAATTCAAAAATTGCTTCAACAACTGTAACCTTGACATGCTCCCTTGCTATTTCTACATATTATGGACATACACATGTAAATTTAACCCTTTATAATATCAGTATTTTCTCATGGATGCAGTTTCTACATGTAAATGCTGAATTTTTCACATGAAAATTGTGAATAAGGCTTCTAAAATAACCCTCTTAACTTTTAATTGGCAGCTTTGTTTAATGGTGTATAAATAATGTTATTGCCTATGATTCTGCTCAAAGCCATTTTTGTTTTTATCTGTTGAAGAGCTACCTTAAAATTTGTTTGAAACAAAAATATTTTCTCTCATTTTTTTTGATTAAATGTTTACAGACACTAGATTAAACTACATTTCTGGACCAAAGACAACTCCCTGTTCTCTATTTTTCCTCAGTTAAACAGCGATTCCTTCATAAATAACACATTTTGAACAGTCAAAGCAGCAGTACTGTCTCCTTTTTCTTTCATCTCCAGCTGTCGTCTCCGAACTGACACACTTACTGTCTCTGTGCTATTTTCCTTCAGCATAAGCCCCACATGCCGAATAGTGTGGCTGGCAATGTCCTCTGGAATCTGCATTTTTGCTTCTCCAGAGAAATTATTAATTTGGTGTCATTTCTCTTCATGGCGCGATGCTTCTGTGTCTGGGTCATTTTGGCCCCTAGTCTCACCAACAGCAGTAGGAGCATGCCTCCTACATCCCTCTGCTAATTGCACTAAGCCCTGCTTTGCTAGCCTTCCCAGACCAAGACTTACATGTACAGTGGTACCATGACCCAGCTCTCCACGTCTAGGTTTGCAATACTGTCAGCTGTGCTCTAGCACCTCTGCCTGCTCCACTCTGTTGCTTTCTCTTTTCTCTGATGTGGATCGGCTCATATTTTGCAGTGTCAGGAGCTACTGTTCCCTGTTCTTGCATCTATGCTCTACACAGTGTTGCACCACCTCTCTGCCACTTCGGACTCTAGTGTGGGCACTTTGGCTTCTTCCCCTATACTGTCAAGCCACAGAGGCTCTCTGCTAAGAGTTGCCTCAGGACCTCCTCGACCATCAATTTAATTTTTTTAAACCTACAACAGGGAGTCAAAGAGCAACTGTGTCAATCGAATCTGAGAACTGGTTGCCAAGGAAACCAAGCTATGTATCTCAGCTAGCAGAGATACAAAGAAAGAAAAACGGACTGAACTGAACCTTTTCAGAACCAGGGAAGTATTCTGAGGGGCAGGCATCCAGTCAATGAAGAAAAGGAGGCACACACTGGAAGGAGATCTGAGGGACAGACAGCTAGCCAATCAGGAAATAGAAGTAAATGACCGAAAGCCTGGGAGGCATGTAGGCGGTGTAAGTAGGAAGGATAACAAATGTCACTTAAACAGTAAGACCGTACATCTTCTTAAGAAAATGATAGCAGGAGAAAACACTAAGGTGATATAGTTTAATCTTGACCTCTGTCTATTTAACAGGTAGCTGAATCAATTGCTATCTTTAGATATTCATCTGGGGGACCCTACTAATCCCAAACCCCTAAAAGAATTAGAAACTCCTGAATCCAAAGTACTGTAGATGTAAGGCTGTTACTCACTGACCAGGGCAAAATGCAAAATTAGTCTTCTAATATCTGCTCTGAGAGGTGATTCTCTTCTGAGGCTTAGCCGCCAAACTGAATCCAATCTATATGGGGACTTCAATTTAAGAGTAAAAGTTCTGGGAATAGCTTGGAGCCCCATAAGAACAGCTTGAGAAGTGTGCGGTGTATATTCAAATGTGGCTTGTTTATTTTTAAGTGCCA